>CM057450.1:1520323466-1520923466 GCA_016271365.2 Neoceratodus forsteri | reverse complement strand
TGCCTGGCCCAATCTGGAGCGATCAGGATCATCTTGCAGGATTGAGATCTGATTCTGACTAGCACTTTGAAAGAAGGGAAGGGGAAAAGCATAGAGAAACTTCCTTCCCAACTGAGAAGGAAGGCATCCAGAGGGACTGAGCCCAACACTGGGGCTGCAACAAAAAAGGGAAGTTGGTGATTGTCTGGGGCGCAAAGAGATCTATTTCAGGAGTGCCCCATCTGGCAAATATTACTCCAGTACTAGGGGATCCAGTGCCCATTCGTGATGGCCCTGGGAAATCCTGCTGAGAGCATCCGCTAGGACATTGTCCTTGCCTGGGAGGTGAACTGCCGTGAGGGAGGTGTTCAGAGAATATGCCAGAGACCACAACTTCATTGCTTCGGTGCACAAGGCAGTAGACCGAGTGCCCCCTTGCTTGTTGATGTACCACATTGTAGTGGTATTGTTTGTTCTGACCTGAACTACCTTGTTCTGGACAGCTATGGAGAAAACCTGAAGTGCTAGAAAAACTGCTCTGAGCTCCAGCAAATTGATGTGGAGCAGAGATTCCTGAGGGGACCACAGCCCTTGGGTGGAAAGGTCGCCCATGTGAGCTCCCCACCCCAAGAGGGATGCATCTGTAGTAAGGGTCAAGGAATGAGACTGGGAAATGAAGGGAACCCCCTGTCTCAGATAGTTCTGATCCTGCCACCACTGGAGGGCCTGGATCAGGGTTCGAGTCACTGGAATCAATTTGGTTAGGGGATCCGTCCTTTGAGACCAAAAGGCTCTCAAATGGAACTGAATGCCCCCCATCTGAAATCTCGCTCCCTGCACTACTGCTGTAGAAGCAGCCATGTGCCCCAGGAGCTGTAGAAAATGCCTTGCTGGTCGAGAGACCTGCAGGGTGAAAAGAGGAGGCCAGAGACACCAGGGTCCTTGCTCTTCCAGAGGAAGGAAGGCTCTGGCTTTTTTGTGTTCAGTTCTGCCTATAAAGGTGAGAAGCTGGACAGGCTCCAGAACTGACTTTGGAAGATTGAGAAGGAAACCTAGAGATGTAAGCAGGTGCTGGGTTACTTGTAAATGAAGTTTGACTCTGTTCTGAGACTGGCCTACAATGAGCCAGTCATCCAGATAAGGAAAGATGGCAATCTTTTGCCTTCTTAAATGAGCAACTGCTACTGCCAGGCATTTTGTGAACACCCTTGGAGCCGAGGAGGCCGAAGGGCATTGCTCTGAACTGGTAATGGCCTGAGGCAGTTCGAATCTGAGGTATCTGATGGGAGCTTCTGATGAGAACATGGAAGTAGGCATCCTTGAGGTCCAGGGAGGCTAGCCAGTCCCCTGGCCTTAGAGAGGGTAAAATAATCCCCAGGGTCACCATTTTGAACTTTGGTTTTAAAAGGTGCTTGTTTAGATACCTGAGATCCAGAATGGGCCGCCATTCTCCTGTCTTTTTTGGGGTAAGGAAGTACCTGGAGTACAACCCTTTGCCCTGGTGTATGGGTAGAACCCTTTCCACGGCTCTGAGAGCCAGGAGGGCAGAAACATCTGCTTCCAGGGCAAGTGCCTCTGATGGGTTTGCAGGTGGAAAAGATCTGGCTCTCATCTTCGGAAATTTTTTGAAGCTGAGAACCAGTCCCTGGCTTACTACTTCCAGGACCCACTTGTCTGATGTTAAAGATTTCCAGTCCTGGACAAAGTAAGCCAGTCTGCCCCCTACCGGTAGTGGAGAATCGGCCCTGGATACCCATCAGGGAGCCTGTTTGCAGGGGCTTTGGGTTGAGGGGTAGAAGCAGGCTTACTAGAGCCCCTTCTGCCCCTTCCTCTAAAGAACCCCCTCTGGGCATAAGCAGAAGAGGAGGCCTGGGCTTGGTAAAACGGCCTATGAAAAGGCCTGCCCCTGCCCCTGACATGCTGCCTTTGAGGAGTGACTTGCCTTTCTTTGGCCTGTGCACTTCTATAGGTGGTCCTATACTCATCCACTTGGATGCCTCAATACCGTCCGCAGCCACCTGCTCCAGCTCCCTGGCAAGCTGTTCAGGGGCCTGTTTTGCTAGGGCCAGGACAGTATCCCACCTGGATTTCTGGTACCTAGCTGCGTAAGCCATATAATTTGCCTGTCTGAGTCCCAAAGATGCTGCCATGTACTGCTTTTTTGCCATGGCATCCATCTTCCTGGAATCCTTTTCAGGAGGGTGAGAGGCTAGAGGAATATTAGCCTTGTCACAGGCTGCAGCCTGCACTACCCCCACATGGCTGCACTGCTGAGATAGGAACTCTGTATCAGAGCCTGATAAAGCATACCTCTTGTCCATTCTTTTATCCACAGGAGGATAGAATGAGGAGTTTCAGAATTTTACTGTCTGTTTCTAAAAGATTTATACAAGGGAATAGACAGTCTCCTAGACTCTGGAATATCCATCATTTCCACAAAATCAGGCTCTTCTTGATCATCATCAGCTTCCTCAACAGGGAGTTGCAGAGTGTCAGCAACTTTCTTGTAAAACAAAAATGAGAAGGGACTCAGATAGCCTGGGAGGATACTCCTGAGGGTCTGTCTGGAGAATGTCTGGTTCAATGGGCACATCCAGACTGTCAAAATCACACTCACTCTCCTCGTACTCTCCTCCCTTCCCTGGTTCATAAAATCTTCAAAATCATAATCTTGAATCGAGGAACCGACTCAACCGGCACTTGCCCAATGGTGCCGGTTCGGACGGAACTGGGAAAGAGACTGGACAATTTGGATAGCTTTGGCTATTTCCTCAGCGGTTGGAGAAAGAACTTTTGGCCCCAAACTAGCTGACCTTCTAGCCCTTTTAGTTGGAACCGGCTCCTCAGAGCTGGTTCTTCGTTTGCCCAAGGAAGCATCGCCCTGGTCAGAGGGCACTCCCTCAGGTTCGGTTGGAACCGAACCGGGCTGGCCATCCGGGTCAGTGGACTTTTGGCCTCCTTTTCCCTGAGCCTACCAACTCTTTTTTCCACGGTGGCAGCAGGAAAATTCTTACAAATCTGGCAGTCTGCATTGGGGTGGTCAAACCCCAGACAATATACACACAACTGGTGTGGGTCAGCCTTGGCAAAGGCTTCCCACAGAGAGCCACAGTGCTGAAACCCAGTGGGTCGGTTTTCTTTTGGTTTCTCAGACATAGTGCCAGCCTAACCAATTAATGGCAATCCACCAAGCAAGACTCTCTTATCGGTTCTCAACCGTGTCACGGGATCGTGAAAAACGTAATAAAACTGCTTTTTAGAACCGATAAGAACCGGGAACCGACTCTAAAGGGCTAGAAAGTAATTTTAAACTCTCTGATCGGGTTCAAACCGAACCGAAAAAGACGTTTATAAGTTCCACACAGAAGAAAAAATAATAAATAAGCCTATCTATTACTTACAATACCACAGACAGAGCTTGAACGACGATTATGGTTAAATTTCGCAAAATAAACCGAGAATTACACTTTAAAACCGACAAACAAACCGAAAGCAGCAGGAGGAATCTCCGAGCGACTGTTTAGTGAGGCGGAGAAAGAATCTGACAGTTTAAGTTTGAGCTTCAACAGACAGAGTGTTCAACCAGCTCATCAGGATTCCACCTCGAGCAGTTCTAATCTGGGGTTATACTGCATATGTCATAATAGAGCAAGACTTCATGTTGTTTGAAATGAGTCTCGGCCAGCAGGGGAGAAATTGTGAGGAAAGACTGACCTCAATATGTATTCGGTGGACACCAGGAGAGAGAGTGGAGACATGACTTTAACTTTGCAGTACCTAAAGGTTATAAATAGGGTGAACAGCCTGTTTAAAGAGTGCAATCAAACTTTTCAAAAACATACATTGTGCAGTGTCTTGATTTGTGTGTGTGTAGTCCAAGCGTGTCTTTCCCTTTGCTTGCTATTATGAGTTTTTTCTAAGTTAGTCTAGTAGTTTTATGGCCCAAAGGGTTTTCATGTTGGATTTGTTTATTGCTCTTTTTCCTATAGGGCCTCCTGTCCCATGACTACTGATGCACCCAGGAGCATTGATTCAGAGGGTGAAAGTCGCTGCAACAAAAATCTGCTATCAAGGGCCTGATGTTCTGACCTCAAATAAATAACTTTTTCCTACCAACACTTAAACAGTAGCTTTCCTGATCTTTTTTAAAGCTCGCCGCAGAAACATTACATGAGCCTTACATGCCTCAATGTCCACTGGTGCCAAAACTACAATTTTTCTGTGGCCATTATTCGGAAGGGAAGGAATCGTAATTTGGCTCAGTGGAGCCGAGAGCCCTACTCCCTTCCACTTCCCGATCTGGAGACATGCTCCCACACTCTAAAGTTTTGTGATGTAATTCTATGGACAGCATGGGGGTGTGCGCTGTAGACTTCTATAGGGACCCATTTTCAGATTCTTTTTTTCAAAAAATGTTAAGAGTGCCGATTTTAAAAATCCAGGCCACCGCTCAACTAACAAGGGCCTTGCCAGGAGTGGCAGGCAGGAGTGACATTTCAAACAAATGCCAGAGGCAGCAACCCTGGTAGTGGCATCTGAGGCATCACAGACTGATCTCAGAAGATGGTCGTCAGCATAAGAGTGCTGGGACACACAGTACCGGTGAGGGCTTCTGATTAAGAACCTGACAGACATGCTGCTAACAATATAGCATAAATCCCTCCACATGCAGGCTTGGTATTCGGCCAGCCATGCCTGGTAACTAAGAACGCACAGGCCAGGGGAGGCAGAGGTGAACGTGCACTTGCCCATAATGTTGAATTTCCTGGACTCCGTGTCAGGAGACCTAGTGCTCATTCTCTGGCGGATCAGAGACCTGTCATGTGCAACCATGATTACACTAAGCCAGTGTCAGGCTGCATAAGGTAGTACTTCTTATCCCTATGAGTCAGATAATGCTTATCTGACTTCCTAAGGTTTGGTGGTAGGGTACTGAGGCTGGTGTCAGGCAGTCAGGGCGGATTCCTCTAAAGCTGTAGGGATGGGAGGGATAACCCCTGAGGAGGCACTGTCGACCTCCAGAAAATCACAGATTCTTTGTAGAAGAATCTTCCTCATTCAGGGAGAAATTCAAAGCCTCCTGGGTTTGCCTCATCAAAACCTGGAAGACAAGGTCCTCAGAGGAGGCGTGGCCTGTACAGAATATTTTCTTCAATGCCTGAGGATACAGCAGATGTAGCCAAATCCTCTAATCCCAGTGGATGTTGAGGATCAGCCTCATCCTTTCCCTAATCCTCATTATCCAGGTCAGGGTTGTACTGCACATCCTCCTCCTCCTCCTCCTCCGGAAAGGACCCGGCCACCCAGGCAGTGCAGCAGCAGTGCTACCGCTGGCGACACCAGTGATCGGGGTTTGGGAATGGGCCTCGGTTGCTAGAGGGCTGGCCCGGGGGAGGGGAGATTACTCCTCCAGGGAGAGACAGGCTATCGCACACACTGCTCTACTGCCAGCCAGTGATCATGGGTTGCAGTGCAGTTAGGGGTGCCATGAAAGGGAGGGGAGGACGTTGTCTGGAGTCTGGAGCGGCAGCATGTCTCTTCGCGTGCCGGACTCCTTGGGCTCCCATGCTCGCCGACATCCTCGGGGTAGGGGTGCAATGGGTTAATGTACAAAAGACCCCAGTGCATTAGGGCCTCTGATGCATTGGTCCTGACTCCTAGGTGACTGCTGCAGGTCCACTGCAACACAGGAACTGTCCCTTGGGATGGCCCCACCATGGGGGGGGGTGAACCCGCAGGGTTGATGGTCTGTGGATCACAGCTGGGAGTCGGGGGGGCAGACTGTGGAGCTGTGGCTGGGAGTTAAAAAAGAAGAAATTTAAAAGGAAAGGAGTTGGGAAGAAGCATGCTTCGGGGGGGCCTTGTGGGCTCAGCCAAGAACACCAGAGGAGCCGGCTAGGGTACAACCCATGGCAGAGAAAGCAGCGATCCCCTAAAATCAAAGAAGTCTGAAGCTACAGCACCAGGGATGGGGGCAATGGGTGATGATGGCACCAGCACTGATGGAGTGATGAGACGGTACTCAAAAAACGCAGTCCCCTAAATACAAGGAGGAGGATATGGTACCTTTGAAATCACAACCAAGCCTTTAGTAAAGTTAGTTCTGGCCTAGAAAAGACTGAACCCACCTGTTTCACCGGCATACTGGACAAATCAGTACATTTATCATCCCGCTTTGAGAATGGGGCCCTGATCACACCGATGGCAAATGTCTGATTCCTGCTAACTCTGGCAACTTTTTTCAGCCAAGGAAAAAGAAAATTCCAACTGGGTAGCCAATTTTGTTGCCGACCATGGCATTGACTTATGTGGCAATTTTGCTTTATCAGTGACATTGCTGAAGGGCTAGAGGGGAAAGTTTGACTATCTGCAGATGATACCAAGATCTGTAATAGAGCAGACAATGTAGAGGTGGGTCGAAAGATGAGGAGAGATCTGGAAAAGCTGGAAGAATAGTCCAGACTGTGGCAATTAAAATGTAATGCAAAAAAGTACAAAATCATGCAGCTAGGGCGAAGAAACCCCGAGGAGAGCTACAGGATGGGTTGGGGGCTTACAGTCACCAGGAAGAGGATTTAGGATCATCATCTCAGATGACCTTAAAGTGACCAAACAGTGTAACAAGGCTGTAGGGAAGGCCAGTGGGATGTTGGGGAGCACAGGAAGGGGTATCACTAGCAGAAGAAGAGAGGTGGTGATGCCCTTATACAAAATGCTGGTGAGACCTCATCTAGAGTACGGTGTTCAGTTCTGGAGGCCACATCTTTGCAAGGACATAGACAGGGTGGAGGCAGTCCAGAGAAGGGCGACCAAGATGGTGCAGGGCTTGCATCAGAAAACATATTAGGACAGATTAAAATACCTCAATATGTATTCACTAGAAGAGAGGAGGGAACGGGTGGGGGGGGGGAGATATGATCGAGACCTTCAAGTACCTTACCAAATGCAGGTAGGCGATATCTTTCAATACAAGAGTTGCACAAGGATGAGGGGGCATGCTATGAGATTGGAGGAGGGGCAAGTTATGGGGAAATGTGAGAAAGTTTTTTTTTCGGAAAGGGTGGCAGATGCTTGGAATAGCCTGTCCCAGGAGGCGGTGGGGACTAAAACAGTGCGGGGATTCAAGCATGCATGGAATAGACATGAAGGAGCCCGAGATGTGGGAAAGAGACACAAAAACCAATGACCAAGTAGGGTCAGTTGCCGCTGAGGCAGGCAGGGAATATGGGCAGGCTAGGTGGGCCGAGTGGTCCTTATCTGTCATCAACTACGTTACTATGTCACTGGCAGTTTTGGTTTTGCTGGCATCAGTGGATTTGGTGACTTGATTGGTACTGCAGTAGCTTTGTCCATTTTTTCTAGGAAATGCTGCAAAGCCTTACCCCTGTGTCTCCATGTAGACTGCTTGAAATCCTGGCAAATGTAGCAATTTTCATGTTGTGGGCCATGCCCAAATAACAAATGCAGTGACTGTGATTATCTTCACGATAAATCTGCTTTATTTGGCGGTGACAATATTCCACCAAAATTTTCTGAATAAGTAGCTACCAGAGAAGACAAACACTATCGGTGGAAATAGATAACGGGAAAAACGTACACTGGTGGAATGTTTACTCTCTCGACGCTGGGAGATAAAGAACTAAAATAGTTGGAGGCTGCCCACATTGTGGCTGAGGACGTGCATGCAGACATGTCGACATAGGTGTCTCCATCTTGCAAAATCTTCCCGCAAGGATCTGATGCCGACTGCTTACAGTCCAATACACTATGGCTGTATGGAGACACCCTCAAAGAAGATCTTCAAGTGTTCAGCAGCCAGCATGGAGTTGCAGGGATCAGGGACCCAGATGCAACAGAAAGCACTGGACCTGTGAGAGAAGTTCCTGTCTGTAAAGCAAACAATGTGCAGGGTCAACTGCTACGTGACACTGCAGAGGGAACCAAATCTGACAAGGCCAAAATAGCACTATCAGGATCCTGGTGGTTGTTCTGCATGACGTTTTAGCAGCATCCTCTGAATCAGAGGTAAAGAGGGACGATTTAAAGGAATTTTCTTCTCCAGCAGAGGGCAATGCATCTAACCAGAAAACTCCAGGCCCCGAACAAGAGTCTGATTCTGATATGCAGGTAGGTGTCCTGCATATCCAGTGCATAAATCCTTTACACTGTAAGAGAAGGGAGTGGATGGACTGAAGAGACACCATTCTTAAGTTTTTGTACACAATGTGTTTGTTGAGAGTCCTGAGGTCAAGGATAGGCTGAAGGTCTTTTGTTCTCTTGGGAACCAGAAAACACTCTGGGTGAAATCCCAGTTTCTGTTTCACAGGAGGAACTGGTTTTATGACTTTCTTGGCCAACATGGTGCACACTTTGGATAGGTGAAGGTTTGGGGGGGAGACACAGAAGCCTGTGAAATGAACTCTAGGGTAAGACCATCCTGAATCATTTCTAGGACCCACCTATCTGACAGAAACAGGGAGATCCTGCCCCCTACCTACTCTTTAAAGCTCTGAAGTGAGGTAGCGGGGGGAAGGGGGATTGGCTGTCAGAGTGACGAGGGAGGGGTAGCTAGAGCGCCACCATTTCCCTGACCCTTGGGGGCTTTAAATGGCAGTCCCCAGAGACTGCTGGCATAGGAGGACTACTTGGGCAGTATGTCCTGGACCCCTTGAACCAGACAACAGTGATCCTCTATGAAGGAGCCTCTGCCTCTAAGCAGATGGGGCCTATATCCCTTACGGAATGGAGAGTCCATTTAGAAGACTGAAGTTCTTGCAAAGTAATCTAACAGAGGACCAAAGAGTTTATATCCATGAAACAGTGTGTTGGGGCCAGAGACATGTACATCTAGTCCACAACTGGGCATTCTAAGCCATGAGTATTTGCCAAGACAAATGCCATAGGTTGCCGCCTTGGTAGATGCATTGGATGGGACATATGATGAACACAGAAAAATGCTTGCCTGCATCAATGCCTGGAGACACCATGGGTGGGGCATCAGTCTTAGAGGCCCTGTATGAATAATTAGGCTAGGATACAAAATGATTATTTTTTTTTTTTTCTTTTATTATTACAGTGCTACTATTATCATGCCTTATCAAAAGTAGTATGATGAAGGAATACATGTAAAAACATATAAAAGATTTGAAGTGGCAATTCATACAAAAAGTGGCTTTTATATGAACACAGGCCATAGTTATAACATACAAAATTTAAAATTTAAAATCACATTAAAATATTTTCACAGACATTACATTCATTAACCCCCACCACAGATTTAATTCCATAATTTTTAATCAGTTAGAAACAATTCAGCAATAATACAGCTTCATATTTTTCCGATAAAGCTTATAAGTATAATTTGCTACTGCATATATATGAGATTCTATATTATAAAAATATATATTATATTGTGTTATAAGTATAATTTGGTACTGCATATATATAATATTCTATATTATTTAAAAAATGTCTCTACGGATACGATCTTATTTTTGTGGGAATTTTTTCTGTAATAAATAATAACTAGCAGAAATCTATAGAAGCTGTACGAAATAACAGATGAACTGTACCTAAATATGATGTTTTTTAATTTTCCCAAAGGCGTCAGCTGCTCTTTAAAGATAGTACAGTCAAATACTACGTGCTCTACACTAATTATAATTTCTTCATTACATTTGCAACTTCCCTGGATGGCATTTAGATTTTTAAATTTATGTAGCTTACCACTTGGTATGATTCTGTAAGCTTTTTTCGGCCTTTGAGCTTTGTGGGACACCTCCACTCCCATCTGTTGCACCAGCCATTCCTGAAGAAATAACAGAAGGTGATCCCCTTCGGAGCCTTCTGGCAATCCCAAAGTTTAAATATTTGCTGCTCTTATTTCATTTTCAAGGGTCTCCAACTGAGATTTAAAATGAGTGCTTTCTCGAATCACAGTGGAGACTGCTCCCATCACAGTGTCAGGACGCTTACCTGCTTCAGCTGTCGCTGTTTGAACAGCCTCCACAGTCGTTTCCAGAATTGCAATCCTGTTTGTGAGTTCATCAAATTTGTCTGAGAGGCCAGCTACAGTTTTAATGAGCCAATTGCTCTGTACCCTGATAGTCTGTAGGGTCCCTTCCCCAGACTCCTCTGTCATATCTTCAGTACGGCCCTGTGCTGACCGCATGGTAGGTGCTGCTGAGGCATTTCTGGATTTAGCTCCTGTATCCTGCTACTGTTCTTTACGGGGATTCCCCATGTCAATCCAGGAGTATTCAGACACCATTTTAAATAATTTTAAGTCTGGTAGCTTTAGAAAAGTTAGTGTTTAACAACAAAATTCCGATATCTTGTTTCACGCACTAACAGCAAACGGCCATATTGCTCGGGCTCCACAGAATCAAACAACGTGGCCACCCAGACAACCCGGACTCCACATGTACAGTAACATATGAACATACGAAATTCCAGCAGAACAAGGCCTCATGGTCTATCGAGTCTGCCTGAGTGTGCAGCTAACCCCTCATCTCGCAGCTACCCCTCCCGCCCCCCTTCCCAGTATCCCTTCCCCTTCCCCTGTCCCAACCCCTCTTGAAACTGCCCACCATCTTACATGACACTAATTCGTCTGGTAAGGTGTTCCATTTGTCCACCACGTTTTACGTGAAAAAATGTCTCCTCATCTCCCTCTTGAATCTTCCCCCCTCCAATCTCAGTCCATGCCCTCTCGTGTCCCTCCCCCTTCTCATCTGAAAAATCCCTTCTGTGTTGGTCTTGTTTATCCCCTTCAGACACTTGAAGATCTCAATCATACCCCTCCTATCCCTCCTCTCCTCCAGTGAATACATATTCAGCTCTCCCAGCCTGTCCTTGCAGGGCTTGTTCTCCAATCCCTGGATCATCTTTGTGCCTCTTTGCTGCACCCCCTCCAACAATCTGATGTCCTTCTTCAAGTATGGGCACCAGTACTGCACGCAGTACTCCAGGTGGGGCCTGATCAATGACCTACGCAGGGGCAGGATAACCTCCCTCCTTCTGGAGGAGATCCCTCTCACAATACACTCCAGCAATTTGTTGGCCTTTGCTGCTGCCTTCATGCACTGAGCAGAGTTGTTAATGCTCCCCATAATGATCACTCCTAGGTCCTTCTCCTCCGTGAAGCTCTCCAACTGTACCCCATTCAAGCGATAATACCTCCCCTGGTTCCTGCTCTGAAGTGCAGAACCTTGCACTCCTTGGCATTGAACCCCAACTGCCATGTTTCCGCCCACTCCTGCAGCTTAGTCAGGTCCTCCTACAACCCCTTCCACCCCTCCACATTATCAACCACAGCTCCCATCTTGGTATCGCCTGGGAACAGACTGATCTTGCTCCAGATTCCATGTGAGATATCTGCACTAAAAATCCCAAACAGCATCGGTCCCAGTACCGATCCCTGTGGTACTCCGCTCGTCACCACTCTCGGTGGCAAGAGGTCATCGTCCATCACCACCACTGCCCTTTGCTGTCTTCCCTTTAGCCAGTTTGTGATCCATTTCACCATTTTTGGTCCCGCCCCCACATATTCCAGTTCCCCTCCAACCTTCCATGTGGCACTGAATCAAAGGCCTTGCTGAAGTCCAAATACAGGACATCCTCTGCATGGCCCCCATCCAGTTTCCATGCCACCGGGTCAGTTGTAATGGTTACTGATTGAATGGGTACTTGTGATTTTCTGATGGCTATGGCAAGGCAAAAAGGAACTCTCCTTCAAGATGGGCAGCAAGTTCAATTGCACCCCGATATTAGTTTTGCTATGAGGCAGAACTGCAAGAAATCTGATGGCATGAGGGCCATGCTGCAGGAGGCTTGTATTCCACATGGCATGATTTTTCTAGCCTGTTTGAGGACTGCCTACCAGAGGAAAACATATTTCTTTGCCAATTCATCTGATGCATTAAAATGGAGCTAAGGGCATGTAGTTTCAGTGACTCATGCTGCTGCCCAGGAAGACTGAGTCACTGAGGATGAAGCTACCCAATTCAAGTTTGAATTGCCTTCTCTCCTTTTAACAGGTGGGTAATTTCACTGCTCCCAGGTAAGACTGGACCTCTCAAAACCAACAGACTATTCTATGTTACCTTCGACTTGGGACAGTGCTCCACCCGATCCAGGGTTTCTCAACCCTCTCAGTTTATTACGGACTTCAGTTTTTACTTGCACCCTGTGTTAACTTGACTGCATTCTGTTTTTTTCACAGTTATAATTCATAATATTCTATGCTATTTAGCTTAAACATGTTGGGGTGCTATGTTTTTTACAATGTCTGCCTTTATATGGCGATTGCCATTTTGTTATGTTCAGCGCCAATTAACTGATGGTTTAGCAATACTTTTAAAGATGTCCATTTTCGTTAGCACTGCCTAGTACAAGCTTGCATGTAATGAGCATTATTGTGGAATAGCATGGTATATTAACTATCTTCTTTCGACGGTAGAGGTTTTTCAAGACTATTATTTCAAGACTTTGCAAGATACATAACCATGCCACTCATGGGCTCATTAAGCAGCTTATTTTGTACTGTATTTCGGATTACTAATTTGTCTTTTCTCTCATGGACGTATCATGAAGCTGAAGATAGCTAGTTTGTGGGTATTAAGAGGAATGGCACCCTCAGTGCATTAACTTTCTACTGTAATGCCCTTTGCTTGCAATTTCTAATTGTATGTTATGCTGGTTACAACAATAAACAAAGTTTAAGAAAGTAGCTTGCCACTTTCTTTCAATAATCTTGTATGTAGATTAAGCTGCTCTCGGTTTCTCATTCTGGCAAAAAGCCAAGTAGGTTTAATTTATTCTATATGTCCTGTACAATCTGATATCTGGAACATCAATCAGTTTACTGTGTTCTATTTGATAAAAAGAATCAGTTAGTCGTACAGCTTCCCTGCAGTAACGTTCCTTGTTCTCTACTGCAAAACTGTCCCATATATCTGGTAGGCCAAGTTATTTTAATATTTTAATTTACTGAACCAGTTGGAATATTCTTCTTTGTTTTATAACTTCCTTCCAGCATATATGCCTACAGTTATGTTCACTGTGATCAAGAACGTTTTTCCATAAATTAACTGTTGTTCTTGTTAGTATAGTGGTTAATATCCTCATCTGTCATGTGGGAGACTGTGGTTCAATTCCCCAACAGGGAAAAATTCTTTTCGAGGCAGTGTGGTCTAGTGGTTACAGCACCAGCCTGGGAACCAGCAGATGATATGTTCAAACCTCGCTAGGGCCAAATACTTACTGTGTGGCCCTGGGCAAGTCTCTTAACCTTCCAGTGCTCCAGTCACCCAAGCTGTAGAAATGGGTAGAAGTAGAACCCCACTTAAAATGTGATGCTGCATCTCAGCTGGGCTATACTGGGAAAATGAATTGTAAAATAAATAAATGCTTTAGCTTTTCTTGAATCTAGTGGGTTACAAGACCCGAGGCAGCATGGATTGATGGTGGTGGTGGGGGGGCATATGTCAATGATACCTAAGTGGGCTATATTCGTGCGAAAATACTTTTGAGCCATAGAAGATCAATGTTGACTAGGATTAGATGTGTCCAGATCCACAGACATTACCTGATTTAGATCTCCTCCGTTAGTTAACATACCCAGTAGATGGTCCATCAAAATACCCAGAAAACGACCCAACACAAGGGACGCGGCATTAGGAGGGAAATAAACTTTAGTTAGAGTCATCTCATGCTGATACAGTTTCCCCTGAACAAATTATATATCGTCCCTGGGGGTCAGCATAAGTCTTCCGAATGATCAGAAGGGTAGTGGGCAGTGGTACCAAGACGGAAAACAGGAAACATGTACTTGGTATATCACTATCACACACACACACACACACACTTTAACTTTCAGTGTTCCATTGCCAATAAATGCATTTCCTGTAGAAAATATAGATCTGCAGAATGTTTTTTAAGGTACTGCAATGTTTCGGCCCTCTTAATTGGATTATTCAATCCATTAATATTTTGTGAGAAAACCTTAACCGGGGGTCATATGCATGATAAAAAGTTAAAAAGCCAAATAAATAGGAGCACCCTGTGCCAGAGAAGCCCACCACCACAGCAGCAAACAAGAAGAGCAAAGTCCAAGTGGACCCACCACCAGGGCACCCATCACCCATCCTGAAGGACTGAACGCAGCAGGATAGTGAAAAGGAGATGCCCCACCAGCAGACAACCTTATTCTACATTCAAGGTGAATTCACAATCTGGGGAAGCAAGCAAGCAACCTGCATAAATAAAGTACATATAAATTACATAGATAGCTCTGTGTGGTTATTTTACATTATACAATGACATTAAAAATTCTCCATCCCAATTGACTGACTGGCATGATTTACAATGTGTAAATTCCACTATCAATCCACGGGAAGAAGTGCTAGCTGCCAGCCAGCCGCATCTACAATGCCACTCTGCAAAATCAATCCGAGCCGCAAAAAAACGCCAGATTGTGTCCCCGTTCTGCAACAGTGAAATGCAAATTCAAAACATACAACTGTAGTTTTTAATAAACTTCGTCACGAACTGCAGTTTTGACCTTAGCAGGCACAACAAGTTTCAGAAACACTTCAAACACTACCAAGGGAGCCAAAACACTGTTTTAAAACTGTTCCCCCTTTGCATGGAACATGGATTCTGCCCAGGCCATAGTACTACCACAGCCCCTCCTGGAATTCTCTAGCTATCTACACTCTGCCCTTGACAGGGGGTACCTGGTGAGGGTGATCTTCATTGACCTATCAAAGGCTTTCGACACAGTTAGCCACCCTCTTCTCCTGTCCACCCTTGTCCATCTAGGCCTCTTCCAGGACGTCATCACCTGGTTCACATGCTACCTCTCCTCCCGTTCACAATGTGTCAAAATAAATAACAACATCTCCTGCTACTGCCCTGTTCACTCTGGCATACCTCAAGGCTCAATCCTGGGTCTTCTTCTTTTCAGTCTCTACCTCAACACCCTCCCCTCCGTCTGCTCTGAGCGAGTCCTTCTTTATGCCGATGACGCGGTACTCTTTTCCGCCCATCCTGACCCACACACCCTACAAGGCATACTTCAAAAATTCTTCAGCCTGGCAAAAACATGGTTCACCGACCACAGGCTCATTCTCAACCTTAAAAAGACAAAGTCCTCCCAAGACTCCCAGCTACGAAATATGTCCAATGGCCTCTTCCCCATCGAACAGGTTCATAGTCTCAAATACCTTGGCATAACTTTCAACCTGTCGCTAATCTTCCAAGACCACATCCACCTCCTTTGCTCTTCAGGCAACCTACACATTGGCTACTCTACTGCCACAGGGACTGCCTCCCCCATGAAGCCCTTAGGCTCGCTATTACCTCAGTCCTCTCCCTCACAGATTAAGGGCTCATTGTCTACAGTTCAGCCACCAACACAGCCCTCCAAAGAGTTAAAATCTCCTTCAATAAAGCATACTGCCTCCTTACAGGCTGTGACAGGCTCACCCACACTTGCAATCTTTACACCCTATCGAACTTACTCGACTTTGAAGAAAGACTCCAGTACCAGTCCTGCCTCTTCACCAAAAAAATTATGGTTGGTCTGGCCCCACCTGGACTATCAGCTTTGACCCAGCCTGCCCCCACTGTACCCTCCACCCATACCTCCACGAAAGCGCTGTTACGTGTGCCCAGAGTCAGGACTGCCCTGGCCCAGAGGTCCTTCGTCTACAGAGCCCCTGCATTGATAAACTCCATCCCTGCCTCCATCACCAATGAGAACAGACTTGGGCTATTCAAATCCTCACTCCAGAGTCACCTCCACACCATCTGTAACTGTAATTGCCCCTAGCTTCTGCCCACCTCCTTGCTTGATATAGATCTTCCTTTGACAGTGGACTTCTGTCCTGCCTTTGTCCTCTCATACTCAGATTGCATAGGAACTGCACTACCCTTGTATATTGCTGTAACTATCTTGTTTCACTTTTTGACTATTTATTGTAACTGTGTATTACCTTGACGAGAAGCCTTTGGAAAATGGTCACTGACTGAAAGGATTGTAATTCTGATATCATTAATAAATAAAAATAAATAAATAAATAAAATTTCTTCCCTGTAACCACTTTCATGCGGCTCACCTCTCAAACATTTTAAATCTCGGTTCGGCTCCGTTGCCACCCCAGGCTGCTGTGCCACGTTACTGAAACCATCACAGCTGCTCAAATTGCTCAGTCATCCTACCTCCCTGGTACTATAAATCAGAGCTCCTCTTTAAAAAAATAAAAATCTTCTTTGTGAAGACCGTTGATCAGAAATTGAAAGTATGTACCTACCGTAATTCTTGACCTTCTTAGACAAAGTCTCCACCACTCATTCACACTGATGGTACTATGCCGGAGGCGCCAGGACCGAGCAGGAGCCAAAAATCTTCAGGAGGCCGGCGCCAAGATAGGGCCACGTGGAAGAGGTGCCATGAGACCGGCTCGCACCATACAGGCTACCTCGGCGTTGACCCTCCAACCACCTCAGTACCTTTTTTACTGAGGAGATGCAGCGTAAACTAACCTAGTGAAACTAACCTATGTCAGACATACTGTAAGATAGTCCAAATGACCCATATAAGAAGGGTCACAACAATAACAGAGTCTTCACAGCCCAGCCTTCGAGAAAGTGAAGACCAAAAACAGATAAGTGAGCTTGGGGGATGGAGGGTGGGCGTGTGAATGAGTGGTGGAGACTTCGTTCAAGAAGATCAAGAATTACCATAGGTATGTAATTTCCATATCTTCCTGGACATAAAGTCTCCACCACTCATTCACACCGATGGGAGAGTACCGAGCTAAAATAATCCCCAAGAAGGGCAGCAAGAGAGAAAGAGAGAGAGAGAGAGGAGCTCACTTAGGACAGGAGTCCATTAACTCATTCACACCACAAGAGCTCTTTGAGAATTCCACCACTTGTGCCCTGTATACTCTTAGCACTGCATCCTGGGCCTTTCTAAGCAAAATCAAGCCATAACCAGCATGCCACAAACAAATGTGAATACCTCTTGAACCGTAAGTGTTACACACAAAGTAAGAGTGGAAAAGTTGTTCAACACAACATTACCTTTCTAATGGTGCTATGCAATCAATTGTAATCAATTTGGCTTTTATTTTATACTAGCTAAAATACCAAACAACTGGGTTTTTTTTTCAGATTATTTAAGATGCTTAGGTGTGGCTTGAGAGAAATGTCAGCCATGCACACCATACATAGAAACACAGAATTTGATGGCAGATAAGGACCGCTTGGCCCACCTAGTCTGCCCATTTCCCTACCTAACGGATAAGCTGCAGATCCTAGTTAACCAACAGCCCACTTCCTCCTACACCCCACTAGAATTGCCTTATGTCTGTCCCATGCATTCCTGAATTACCCCACTGTTTTTGACTCTACGACCTCCTCAGGAAGGCAGTTCCATGTATCCACAACCCTCTCTGTGAAGAAATACTTCCTCACATTACATCTGAGCTGTCACCTCTCTATCTTCAAATTGTGCCCCCTTGTTTTTGCACACCTCTTTTTCTGAAAGATGCCACCCTCTTGGACTTTGTTGATTCCTTTGAGGTATTTGAAAGTTTCTATCATGTCCCCCCCAACTCCTTTCCTCGAGGCTATACATCTTTAGTTCCTTTAGTCTTTCTTCATATGTCTTCTGATGCAGACACTGCATTATTTTGGTTGCCCTCCTCTGGACAGCCTCCACCCTGTCTATGTCTTTTCGGAGATGGGGTCTCCAGAACTGAACACAGTACTCCAGATGAGGGCTTACCAACTGTCTGTACAGGGGGCCAACAACTTCCTGTTTTCTACTGGTGATGCCTCTCCCTATGCATCCCAGCATCCCCCCAGCCCTCCTTACTGCCTTCTCACATTGCTGGCCCACCTTTATGTCGTCTGATATGACTACCCCCAGGTCCCTTTTCATTTTTGTTGTTCCAGTATCTCACCCTCCATGTGTACTCTTCCCCTGGGTTTTTGTTTCCCAGGTGCATTACTTTGCAACTCTTTGCATTGAATCTAAGCTGCCATACATTTGACCATTCCTCCAACCTCGCCAAATCCCTTTTCATCCTTTCCACCCCACCTTGTGTATCAACCCTGTTGCAGATCTTTGTGTCATCTGCAAAGAGACATACTTTCCCTTCTAGTCCCTCTGCAATGTCACTTATAAAGACACTAAAAAGGACCGGCCCAAGTACTGAACCCTGCGGTACCCCACTAGTAACCCTCCTTTCTTCACTGTGGACTCCATTTACTATTACCCACTGTGTCCTGTTGTCCAACCAGTGTTTTACCCAGGCTACCACCTTGGGACCCACTCCCAAGCTGGCTAATTTGTTTATTAATCTTTTGTGCGGGACTGTTTGAAATGCCTTGCTAAAGTCTAGGTAGGTCATGTCCACAGCCCCTCCCTGGTCTACTGCTTTGGTCACCCAGTCAAAGAAATCAATTAGATTTGTCTGACATGACCTTCCCGCTATGAATCCATGCTGCCTTGGGTCCTGTGCCCCACTGGCGTCTAGGTACTCAACAATTATTTCCTTCAGAAGTGATTCTATCATTTTCCCTACCACTGAGGTCAAACTGACAGGTCTGTAGTTTCCTGCCTCTGTCTTGCTCCCACTTTTGTGAAGGGGAATCACATCTGCCCTCCTCCAGTCCTCAGGTACCACACCATCCTCCCATGATTTACTAAAAAGGGTAGCCAGTGGTGTTACTAGTTCTTACATAGATACATAGACACTGCCGGCAGATAAGGGCCTATGGCCCACCCAGTCTGCCCATTTGAGCTTGTAAGTTCAGTTTATGTTTTCCTAGAAGTCTGCTGCCCCTTACCCCTGACCTCCAGAATTCCTTTATGTCTACCCCATGCATTCTTAAATCCCGTGATTGTTTCAACCCCCACCACTTCCTCTGGCAGGGTGTTCCACTTGTCCACCACCCGTTCTGTGAAGAAACTCTTCCCTCACGTTTCCTCTGAATGATCCTCCTCCAACTTCATCCCATGCCCTCTAGTCCTGGAACATATTTTTTCGCTAAAATAGTGTATTCCTGCACCGTTCCTCCTTGTAAGATACTTGTATGTCTCTATCATATCCCCTCTCTCCCTCCTCTCCTCCAGGGAGTCTTCCCTTAGTTCTTTTAGAATTCTGGGGTGAATCCCATCAGGCCCCATTGCTTTATCCACCTTCAGTTTTAAGAGTTGTTTCAGAACCCTTACTTCTGTGAAAGGACTAATATCAACCCCCCTATCCAGAGTTCTTCTATTGACCTGATTAGGTATTTCCCCCTGCTTTTCCATTGTGAATACTGAGCAGAAGTATTTGTTCAGTATCCCTGCTTTTTCATTGTCGCTCTCTGCCCAACCACCTTCCTCTTTGTTCAGCCTCAGTATCCCTGCCTTAAGTTTTTCTTTGCTCCCTAATGTACCTATAAAAGGTTTTATCCCCCTTCTTAACTGGGTTGGCTATCCTTTCCTCGGTTTGGGCCTTTGCTATTCTGACTGCCTTACCCGTTTCCTTCTGTTTTAACTGGTACAGTTCTCTGTCCTGCTCCTTCTGTGTTTCCTTATACTTCCTGAATGCCACCTTTTTCTCCCTTACCTTCCCCGCCACTTCTTTTGAGAACCATAGTGTTTTTTTCTTTCATTTTGATTTATTTGCTTCACACAAAGGCTTGTTGCCTCTGTGATGGCGGTTTTGATGTTTCCCCATTGTTGCTCCACCCCACTTTCTTGCCTGTTTGCTAGTGCTTTTCTGAGGCACTCTCCCATTTTGACAAAATCAGCCCTCCTGAAGTCCAGTACCTTCACTTTTGTGTGGCTTGACTCTACAGCTAAGTATATCGTGAACCACACTGTTTGGTGGTCGCCTGTTCCCAGATGGCTACCCACTTCAAAATCAGAGATCCTCTTTCCGTCCCCATTTGAGAGTACCAGGTCTAAGATTGCTCTTTCCCAAGTGGGTTCCAAAACTAGCTGAGTTAGGCATGCCCCCATTGAGAATGGCCCTGCAATTGGATATGGCTGCAGCAAAGGTGCTCCAGTCAACATCTGGCATATTCAGGTCCCCCATCAGCAATACCTTCCCTTTCTCTGCCATCCCAAGGATGCCTTCTATCATTTCCTTGTCCATTTCTTCCCCCCCGAGATGGGGGTCTGTATACAACCTCTGTGCAGATTGTGGAGCCATTTCCAGTCTCCAGAGTGACCCACAGTGCCTCCTCTCCTCCACATTTACCCTTTAGCTCTGTTGCTTTGATCCCTTCCCTTACATAGGGAGCTACTCCTCCTCCTCTTCTTCTTCCCTCCCTGTTCCTCCTGTAGATTGTGCACCCTGGTATGTTGACATCCCAGTCATGGTTCTCTATATTTCTGTGACTGCCACAATATCCAGGCATCCCTCTTCCATCAAGGCCAACATTTCAGGGAGCTTTTACCTAGACTATGGGCATTGGTACTCATTACCCTCCATTTATTTATGGCTTTATTTCTTTTTGCCCCATCCCTGTCCCTACTGCCTTTATATTTTTCTCTATTTACCCCTACCCTGCTCCCTATCAACTGCTCTATCTTGGTGTGTACCTCACTAATTACCCGATTTCTGGGGGAGACAAGGATTTCCCTTCTCGTCTTCAATGCCTCCCCCTTGGCTAGTTTAAATGCTTGCCGTTGAAGCATTTAAACCTATTACCTAGGATCCTGGTTCCCCTCCAGCATAGATGCAGACCATCGCGCCTGTATAGGCCTGCATCCCTCCAGGTGGAGCCCCAGTCCCCAATGAGGCCAGATCCCTGAGCGCTGCACCAGCTTTTCAACCAGTCATTGAATCCCATGGTGCAGAATGCCCTAGCCTCATCCTTGCCATATACAGGTAGCACTTCCAAGAAAGTTACCATGTGTGCTACTTGTCTAAGGCCCCTCCCCATCTCCACAAACTTCTGTTGCACTGCTCTGATCCCATTCTCAGCCAGGTCATTCATCCCTAGGTGAATAATTACAGCCAGCTCCTTCCCCCTTGCTGCTGCTCCCATGATCCTGAGGATTAGTTTCCTGTCCCTCCAAGCCTTGGCGCTGGGCAGGCATCTTACCTCCCTTTCCCCTCCCTCCCCCAGTTCTACCCCCTAACAACTGAGTCCCCCATCAGGAGTTGTTTCCTTCCCCTGTGGGGTCCTGGGCCACCCTCCTGTGGGTCTCCATTGTGGAGGTTCCCAGCATCCTCCTTGCACAAACGTCCTATCCCCAAAAGCAACATGGTAGGCAGAGATGGCCACCATGTGAACCTTCACAAAGGAGTGGCTGAGACCCAGATCAAAGAGGTGTCACAAGTAATCCAGAAGCCGCCCAACAGAGCACGAGAAAGGCTCGAGATCTTTGGAAGCGGCCCAAATAGAGAACAGTTTCCATTTCATGGCATAGGTAGATCCAGTTGAGGGCTTCCTGGCTTCTACCAGAATCTCAGCCACTTGGGGGTTGGGGGGAGAACCCCAAAACAGTCCTGAGCTACTTTTGAAGGAGCCACGCATGCAACTGAAGGGATCTGAGGCCTGGATGGACCAGGGTCCCCCCTGATCCTGGGTCAACAAAGTCCGCGACAGAGGAAGAGGAAGCGGAGGATCCTCTGAATACTGCTGCAGAAGAGAGACATGAAAATGACGTACCTACCGTAATTGTGATCTTTCTGTGTATCTTCACCATTCATCACAAATGGGTTCAGGGCCGGAGGTCATGACCTGAACTCTTTTTTTTGTAGGCGGAGCCGACGCACCATCGGTGCCGCCCCTGAGGCCAATGTATTGCGTGGTACCCGGGGGGTTGGCTGTTAGGCGCTGTCGACTCTGCCTGCCTGCCAGTTCTGAGTCACCGGAGAGGTAAGAGGAAGGGAGTGGAGGGTGGGAGAAGGAAGTCCAAGGGACAGGAAAAAGGAAAGGATATAAAACTAAAAGGAGAAATAACGATTGATAGGACAGAAAGAGAGAAGTCGGGAACTAAAGGGATTGGGAGAGGCCCCAATCTCTGGAAATAGAGGAGGGAGGAAGGGAGGTAGGTGGGGTAAAGAATTTATAAGGTAGGAAGGGAGGAGAAAGGGTAAATGTATCCCAGACGCTGGTCTGTCTCCAGATTGTATAGGAACTGCAAGGAGTAGCCAAAGGCTTCTTGCCAGAATTCAAGGCACAGAATAGCTAGCAAAAACTCCAGATGAGCAGAGTCGGCTATTCTGGAAGAAGGACAGGGCACAGGGGATTAACACCCTATGAAGGAAAAAATTTTTGGTGAAAAAAGGAAAAAGATTTCATTTTTTTCTGAAGGGTAATCCAAAGGACAAGAAAAAATGAGATGGATGGGAAAAAGGAGGAGGAGAGAATGGAGGGCAACTGCCAACTCCCACCCCACAGGGGTGGGCTAATGCACTGGAGAAGGAGTGCCCCCCATGCTGACCACTCTCCCTAGAACCTTATCCCCCTATGTGCCCCTGTTCACCCTACTCCTAAGGGGGGGTTGGGCACAGAGAGGGAGGTGGACCCAGAGACTGGGGCACTGGGGGATGGAGGGTGGGATTGTGATGAATGGTGAAGATACACAGAAAGATCACAATTACGGTAGATACATTATTTTCATATCTTATCTGTGTCAATCTTCACCATTCATCACATATGGGTGAGTGCCGAGCCCTCCCAAAGGGGATTTTCTTAACACCCTAAAGAACAAAGTTCCTTAGCTCTCAGTGGGTGACACACTAAGAGGGAGAACCTTCAGGGCCTGGGGAGGCCCGAGAGTGGGGAGAGTGAGATGGAGACCCCCTGGAGGGGGAAGGAAGTTGCCCCGACAAATGCCGTCTCGCTCTACGGGAGAAGAGATAGGTTCTCTGGTGAATGGAGTTAATCACCCTATGCCGGGCCAAAGGTGAAAACCGGGAAAGATGCAGCCATGCAGTCCGCCTAGTGCAGATCATTGTCCCTAAGACCCTGGTAGCTACCTCATTGGCATCATAGGATGCCCTCACTTGGTGCCTTGCTAGCGTCCAGGCCACATGCAGAGAGTGCAATGGCTTGTCTGGTTTGCTCCGTGTCAGGCAACGAGACTAGGAGTTGACCTAGCATAGACCACAAGAACCTGTCATAGGCTGCATAGTGGGCCTGATGTGCAGAGATGGAAAGCAACAACCGTGCCAAGTAAAACGCCCTCCTACCCCAGAAGTCAAAATTCGAGGAATCTTGATCTGGGGGCCGGTCACGGTGAAGGGCGCAAAGCCCATCAGGAGTGTCCAACTGCATCAATCCAGACTGCGGATGAGGCATGGAACCTGGAGACTCTGGGAGGGCACAATACCTCTGGCAGAGATCGCTAGGGGCAGGAACTCCGGAGAAGGGCCTCTGCCAGGAACACAACGATGCTTCCCGAAAGGGAGCAGGCCAGGGGGGAACCACAAGGGTGGCCTCGCTGAATTCGCCTAGAAAGGCGTGTGCAGAGAGCTCTGGATTTCTTACAGTGGAAGGGGTGAGGTGCAAGTCCTCCAACATCCTCACGAGGAAATGCTGATACTCAGCGAGATCAGTGGCTGGAGAGATGTGGACAGAAGGCTCCTCTCCCCCAGAAGAGGGGGATGAAGAGTTGGAGGGCACTAACTGTTCAGAGGGCGGCTGCTCGGGGGGAGGTTGAAAAACCTGTCTGTCCGTCACCCTAATGTAAGCTGGGAACCGAGCAGCCACAGCCCTGAACTGTTCCCAGGAGAGAGGCACGCTAGGACCAAGAATGTCTGGGAGCGCAGGAGAATGTGGCAGAGAGATGGGGACAGAGCCGAGAAGAGATGTCGGCTGACCTCCGCCTGGGCTAAGGAGCGGACCAAGAGCACCCGAAGAAGAAAGTGTTCCGGAAGACTCCACAGCTGACAGCTAAACAACCATTTAGGTACTGCCTTGGCTGCGCCTGGAAGAATCCCCCTGTGAGGCGACCGGGGGCGTATAGGTCCAGAAGGACGGTCCCCTACCTCAAAAGAATGGGTCTCTCTCAAAGAGACCAAGGAGGGAGAGCAGAGATCCGCACTATGGCTTCTTCCAGAGCCGGGTGGGCCCCAGATAAAGGTCGCCGTGCAGACCCCATCTCCTCGAGAGGTCCAGCCTAGGTAGCTGACTGCCATGGCCAGCACCCGAGGGAGCTATCCAGGGTGCAGCACCCTCCCCTCCCATAGAAGCCTTGCTCGGCCCCAAAGTTGGGCGATCCAGGCACACAACTGGCGGGGGTACCACTGCTAAGGGGTCAATGAACCCACCAAGACCAGGCTGCAGAGCAATGGTGGCCTGCACCACAGCCTGCTGGTCAGCACCCCTG
This sequence comes from Neoceratodus forsteri, assembly GCA_016271365.2. Lineage (NCBI taxonomy): Eukaryota > Metazoa > Chordata > Ceratodontiformes > Ceratodontidae > Neoceratodus > Neoceratodus forsteri. The sequence goes on along the minus strand of CM057450.1, from coordinate 1,520,899,132 downwards.
ACCCCAGTCTCGGCAGCCACCGACCCCACCACAGAAGGGGGCTGACACCGGCTCGTCAAGGACACTACAAGGCTGCCCACACCAACAGTCAACCCCAAGGAGTCAGCCTGCGAAGAGGTAGAGGCCGAGGCCCTGTGCCAGACCGTAGGAGGGTGCCCGGTGCCATCCCTGCCAAATGGGGTGCCAGACTCCGAGACCACGCCAGTGCCAGTGCCCCTCACAGCACCGCGAGCGGTGCCCACGGAGGACATGGCTCTGGCCCGAACAGCAGCCCCAGAGTCAGAAAAAGGTCACGGCACTGTCAGGCCCCACGGTGCCACAAGCGGCGCCGAGGACAGGGACGGCGTCGACGATGGCTCTGACGGTGCCATTGGCGCCATTGACAGTGCTGTCTCGCTCCACGGCACCGTGAACGGCGCCGAGGGTAGGGGTGGCGCTGACAGCAGAATCTAATGCCCCCATGGCACCGAATCCCAAGGCGGACATGGCGCCGTGCTCAGCCTTGGTGCTGTGAATGGCACAGAGGCGAGAAGAAGACAAAGACGGCGCCGTTAGCAGTATCTGCGCCGACAGCAGCCACGGTGCCGAGAAACAAACCAGCGCTGATGACGGCTCTGTCAGAGCCCATGGCGCCACGAACAGCACTGAGGCACACAACAGCGCCGACTGATGGCGTCGAGGATGGTGCCGACCCGGGCCTTGCGAACTGCGTGGTATGACACCAGGAGAGCTCTCACCCCGAAGGGTGACTGCTTGCGCACCTCCCGCCTCCTACTGAAAGAGGCGACCGGCCTCCTGCACTCGTAGGAGCCTCGGCAATGGCCAGGCTACAAGAAGCAGGCCCTCCTGTCCGTAGAACCAGGAGGGACCCAGAGGAAAGGCCGAGAGTACGTGGCTTGGCCAGATGAGTGTACACCTGAAATTCGGCAGAGCTCGCCCCACTTTCCACGCACGTTGTTCGATGACCCGGCGGTCCATGGAGAAGCAGGCATCGCACGAATCCATGTTGTGAAGCGGGCCAAGACACGTAAGGCAATGGTTGTGCTGGTCGGTGACGGAAAATTTATGGCCGCAAGGGCACTGTCGCATGGGGGGCAGTCCCATCTTTAAAGTCTTCTTGCCCTCCAACCGAGACAAGACCTACAAGGAAAAAAACACCAACAACAGACACGACGTCGCCAAGAATAAAAATAAATGGAAAGATCTTACCAAGAGACGTCGAGTAGGCAACTAGAACCGGCAGGAACGGGACTGACAGACTGTGGCATGGAAGAATAGTGGCAGAACGAAACTGTATAGGCGGTAGACCTCAAGTTCAGTAGAGCTTCCACACGAGGTGACCTCGACGGCGGGAGATGAAGAACTGGGAGGTAGGCGGAGTCGACAGCGCCTAACGGCCACGCAATATGTTGGCCTTTGAGGGCGGTGCTGATGGTGCGTCGGCTCCGCCTACTAAAAAAAAAAAGAGCTCCCGCGGGGTCATGACCTCTGGCCCTGAACCCATATGTGATGAATGGTGAAGACTGACACAGATAAGATCCAAACTTGCCTGGGCCAGAAAGGAGCGATAAGAATCATACGAGCTCCTTCCGAGTTTCCGTAAGACTCTCGGAATCAAGGGGATCGGGGAGAAGGCATAGATGAATCTGCCCTTCCAGTCTAGAGACAGAGCATCTCTCCAAAAAATGCTGTGCCCTGGAGTGAGCAAGCAGAAGACGGGAAGTTTTGTGTTGAGAGGAGACGCAAACAGGTCTACCTGAGGGGTTTCCCAGCATAGAAAGATGTCGTTTGCTACCCCCTGATCTAGTTCCCACTCGTGTGCATGAGCAGATGACCAACTGAGGCGGTCTGCCAACGTGTTCTCGACCCCCAGGACGTGGATGGCCATGAGCTGAAAGTTGTGCTGCACTGCCCAATCCCAAACCTGCATCGCTTCCCTGCAAAGAGGGTAGGAATGAGTTCCTCCCTGTTTGTTGACATACCAAGCTACACACGTTGTCCATTTGGACCGCCAGATGACCGGGAAGCAGATAAAGATGCAGAGCGTGAAGAGCATACAGCACAACCGAAGCTCGAGCACACTGATGTGGAGAGATTTTTGAGCTGGGACCAGGAGCCCCTGGGTCCTGTGGGGCTCAAGATAGGCTCCCAACCTTCTCCCAGGCGCTGTTGTCAGCGCCTGGGGAGGCAGGAAGGAGAACTCCCGTAAAGGTTCTCCTGAACCGCCCACCATTGTAAGTCCCGAGACATAGAGCTGGAGACCAGAACTAGTTGATCTAGGTCGTCCACCACCTGATCCCACTGAGACCGAAGCGTCCACTGAGAGATTCTCATGTGAAGCCGAGCATGAGGGACTGTCGGAATAGCAGCTGCCATGAGCCTGAGGAGGCGAAGGACTGACCTGGTGCTGACCCGCCTGCGGCTGGTCAACAGGTTGACCTGAGCCTGGATTGATGCCATCCTGTCTAGCAGCAGAATAGCCATGTTGGAGGTTGTGTCCAGTATCACCCCGATAAACTGAAGCCTCTGGGAAGGGATCAGGTGGGACTTGGCCTGGTTGACGATAACACCCAGGCAGGCAAAAACCTGCAGGGTAAGGGAAAGGAAGCGCAGGAGTTCCTCCCTGGACGAGGCCACCAGGAGCCAATAGTCCAGGTATGGAAAACCTGCACCCCTTGGGTACGCAGGTAGGCCGCTACCACTAAAGGGCATTTGGTAAAAACTCGGGGCACCGCGGAAAGACCAAAAGGGTGGGCCTTGAACTGGTAGTGGTCCCCCTGAAAAGCAAAACAGAGGTATCTGTGGTGGGAAGGGCAAATAGGAATATGCAGGTAAGCATCCTGCATATCCAGGGTGCACAGCCACTGTCCTGGCTGAAGGAGGGGCAGAAGGCTCTGTAAAGAGAGAATCGTGAACGTTTCGTACTCCACAAACAAGTTCAGGGAGCTGAGGTCTAGAATTGGCCTCACCTTTCCTGACTTCTTCAGGACTAGGAAGAAATGGGTATAGTAGCCCGTCCCCTGAAGGTGTGGGGGTACAGACTCTTTCGCCTCTTTCACAAAAAGAGAGGATATTTCTTCCCGGACCAGAAGATGATGTTCTGGGAAGTAAGATGACCTTGGGGGGGGGGTTCGAGGAGGTTTCCGAAGAAACTCTACTGAGTGTTCTTCTGTGATCAGCTGGAGGACCCAAGTGTCTGTAGTTATCCTCTCCCAACCCGGCAGATGGAGGGGGAATCTCCCTCCTACCAGTTCCTCTGGAAGGCCCAGAGGCAGTGGGAGAGGAAAGGAGTCAGGAGGTATGAGGCAGTGTAGCAGTTGAAGCTCCCGCTGCTTTTTTGGGTGGGGTGGGGCTTGACAGCCAGAGCAGCCAGACGTTTGTTGGCCCGCTTTCCCTGAAGTTTCGCATTTTGCCGAGGATGTCTGCGAAAGGGACGACACCGAGGTTGAGGGGTTTGTACAGAGAGTCGACCGACTTAAGTGCAGTACCCTTCTCCTGCAGACCGGTGATGACGTCCTTGACGTCGCCACCAAACAGCACTGAACCCCTGAAGGGCACGTCCTGGATAGCGGGCTGCACCTCTGGGACCAAACCTGACATCCGGAGCCAGGCGTGACGCCGCAAACCCATGGCGAAAGCCGAGCTCCGACCAGCAGTGTCCACTGCATCGTACGTGGCACTAAGCATGTGCCGAGTGGCCAAACGCACAGATTGGACTAGGTCCGACACTTCCTGCTTCGTCTGAGACTGAGGAAGGGAGTCCAATTTAGCCTCCACCTCGCTAAAGATCACCTTCTGGTAATCCCCCATATGACCAATGTAATTCAGGGCCCTAATACACAGAGTGGAAGAAGCGTAGACCTTCTTCCCGTACAGGCCCAGAAGGCGGGATTACTTGGGTAGTGACGAGCTCAAGTGCTTGGGGTTAGCTGTCCATCCATGAGCGGCGCTGATCACGACTGAATCAGCTCAAGGGTGCGAATTTAAAGAGTCGACACCCTTGGGACCCTGTTAAAGCCTATTCAACTTCCTAGAAAGGGGGGGGCTAATGCAGATGGTTGCTTCCAAATGGTGGAAACAAGATTGGCATGAGGCTCAATCCAGGGCGGCACTAGGGTCGGAGCGGTCTCTGGCAGATCCAGGTGCGTGGCCAGTTTCTTACACTGTGGATCCGGCTCCAAGGAATGCCACTGATGAACTTTCTGGATTTTGCGCAGCAACTCCGTAAAAGAAGGATCCTCAGGAGGAGACTTCGGAGGAGTCCTCAGCCTGGGCTTATCCGGAGAGTGGGGCTCGTCGTCTTAGTCGGAATGACCATCGGAGTCATCCGAGGTGTCCGAAGAGGATGAAGAGGGAGAAGACTCTTCCTCCCGACACGGGGGAGGAACGGACCCCTTGGCAAGCCCTCGGGGAAGCGTATCCTGCCCTGCCCTGGAACCGGAGGGCTCGCCTCTGGTATCCACAGGTGGGAAGGGAGTCTCTAGTCTCTGACATAGGGGGTCCAGAACCGGGACTGACATCAGAAAATGGCTCTCTACCTCCCTGGTAAGCTGAGCCTTGGCCTCAGCCCACCAGGAGGCTACAGTCTCCTTCAAATCCACTGGCAGCTGAGGGGGCGGTGGAGAAGGAGAGGGATACGGATACTGAGGGTATCCGTATGGCTCATATCCGTACCCCAATGGTGGGTAACCCGGCGTTGGGTACTGAGGCACCGTGTACTATGGCGTCAGATAGGCCGGCATCGGGTACTGAGGCGCTGGATACTGTGGCTCCAGGTAAGACGGCATCGGATAGGATGGGGTCGGAAACCCGGGGGGTCTGCAGGAGCAGAAGGCCCTGGAAAAGGCCCAGCGGGCAGGCCTGGAACAGGAGGCCCAGCATAGGGACGGTATCCGGGAGAAGGATCTCGCCCGGCGTCGGCGCCGGCATCCGAGGGACCGACGTCAGGTCATCCAGCCCAGTGGAAGGGAGACCTGACAGGAGCCGCACCTGAATTTTCAGTATCGCCTGGGAGGAGGATTAAATCCTCGGGTCTAGCTGAGCAGACGCTGGGGTCTTGAGGGCAGCGATGCTGCAGGGAGCCGGGACGCGGACTGAACATCAGGGACCGGCGCCAACTCCCAACGCCGATGACCGTGGAAGGGCCGGCTGTCGCCACCGTGGAGTCCGGAGCGGACGCCGGAGGAGCCGCCATCCGGACTTAGCCAAACCATCGCCCGAGGGAGGTCGTGAAGGGGTGCAGCCTGGTCGGGCAGCTTAGGGCAGAGGCTGCCCGAAGGGTCAGCAACTTAGCGGCCTTCTCTGGGCAGACATCAGAGGAGCTGACGTCCAGCTTACCGGAGCCACTCACACCAGAAGGCCGCACAGGGGCGGCCTTGCCGGGAGTGGACGCCCCCTTTAACCTGGAGGCACCCGAAGGGCCAAAGCGTGAGCCAGACAGGTGGGTCGACGCCGGCTTGGAAGCCTCCAAGATGACCATCACAGAGCAGTCCCCCGGGGGGGGATGTTACCTTGAGCATGGCGACTCCAGTTGAAGTCGCGGTGGCCGAGGAAGAGGAGTCCTGGTCCCGGTACTTCTCCTTGTCTTTCTTTTTACGGTGACCCTCGGGGGAAGCTAAGGCCTGACGAAGCTTCTTCAGCTCCTTTTCCATGGAGGTCATTTTCTTTTTAAGGATGTGGGCCTGCAGGGACTGCTGCCTCCATCTGCGGGTGGTGGCGTTGAACTTCAGGCAATGTTGGCACTTCTCCACGGGGTGATCTGGGCCCAGACAGAACAGGCACTGGGAGTGTCTGTCCTTGTGTGGGAGTTAGGCGCCGCATGAGTCGCACTTATTCTTGTGCTCGGAGGGTGGGGACTTACATACACCGCGAGAGAAATTGACGAAAAATTCAAGAAATTCAAAGAAAACCGCGTAAACTACTGACAACAGACTGATTTAGAACTTAATCACAGGCGCTACACAAGCTAACGGCAGGAAAGAACTGGAAGGCGGGCGTGGGGGACCGCCCCTTTATAATGGCATCACATGACACTGGTCACCTGATGTGGGGGCGGTCCCCCGCCAGAGACTGCTAGTTAGAAATTTTTCCGTGGGGTCCTGACGCCTGCTGGCATCAGTCCTATATGTAATTACCTACTGCAAGAGCCCTCTCGAAGTAAGATCTTTATTTATACAGGCAATTTTTTACCATAGGGCCAAGAAGGACCTGTTTTCATGGCAATCCTGTTAGTTACACAATAAATTTCAGCACAAGGTAATTAATAAAAATACACAGTAGTTCATAGTCATAATTTACATTATAAAAAGGGTCTGAGAAATAGAGCTTTTTGATTGGTTGTAAACATTCTATCAGCCCTATGTTAATCTTTGATTAACATACATGTACAGCCTAATCATATGCTGAACAAGGTTTAACACTGTTTAAAAAAACATTTTTATTATAATACGCCTCATGCCACATTACACCCCTAGAAGGTGATTAACAGACCATTAACATAACTTCTGGTCATGCCTTATTGCTTAAATAACGAGACAGTCAACTTAATACAATTTATATGCATTATTGCAACTTCTGGCCCCTATTAGCAGCAACAGACATGCAGCTTAGTTAGTAGACAATGACAAGTCTCTCCACTGGTTGGGGAAGCTATTTCAAGCACTTGCTGCCCGATATTTTAAGACATTTCCCCAAGTCTATTTTTTTACCTTGGGAATCTTTAACCGCATGTTGTTATCCCTCAGGGAATAACTGTGGCTTAGCTGTTCGGCTAAGTTAACCAATCTACATGGCTCTCTGGACCTCAAGCTGCTAAAAAGTAGAGTGGCACCTTTCTGAGTGTAAAGTCTTGGATTTTTATACATCAGATAGTATGTTAACTGTAGAGGAAGTTTTGAGAAAATTTGACTGTCCAGCTACAACTGCTTTCAAAGTTACCCAGATAATGCATCTGTTGAACAAAATGTTTGGGCGTGAAACCAAAATCTCCCATTTGGCCGATTTTCTTCAACAAATCTCCACAATAGTTAATAAACCGCATCCCATCTCCAATGTATATAGTATACTTTATACATTTCCAGAAGTTCCATCAATCACTGGCGCTACAATATGGTAAAACCTCTACCCGGACGAAAGGGTTAACTGGCAGAATATGTGGAGAGATCTATACATTTACCATACTCAGGATAGGTACAGGATAACGAAGTATAACATTTTAAACAACCTCTATTACACCCCTGTTAAATTGACCCAAATGAAGCGTTTATCCTCGACAACTTGTACTAGATGTAAGAAAGAAGAGGGCACGCTATTACATATATTATGGTCATGCGAGTTGGTATCTCCTCTATGGAAACAAATAGAATTAACTGCAGACCCTATTTTAGGACTGCGTGGACTATTCTCCCCTAAAACTTGCATTTTTGGAGACTATTCTGTAATCCCGGTTAAAGAGAAGAGATACCATTTAGCTTTACTATCAATGGCGGTTAAAAAGTTAGTGCTTAGGCATTGGAAGGACCAAGTCAGCTTAACGTACTCGGAGTGGCTACACTAACTGTGTTTTGTTCTCCGGGTTGAACATTTAATTGCGCAAGTGAACCGTCGTCAATCTTCTTTCATGACCAAATGGGGCAAACTATACGCCCTTTACTTGAATTGAGGATTGGCCTTGATACAGGTGATATGCTCCCCTCTGAACCAATTAGAGTAAGAAGAAAATGTTATTTTAATCTTTTTGCTTCCTCTTCCCCCTTCTTTTTTATTTCCCCTTGCTCATTTCCCTCTCTATCTTCTTGATGTGACCCATTATCTTTTCCTGCCTGTAATTTGTTACAATTTATAAGAGGTATAATACTTATGCACCGCAGCACATAACTGGGGGTTAGGAGAGGGTGGGGGTCATTTTGGTGAATATTTCTTGGCTTTTTATTTCTTGGGACGCCCTTGTTCTTTTCCTTTCTCTTTTAGGATTGTATGCTTAAAGGATGTAATCTTCTTGTTATATCTCAATCATGTCTTGATTTTTATATTATAAACTAAACTAAAAAAAAAAAAAAAGTAGAGTGGCACATTTATATTCTCTTTTTGGTTGAAGAGGAGTCCATGCTAGTTCACAGTAAAGTGCTCAATGGTGAACATCAAAACGACATTTAAGAACAAATCTAGCGATCTTGTGGTAGGTCACATCCAGTCTACCTAGTTTGTTTTTTTGCGCTATTGTTAAAAATGTGGCTATCATAGTCCAAAAGAGGGACTAATAATTGGCTAGCCACTAGTGTTCGGTCTTTTCTGGTTAAACAGTGGGATACCCGTCTCATAGCTCCCAGCTTGCTTACCACTTTTTTTTACTAGGGAGTCAATGTGGGTCTCAAAGCTCAAGTATTGGTCAAATTCCACACCCAGGTATCTGTAGCTTGACACTTGAGTAAGGGTCCGACCATTTCTAGTCCTAATCTCAAGCGAGGTTTGTAAGTTTGTTTTGCTTCTATCTGAGCAGAATAACATACATTGCGTCTTCTTCAGGCTCATGAGTAGCGCCCCAGATTCGAACCACTGCTCCAGCCTATCAAAGTCCACCTGGAGTTTAGACTCCACTTCTCTGGGGTCACATCCCTCTGTAACCATTACACTGTTGTTGGCGTACAGCGTTATTTGAGAGCAGAGGACTAATCTAGGGAGACTATTCACGTAGATCAAAAACATCAGGGGACCCAATATGGACCCTTGCGGTATGCCTCTACTAATGGGAGCAAAGTCAGAGTTTAGATTTCCTATGGATACCAGTCGAGAACGGTTTTCTAAGTATGATCTAAACCATACTAAGGGTTCATTATTTACTCCAATTGCTTTCAAGCAGACCAAAAGTCTGCTACGTTCCACTAAATCAAAGGCTTTGGACAGGTCCACGAAGACCGCGCCCAAGACCGCCCCTCTCCCAGGGGGCTAACCAACTGGTCAAAAGAGTCAGTGGGGGCGGACTCCGTGAACCTGCCCTTTCTAAACCCATATTGTGCATTGGTTAATCTTTTATAATGCTCTAAGTATCCCATTAATTGTGAATGGACTGAATGTTCCAAGAGTCTAGATAAAATAGATAACAGACCAATGGGCCTGTAATTTGAAGGATTGGAGGAGTCTCCACCCTTTAAGATGGGGATAACTCTAGCCCTTTTCCACATGCTGGGAAAAATACTTTGAGTTAAACTCATGTTAAATAAATGTGCCAGGGGTTTTGAAATCTCCAAGGCTGAATCTTTCAGGAAACTGACTTCTATGTTATCCAGGCCACAGGCTTTGCAGTTTTTAAGTTTGTTTACTTCAACTAATACTTCCCTGGGTTTGATCATTTTATACCTAAAGTCTGAAATTAGAGCATTTGAGTTTTGGGCCTCCAGTAGGTCTGTGATGTTCCCCAAGCTTAAAGAATCTAATCTCACAGTTTAATCAGGTAAATTGATGAAGTAATGGTTTAAGAGCTCCACCACCCTTTCCTTAGTGGTTAATTTACCATTTTCCATGAGGGGAAGATCTCTTTGACCCTGGCAGGGATTTACTAAGCTCTTTATTAGCTTCCAGTAATGTTTTGGCTCAGTGGTATTCTTCATCTTTTGTCTATAGTAGAGCCCCTTTGTCTTCCTAATCTCTTGCTTAACCTTGTTTCTTACTTCTTTAAACTTATCCCAAAGGTTTTGGTCTAATGTTCTGTTAGCATTTTTCCAGAGCTTATCTTTTTTCTTCAATAATGATTTTATTACGGCAGTCAACCAGGGAAGGTGATGTGGCTTAACTTTAATTCTCCTTAAAGAAGCACTTTCATTACAAGCCCAGAGGAAAGATCTGGAGAAATCTTCCACCGCTAGTTCTAAATCAGGTAAGTGAACATTTGTGTCCCAACGTAAGGCTCGGATTTTTTCCAGTAAGACCAAGGGGTTATATTTTTTGTAATATGTTTTTAAAACATAAGAAGAGCATTTCCATATGCCAAAAATACAGGTTACTCACCTATAACAGGAGTTCTAGGAGTGGTATATGTTGTTCATCCACACTGTCTGGCAGGTTCCTTGCCGCTTTAAATCTTGCCAGAAGGTCTTCAAGCTGGCTCCTCCCACCCACCCAGGTGGTAAAACCCTCATCTCCACCCCATGTTGCCAGATCTAGCCCACTGGAAGCCAGGCTGCACGCTGAAGCTGGGAAGGTAGTGTAGATGAACAACATATACCACTCCTAGAACTCCTGTTACAGGTGAGTAACCTGCATTTCTAGAGACGTGGATATGTTGTTCAATCCACACTGTCTGGCAGACTTCTAGCAGTTCTCTGGGAGAAGGGAGGCAAGGCGCGCACCCCCTACTTAGGGAATAAGGACTGGAGAACCGAAGTCCCAAAACCAGCATCCCGCCGTGACTCAAGGTCAATGTGGTAATGGGGAATAAAGGTGTGTGCTGACTTCCAGGTAGCAGCCCTGCAGATTTCCTGGATAGAGAAGTCCCTAGAAGCAGCGGTATGGCAGGTAGAATGAGCTCTTATCCCTTTGGGAGGCTCCATGCCCGCCAACCTATAGCAGAGATCTATGCAGCAGGTGACCCACCTGCTTATCGTCCGCTTGGCTGCAGGTCTGCCAGGTGCGGCTTCAGTGTAGGTGACAAACAGCTGGCGAACCTCTCCGCAAACTTCAGCCGTACGCTCCTTATAATAAGCGAGTGCTCTTCTAGGGTCCAGAGTATGAAGCCTATATTCGGCCTCCAAGGTGTGACTGGGGTAGAACACCGGAAGAGTCAACATCTTGTTAAGGTGAAACTCCAACACCACCTTCGGAAGGAATTTCGAGTGGCGGCGCAGGGCAACCTTGTCCCTGTGGAAGACCAGATAAGGAGACTCGATGGAAAACACCTGGAGCTCTCCCATCCTTCTGGCTGACGTAACAGCCACCAAGAAGGCGGTCTTCCACGACAGGTGGGAGATATCACACCTGTGCATCAGTTCGAATGGCTTGCCCATGAGCTTAGCCAATACCAGCAGTAGATCCCACGGAGGTTCTCGCACCAGAGGGGATATGTGATCAAGGCCTTTGAAAAAGAGCCCGACCACCTTCTCCTGCACCACCGACTGCCTGCCGGCCCACGCCCAGTAAGCAGAGATGGCTGCCAGGTGCACCTTAAGGGTCATCGACCAAAGCCCTAGCTGAGAAAGGGACCACAGGTAGTCCAGGATGCTAGCCAAGGAACAGGAAGAAGGGTCCAACCCCTTGTCCTGACACCAAATGGAGAATCTCTTCCATTTGAAGGCACAGCATTTTCTGGTCGGCTCCTTAAGGGACACCTCAACGACGTTGAGGACCTCGTCGGAAAGACCTAAGGCCTAGAACTCTAGCCACTCAGGAACCAGGCCATCAGGTGCAGGGATTGAAGGTCCGGATGGAGAACCTTCCCCTTGCTGACTGAGATCAGGTCCGGGCAGGCTGGAAGCCGCCTCGGGAGCCTGGAGCTGAGGCTGAGGAGATCTGGGTACCAGAACTGGTGGGGCCAGTCTGGGGCTACCAGAATCACCTGCGCCTTGTCCCTCTTCACCTTGAGAAGCACCTTGTGGATCAAGGGAAAAGGAGGGAAGGTGTAGAAGAGGCCTGGGGTCCACGGCCTCGAGAAGGCATCCCCCTGCAGCGAGCCCTGCTGAGGGGGGCGGGCATGAAACAGCCTCAGCTTCGCATTCTCCCTGGAGGCGAACAGGTTCACCTGAGGGGTGCCCCAATGGGAGAACAGATCTTCTACTACCTCCGGCAGGAGAGACCACTCGTGAGATGCAGCGCCTATCCGGCTGAGGGCATCGGCCAGACTGTTGGAGGCTCCTGCCACATGGATGGCTAGGAGATCCGCCTCCAGGCTGATCAAGAGAGAGACCAAGTGCGGAGAGCCTCCTTGCACAGAGGCAAGGAGTGCGTCCCGCCCTGTCGGTTGAGGTAGTACATGGTCGTGGTGTTGTCCATCTGGACCTGAACCACTTGACCCCATACAAACAGAGCGAAGGCGGTGAGGGCTAGATGCACTACTCGGAGCTCCAGCAGGTTGATGTGGCATCGAGACTCCTGAGGGGACCAGAAGCTGTGGGCCCCGAGCTCCCCCAGACGGGCACCCAAACCCATCAGAGAGGCGTCAGTCGTCAGAGTGACTGTCGGCCCGGGGCGGACAAACGGGATACCCTCCTGCAGATAAGCTGGAACGAGCCACCACTGTAGGCCATCCCACATCTCCTGGGTCACCATCACTGGCTGGTCCAGAGGACCGGAGCGCTGTGACCATTGGCGGGCCAGCCCCCATTGCAGGGGAAGCATATGCCAGCGGGCCCAACAGACCACGTACAGGCCGCCATGAGACCCAGAAGGTGCAGGAAGTCCCAGGCAGGGCGCAATTGCCCAACCAGAAATGCTTGGGCAAAGGAGGAAAGGACCTCGGCCCTGTCCGCCGGGAGCCGGGCTCTGGCTCGAAGAGAGTCTAGCTCTGCCCCGATGAACTGAATCACCTACGATGGCACGAGTTCCGACTTGGCCTCGCTGATGAGGAGGCCAATCCAAGAGCAGACCTGGAGGGCCAGATCCCTGGACCGCTCCACCTCCAAGCTGAAAAGGGCTGCAATCAGCCAGTCGTACAGGTAAGGGTACACCCAGAGCCCTCAGTGCCACAAGAATGCTGTCACCACTGCCATGCATATGGTGAAGACCCTGGGAGCTGGAGAGAGGCCGAAGAGCATGGCCCGGAACTCGTAAAGAGATCCCTCTGCTCAGAAGCGGAGGAATCGCTGATGAGACGGACGGATTGGGACGTGAAAGAACGAATCCTGAAGGTCCAGAGAACAAAACCACATGCCTAGTTCCAAGGATAGAATGATCTGAGCCAGTGTGACCATCCTGAAGGTGCGCTGCCTTAGGAACTAGTTCAGGTCGTGCAGGTCGAGAATGGGGCGCCAGCCCTCCATCTGTTTTGGGACCAGGAAGTACCTGGACGCAAACCCTGGGTCTGGAGGAGGGTCCGACACCTCGCTGATCACCTCCTTCTGGAGGAGCAGGGCAATGTCAGCTCGACGAGCCGACAGAAAGGCTGCGGAACCCGGGGGCGATGGCTCATAGGGAGGGAACTGCTCAAATTCCAGAGGAAGACCCCTGCCTACCACTTCTAGCACCCAGCGGTCCGTGGAGATTGCAGACCAGGCGGAAAAGAAGTGGCGGAGGCGTCCCCTCACGGAGGGAACCCGGGAAGGAGTGACGAGGTTGAGAGCGACACCCCTCAACCCGTCACTGGGCAGGCTTGGAGGAAGGGCCCACTGAGGGACCTCCTGGACCCTTGCCTCCTGGCTTCCTACTGGAGGAAGTGGCAGACTTAGCCTTACGGCGCCAAGTGTGTGCCTGCTGGCCCTGGTACTGCTGGGACGGACATGCCGCAGAGGTGGAAGGGCTAAAGGGGTTATGCTGCTGCTGGCGGCCTTTGTCCTTCTGGGCAGACATGACCGAGTATAAGGTGGCACTGGACTTCTTGATCCTCTGGAGATGGCCTTCCAACCTCGGCCCGAACAAGTCGGCGCCCAGTAAGGGAACGTCTGGCAGCTCGTGCTGGGTGTCCACCGTGAAGGTGGAGATCCGCAGCCAAGCTCTGTGGCGCATGGCCACTGCGGCCGCTACTGATCGGGCACAAGAATCACCTATGTCCAATGAAGTTTGGAGCTGCTGTTTTGCCACCGCCCTTCCCTGATCCCGCACCTGCTTGACCGTCATCTGAAGGTCAGCAGGGAGATGAGGAATCACCTCATCCAGGGAACCCATAAGGGCGTGTGAGAAATGTGCCATCAGAACAGCCGAGCTAGCCTGACAAAGACCTAGGGAGGAAGCAGCGTAAACCTTCTGCCCCATGTAATCCAGCTTTTTGGATTCCTTATCAGGCAGTTTGTCCACGTCCCGAGTGTTCCCGGAGCGCCGGAAAACGCTATCGGTCACTAACCCCTCCGCAGTGGGGTGGAGACTGCATACTGTCGAGCCATCCTGGCCGAAGGCATGGCACAAGATATTGGCTGCTGCCACAACCCAGGGCCGGTCAACAATGGCTTCGCCACAGAAAAGGCCTCCGAGGGGAATCCTCGTCCAGTATCTCCGTGAGGGGATACTGGCCTGTTTTGAAATGGGTTCGAGCTGCATCCCGGTGGACTTCGAGATGAGTTGAAGCAAACCTAAAAACGAGGATGGGCGGACAAACGGGATACCCTCCTGCAGATGAGCTGGAACGAGCCACCACTGTAGGCCATCCCACATCTCCTGGGTCACCATCACTGGCTGGTCCAGAGGACCGGAGCGCTGTGACCATTGGCGGGCCAGCCCCCATTGCAGGGGAAGCATATGCCAGCGGGCCCAACGGACCACGCTGGTACAGGCCGCCATGAGACCCAGAAGGTGCAGGAAGTCCCGGGCAGGGCAATTGCCCAACCAGAAATGCTTGGGCAAAGGAAGAAAGGACCTCGGCCCTGTCCGCCGGGAGCCAGGCTCTGGCTCGAAGAGAGTCTAGCTCTGCCCCGATGAACTGAATCACCTACGATGACACGAGTTCCGACTTGGCCTCACTGATGAGGAGGCCAATCCGAGAGCAGACCTGGAGGGTCAGATCCCTGGACCGCTCCACCTCCAAGCTGAAAGGGGCTGCAATCAGCCAGTCGTACAGGTAAGGGTACACCCAGAGCCCTCGGCGCCACAAGAATGCTGTCACCACTGCCATGCATTTAGTGAAGACCCTGGGAGTTGGAGAGAGGCCGAAGGGCATGGCCCGGAACTCGTAAAGAGATCCCTCTGCTCAGAAGCGGAGGAATCGCTGATGAGACGGATGGATTGGGACGTGAAAGAACGAATCCTGAAGGTCCAGAGAATAAAACCACATGCCTAGTTCCAAGGATAGAATGATCTGAGCCAGTGTGACCATCCTGAAGGTGCGCTGCCTTAGGAACCTGTTCAGGTCGTGCAGGTCAAGAATGGGGCGCCAGCCCTCCATCTGTTTTGGGACCAGGAAGTACCTGGACGCAAACCCTGGGTCTGGAGGAGGGTCCGCCACCTTGCTGATCACCTCCTTCTGGAGGAGCAGGGCAATGTCAGCTCGACGAGCCGACAGAGAGGCTGCGGAACCCGGGGGCGACGGCTCATAGGGAGGGAACTGCTCAAATTCCAGAGGCAGACCCCTGCCTACCACTTCTAGCACCCAGCGGTCCGTGGAGATAGCAGACCAGGTGGAAAAGAAGTGGCGGAGGCGTACCCCCACGGAGGGAACCTGGGAAGGAGTGACGAGGTTGAGAGCGACACCCCTCAACCCGTCACTGGGCAGGCTTGGAGGAAGGGCCCGCTGAGGGACCTCCTGGACCCTTGCCTCCCGGCTTCCTACTGGAGGAAGTGGCAGACTTGGCCTTAGGGCGCCAAGTGTGTGCCTGCTGGCCCTGGTGCTGCTGGGACGGACATGCCGCAGAGGTGGAAGGGCTAAAGGGGTTATGCTGCTGCTGACGGCCTTTGTCCTTCTGGGCAGACATGACCGAGTATAAGGTGGCATTGGACTTCTTGATCCTCTGGAGATGGCCTTCCAACCTCAGCCCGAACAAGTCGGCGCCCAGTAAGGGAACGTCTGGCAGCTCGTGCTGGGTGTCCACCGTGAAGGTGGAGATCCGCAGCCAAGCTCTGTGGCGCAAGGCCACTGCGGCCGCTACTGATCGGGCACAAGAATCACCTATGTCCAATGAAGTTTGGAGCTGCTGTTTTGCCACCGCCCTTCCCTGATCCCGCACCTGCCTGACCGTCATCTGAAGGTCAGCAGGGAGATGAGGAATCACCTCATCCAGGGAACCCATAAGGGCATGTGAGAAATGTGCCATCAGAACAGCCGAGCTAGCCTGACAAAGACCTAGGGAGGAAGCAGCGTAAACCTTCTGCCCCACGTAATCCAGCTTTTTGGATTCCTTATCAGGCAGTTTGTCCACGTCCCGAGTGTTCCCGGAGTGCCGGAAAACGCTATCGGTCACTAACCCCTCCGCAGTGGGGTGGGGACTGCATACTTTCGAGCCATCCTGGCTGAAGGCATGGCACAAGATATTGGCCGCTGCCACAACTCCAGGGCCGGGTCAACAATGGCTTCGGCCACAGAAAAGGCCTCCATAGGGGAACCCCCTCGGTCCAGTATCTCCCGTGAGGGGATACTTGGCCTGTTTTGAAACGAGTTCGAGCTGCATCCCGGTGGACTTCGAGATGAGTTGAAGCAAACCTAAAAACGAGGATGGGCGGACAAACGGGATACCCTCCTGCAGATGAGCTGGAATGAGCCACCACTTTAGGCCATCCCACATCTCCTGGGTCACCATCACTGGCTGGTCCAGAGGACCGGAGCGCTGTGACCATTGGCGGGCCAGCCCCCATTGCAGGGGAAGCATATGCCAGCGGGCCCAATGGACCACGCTGGTACAGGCCTCCATGAGACCCAGAAGGTGCAGGAAGTCCCGGCCAGGGCGCAATTGCCCAACCAGAAATGCTTGGGCAAAGGAGGAAAGGACCTCGGCCCTGTCCGCCGGGAACCGGGCTCTGGCTCGAAGAGAGTCTAGCTCTGCCCCCGATGAACTGAATCACCTACGATGGCATGAGTTCCGACTTGGCCTCGCTGATGAGGAGGCCAATCCGAGAGCAGACCTGGAGGGCCAGATCCCTGGACCACTCCACCTCCAAGCTGAAGGGGGCTGCAATCAGCCAGTCGTACAGGTAAGGGTACACCCAGAGCCCTCAGTGCCACAAGAATGCTGTCACCACTGCCATGCATTTGGTGAAGACCCTGGGAGCTGGAGAGAGGCCGAAGAGCACGGCCCAGAACTCGTAAAGAGGTCCCTCTGCTCAGAAGCGGAGGAATCGCTGATGAGACGGACGGATTGGGATGTGAAAGAATGAATCCTGAAGGTCCAGAGAACAAAACCGCATGCCTAGTTCCAAGGATAGAATGATCTGGAGGAAGGGCCCACTGAGGGACCTCCTGGACCCTTGCCTCCCGGCTTCCTACTGGAGGAAGTGGCAGACTTGGCCTTAGGGCGCCAAGTGTGTGCCTGCTGGCCCTGGTGCTGGTGCTGTTAGGCCGGACATGCCGCAGAGGCGGAAGGGCAAAAGGGGTTATGCTGCTGGCGGCCTTTGTCCTTTTGGGCAGACATGACCGAGTATAAGGTGGCACTGGACTTCTTGATCCTCTGGAGATGGCCTTCCGGCCCCAAAGTCGGCGCCCAGTAAGGGAACATCTGGCAGCTCGTGCTGGGTGTCCACCGTGAAGGTGAAGATCCGCAGCCAAGCTCTGTGGCGCGTGGCCACTGCGGCCGCTACTGATCGGGCACAAGAATCACCTATGTCCAATGAAGTTTGAAGCTGCTGTTTTGCCACCGCTCTTCCCTGATCCCGCACCTGCTTGACTGTCGTCTGAAGGTCAGCTGGGAGATGAGGAATCACCTCATCCAGGGAACCCATAAGGGCGTGTGAGAAATGTGCCATCAGAACAGCCGAGCTAGCCTGACAAAGACCTAGGGAGGAAGCAGCGTAAACCTTCCGCCCCACGTAATCCAGCTTTTTGGATTCCTTATCGGGCAGTTTGTCCATGTCCCGAGTGTTCCCGGAGCGCCGGAAAATGCTATCGGTCACTAACCCCTCCGCAGTGGGTTGGGGACTGCATACTTTCGAGCCATCCTGGCCGAAGGCATGGCACAAGATATTGGTCTGCTGCCACAACTCCAGGGCCGGGTCAACAATGGCTTCGGCCACAGAAAAGACCTCCGTAGGGGAATCCCCTCGGTCCAGTATCTCCGTGAGGGGATATTTGGCCTGTTTTGAAATGGGTTCGAGCTGCATCCCGGTGGACTTCAAGATGAGCTGAAGCAAACCTAAAAACAAGGATGGGCTCTCGTCCACTGACTGGCCCCCTGCAGACTCCAGGTCAAGCTGCCTGGAGAACAGGGAGTCATTGTCAGGCTCCGAGGAGTCTGCAAACAGCTGCTGGGTGTCTGAGCCACCCTCCACCTGCCGAGGTTGATTGGGAGTGAGGGTGACCGACAACCTGTGGGGCAAGCCCTGACCCGACCGAGAATCCTTGGTTGGGGCCCCAGTCTTCGGTTGTGGAGGCCGAGGTTCCGCCACAATGGGTGGAGTAGCTGGCTTCGGCCGAATAACCGGTGCCGGGGTCAGCTCCTCGACCACTATGAGGGGTTGTTACGGCCGCTCCGGTGACAGCCACTTAATGGCTGGACAAGGCGACGGAGTCAGCTATTCCTGGACAATAAGAGCTGCTGCCACATTAAATCCTTGTAGCGCCGACGCAACTTGCGCCGGAGCCTATCCTCAGAAGAGGACGATGAGGATGAGTGGTGACGCCACTTTCCATGATGCCGAGACCGAGACCGCCGAAGTCGGTGGGACCGGCTGGACCTGGAAGAGGACTGAGACCGAGATATTCAGGGGTTCCGAGGGTGGGTCAGAGAGGGGACAGGGGAAACCCGCTCCTCCCTCGGTGCAGGGACCTTAACCGGGGACACAGGAGGCACAGGCAAGTCCTCGGTTTCCACCGAGGAGCTGGTGAAGAAGAGCTGTCAGCTTCTCCAGTCGACAAACCGTCCGACAAGTCGAGAAAAATCTTCACCGCGTCGATGGATGTCTCGGCCGGCTGGCCTGACGGGGGCACCATGAAGCCAGCGGCCGCAGCCGCAACCTCGACCGAAGTCGAGAGTCGACGGTCCGGTGAAGGGGATCTCTCCTGCTCCCACGAATGTTGATGGTGGGACTTACCCTTAGAGTCCTTCTTCTTGGACTGACTGGAATGTCTCGATGGCCCTTCTCCCTTGGTGCAGAGGGACTGGCAATGAAGCCGTGTAGGAGGAGCCAAAGAGAGCGGGATAAATGCTGCGGCCGAGGAGGAAGAAGAACTGGCCTGGACCGCTTCCTCCTCGAGGGCAATCAATTGCTCCAACTGTTCCACTGAGCCTGCCCGGACACTGCCCAACTGGCCTCCTTAGACTTGACCAGCGGATACCGTTTTTCAGGTCGCCTGAGAAGAAGTCTGGCAGCGCGGTCCTCCAAGACCGAAGCCAAAAAGGACTTGCACAATTCACAAGCCTATGAGTCGTGGCCAAGCTACCCAGGCAGTAGATGCACGTGGAGTGCGGATCGGTCCAGGACATCTTCTGCCCACATGGGCACCGACGGAAGCCGGGAGTCGATGTGTCCATCGCAACCGCGAGGGAAGACGAAGACCGAAGTCTTGTAAATTTTAAAATAAGTTTAGGAAATTCTGAAGAGTGTGGATCCAGTCCTAAACGAGCGCTTAGGAGGGAACCTGAGCTTCCAAGCGGTAAGGAAGATCTGGCGTCATGGGGCAGAGCCGAGGGTTTTACCACCCGGGTGGGTGGGAGGAGCCAGCTTGAAGACCTTCCGGCAAGATTTAAAGCAGCAAGGAACCTGCCAGACAGTGTGGATTGAACAACATATCCACGTCCCTAGAATCTACAGCTACCCTCACCTCACAAGTAATAATGTTATGGTCTCCCAAATTGGGAGGGTATATCCCTTTATTCACTAGAGCCAGGCCTGAAGTAACAAAAATTAGGTCAAGTATATTTCTTGGGCTTAGTAAGGTCCCCTTTCTAGTGGGAGAATCAACTAGTTGTTCCAGGTGTAGAGGCTGGATGAGTTCTTCTAACTCAGATCCCCGTGGACCCCCACTCCGAGGCTGCACTGAAGTCTCCGATCAGGATTAGATTCCTATGTTGAACATATTTTTAAAATTTCCTGAAAGTAGAGTTCAAATAATGCTATCTTCACCTTGGGAGGAGAATAGATGGCTCCAATAACCAGGTTAGAGTTCTGGATATGGACTAATATACATTCAATCCCTTGTATACCAGAAAATAACAATTTTGAGGGACCCAGGGAATCCCTAATGTATACTAAAATACCACCACCTCGGAAGGGTCTACCTTGCCTATAGTTGTAAAATTTGTTAAGTTCAATTTATTTCGAATCAACTGCCTTAGTTAGCCACGTCTCAGTGAGAACTATAACATCATAAGGGGACGTCTGAGTCCAAGTTTTCAACTGACCCATTTTTTTTTACTAAGCTCCTTGCATTCTCGTGCACTAGTTTCATTAGCTGATCACCAGGGCTTGGATTCAGTTCTATGTCCCCACATAAAATCAATCAATACCGTAAGTCTGTGTTCTGGTGATTTAGCTTGAGGTAATGTGTTTTTATAGACCTACAACTCAAGGCTTCTCTAATTTTGAAAAAGCTATTTATTCTCTTTTTGTGGACCTCCATGTTCATATTTCTATTATCTCCAGTAACCCCTTTTAGTTGCATTCGCAGTGAGAGTGGGCCTGGGTCCGTTGGTGTGCTAAGATGAAGGTATCTCAAGTTGGGGTGGACCACTGTGCCCTGGGTCAGAAGGTCCATTTGAAGTGGTAGTTGTCTCAGTAGAATGTCTGATAATCTGTTGATCAATGGAAACAAAATCTGACGAGGCCAGAGTGGGGCGATAAGGATCAGTCTTCCCGTGCCTCCAGCTTGAGCAGCACCCTATGAATTAAGGGAAGAGGAGGAAATATGTACAGAAAGTACCTTGTCCACCGCAGTCTGAAAGCATCCTGACAGAAAGTGCCAGGTTCTGGATTTCTGGAGCAGAATAGAGGCAGTTTTGCATTGAGTGGGGATGCAAAAAGGTCCAGGTCCAGTGTGTCCCCTTCTTCGAAGAGTAACTGCACGATGTTTATGTCGAGAGATCACTCGTGAGGATCTGCCTCCATCCTGCTGAGGCGATCTGCTAGATCATTCTGGACTCAAGGCACGTAGACTGCATGGATCAAGGCTTCATGCTCTAGGCACTATTCCCACACTCTCACCGCTTCCCTGCACAGAGGATAAGAGTGCACCCCACCCTGCTTGTTGATGTAGTACATCACTGCTTTTGTTGTCCGTCTGAAGGAGAATTATTTTACGACAGAAGATGTCCTTCAGGGCTAGGACTGCATACAGGACAGCTCTCATTTCCAGGACATTTATGTGGAGCTGAGACTCATCCTGACTTCACAGACCTTGGGTGTGGAGATCCTGACAGTGAGCTCCCCATCCGAGTAGAGATATATCTGTGGTGATGTGATCAGTGTCTCCAGTGGGGCAAAGGGAACACCTTTCAGAAGGTTGTCCTCTTGAGTCCACCAGGTGAGTGATTGTTTTAGAGGTTCCGTCATCTTGATGTGAAAGGACTGGGGGTGTGTGGTCGGAGATCACCGAGTACTTTGCATCCACCGAGTGGTCTTCATGTGAAGACGGGCCAAAGGCACCGTGAACACTGATGACGCCATGAGACCCAGCATCCGCTGCATCGAGAGAGCTCAGAATGAGTCGTTTTCTTTGATGAAGTGAGCCATCTGGAGGATATCATTCCTCCTGTCCTCCGGGAGTAAGGCCCTTGTGTTGGAGGTACACAGGAGGGCTCCTATGAAGAGGAGTTGCTGGGAGGGCATAGCTGTGATTTTTCCAGATTCAACAGTACTCCCATAGATGTGAGGAACCTGGAAGCAATGGTCACTGCTTCCTGTGTCCCTTGTCTGAAGCAGCTTGCTAGGAGCCAGCCATCCAGATACAGGAAGACTTGAATTCCAAGTTTCCTTAGGTGTGCTGTGAGGACTGCAAAGCACTTCGTAAAAACTTGCGGCACCGAGGACAGCCCAAAGGGCAGTACTCAACTGATAGTGCTGACCCAGGGCTACAAATCAAAGATACCTATGGTGGCTTGTGTGCATGGTTGGTAGGCATCCTGCATGTCCAGGGAGGCCAGCCAATCGTTTTGATGAATCAGAGGTAGAAGCATACCGAGTGATATCATCTTAAATTTTTCCTTGAAGAGAAACTTGTTTAATTTCCTTAGATCTAGAACAGGGTGCTTACTGCCCGTTTTCTTTGGAACTAGAAAGTAGTGGGAGTAGAACCTGTGTTCTGTTGTTCCTGTGGAACTATGTCTACTGCCTTGTTGTTCAGAAGCCCTTGAATCTCAGAAGCAAGAAAGACTGACTGAGGAACCGACAGCCTGGGCTGTCATTTAGGTGGATGATCCGGAGGGGTATCTGAAAAATTCAGAGAATAACCCTTGCAAATTATCCTGAGAACCCATTTGTCTGAACTGAGTCCACTGATTGTAAAACTGAGTCAGACGCCTTCCTACTGCTGAAGAAGAGTCCCCCTCGGACAGCTGAGAAGGGACCTGTGATGGAATTTCAGAGGGTGTCACTAGGCGCTTTCAGGCCCTGTGCCTTCTGCTCCATTTTCTTTTGCGGCTGAGGGGCTTGGTTTTTGTTGAAGCCCTGTCTGCCTTTACCATGAAAGGACTGACAGTTATGAAACTCCCAGCAGTTCCTGCCCCGTTGAGGGGCAGCAAGGGCCGGTCTGGCCGTTTTGATAGCCGTCCTAGTTTTCTGTGTGGCCTCGAGTACCTGCTCCACCTATGGGCCAAACAGATAAGTCCCATCAAATGGTAAATTCATGACTCTGCTGGGCATCATTTGTGAACCCCATGATTCGTAACCATGAGTGATGTCGGGTGCATATCCCAATTGCTGCTGTTCTAGAAGCAGTGTCAAAGGTATCCACAGCGGCCTTAAGTTGCTGATTGTAGGATTCAATACCTCTAGTGATAGTTTGGAAAAGTTCTGCGGTAACGTCCTACTCCGGGAGAGTCTCCACAGTGGTTTTTAGCGAATGCCAGAGGGTATACTCATATTGTGAGAAACAGCCCTGGTAGCTAGCAATATGCATACCTAGGGTAGCAGCGGTGAAAACTTGCTTCCCCAATGTGTCAGTCTTATGAGATTCTTTGTTTACTGGATGAGCTGTAGACTCCTGAGGGAGAATGGCTTTGTCATTTTCTGGCAAGACCACTATGGTATCAGCAAAAGCTTGAGAGGCCAGGATTGGTCGATCCTTAGAAGGAGCGTACTTCCTGTCTATGGACTTGGCTACGGAAGGAATAAGCGCTGGATTGTCCCACACCATTTGTGAGAGAGTCTCAAAAGAGGGCTGTACCGGAGGAGTCAATTCCACAGGGATTTCTGGGACATGCAGATACTGAAGGTACAACAACTTCCCCAGATCAACCTCCAAGTCTGGAGAGAGGGTGGAATTCATATTGCTCAGTAGAGACTTAAAGAACAGGTCCTCGACCAAAAGCTCCGCTGAGGTAGAGGGCTTACTTCCCACTCTCAGAGATGAATCTTCATCAAAGTCGTCTCCTAATCGCAGATCAGGTTCAGGCTTAATGTTATCTCCTACAAGCCCAGGAGGGATAGCATATAAAGGAAAGGGAAGAAAGAGCGCAGAAGGAGGTGCTCCTTGAATTGGAGTCAAGAACCCTGGCACCCAAGGCGACGCCGGCTCCAAAAACAGTGCCAGATGCGGCGTGGCCAAGACCGGAGTTGAAGGCAGCACCACAAGCGGCACCGCGCGAGCGCCCGGAGACCCCAACCCAACTCTTGGTGTGCCCAAGGATGAAGATCTGAAAACACGAGTAGGGGAAAATGGTACCTGTGCTGGCCCCTGTGATGCAACCATGTGAGGGGGAAAAGCACAAGAGTGCGGCATTGATGGCACCGGATAAGGTGCTGTGCGACTAGGTTGACCCAGCCGCCCTGCCCACGGGGTTCTAAGCCCCAAGGCCCCGAGGTTGACTCCGCAGGCTCAGAAAGCCGGGCCAACCACTGAACCCACTGCTCCATAAGAGTGGCCCAATGATGAAACTGCTCACCGGAGGAACCCACAGGGGCCGGGGAGGGACTACGGAGTCGAGGATGCCAGCCACTAGGGACAGAGGCTGCAGGTGACCCGATGGAGTTGGAGTCTGCCTTCTGTACTCAGTTACCGACGACTGATGTGCAGACACACCAGAAGGTGACCTCGAGCAGTACCATTTCTTCTTTGACTGGTGGGATGAAGAAGAGATCGAGGCCGAGCAGTGCCGAGTTCTCGACGGCGATCGAGAATGGGCCCGCTTCTTTATGTGCCGTCGGGAGGACCGCCATTCCTCCCGAGCACTGGACTTGCCCATGGTCAGAGCACTGGACTGCCCATGGTCAGACCCCCCCCCTCTGTAAAGGGTTGCGGACCAGACCCAGCCCTGCTGGAAACACAGCTTTCATGCGAAGTCTCCCTACAATCACCAGCCCCGTTCATGGTTCACTCCATTGAAGGCGGGCTGAAGAGGACTTCTGTTTTCTTTGAAGAAAAACTTTTTTTTTTTTTAACTGAATACATAAACAAATATTTCAAATCAAATACTGAACGACTAAGCTGCTGTCATATAGATGTAAAGATTTGATTCACGGCGGGCAAGTGATGTTGTCACTGAAGTGCACTCGATGGCAGGGAAAAAAGGAACTGAGGCAGTTGGAGGGTTGAAGCCAAGGTAGCCTATATGGTATACGCCGATCTTGTGGCATCGCTTCTGTGTGGCCCTATGTCGGCGCTGGCCCTCCTGAAGATTTTCGGCTCCCGCTCGGTCCTAGCACCTCCAGTGTAGTCCCATCAGTGTGAATGAGTGGTGGAGACTTTATGTCCAGGAAGATCTGCTTTAATTATGACACAGGGCACCAAGATTCAACCGAGAACCACAAACAGTATGACACCGGCGACGTCCAATCATGCTGATTCCTTCCATGACTTAAAGGCCCACTAATTTCTGGCTAGTTCTCTGTAACACACACAAAAAAACCTCATGACTCCCAGGCTCTCTCAGTGTAAAAACAAAACCAGCATTTTACTGTAACTGTGTTGCAGCTGCATAAGGACCTCAGCATAATTTAACTCTGTGTCATTAGGAGCTTGGATGTGTATGTCTGTGTGTGTACAGCAATGCATTTGCAACTCTGATTTGTGCGCACCCTTAAAAAAAAAATCACAACTCACAGACTGCCTTATTTATAAAATGTTACTGTTTTTCAGTAGAGCTGCTGCGTGTCAGTCCAAGGAGTTGTACTAGGAGCAGTAGGTAGCAACCCAAGACTATTTTTTCTTGCGCAGTAATAAACTGAATAAAATAATTTAAAATGATACTCATTTTATTTTTTTCTTGTACAAAAATAAAGGTGGCCACTGTATAGTTGCAATATTCCACTCGACTGTGGCCTTGTGACCAAAAAACACACCAAGCGTGGGTAAATCCTGGCATCACCCACACCCTCTCATGGTTTATTGCTTAAATAAAACCTAACTAAAAATGCTGCACATCTGTGCTGAAACACAAAAAAAATAAAATATTAAAGCTGTTAAGCATAATACAATCAACAAGTCAAAAACAGTGACCCTGAAAATATCAGGAATAAGGAACAGAGTGGGAAACACTCCCAACCGTCAAAAGGGCAAAACTATATACAAAAAGTCTTCCAAAACTGGGGAGGAAAAACCCCCCATCCCTGAGGCTCATTAGTTGGGTACCTGACCAGGAGACCCACTGGTGAGCTGGATGAAATGCCAGAACGAGAAATGGCCCGGGCCTCCAGGGGGGGACACAAGTCCCAAAGTAGAAAAGAACAGGTTACTCACCTGTAACAGTAGTTCTAGGAATGGTATATGTTGTTCATCCACACTTATTGGCATGTTGCCTTTCCCTTTAAAGATCCACCGGAAATCTTCAAGCTGGCTCCTCCCACCCACCCGAGTGGTATATACCTCGGCTCCGCCCCATGACGCCAGATCGTAGGCCCACTGGAAGCCAGGTATTGTGCGTCCGCAGCCAGGGAGGTTAGGTGGGTCCGTGTGGATGAACAACATATACCACTCCTAGAACTACTGTTACAGGTGAGCAGGTGAGTAACCTGTTCTTCTAGGATCATGGCTATGTTGTTCATCCACACTTATTAGCAGACTCCTAGCAGTTCTCCGGAAGGAGGGAGGCAAGCACACACCCCCTACTTAGGGAACAGAAACTGGAGAACTGAGGCCCCAAAACCAGCACCCTGGCGTGACTCAAGGTCGATGTGGTAGTGGGTGATGAAGGTGTTTGCTGACTTCCAGGAATCAGCCCAGCAGATTTCCTGGATAGGGATGTCCCTGGAAGCAGCCACCAATGCAGCAGTATGGCGGGTAGAATGAGCTCTTATCCCTCTGGGAGACTCCTTGCCCGCCAACTCATAACACAAACATATGCATGATGTAATCCATCTAGCAATGGTCTGCTTCGCTGCAGGTCTGCCAGAAGCGGCTTCAGCGTAGGTGACAAAAAGCTGGTGAGACTCTTTCCCGAATTTCCGCTATCCTCTCATTACAGTAGGAGAGAGCACGTCGCAGGTCCAAGGTATGGAGTCTGTAATTGGCCTCCGAGGTGTAACATGGGTAGTAAACTGGCAGAGTTAACACCTGGTTAAGTTGAAACTCTGACACCACCTTCGGAAGGAATTTCGGGTGGAGGCGCAGAACAACTCTGTCCCTGTGGAAGACCAGATAAGGGGAGTCCACCGAAAGTGCCTGGAGCTCCCCTGTCCTTCTGGCTGACATGATAGCCACCAGGAATGTCGTCTTCCACGACAAGGGTGACGACTCACACTTGTGCATGGGTTCGAATGGCTTGCCCATGAGCTTGCCAGTACCAGCAGTAAATCCCATGGAGGTGCAGGTTCACGCACCGGAGAGGATATGTGATCCAGGCCTTTGAAAAGGCACCCGACCACTGTCTCCTGTGCAGTCAGCTGACCGGCCCGCACCCGGTAAGCAGAGATGGCTGCCAGGTGCACCCTAAGAGTCAATGACCACAGACCTCTTTGGAGAGAGACCAAAGGTAGTCGAGAATGTTAGCCACTGGACAGAACAGAAGGTCCAGGCCCTTGCCCTGGCACCAAATGGAAAACCTTTTCCATCTGAAAGCATAACACTTCCTGGTTGATTCCTTTCTAGATGCCTCCACCATGGTGGAGACATCTTTGGAAAGACCCAAAGCCTGGAACTCTAGCCACTCAGGTACCAGGCTATGAGTTGCAGGGATTGAAGGTCTGGATGGAATACCTTCCCCTGACTGAGTGATATCAGGTCCGGGCGTGTACAGAGCCGCTCCGGGGGCCTGCAGCTGAGGCTGTGGAGATCTGGATACCAGTACTGGTGCGGCCAGTCAGGGAGTACCAGAATCACCTTCCCCTTGTCCCTCCTCACCTTGAGGAGCACCTTGTGGATCAAGGGAAA
This sequence comes from Neoceratodus forsteri, assembly GCA_016271365.2. NCBI lineage: Eukaryota > Metazoa > Chordata > Ceratodontiformes > Ceratodontidae > Neoceratodus > Neoceratodus forsteri. The sequence continues at coordinate 1,520,871,897 of CM057450.1, read as the reverse complement.
TGGAGGGAAGGTGTAGAGGAGGCCTGGGGTCCACGGCCTCGAGAAGGCATCTCCCTGCAGTGAGCCCTGCTGAGGGGGCGGGAATGAAATAGCCTTAGCTTGGTGTTTTCCCTGGAGGCAAACAGGTCCACCATCAGTTTGCCCCAATGGGAGAACAGGCTGTAAGCTACCTCTGGATGGAGAGACCACTCGTGGGATGTCTGGCCCAAGCGGCTGAGAGCATCCGCCAGATAGAGCGAGGCTCCTGCCACATGGATGGCTAGGAGATCCACCTCCATCCGGCTCTCGAGGGTCCAGATGTGGATCGCCTCTTTGCACAGCAAACGGGAGTGTGTGCCGCCCTGTTTGTTGAGGTAGTACATGGTCATGGTATTGTCCGTCTGGACTTGAACCACTTGACCCCGGAGCTGAGGAGCGAAAGCTGACAGTGTCAGTCTGACTGCTCTGAGCTCCAACAGGTTGATGTGGCATTGGGACTCCTCGGGGTCCAGAGCCCTTAGGCACTTTCATCCCCCATGTGGGCTCCCCAGCCCATGACAGAGGCACTGGTCGTGTGGATGACCGTTGGCTCGGGGTGGACAAATGGGATCCCATCCTGCAACCAGTCTGGGGCCATCCACCATTGGAGAGCGTCCCACATCTTCTGGGTTACAGTGACCAGCTGGTTGAAATGGCCATTGCACTGAGTCCACTGGGCGGCCAGCTCCGACTGAAGAGGGCACATGTGCAACCGGGCCCAAAGGACCACTGAAGTGCACGCCGCCATGTAACCCAGAAGGTGCAGAAAGTCCCAGGCAGGCGCAAGTGCCCAACCAGAAATGACTGGGCAAAGGAGGAAAGAACCTCCGCCCTGTCCACCGGGAGCTGAGCTCTGGCTTGACAAGAGTCAAGCTCTGCCCCGATGAAGCCCATCAACTGAGAAGGCACGACTTCCGACTTGGCCACATTGATTGGGAGGCAGAGTTGGGAGCAGGTCTGGAGGGCCAGATCCCTGGACCTCTCTGCCTCCTGTAGGGCGTAACCTGCCAGAAGCCAGTCATCGAGGTAAGGGTAAATTCTGATTCCCCAACGCCATAGATGGGAAGCTACCACTGCAATGCATTTGGTAAAGATCCATGCGTCCGATGACAGGCCGAACGGCATAGCTCGAAACTCATACAGGGTCCCTTTGACCCTGAAGCAGAGAAACCGCTGATGGGACGGACGGATTGGGACGTGAAAGAACGCGTCCTGCAGATCCAGTGAACAAAACCACATGTTTCGTTCCATGGATGGAATGATCTGGGACAGAGTGACCATTCGAAAGGTGTGAGCCCTTAGATACTGATTCAGGTCGTGGAGATCTAGAATGGGGCGCCAGCCCCCCATCCGCTTGGGCACCAGGAAGTACCTGGGTCTGCTGGAGGATCCACCATGGGAGCTACTGCCTCCTTGAGGAGGAGCTGAACAACGTCGTCTCGAAGAGCCGACTGGGTGTGAGCGGGTATCCGTTCCTCCTGAGGGGCACGGCCTCGGCTGGGAGGGTACTGCTCGAATTCTAGAGGCAGTTCCAGACCGACCACCTCGAGAACCCACCTGTCCGAAGTGACAGCGGACCAGGCGGAAAAGAAGTGGCGGAGCTGGCCACCCACGGAAAGACCCAGAGCTGTTGAGACAGGAGTATCGGTGGCAGCCCCCACCCCATCACTGAGTGAGCTGGGAGGAGGAGGAGACTCCAGGACCTGAGCCTCAGCCTCCTTTATGGGCCTGTTGGGGTCCAGGCTTGGGCCGAGGGTGCCAAGCTTCAGCCTGCTGCTGATGCTCGTGCTGCTGTCCCCCTTGGAAGGAGGACTGCTGAGCCACAGGGGAAGAGTGCCAAAAGGGCTTCTTCTTCTTCTGCTGGTTCTTGCCCGAAGAACCCTTAGCAGAAGTGGTGTCCAAGGTGGCAATGGACTGTTCTATGCGCTGAAGGTGACCAGCCACTCCTGGGCCAAACAAGTCGGTCTCGAGGAAGGGCACATCAGCTAATTTGTGCCGAGTATCTGCCGGGAAGGAGGAGAGCCTCAGCCAAGTCCTGTGGAGAAAGACAAATGTGGCAGCCATCGAGCGGGCACATGAGGCTCCAATGTCCAGGGCCGTCTAGAGCTGCTGTTTGGCAACAGCTCGGCCCTGGTCTCGAACCTGCTTGACCGTGGTCTGCATGTCCACAGGGAGATGTGGAAAGACGTCGTCTAATGACCCGAGGAGGGTATGAGAGAAGTGTGCCATGACGACAGCCAAACTTGCCTGACGAAGGCCCAAGGAGGAAGCCGCATACACCTTCCTCGCCGAATGGTCCAAGAGCTTGGACTCTTTGTCGGGAGGTCGGTCAGTGTCGGCAGAACTGCCTGTATGCCTGAACACAGAGGCCGTCACCAGGCTCTCGGCCAAAGGGTGCTCTGTGAACCCCACAAGGGACCCCATGGGAACCGCGTACTTGCGGGCCATGCGGGCAGACAGTGCTGGACAAGAGGCAGAACGCTGCCAGAGTTCGAGTGCCGGACCAACAATGGCCTCGACCACAGGAAAGGCCTCCGTCGGGGTATCGCCTCTTTTAAGGATGTCCGTAAGAGGGTACTCTGCCTTTTTCTGGACGGGTTCCAGGGGCATCCCTGTGGACTCAGAGATGAGGTGAAGGATCCTTTGGGAAGGAGGAAGGCCCTTCCTTCATCCCTAGGCCAACGGACTCATCATCATCCCCAGGATGAGAGTGAAGCCCGGTGACATCTGAATCCGAGGAATCGGGATACAGCGGCCTGCCGCCCAAATCACTCTCGACACGCCGAGGGCGGTCCGGGGTGACTGTGACTGATAAACGCCATGGAAGCCCGGTGTCCAGTCTGTCTCCTTTTGAAGGAGCCGCTCCCACAGGCTGCTTAGGCGGTGGTTCCACCACGATGGGTGGAGAGACCGGTTTAGGCCGAAGAGGTGGATTTACCAGCCCCGCGGGTGGGGAACTGAAGATTTCGGCTCCAGAGGGGTTGGCTTCGACCTAGGAGGAGAAAGACAAGTAATGGCCGGGGAAGGAGCCAGAGTAGGCTTGTGACCGGACAAGATCAGCTGTTGCCACATGTGGTCCTCGTAGCGCCGGAGTTTCCGCTGGAGCCTCTCCTCATCCAAGGAGGACGAGGACGACTGATGGTGTCATCTCTTCTTAGAGCGCTTATGGCTCTTCCTTGGCCTGTCAGTCGAGGAAGTTCTAGACCTCGACCAAGATCGGGCGGAGACACCAGCGGGACTGGTGACTTACGGGGGTCCGGAACAGGGTCCTCTATGGGAACACCAGCAGGCTGGGTCTCCTCATCGGGGAAGACAAAGACCAGAGTCCTTTCTAAGGAGTCATCGGCTGGAGCCAGCGACAGTGAATCATGCTCTTGGGACTGGGACCACTCTCGGTTCCAAGAGCGCCTTCGCTGAGACAAAGGTTTACTCGGTTCCTTCTCCCGCTTACAGGATCGGGAGGAGTGCGAGCCCGCAGGTGCCTCTCCCCGGGTGGGAAGAGACAGGCACAACTCCCAGAAGGAGCCTGAGAAAGTAGAGCCTAGGTTAAGAGGAACAAAAAAACCCCGAGTGTCGGAGGCATGAGCTGCTTCCTCCTCGAACGCCTGCATGCGTTCCAATTGTTCAGTGGAGCCCGTAGCCACGAAAACCGCCCACCTAGCCTCCTTGGACTTCACTGGAGGGTTCCTTTTCTCCGGTCTCCCCAACTTTAAGTGTGCCAGGTGGTCGTCCAGAACGTTGGGATGGAAGTCCAGGCAAAAGCTGCAGGACGAGGTGTCATGGCCGACACCTAGGCAGTAGACTCACGTGAGATGGGGATCGGTGCACTCCATATCTCTGGCCGCAAGGACACTGGCAAACTGGGGAAGATTTTTTCCATGATCAAAGACTAAAGCACGACGCTAACTCCCGAATGAGTTTTAATTTCAGTAAACCCGAAGTTTTGAAAGACACCCTACAAAATGTGTGAGCATGAGGGAGGCAACCTGAATCTCCCAGCGGAAAGGAAAATCTGGCAGCATGGGGCGGAACTGAGGTAAATACCACCCGGTTTGGTTGGAGGAGCCAGCTTGAAGACTTCCAGTGGATCCTTAAAGGGAAAGGGGACATGCCAATAAGCATGGGTGAACAACATAACCACGATCCTAGAACATACTGCTAGGTAATGTAAAAAAAAAAAGGCAAGGAAGTAAAAATGGATGGCATTAGCAATAGTTTAATCATGCTTCTAGAGTATCTGCCTCCTTCCCCTCCAGATTAGTGTAAGATCTTAATAAAACAGAAAAAACTGCACCAGATATTCTAGTTATCAAATAAGAAAGGGAATTGCTATTTTGCAGTTATGTAGTACCCTCTAGTGGCTGAAAAAAGAAAGGAAGATTATTAATTTAGTGCAAAACCCAGCCTAGTAAATCTCAGTCAGATTGTATGACAGGAATTAAACAAATAATAAATGAGTTCACAAGGGTAAACCATTCTCCTGTCCGAAGTCGTCTAAGCATAGGTCTCAGGCTAAAAAATAACGATACTAAAAAAGAAAACAATCTTTGCAAACAGTAAAACAAGACAAGGTAGGGTGCTACCTCAGTACCATCTGTAGAGCTGATGAACCCTCTTATTCCCTGAGAGTATAATTAGTGGGGGTTCAAACTAGAAGTGCAAAGGGGTATCGTTATGATTTTTTTTTTTGGGTGGTTGGGTCAACAAAAATAAGTGGAAATATTAACTTGGGGCAGATAGAGGCTGCAAAAAACTATGCCAGAAAACTAAAGGGAAAAAAGGGTTCAAAAGCAGCTGGTAATCACATTAGTCTGAAAATCAAGGGTCCAACAGTTGGTCTGTTTGACAGGCTATAACTGCTAAAGGCAACCTCCCTACTACAGATGGCAGCGGGGGTGCCAGGAAAGAGGAAAACCCAGAGATAAGGACAACAACGGTCAGACTAAAACCAAGTTATCAGAGGGCTATGGCAGTCTTTTTGTATGTTTCTTGAAAACACTTCTGCCATATAGTCTATAGACACACTAATTGTGGCTGTAATATCTGTTCTTATATTCCCTGTACTGTATGCCACCAATTCCCGAAGGTTTGGGCATCTTTTTTTTCTAAAGCTTCTTGTAACTTGTTCAGTTCTGGGGTTGCCAAGGCAGTATGGGAAAAGAGATTGGCCTATAGAAAATTCAGGAAGACTAAGAGAGAGGTGGATAGCGAAAATTACCCAAGGTCGGCTAGTGAGGCAAGTAAGGAAGTCCGGCGAGCAAAGGCACAGAAGGAGTTTCAAATAGCTGAAGGAATTAAGAAGGGGGAGAAGGCTTTCTTTCACTATATAAGTGAGAAAAGGGACAAGAAGGAAGGGATTGTTAGGCTTAAGAAAGGTGTGGAGTGGGTGGAGGATAATGGAGGAAAAGCAGAGATACTAAATGAATACTTCTGTTCTGTCTTCACCAGGGAGAAGGATGGACAAGTGCCTTCAGGAGGGAAAAGAGGAGCAGGGGGGCAGGGGAACACAGACATAGTGACAGAGGAGGACAGAGTGAGGGAGGGTCTGCTGGTATTGAAAGTGGACACATCACCAGGCCCGGAAAGAGTACATCCAAGGGTACTAAAGGAACTTGCTGAGGAGCTGGCAGGGCTGCTAGCAGACCTATTTAATAGTTCACTAGAATCAGGCGTGGTACCACAGGACTGGAGAGCAGCACATGTAGTGCTCCTCCACAAAAGCAGTCCAAAGGATGACCCAGAGAATTAAAGACCAGTCAGTCTGACCTCCATTGTGGGCAAGCTCATGAAGACCATACTAAAGGAAAGGTTGGTGGAATATCTAGAAGAGCATGGTCTCCAGGATGAGAGGCAGCATGGGTTCATTGGGGATCATGTCAAACAAATCTGATTGACTTCTTTGACTGTGTCACTAAGACAGTAGACAGGGGCCAAGTGGAAGACATCCTCTATCTTGATTTCAGCAAGGCCTTTTGACTCTGTGCCCCACAAAAGGTTGATCTTGGAGTTGGGGAAAAGATGGTCAGATGGGTGGAAAACTGGCTGAGGGACAGAACCCAGAGGGTGGTGGTGGTGGTGGTGAGAGTTATCTGGCACCTGAGAAGTAACCAGTGGGGTCCCACAGGGCTCTGTGCTGGGGCTGGTGTTGTTCAATGTCTTCGTCAATGACGTTGGGGATGGCATTAAAGGCAAAATGTGCCTATTCGCAGATGACACCAAGCTCTGTGGGAGAGTGGACACAGCTGAAGGGAAAAGGGACCTACAGGAAGATCTGGAAAAGCTGGGGAGGTGGTCCAGGATCTGGCAACTTGGCTTCAATGCCAAGAAATGCAAAGTCATGCATATTGGAGCCAAGAATCCCAGGACAGAGTATTACCTGGGTGGAGTGCGAGTAGCTGCATCAGAGGAGGAGAAGGACCTGGGACTGATGATCACTAGTGACCTGAAGCACTCCACGCACTGCAAGAAAGCAGCAGCAAAGGCAAACAAGATGCTGGGATGCATAGCTAGGGGGATCAGTAGTAGGAGAGAGGAGGTTATATTGCCCTTGAACAGGTCACTGGTAAGGTCACAACTAGAGTATGGAGTGCAGTACTGGTGCCCACACCTCACAAAGGACATTAACCTGCTGGAGAATGTACAGAGGAGGGCTACAAAGATGATAGCCAGTCAGCAGGGCAAGGCATACGAGGAGAGGTTGAGAGCACTGAACATGTACTCCCTAGAAGAGAGAGAGAGAGAGAGAGAGAGAGAGAGAGCGGACATGATTGGGACATTCAAGTACTTGAAAGGGATAAATAAAGTTGATAAGGAGAGTCTCTTTAAACTGAGTGGCAACCATATCACAAGTGGGCACAGTCTTAAGCTGGAGGGGGGAAGGTTTAGGAGGAAGGTCAGGAAGCACTTCTTCACAGAGAGGGTGGTGGACACTTGGAATGCGCCAGAAGAGGTCATCTCGTTGAATATGGTGGGCAGCTTTAAGAGAGGCTGGGATAGGCATAGGGGGAAGGTAAGAATCATGGGTAGGGAGGATGGGAGGAGTGGGGAGGGAGGGAAAGGACATTAGCTCAAGTTGTGGACCCTGCAATACGAGCAGACTTGATAGACCAAATGGCCTTCTTCTGCTGCCTTCTTCGTATGTTCGTATATTTGACGGATGGGTTTGGTAACTGATTTTTTTTCTCCTTTAACATCTGTCTATACTCTTTCCCAGGCAATGCTCATGCTGTAACATCTTTTTTGCTCAATTACCTACTTCAAACACACCATTACGGTGGATTTCACATTCCTTATCAAACCACTTATGCATTTCTACATCCTTGGTCTTGCTGACAATTCTGCCACTAGTTCAGTTCTGTTTGAAGAAGGCTACCACCTTTTTTGTAAATTGCCACTGGGTCTTCAGTAGAAGACGGAGTTTCTGTCTCAGTTGATTGCTGCAGCAGGGAATCGCCCAGCTTCGCTCTTCCACACTGTAGACAGTTCACTGAATCCCTCCTGTCTGCAGTCCAGAATGGCTTTTTCCACAGAAAACTGTGAGGAGGTCAGGTGCTTCTTTGCTGACAAGGTGTCCTCTATCAGGGTGTGTATTGCCTCCTCTAGTCCAGCCTTTGCTGAAGGGGATCGGTCTGTTGGTGTAGATCCTCTGCTGAGCTGGAGTGAGTTTTGGCTAGTTTTGGCAGCAGAGGTCCTCTGTGTGCTTACCAGCTTGCGTCCCACCAGCTGTGCGCTTGACCCAAGTCTAACGTGGCTTGTAATCAGTTGCTTGGATTTCCTGGGTCCTGGGTCCAGTGTTCACTGAGATCGTAAATGGGTCTTAAGTGAGGGTTCTTTTCCTTCAGCCTTGACAAAGGCTATGGTGAGATCCCTCCTAAAGAAGCCATCTTTGGACCCCGATGTTCTGTCGAACTACAGTACTATCTCTGATCTTCCCTTTTTGGGGAAAGTTATGGAGAAGGTTTGGTGGTTGACCAGCTGGTTGAATGTCTGGAGAGTTTGTCCATCTTTGAACCTCTCCAGTCGGGTTTCCGATCCCGGCACAGCACTGAGGCGGCTCTGGTCAGGGTGGCACGTGATCTCCTCATGGTGAGGGACCGAGGCCAATGTACCATCTTGGTGCTCTTGGACCTATCCTCAGCTTTTGACACGGTAGATCATGGGGTACTATTGGATCGCCTGCAGAATTATGTGGGCACCACAGATGTAGTTTTGCATTGGTTTAGCTCATATTTAACCGGGAGATTGCAGTGTGTAGTCCTTGGGAATTTTTCCTTGGGACTTTTCGCACTGCTTTGTGGTGTTCTGCAGGGTTCTATTTTGGCTCCTTTGTTGTTCTCCGTGTATATGCTGCCGCTGAGGGAGATCATTAGGCAGTACAATGTGGGGTTTTACTGCTATGCGGATAATACCCAGTTGTACCTGTCCTGTGCCCTAGGTGATCTCTCCGTCTCAGTTACACTGAGCCAGTGTTTGGGTGAGGTAAAGGACTGGATGTCTGCAAACTGGCTATGTCTCAACCCCAGCAAGACAGAGGTTACGGTGATAAGAGTCCGTCTGTGGGGGTGTGTCCAATGACAGGAGGTTGCTGGCCAGCCCCTGTCGGGGGTGAGTGCAGTTAAGAGATCTTGGCATTTTTCTGGATGACCGACTGACCCTCAAACAACAGATGTTGTTGACTGTTCAATCCAGTTTCTTTCATCTCCAGAACATCACCAGGAACCAACCGTTCTTAATGCTCAATGACCTGGCTATGGTCATTCATGCTTTTGTCACCAACAGACTTGATTACTGTAATGCTTTATATGTCGACTATAGCTAGTGCAGAATGCTGCAGCCAGGATGTTGTCAGGTGCCTCTTTCAGGGATCATGTCGCTCCTGTTCGGCGCGCTCTGCACTGGCTGCCTGTGAGTTCACACATCACCTTCAAGATCTGCTTGCTGACATACAAGGCCCTACGTGGTTTGGGACCCGACTATCTTAAAGAGGATGACTTGCTTGTGGTGCCACCTTCTCGTCTTAAGAGATTGGGCGACAGAGCCTTTGGAACTGCTGCACCAGTGCTCTGGAACTCTATGCCACATTACATACAGTGGATGCTTTTAAAGCCTCCTTAAAAACTTTTCTGTTTAAAAAAGCTTTTAGCTTTATTTAATTGCTGATTTTAATTCTTATTTTTACTGTAAGCTCTCTGAGCCAATGGATAGAGTGCTATATAAATAAAATTTGCCTTGCCAGTTCTTGGCTCAAAATTCAAGGAAAGTAAGTCAGAATTGTCATGGGATGTCCTAATTCACTGCTGGCCCGGTGGCGCTGAGGGCTGAGGCGTTGGACGCCTTACCTTGCGTTATGCCGGCGACCCGTGTTCAGAATGAGCACGGGCAGCCAGGGGTTGACAGGAGAGGAGAAGAAAAAATTACTCACCTTAGTAATTATGTTTCTTCTAATGGAGTCTTGCTGTACTCTGACAATTGCAGTTAGCTCCAGCACTTGAACTGCCCCGGAGAGTAGAGGGTTAAATTTCTATGCAGGGCATAGAACGTTGAGCTAGATCTTGGTTGAAGACTCTGTCTGCAGCACTTTGAAACTAAACCATTAGATTCTTACGAGCTAAAACTCACTGACCTATGTGGAAACTGAAAATTTCTACTAGCCAACTGACGACAAAAGGTTTTTAGATTCCCAAAAGAAGACTCAAGTCAGGAAACCCAAAAACGAAAAAAACAGGTAGTAAAGCATGACACAGATTACTAAATAATAAAACACAAAGTACCCACATCAAAGGAAGTGTGCTGAAGACACCCCTGGGGTGCAACACTGCACCAGCCCACCACTTCCCAAAGACCAGGTTCTGAGAGGGAAGGCAGGGAGGGAGGTCAGAATACAGCAAGACTCCATTAGAAGAAACATAATTACTAAGGTAATTTTTTCTTCAAACAACATGAAGTCTTGCTGTATTCTGACAATTGCAGACGACCAAGCAGTACCTCCATTGGGGAGGGACAGAACCTACTTTGGGAATAGGCTCTGAAGTACTGCTGTGCAAAAACGAACATCACTCCTAGCATGGAAATCCAGAGAGTAATGCTTGGTAAAGGTATGGACTGTTTTCCAGGTGGCTGCTTGGCAAATTTCTAGCAAAGGAATGTCCCTGGCAGCAGCCAGAGAAGCAGCTGTACCTCTAGTGGAATGAGCCCTCAGGCCTGAGGGTGGAATTTTTCCTAGTTTGTCATAGCAGAATTGTATACAGGATACACTCCACCTGGCAATAGTTCTCTTGGTGGCAGGTTTGCCCTTACTCACTTCTCCATAAGTGAGGAACAACTGGAGGGAGTCAAACCTATGACCCTTTGTACGTTCTATGTAGTAACTAAGGGTTCTTTTAACATCTAAACTGTGTAACCTCCTCTCTCCTGAGGAAGAGTGAACAGTGAAGAATACAGGAAGAGACATTGACTGGTTTAAATGGAAATCCGAGATCACCTTAGGTAAGAATCTCCTATTGGTTCTAAGGACCACTTTATCTCTATGGAATGAAATAAAGTCAGGCTCCACTGACAGAGCTTGCAATTCACTGATACGTCTGGCAGAGGTAATAGCTACCAAAAATACAGTTTCCAAGTCAAGCACTTAAGCTCTGCAGAGGACATAGGCTCAAAGGGAGGTTGCATAAGTTGAGCAGTGCAAACATTCAAATCCCAGGCAGGAGCAGAGTTCCTAAAATGGGGGATTAGTATGAAGCAATCCCTTAAAAAATTTACAGAATACAGGGTGAGATGACAGTGAAGAAGACTTTCCCACTGACAGAAAAACAGAAACAGCTGACAGATGTACTTTGAGAGTAGCTGGTCTGAGGCCTAGGCCATTAAGATGAATCATATAATCCAAGACAGTAGACAAATCAGGAGTGTCTGGGGATATGTGCCTTCTGGAACACCAAATGTTGAATCTCTTCCATTTGGAGTTATAGGTTTTTCTAGTGGCAGGTTTTCAAGAGGCTTTAAGAATATCCAGAACCCCTTGGGACAGATGCAAGTCTGCTTATTCTAACTCTTCAAGAGCCATGCCTTGAGATTGAGGGACCGAAGATTGGGGTACCAAATCGTCCCCTGAGAGGAGGATAACAGATTGTAATTCCTGGGAAGAGACAGGGGAAGATGGACTGCCAGGGACAGCAACAGGGGGTACCAAGGCTGCCTGACCCAGTCTGGAGCAATCGGAATCACTATGCAAGGTTGTGCCCTTATCTTGACCAGAACTTTCAAGAGTAGAGGAAAGGAAGGGAAGGCATAGAGAAATTTCCCTTCCCAGTTCAAAATCAGAGCATCCAGAGGGACTGAGCACAAGACTTGGGGTCTGCAACAAAACAGAGGAAGTTGGTGATTGTCTGGGGCTGCAAAGAGATCTATCTCTGGAGTGCCCCATTTCGAAAAGATGACTTTCAACACCAGAGGGTCCAGAGATCATTCGTGATGGCCTTGGGAGATCCTGCTCAATGCATCTGCTAGCACATTGTCCTTCCCTGGAAGGTGGACTGCCACCAGGGAGGTCTGTAGAGAATAAGCTAGGGACCACAATTTCATGGCTTCCGTGCACAAGGCCGTGGTCCGAGTGCCTCCCTGCTTGTTGATGTACCACATGGTGGTGGTGGTGTTGTCCGTCCGGACCTGAACCACCTTGTTCTGCACTGACAGAGAAGGCTTGCAGGGCCAGAAAAACTGCCCTGAGCTCCAAGAGGTTGATATGAAGGAGGGATTCCTGAGGGGACCACAGTCCCTGGGCTGTGAGAGCCCCCAGATGGGCTCCCCACCCCAATAAGGAAGCATCCGTGGTGAGGACCACAGAGTGAGTGAGTGACAAATGGAACTCCTTGCCATAGACTGTCCAGATCCTGCCACCACTGAAGGGCCTGGACTAGAGTCTGAGCAACCAGAACTAATTTAGTAAGAGGATCTTTCCTTTGGGACCAAAAGGCCCTCAGATGAACTGAATGTCCCTCATCTGAAACCTGGCACCTTGGACCACTGCGGTGGAGGCTGCCACGTGGCCCAAAAGCTGGAGGAAGTACCTTGCTGGTCGAGAAACTAGAAGGCAGAAGGAAGAAGCCAGCTGTATAATGGCTGTTGCCCTTTCCAGGGGAAGGAAAGCTCTTGCTTTGACAGTATCCAGCTCTGCTCCTATAAAGGTGAGAAGCTGTACAGGCCCGAGAACTGACTTGGGAAAGTTGAGAAGAAACACCAGGGAAGTGATTACTTGCTGGGTCACTTGCAGATCTGACTTGACTTGGTCTGAGGATTGGCCCACAATGAGCCAGTCATCCAGATATGGAAAAATGGAAATCCTTTTTCTTCTTAAGAAGGCCACTACTACTGCCAGGCACTTTGTGAACACCCTTGGGGCTGATATTAGGCCAAAGGGCATTGCCTTGAACTGATAATGACCTGAGGGCAATTCGAACCTGAGGTACTTTCTGTGGGAGCACCTAATGGGAATGTGAAAGCAGGCATCTTTGAGGTCCAGGGAGGCTAGCCTGTCCCCTGGCCATAGAGAGGGAAGAATTGTTCCCAGAGTCACCATTTTGAATTTTGGTTTTAAAAGATGTTTGTTCGGGTATCTTAAGTCTAGGATGGGTTTGTCACTCCCCTGTCTTTTTTGGGGTAAGGAAGTACCTGGAGTACAGATCTCTGCCCCTGTGTACGGTACAAACTCTCTCTCTCTCTCTCTGGCCCCTATGGCCAATACAGACAAAACCTGTGCCTCCAGAGCAAGAGTTTCTGAGGTGTTTGCAGGTGGAAAGGATCTGGCTCTCATTTTCAGAAATTTTTTGAAACTGAGAACCAGTCCCTGGCTTACTACCTCTAGGACCCACCTGTCTGAGGTAACAGACATCCAGTCCTGGACAAAGTAAGCCAGCCTGCCCCCTACAGGGATGGGGGAGTCGACCTGAGCTGACACATAAGGGTGTCTGCTTGGCAGGAGCCTTAGGCTGAGGAGTGGATGCAGCCCTGCTCATCCCCTTTCTACTTCTCCCTCTAAAGAACCTCCTCTGAGAAAAAGGAGAAGAGGCCTGTGCTTGGTAAAAAGGCTTGTGAAGAGGCCTGCCCCTGCCCCTAGCTTGCTGCCTTTGAGGAGTTGCCTGAATCTCCTTGGCCTGTGCACTCCTGTAAGTGGTCCTGTACTCATCCATTTTCTTCATGTAATTCTCTGTCTGCTCCCCAAACAGGGAATTACCCACCACAGGGAAATCCATGGCATTAGCCTGGGTGTTCTGTGAGAGGCAAGTACATCTGAGCCAAGCCAGCCTCTGTACAGCCACAGATGTAGCCATGACTCTTGATAACTCATCACTGGAGTACACAGCAGCATGAAACTGTACCTCTGATGCCTCAATCCCATCAGCAGCCACCACCTCCAGCTCCTTGGCCAGCTGGGGGGAGGCCTGTTTAGCCAGTGCCAGTACAGTGTCCCACCTGGACTTCTGGTACCTGGCTGTATAGGCCATATAGTTAGCCTGCCTGAGTCCCAAAGATGATGCCATGTACTGGTTCTTTGCCATGGCATGTATCTTCCTGGAGTCTTTGTCTGGGGGGTATGAAGCCAAGGGGATATTAGCCTTGTCGCAGGCTGCAGCCTGCATGACCACAACATGGCTGCATTGCTGGTAGAAAAACTCCGTATCTGAGCCTGATACAAAGTATACCTCTTGTCCATCCTTCTGTCAACAGGAGGTACAGAATTGGGAGACTTTAGAATTTTTGTGTCTGCTTCCCAAAGGACTTATGAAGGGGAAAAGACAGTCTCTTGGACTCTGGGATGTCCATCATTTCAACAAAATCAGGCTCCTCTTTATCCTCCATAGCCTCTTCCATAGGAAACATAGAAACATAGACTTTGACGGCAGAGAAGGACCACTTGGCCCACCCACCCAGTCTGCCCATTTCTCTACCTACTAGATAAGCTGCAGATTCTAGTTAACCAACAGCCTACTTCCTGCCACCCCCCACTACAATTGCCTTGTGTCTGTCCCATGCATGTCTGAATTCCCCCACTGTTTTAGCCCCAACAACCTCCCCAGGAAGGCAGTTCCACGCATCCACCACTCTCTCCGTGAAAAAGATTTCCTCACATTACCCCTGAGCCGTCCCCCCTCCATCTTTAAATTGTGTCCCCTTGTTCTTACACATCTCTTTTTCTGAAAGATGCTACCCTCCTGGACTTTGTTGATTCCCTTGAGGTACTTGAACGTTTCTATCATGTCCCCCGGTCCCTCCTTTCATGAAGGGTATACATATTAAGCTCTCTCAGTCTCTCTTCATATGATTTCTGATGCAGACCCTGCACCATTTTAGTTGCCCTCCTCTGGACTGCTTCCATCCTGTCTATGTCCTTGCGTAGATGAGGTCTCCAAAACTGCACACAGTACTCCAGATGGGGTCTCACCAACTGTCTGTAGAGAGGGATAACCACTTGTGATGCCCCTTCCTATGCATCCCAGTATCCCCCTGGCTCTCCTCACTGACTTCTCACATTGCTGACCCACCTTTAGATCATCCGATATGATTACCCCCAAGTCCCGTTCCATTTTTGTTGTTGTTAGTACCTCCCCTGCGTTGTGTACTCTTCTCCTGGGTTTTTGTTTCCCAGGTGCATTACTTTGCACTTCTTTGCACTGAATCTAAGTTGCCATATGTCTGACCATTCCTCCAACCTTGCCAAGTCCCTTCTCATCCTTTCTACCCCCCCTTGTGTAGCAACTCTGTTACAGATCTTTGTATCATCTGCAAAGAGGCATACCTTTCCCTCCAGACCCTCTGCAATGTCACCTATAAAGATGTTAAAAAGAGGACTGGACCCAGTACTGAGCCCTGAGGTACTCCACTAGTGACCCCCCTTTCTTCGGAATGTGTGCCACTCACTATTACCTTCTGTGTCCTGTTGTGCAGCCAGTTTGCAACCCAGGCTACCACCCTGGGACCCACTCCCAAGCTGTCTAAGCGATTATTAATCTTTACTTGGGACTGTGTCCAGCGCCTTGCTAAAGTCTAGGTAGGCCATATCTCAGCCCCTCCTGGTCTATTACTTTGGTCACCCAGTCAAAGAAATCTATTAGATCTGTCTGACATGACCTTCCTGCTGTAAAACCATGCTGCTTTGGGTCCTGTGCCCCGCTGGCCTCTAGGTACTCAACAATTCTTTCTTTCAGAAGTGATTCCATCATTTTCCCTATCACTGAGGTCAAACTTACAGGTCTGTAGTTTCCTGCTTCTGCCTTGCTCCCACTTTTGTGAAGGGGAATCACATCTGCCCTCCTCCAGTCCTCAGGTACCACCCCATCCTCCCATGATTTGTTAAAAAAGTGTGGTCAGTGGTGTCACTAGGTCCTCCCTTAGTTCTTTTAGGATTCTGGGGTGAATCCCATCAGGCCCCATTGCTTGTCCATCCTTGAGTTTTGTGAGTTCTTTCAGGACTCTTTTCTTCTGTAAATGGACTGTGTCAACCCCCTACCCAGAGTGCTTCTATTGTCTGGTTTAGGTAACTCCTCCTCATCTTCTTTTGTGAATACTGAGCAAAAGTATTCATTCAGAATCTCTACCTTTCACTGTCTCCTCTGCCCACCTCCTCTCCTTATTAATCTTCACTATTTCTCCCTTAACCTTTCTATGCTCCTAATGTACCTATAAAAGGTTTTATCCCCCTTCTTAACTGACTTGGCTATTTTTCCTCAGTTTGGGCTTTTGCTATTCTGACTGCCTTCCCCACTTCTTTCTGCTTTAATTGATACAGTTCCCTGTCGTGCTCCTTCTGTGATGCCTTATACTTTTTGAATGCAGCCTTTTTCTCCTTAACCTTCCCTGCCACCTCTTTTGAGAACCATAGTGGTTTTTTACTCCGCTTTGTTTTCTTTATGTGTTTCACACAAAGGCTTGTTGCCTCTATGATAGCAGTTTTGATTTTTCTCCATTGTTCTTCCACCCCTCCTTTTTGCCCATGTGCTAGTGTATTCCTCAGGTATTCACCCATTTTGCCAAAGTCAGCCCTTCTAAAGTCCAGTATGCTTGTTTTTGTATGGCTTGTCTCCATGGTTGTGCTTATTGTGAAGCACACTGTGCAGTGGTCGCTTGTTCCCAGATGTCTACCGACTTCTAAATTTGTGATCCTCTCTCCATTTGAGAGTACCAGGTCTAGAATTGCTTCATCCCGAGGGGGTTCCAACACTAGCTGTCTAAGGCCTGCCCCCTGCAGGGCATCGAGAATGACCCTGCTCTTGGATGTGGCTGCAGTACATGTCATCCAGTTAACATCTGGCATATTCAGGTCCCCCATTAACAGTATCTCCTTTTTTTCAGCCATTTTGAGAATGTCCTCTATCATTCTCTTGTCCATTTCCTCCCCTTGAGATGGGGGTCTGTATACAACCCCTGTGCGAATTGTGATGTCATTCCTTGTCTCCAAGGTGACCCAGAGTGCCTTTTGTCCTCCCTCTTTACTTTTTAGTTCTGTAGCTTTGATCCCTTCCCTTATGTATAGGGCTACTCCACCTCCTCTTTTCCCCTCCCTGTCCTTTCTGTAGACTGTGTACTCCGGTATGTTGACATCCCAGTCATGGTTCCCCGTGTACCATGTTTCTGTGACTGCCACAATATCCAAGTGTTCATCTCCATCAAGGCTACTAGCTCAGGAAGCTTGTTTCCCAGACTACGGGCATTGGTACTCATTGCTCTCTATTTCATGTTGGCTTTATCCTTTTTCCCCCATGCCTGCTCTTTTTGCCCTTGTCTGTTTTTCCATTTACCCCTGTCCTGCCCTCTGCTAAGCACTGTACCTCAGTGTTTACCTTACTACCCGTCATGTTTTATGGGGGGAGACTTGAAATTTCCTGCCTCTTATTAGCACCTCCCCCCATGGCTAGTTTAAAAGCTTGCCAAGGAAGCATTTAAATCTGTCACTTAGGATCTTGGTTCCCTTTATGGACAGATGCAGACAATTGTGCCAGTGTAAACCTTCATCTCTCCAGGTGTACCCCCAGTCCCCAATGAAGCCAAAGCCCTGTGCTCTGCACCAGTTTTGAAACCATTCATTAAACTGCATGGTGTGTAGTACCCTAGCCTCACCCCTGCCATGGACTGGCAGCACCTCTGAGAAGGTAACTGTGCTTGCTACCTCTCTGAGGCCCTTCCCCAACTCCACAATTTCATCCTGCACTGCACTGATCCCATGCCTAGCTAGGTCATTTGTCCCAAGGTGGACAATGATATCTCTCCCTCTCCTGTGATGTTGCTTCTGCAATCCTGAGGATTCGCTTCTTGTCCCTCCAAGCCATGGCACCAGGCAGGCACCTTACTTTCCTCTCCTCTCCCTCCCCCAGGTCTACCCCTCTAACAACTGAGTCCCCTATCAGAAGCTGTTTCCTTCCCCTGTGGTGTTCCTTGCCACCCTTCTGTGGGTCTCCCTTGTGGCTGTTCTCAGCATTCTTCTTGGTCTCCACTTAGGGTGCCATCATAGAGGAACCTTGCTCTGCCAGACTGGCATATGGTTTGTGTAGAGGTACAACTAGGGGGCTTCGCCTCTGTTCCACCACCCGTACCCTCCCAGAACCCACTGTGGTCCACCTGCTCTTCATACTTGGCAGCCTCTGTGGCAGTGGTGCTCTTGGGTTGGGGGAGGCCTCCTTAGTCCTTGCCAGTTCAGCCTGGAGGTGGCTACCTCTCCCTCAGAGCCGACAGTTGCCTGCAAATAGATAGCAATGCAGTTTCCAGAATGTCTCCTGGAAAACTGCTGCCCCATAGCCAGTGCATTGCACCACTCCCCACATGTCCCTCTCCCTTATAATATACAATATGTAATATATATATATATATTTTTTTTCTTCCTTTGTGTGGTGTGTTCTTACCCTTTATGCACTGTGCTGGGTTATTAAGAATATGACAGTTCTGCCCCAAGACCTGTTGAAGTGATGTCAGAACCTTGGCTATAAAGGAAACGTCACGCCTCGGGGGGGTAGTCCACAATCACTGGTGACTGTTAGAAACAATCAAATACATCATTGCTTCACCACCCTGGTGAGTACTGCCCTTTATAGTAATTCAGCTAATCTCCAGTAACTGATTTGTCAACTATTTAAAAGTAATTTGATGCAAACTGTTACAGAATACTAGTAGACAGTCCAGTTAGCCACAAAGGAAAATCAAATATGCAATTATTTCAACCCTTCTGAAGTTGCTCACAAGATAAGTAGTTTTGAAAACCCCCTTCCTGATTTAAAAATGAAATTAAACACAAAGCAATACCAATGTAAGACTGTAAAGTAAGGAAAACTTCCCTCCGATGTAAGTAAGAGAGATCAGTTGCAGATTTCTAGTCCAATATAGTATATCCCATGCAGCTTCTCAGTTGTTTCATAGCACAGCCTGTTACACCACTTGAAGAGATGGGCTTCTGTCTGAAACAGGATCACACCGGTAGTTTATAGTAATTGATCGATGCTAGAATAGTCCTCCATCCAAAACTATTGCCTATGATGCAAGGTCTCCCTGACTAGTGAAGACAATTTCCCCCACCTGAGGCTGTGTCTGGCATCAAATTACAAACTGCAGCCTTTGCTATTCAAAGTACACAGTTACTACCAGTAAGTTATTTCCAACTACATTAGTGTAAACTGTCAGAATACTAGCAGACAGTCCAGATAGCCACAAAGGAAAATCAAATATACAGTTATTTCAACCCTTCTGAAGTTGCTCACAAGATAAGTAGTTTTGAAATCACCCTTCCTGATTTAAAAACGAAATTAAACACAAAGGAAGCTGGAGGGTTTCAGCCACCATTCTGTAAAACAGATAGTGGGAAGGGGACTCAGAGAGCCTAGCAGGGGAAACACCAGAAAGTCTGTCTGGGGAGATGTCCGGTTCCACAGGCACATCCAGACTGTCATAATCATCACCACCCTCTTCAAAATCCCCCTCCTCTTCAAACTCTGGTTCATAAAAATCTTCAGGGATATAATCTTGAACCGGGGGAACCGACCAAACCGAACCCCTGCCAAGAGGCACCGGATCGGTCTGAATTGGACGAAGCGATTCAACAATCCGAATCGCCCTGGCTATTTCTTCGGCAGTCGGAACATGAACCTCTGGATCCGAACTGGTCGATTTTTCTTTGCGTTTTCTTTTTGTAGGAACCAATCCCTCAGGATCGGCTCTCCTCTTGCCCGAAGAAGTATCGCCCTGGTCAGAGGGCACTCCTTCTGGTTCGGTGGGAACTGAACCAGGCTGGCATTCCAGGTCAGTGGATTTCTCAGCCTCCTTATCCCTAAGTCTACCTAATCACTTTTCCAGGGTTGACTTAGGGAAATTTTGACAAATTTAGCAGTCTGAATCGAGGTGGTCAAACTCCAGACAGTAAACACAGGTGGTGTGGGGATCAGCCTTAGCAAAGATATCCCCACACTCACTACAGTGTTGAAACCCAGTGGGCCGTTTTTTCTTGGGTTTCTCAGACATGGCCAACCTAACCAAACTTACCCTTTTTATGGCAACTGCCAGGCAAGACTCCCTTATTGGTTTCTAACTGTGTTAACAGGTATTGGGAAAAAAACGCAAAAATTATGTTTTTTTTTTTTAAACCGTTAAGGACTGGTAACCACACACTAAAAAGATTTAAACTAACAGATCAGTTCAGCTGAACCGATCGAGAATTACAATTTTCAATTTCCACAAAATTACAGAGAAACTACCTAAAGTACTTACTGTACCGCAGACAGAGCCCTGAACCGACAATGCAGAAAAATAATTCAGAATAAACCGACAACTTTAACCGACTTTTGAACCGAGCAGAAGGAGAAACCTCCGGAGCGACTGTTCAGTGAGGCGGAGTAAAGAATCTGACGGTTTGGTTTCAAAGTGCTGCAGAAAGAGTCTTCAACTGAGCTTGAGCTCAACGTTCTATGCCTTGCATAAAAATTTAACCCTGTACTCTCTGGGGCAGTTCAAGTGCTGGAGCCAACTGCAATTGTCAGAATACAGCAAGACTTCATGTTGTTTGAAGGACTGAGCATCCGACGGACTGCTCTCCTTCTTCGGGGAGGGGGGTCCTCAATAGTTGGTGCACGTTCACCCCCTGGCGGAGAATGGGGACAGGCTACACTGCAGTGTGGGAGGAGTTGGGAAAGACGCCTGGAAGCGCATGATGAGGGCGCTAGCTGCCCTCCATCGGCGCCATTGCACGCCCCCAGCTCCAGGGAGAAAAATGGAAAAGGAGGGCATCCTGGTCGAGGCAGTTTGATGGTCAGTCCGATGAACACTGGCTCTGGGGGCAGTCATCTGAATCTGGATAGGGTGGGTGAGTTGGGGGCTCCCCACCACCCCGCTGCAGGGGGTAAGCTGCAGGGGATGAAAGGCAAGGACCCTGAAGGAGTGAAGATGGGCAGACGGAGTCCTGAGGGGTTGCCAGAATAAAAGGAGCAGACCAGGTATGCCAGGAGAAAGCAACAGCTAAAAAAGAAATTAGGAATTCATTAAATTTTGTCTTAAAAAAAAAAAAAAAAGTGCCCAAATTATATTTGTACATAGTATTCACATCTTTTAGCATCCTCTTCTACCCTGTTTTATGATTCTTGGGAACAATTTCCATTAAAGCCTTCAAACAAACAGGTCAATGACCACTAATCCCATTCTTCTACTACATTAAATTCCCTAACCTTTATGTATGAGAACATGCCCACAAAACATAAATCTAGGGTACTGCCTCCTGTAGAGGAAGGGAAAGTGACTGCCCTTTTCACCATGAGCTCATCCATTAATGCCACCTCCAGAAGTTCTACTCCCCTTTTATTAATTTCAATATCTCTTGCTTGGCATACTGGTATTCCATATGTGTCATCAATATTCCAACTATTCGACACAATTTCAAGTTGATTCCTAATTATTTAATTAAAATCCCTAGCCAAAATAAGCATTATTCCAGGGGTGTGCAAATCCAATTTTTAAACATTTGCCAAAGGGCAAGTGAAAGTCTAAAAATTACTTGCCAATGAAATCTTGTACTCACCCAACTGCAAAATATACGAGTGTAAAAAAACAACATGTTAATACCACTGTAATCACAAAAAAGGGTAATTTCTTCTTACCATGTACTTACTAGGCAGCCAGATTGAAGCAGCAGAACAAACTGATACAGCAATCACTCGACCCAACCTCCAAGCATGGAACCGTTTGACTGCCTGTTCAACTAGTAAATGACTACACTGCAATGCCAACAGAACCAACAACAACAGCACAGCACATTTTAAATCCACTACGATGTACAACCACTGCCCCATTCCACCCCCACTCAATAACTGACCAGCAAGACAAGTGACAGACTAGACTACTACTACTAGTTCACTCACAAACAAGGCCCAGCCAGAGTAGAGTCCAAACTCATTATTTTCCATCTCAGACCATACATGCCTCAGTCTCAGCCTCTTTCCTTATAAATCAGGGACAACAAAGATTAAAAAAAAAATCAGGGACAAAACCCCCAAAGTCAGGGACACTGTGTCTAGGACACATCTTAAAAATTGTTTCTATTCATTCAGAAAGCTGACAGAACAAAGTGGGTAAGTGTAAGAAGATGACTTTCATTTCATGAAGAACAAGCCAGTTGTAATATTTGACATTATTTTGTGCTTACACTTAACTTACAGTCCCACTGTTCTGTCATGAAAATACCAATTTTACTAAGGACACACTGCTGGGACTGGGCCAGAGGAACATTTTGAGGCAAAATAAGGGTACCTGAAAATGAGGGGCAGTTGAGAGGTATGGTATGTTAGTAACTCAATCACACTGCACTAAACAACAAGAGCCAGCACATTTATTTAAAAAATTGTCAAATGATAATCATGTGGACCATTGGTCAACTGGTCTCTCTCTCCCCCCCTTTTCAGTCTCTGGCGTCACCACAATGTGCCTACATACTCCCACCACCTTGGGCCAGTGGCACCTCACAAACTGTCTTCAGAATCAACCCCATGTCCTCTGACCAGACCGGCCAATACCTCCTGACTAAGTACAGCACCACAGCTTCTCTGGTGCATCATTCGTCAAGAAGACAAGTCTGCACAACATTTTTACCCACCCGCTCTACCTGACCATACACATGATGATCACAGCCAGCAGCTCAGCTCAGCAGTCTAACAAGAGGAATGGTTATGAACCCCTATCCCTCTCGAGTCATACTGCATGCACTGTCTAACCAATGGTAAATGGACACTACTAACTAGAGTGACCAAGGGCAGCCAGCAGTGACTAACGTTGAATTAAAGCAGCAGCCATCAATGGAAGTCCCAGGGCAGGGTGAGGGAGTCACAGATGTGATGTGCCATTTTGCAACTCAGGCGGCAGGTCACACACTACACGAGGCACGCTACCCTCCACCCCACCCCAGTTATGGTTAAACAATGCTGGCTGCCTTAACCAGGCCCTGTCTATACCAATGCCCCCAGACCACCTACACATACATACATAGCTAAACTTGTTGGAGGGAAGAGTAAGTAAATTAGTACCTGCAACAAGCAGCAAAACAAATTCTGTCTCCCACACACTCACCCAAGCAGCAGCACTGACCAACTCTGTACACCTAAGCTGAGGAAGGCATCCAGCATTCCATCTCTGTGATCATCTGACAAAATGCAGCAACACACACTTCAATTATTTTGGGACAGGCACTGCGAGAGAACCAGAAAGGAAATATTTAAAAATAATTATTTACTCTGACCACTCCTCCTCAGCCAGTGACAGAGTCACTCGTTCAAAACCAGGTAAACCCACCGTACACCCGTCCCAAACAATCGGATTTTTCCACTGTGTGCCTTAGTTAGTGTGACAGCCTCCAGACCACCAATGACACCTTTATCACCCACCTCAAAGTGTCCACTCCAGCTCCTGTTCCACTTCTTTGCAAGCTATGGCAGCCGATGATGAGCCTCCAAGCCACGCTCAGGACAGGACCAAGTCAGTACAACGCAGCGTAAGCATCTTTTCCCGTTTCACTAGTTGCTAGACTCACTCAGAACTTGAAGCTGTAACAGGGTCCAGACAAGGTTGGAGTAGCTTTGCAGTCCTCTTGTCATCTGTTCCTTACTCTTGAATCTTGATGTGATGACCATTCTCCACCTAATGGTGCCTAAGTCTCCCTGGTTCTTCCAGCATGTGGCAAAGGCTCTCTGCCTCCAAGCTCATTTAGCTCAATAGAATAACGCCACCAGTGTTGCTAGCATCAACAAACCAGAGGGGCAGAAGCTTGTAGGGAAGGGGGGAGACTTGGAGTGGAGGTTGGAAACTCAGAGACTTGGGGGGGCTTAGAAACGGAGACTCGGGGGTGGAGGAAACAAATCTAAGAAAAAAAAAAATGATACCAAAAACAAAAGAAAAGCTAAAAAATAAGAAAAAGATTACAAAAACCACTTGTCCTTGGGCTGCAGTTGAAACATCAAAGGGTCTGCCCAATAGACAATTTAGGTCAGCCTCGGATGTCGGGCAATGCAATTTGTACACCCCTGTATTATTCATGTATATTCTATTTCTGATCTTCCAACTGTTTATTCCAATTGTGTCAATGGGCCACCCCCCCCCCACCACACACACACACGGGCTCACAGCTGCAGGTGATACAATAGGAGTGAGCAAATAACTCATTGCATGAAAACATGTATACTCACTGAAATGCAATAAACCCATTTATTCCACTGTGGTGACATCACCAAACCAAAAAAAGAACCATAAATATGTAAATAAATTGAACAGTGAATGAAAGACCACAAATATGTTAAAGCTTCATAGAACTAATTTGAGATGAAAAATAACATACCTTCAAATAAAGTCTTAGACAATAATTTCCACTTAAAGAGCTACTTGGTTCCTAGTTCATTGACTGCAATGTTTTATTTGCACCCATATTTAATATTAAGTCACTGGTAACAAACGTTTTTAACATCGGAAATGATAAAATATGATAAAACTAAAAATGCATTATTTACAGTTATTTATAGATGACTATATTGTATCTTTTATACAATAACTATGAAAACTGTAATACTGTTGGTTTTTAATGACATTATTTCTTATGTAATGTTTTTCTTATTTTACAAACTAAACATTTTATTGAGCTTTGGCTTCTCTTACTGACCTCCCTGCCTCCCTTTGCTTCTCCTGGTACTTCTCCCTATCCCCTTCTGCCTTTGTCTTTTTGTATTGCCTGAATGCAATCTTTTTGGCTTTCACTTTCTCCGCTGCCTCCTTGGAAAACCATAATGGTCTCTTCTTTCTTTTCCCCTTGCTAACCTGCTTAATGCACAATTTTGCTGCTCTTGCAATCCCCATTTTAAATACTGCCCACTGTTCCTCAACCCTTGATTCCCGCCCCATTCCTCTTAATGCCTCTTTCAAGCATCTCTCCATTTTCCCAAAGTCTGCCCACCTAAAATCCAGGATACGTGTTTTTGTGTGGTTTGGTTCTGCTCCTTCTGTGATTTCAAACCACAATGACTGGTGGTCACTGTTCCCCAGGTGCTCCCCCACCGTTACCCCCATCACACTTTCCCTGTTTGTGAGTACAAGGACCAGTATTGCCTTCTGCCGAGTTGGTTCCATGACAAGCTGCTTGAGGAAGGCACCTTGAAGGGAGTCCAGGATAAATCTGCTCTTGGTTGATACTGGTGCTGGGATGCTCCAGTCCATGTCTGGAATATTGAGGTCTGGAATATTCTGGACATACAAAGGACAAAAGAATCACTTTAAACTAAAGTGATTCAAAGGCCAAGTATTAAGGAAAAGTCTAAGTAGTTTTGGTGGTTGAACTGATCAACGAAGATTCCGCGGAGTCCGTGCGTGAATGTTCGACAGTGGGAAAGAACTAAGGAGGGAGCGGAGTAGCCCATGCTTATATAGGATGTGTGACGTCGGAGCCTGACGTCAGCGTGGGCAGCCCCTAATAGACTGCTGCAGAAAAAAAGCTTCCGTGGGATTGTGACACCTGACAGCTAAGTTCCATAGGTGTGACCGAATGAGAGATATTCCTGAAGAAGACTGTTGAATTCCACCTAGCAGAAATGTCTTAGATCAGTCGTTGCAAAGGTAAATTGTGCTCCTCCTGTATTTCTTCAAACAACTATTGGGCTTTGCTTGAGTGACTCAAATGAGTGCAGATTCTTTTAGCAGTGCTAACAAGAGCCTTAATGTCTTCATCCTCATCAAGAAAACTGAACTATTAAATTCAAGCAGTGTGCAAAGCAGCAGATGTGAACAAAACCCCCCTTTCTCCAAGGCCTTCCTTACACCGGACCAATTATCTGCAACAATAAAGCAAACTGACAGTCCCTGTGATGTGAACCATTTCTGTATTAGTTGTTTGAGCTCTTCATTGATACTATATGAGTTATGTTCAGATGGAAGATATTCTTAGAGCAGCAAACTGGAGTTCACTGTCCCCACAAGAATTATCAAAATATGCCCAATGCACAATGAGACATATGAAGGGTTCAGGCTGACAGCTTGTCCAAACATCTGTTGTGAGATGCAACACCCTCCTAACAGCACTGGCCAAAACTCATCTGTTTTTTACATACAACATCATAGAGATCTGGAATCTCTGTTGAGAAGTATTTTCTCAATGGCATATTACACTGAGGTTTGAGGTACTCAAGCAGCCACCTGAATGCTACATGTTCAACCATGTTATATGGCAGCAAGCCAATGGCAATCATCTCTGAGCTTTTCTTTGTTATTGTATGGTTAATAGAAACAAGGTGGGCCAATGGATATTTGGCTGTACGTCTGTATGTTTCTGAGATGGTAAGCTGTTTCCTTGAAAGGAGGGTGGCTTTTGAACACATGGCCACTACCAGTAACAGTAAGACTTGGAGTTTTTCAACTGGAAAGAAGTACTGGAGGTGTTTCTGTATTGCTGCGAGGGCTGCCACTGCTTTCATCTATTGGAGTTACCCCAAGTGTAGTGAGCTATCACCACTGCCACTTTCTCTTCTATTCTCAAAAACTAGATTTCTCACCAATGTTATGACATCTGACTAGGTACCTTTTTCAGTGCTGAAGCTCCCAATGCTTCTTTCTTTTCACCCCAACTGATTGCCCATTTACAAATAGCGCATGTTTCCACCAACTCATCAGAAGCACTAATTGGTCATACTTCTCCAACAAAAGATAATAACTTTTTAGTTTTGTTTCCAGGGGGTAGGCAAAGCAGCTCAGTCACCTTTTCAGGATTTTTTTGTTTCTGAATTTTCTTGGGCCTCTTCCTGCAGTACTTTATTCCCTTCCTCTAACCCACTCTCCTACCCCTCAAGCATAGAATTATAAATATTTGCTTCTACTTCCTCCTCATTTGCAACCTGTCCCATCACTGCCTTCAATCAATTGATCAAGCTTTATTTAGTAGAGCGCATTTCTACATTGTGACTCAATGCGCTTCATAATAGTTCTAAAAAATTTTTTTTAAATACAATACAATAAAAAAACAAAACAAAATTACAAATAAATAGAAACATTATCAGTAAAAACACATTAACTACTTATAAAAGCTTGGTTAAA
This sequence comes from Neoceratodus forsteri, assembly GCA_016271365.2. Taxonomy (NCBI): domain Eukaryota; kingdom Metazoa; phylum Chordata; order Ceratodontiformes; family Ceratodontidae; genus Neoceratodus; species Neoceratodus forsteri. The sequence goes on along the minus strand of CM057450.1, from coordinate 1,520,845,302 downwards.
CAAAAAGGTCTTCAGCTCCCATTTAGAGATGTCAATTGTTGGGTTCTCAAATTCGGTGAGGAAGGGAGTTTCACAGGATTGGGACCACAGAAGAAAACGCGTTTGCCCCCCCCCCCGATGTCTTTAAATGAATCCTTGGAACTCCCAACAAACCCTCATCTGCGGAACTGAGGGAGAAGGTGGGGCGGTAGGGAGACAGGAGATCTTGAAGGTAGCCAGGTCACTGACTGTGTAGGGCCTTATAGGTGAGCAAACTGACCTTGAAGGAGATCCATCACCTAACCAGCAGCCAGTGCAGAAAGCACAGCACAGATGTACTATGACATGATCTAGATAGACTAGTCAACAACCTGGCAGCTGCATTCTGCACTAGCTGCAGGCAGCGCAGATCTGCCCCTGGTACAGAGCACTGCAGTAGTCCAGGTGCGATGTCACAAAGGCATGGACTACTGCCGGCAGATCAGCCGGGGGTATCAGGTGTTTAACCCTGGCGATGTTCCTCAGATGGTAAAAAGAGGTCTTGACCATGGCGGACACCTGTGGTTTAAGCGTCAGGCCACAGTCCAAGACAATGTCAAGATTCCTCACCTGATCCGAGGTGAGCAACTGGGAGTCCCTAAGCCTAAGCCCTGAGACTCGAGCAGACTGCACCCTCATCCCCTGGTGACCAGATTCCAGCACCAGAACCTCACTCTTATCTGAATTCAACCTCAACCAGTTCGCCCTCATCCAGTCTTGGGTCTTGTTCAGGCAGGTGTTCAATACTGAGACCGTCTCCTGATGCTCGGGTGCAAAGGATATATAGAGCCGAGTATCATCTGCATAACAGTGAAAACTCAGCCCATACCACCTTATAATGTCCTTTAGTGGTAGCATGTACACCGCGAACAACATGGGGACAGAACGGAGCCCTGCAGGACCCCACATGGCAGGGGCATGGGAGCGGAGGAATAAACCCCCAACACCACATGCTGTGACCTACCAATGAGGTAAGATCTAAACCAGTTGTGGACTGAACCCAACCGTCCACAACATACCCACAAGTGCTCCAACAGCACCCCATGGTCCATTGTGTAAAACGCTGCTGAGAGATCAAGGACAACCAGAAGAGACCTTCTTCCCCGATCTCGCACCGCCAGGAGATCATTAAGCACCTGGACCAGGGCAGTCTCAGTACTATGCCTTTTCCTAAATACTGACTTAAGAGGTTCGTAGATGTCGTGGGCTGTTAAATAGGTCTCCAGTTGAATGGCCACCACCATTTCAATAAACTTTCCAGCAAAGGGAAGGTTAGATACAGGCCTGTAGTTTGCCAGACAGTCCGCTTCTAGTGAGGTTTTTTTTTTTTAGGAGGCTCCTTACAACTGCTTCCTTCAGGGGCTCCAGAAAGACCCCAACACCAGAGAACATCAGACTATCTTGGCTAGGACTGGGCCGATGGCATCAACACATTCCACAAGGAGGTGCATTGGACCTAGGTCCAAACAACAGTAGGCTGGCTGTAACCCCTGGATGACCCTCATGACATCTACTACTGCTACCTGGTTGAAGTTGCACCAGACAGACTGAGTGCCTGTAACCTCATGCCCTTCACCGCAATGCCTCTTCGAAGGCGCTGACTGGATTTACAATCTGATGCAAAAAAGCGAGGGAACTCATCACATCTCGACTGTGAAAAGGCTCCCCCAGACCGAAGACAGGCTGGATTACAAAGCCTGCCCACAGTGCAGAAGAGCTGAGCTAGTCTGTTAATTGCTGCAGCAATCTCCTTGGACAGGAACTCTGCCTTCTTACAGAAGAGTGCTGATTAATAGTCCCTATAATGGACCATCATTATAAGTTTGTCCTCCCCCAAACCAGACCTTTGCCAGCGCCGCTCTAACATTCGACCCCTCCTCCTCAACTCCCTGAGAGTCCTATCAAACCAGAGGGACCTCTGGTGTGAGGCGAGGGGTTGAACACAGACAGGTGCGATAGAGTCAAGGGTCTCGACAATCACCCTATTATAGGTCAGAACAAATTCCCCCGATTTCTCACATGCACTCATTAGACTTAATAGAGCCAGCACCCCCATCAGACCTTGTAGGGTCAAACCCCTTAAAGGGCGGTACTGGACCATCTCCGTAGGAGTCTATTTGGGGGGCCTCGAACGAGAACCTCACAGTATGGTGGTCCGACCATACAACTGGCTCCAACATAAGGTCAAAGACCTCCATTCCCAGCAGGAAGACAAGGTCCAGCGAATGGCTGTGCATATGGATTGCAGAGGTAACAACCTGTGTCAGGCCCAACAAACACATTAGTTGGAGGAAGTCTTGACCAAACCGCGAGAGTTCATCGTCAATCCAGGCATTGAAGTCACCCAGAATAATCCATCTGGGCTACTCCAATACCATTTCGACAATGAAGTCCGCAACTTCCTGCAGAAACTCCTTCCCATCACCTGGCAGACAGTAGATGAGGAGGATTCTGCAACCTGCACCTGCACACTCTTGAATGGCTACACATTCGAAGGATCTCATTGCTTCTACTGAGAGGGCTGCGAGGTTCAAGTCTGACTTGAAACATACTGCCACACCCCCACCCCTTCGATCCTTGAGCCGATGTCCAACACATCTTAATAGCTTATCTACCGCTAACACACTACAAATCAAATCACAAAAACTTAATAGTAATAACAAATGCAACTAAAAACCATTCACTCTACCACTCACATACCCACTCACACTTCACTACCTCCCAAAAAACCCTCCCACCCTTACAAGAGCAAACAGTCTCTAATAAAAAAAATTATTTTTCAGAGGAGTCCATAAATTCGTGAAGTACGTAGCTAATAGTTCTTGGCCCAAATGGCTTTAAAATCAGGGCACGCTCTTCTCACTAGAGCATCCCTTAATTTTATTTATTAGAATTTTGATGACTGGGTGTGCCCAACTGAGACAAGCATGTCCCTTTTTCAGGGGCGACCCAGGGAACAGTACATTCCATACTTATCTAGAGCAGGCATTATATTACAATGTGGGAAATACGATTTACATGCATACAGGTAATGACAACAGTGTGAGACACAATAAATCATACATTGTACAACATTTCTACAGCAGATTTCATAGCAGGTGAAAAGTACAACAGGGATTTATTTAACTCTAAAAATTGATTAGCGTTTTGCTCATAAAAGTGCTAAATCTTTGTGAAAATGCATAGCTCTTGCCTCACTGTGCTTAGCAAACACAGCACTTCTAGAAAATCTATATAAATGCTTTCTGTACAGTTAGTATAGTCTCAAGAAAAAAACTGCTAATCAATTATTTAAAACCCTGTACAAGTGCATGGTGGGTTGACAATCCTATGAAATTATAGTTAATTCTCAACATTTGTACTTGGTCCAAGTAGGACTGAAGACAGAGTCTGAGAGAGAAGAAGGAAGTAAGGAGAGACACAACAATAGTGGGGTTAAGAGAGGGATCAGAGAGGATAGATGGGGGAAGGGGATAGGGGGACATGGATAGTCAGGGGTGGCATTACTGGCAGTTTCCACTGCAGATAGGCGGTGAGAAGAATGAGTCCTTAAACCGTTGTTTGAATAATGGGAGAGACTTACATGATTTTGGTAACCTTAATACTGGGAGGTGGGAGGATCTAAGGGTACTGTGGGAGGTTTTCAGGGTGAGATGATTAGATAGGCTGGGAGGAGAGGATAGGTGGATGAGTTAGAAGGTGACACAGGCTGTCGGGAAGTCCATCTTGGCTTCAAAGGACAGCAAACCCAGTGTGCTTCGAACATTACAATTGTGGTCTCGGGCTAGGGCCTTGGCAGCAAAGCGTGCAATTCTGTGACAGGCCACTTTTAATTTATCTAGAAGTGTTGACTTGGGTTAGTGAATTATTTGGGCCCCAAAGAAGAGGCCTGGGATGAGGGTAGCTGAGGCTATGGACCTTCTCATGCGGTTGGAGAGGTAGTGAGTGGTACGGTAAAGGAGTCCAGTTTTCTGTTTGGTGGTCTTAACTATGTTAGTTATGTGTGTATCAAAGGATAGGTGCTCATCCAGGGTCAGACACACGAATCTGAAAGAGGCTACCCCTTCTAGTGGTACACCTGATAAGGATTTGATTGCCAGAGGAGTCAGGGAAGCACCAAAGGAGGTATGACGGAACAACATGGATATAGTTTTTTTGCTATTCAGGACCAACAAGTTACCTTTAAACCACTTTTCCAGGGTGTGGAAGTCATTTTCCAGGTCCAGGTTTATACAACTGACATATCTAGAAGTTCTGTAAAGTATGGCATCTTCTGCACAGAGCTGGAAGGATGCCCCTCCACAATTCTGCAGCATGTCATTGATGAAAATTTAGAATAAAAGTGGTCCAAGGATTGACCCTTGAGGGACCCAGTCGGTAATAGGGATGATATTGCTCCTGCCCATTTAACACACTGGGACTGATTTGATATACAGCAAGAAATCCAGGAGAGGAAATTATCATAGAGGCCAAGATGGTGTGGTCTGGAGATGAGCATTGTGTGGCTGACGAGGTGGAAAGCCTTCGTGAGATCCACGAAGACCACCCCTGTGGCTTTACCTTGGTGCATGGCCAGTAGTATGTCAGTGGTGACTCTTAGAAGGGTGGATTCAGAATTGTGCAGTTTTCGAAAACCATGTTGGTGAATGGTAAGGGCACTGATCAGTTCAAGATAAGAATATAGTTGATTATATAGTATTCTTTCTTGAATTTTAGCGATAGGGCATAAGCTGGATATGGGTCGACAATTTTCAATGAGGTTGGATGGACCACTCTTATGGACAGGAACGATGATTGCTGTTTTCCATTTGTTAGGGAGGGATTGAGCGAGGAAGGATCTGTTAATTAGTAGGGCAATAGGATAAGTAAATACAGGTGCTCCCATCTTGAGAAATTTAGGCGGCAGGGAATCGAAACCAGAAGAACTGTCAGGGTTGAGGCCAATCAAGAGTTTGAATACCTCTTTCTGTGAGGTTATTTTTATATGGAACTGGGGATGGGTAATATCTGGATGTGTGTTAAACTGCGCTGGGTGGACACTGGGAAGGCCAATCTTGTATACACCAAGGTCAGTAAAGAAGTGGTTAATACTAGTGGCTATCTCCCATGGTGTGGTTAGAGCAGAGCCTTTCACGGTCATACTTTGAGGGATTATTCTCTCTTTACCCTTAATGAGTGCATTAATTTGCTTCCAGAAGCTTTTAGGGTTGGTAAGATGCCTTTCCTGTAGGGACTGGAAATGTTTCCTTTTGGACTTGTTGATTTGTGCTTTGCATGTGTTCCGTAGATGGCGATAGATTAACCAATCCAACTGTAGTCCGGATCTTTTGTAGGCCTTCCAGGATTTATCAAGGGAGCACATGAGATGCCTCAACTCCTGGGAGAGCCAAGGGGAGTGGAGACCTTTGGATCTGTTGAGTTTGTAAGGGGCATGTGAGTCTAGGATAGAGGCAAACGTGTTGATAAGATAATCTAATGCCTGGTCCATGTCAGGGAGGGTGGCCAAGGGGGACAAACTGACTGATGCAAGACTTCAAAGGAGTGCGTCAATGACGGAGTTAGATAGATCCCTAGTTTTGAGAGTTATAGGGGGTGATAGCTCGGGGTGCTATTTTTCCAGATGCAAAAGGTTGAGGAATGGTCGCTTAATATGTCTGAGAGGACACCTACGGCCTTAACATGAGTAGGCTTATTGGTTATAATCCAGTCTAACAGGCTATGTCTACCTGACTTCATATTAAGTCTAGTGGGTTGGAAATATCACTGTTCCTTTAGAGAGCAGTTCTTGAAAAAGGGGGAACCCCCACAAAATGGCCAGAGTCAAATATAATTAAAATTCCCACCACCTCAAGGCTCTCACCCCTAAGAGTTTAGTTCATCCAGCTGGGCCAGATATATACAGACCCTCAGCCCCTCTCACCAGTCGAGGACTGTTCTGGTCCTGCCTTCAAATCCTGGCTTCTTGAATTTAGCTATAAGCCCACAGCAATCTTTCCAGATGGATTTGCAACAGTACTGTTCTTGGGCTTGCGTTAACTTATGGGCCCTCTCATGACCCACTACCCACCAGCACAATCCACAGTCCCATCAGATTCAAACTTAAAATGATCCTGGTCGCTTATCCTCAGGCTTAAGCAATAGCACACTTTTGTGGAGTAGTCTCCCTCTTACCTCCAACCATCCAGGAACCATATGCAGCATACAGTTCAAATGTCTGGGTCAGTGTCGGAGAAAACACTCACTGTCCTGTCTCTGCCATTTATACTACAACCCGGAAAGTGCACCTTCATACAGAGGCTCTGGGAAATCTCCAATTTTACAACAGTTCCAAGGCTCTGCAAACTTCAGGGACGCTGAGACAGTGCACTTGGGGAAAACATCCCAACGCCACCGAGCAATCCCCCTGCAGCATCCAACACTGCAGTTCACAGCTCTGACGAACGCCCTATTTTCTGGGAATACACAGTTTATTGTGTCCCACTCTCCAGTTCACGGGCAAACAGCCCATCTCCAACTCATAAATATCCTCGGCTTCTTGATTTTTTTCCAGCCGGTACAGGTCAAACCGCAGACAGTGCTACCCAGTTTGCAATGAGCAGGACTGCTCTCCAAAAGTTACAGGTATGTTACAGTAAGCTTCAACGACAAACGACCCTCTCTAAAAATAAAAAAGCACTCCCTCCTACTCCTTCCTCACTTTTTGCCCTTAATAACACTCTCCCAATCCTACACTAACCTCTAACTAAAAAATAAAATAAAACGATTAAATAAAAAAAAGCTATTAAGACTACATAAAAAAAAAAAAAAACGGGATTCCTCTCCTCTTATTGACAGCAGCCCAGCGTGGCTGCCATCTTGACGAGGCTTATCTCTGGTATAGCACCTGTCCATCTTCTTTATCTTAATCCTCATCAGGCTCAGCCTCAGAGGAAACGGATGTTGTCTGTGAGGGACTAACAGTAGCGTAGTATGTCATCATTCCATACCTGGAGTGACTCTGTGGGTGGTGGCCACCAACCCATTTGATTTTAACTAATGAGCCTTTTTGGGGCTGATCCAGAATTCCTTGGAAGATAGCACTTTATTTTCCAGAAACACTTTTTTGGGGTTTGATTTTGCTGGCCCTGTGCAGGACAATCACTTAGCCTTTCCTTTGGCCCTCCCTTTTGGTTGCTTAAAGCTGCAGTGCCTACCTGAGATTCAGAATTTGCCTGAACAATTTCATCCTTTTTTTGTATTTTTCAACTCTCAATGCCCAAATTTTGTATGTTTAATGTACACAGTACTCAACAATGACCACCACCACTTCCTTCTCAGCCCAGTGCAGAAAAGTGACTCTGAGACTTACTGTTACTGTTTACTGACTGACTGTATTCAGCAACTCAACAATGTTATGCTACTACAGCCTTGGAATATAAATTGGTGATGCAGATGTCCAGAACACACTGGTATAGGGGTGAATTACAGTATATGGTTAGGACATATTGTTGATAGAAAAGAGTGGCTTTCAAAATCCTGTTGTAGGACAGTTCAAAGGTAAAAAAAAGTTGCTGTACTATCGCTCTGACATCACATCAATAGTACAACTTTTCCCCATTGAGCCCCTACCTGACTGATGGAAACCGTGTTCTTACAAAAACAAACAGATTTAAATGGTGGTACCAGTTAGTAAGCGGACGGCTGAGCGGTCGCTTAAGTTAGTTTGTACACGGACTTTCATAGTCAGCGCCGTGTGTCCAAACTACCAGTTTGCCATTTTTTTTGTGTGTTTAAAATAACTGGTGGCTATAAATCATCAGAGACAGGAGTAGAGCGGGACTGCAGCAAGAATCAGATTCGGGAGCAGAGCAGGACTGAACCAAGGAGTGATAGTGTGATCACAAGGTATGGAACCTTCTGAAATTACAAAGTTTCGATATTTTGAAGAACCATATACTACATAAAACAGTGTATGGTTGTCTATACACAACATATAGAGTAATGGATAGGGAACTGTGCACAACAAGGCTGTGTTACCATAGAGGGTTTTGATGACATCACAGACCTCGAGAGCGAAGCTCGAGAGGTCCCTATGATGTCATCAAACACCCGAGATAGAAACATGGCCTTGACGTGCACAGTTTCCTATCTGTTATATTGTATAGTATATGGTTCCCCACAAACTGTGCCACATTAATTTCACAAAGATTTGTTAGTTTCTGTACCTTGTCCAGACACTGCTGTTTTCTCCTGGTCCTCGCTGCAGTTCCGCTCCGCTGCCGACCCCAAAGGTACCATTGCTCACTGTCGTCCGGCTTAGCTTTGTACGGAGGGACCACTGATTTATTTAAAAAAAAAAAATTGCTGACAAACTGATAGTTTGGAAACAGGGTGCCGACTATGGCAGTCCATGTCCAAACTATCTGAAAAGCTCGTGCTCAACCGCTCGCTTACCAGCGCCGCCATGCTGTACAGTATTTTTTGAAAAGCCAATGTTTCAGCCAATCGGGGAAACAGTTGAAGATTAAGAAGTTGTGATACTATCATTGTGACGTCAGAACGACAGTAGAAAAACTTTTGACCTTTGAACTGTCCTACAACAGGATTTGGAAAACCATCGTTTTCCATCCACAATAAACCCTAACCATATACTATAAGGCTATGTTGTCATCTCGGAGATGTGATGCTGTCAAACAGACCTCTTGAGCTTCGTTCTTGAGGTCTGTATGACATCAACACATCCCCTCGATGGCAACATAGCCTTGTTGTGTATATATAACCATACACTATTCTGTATGTTATTGATAATAATGAACAAATTGAAAAGTACGGACTACGACTGATGATGACACTTCTATACTTTTACTGGACAGTGTGTTTACAGTTGCAGTAGCTGACTCTCAATAAGAATGATTGTCAAAAACAGCCTGTACGGAATTTCTTTCATCCTTTTGCTGCCAAATCTGTTTTAGTTTTTTTCATTATATAACTGTAGTTTTTTTTTTTTTTTTTTTAATCAACTGCTTTGCCTTCCCATGGACTACCCAGCCAGCAGCACTGCACCACCCATGACTGTGACCTTCGGCAACATCTATTTTTTTTTTTTTTTGTAATAGAACTGTACTGCACCACCCGTGACTGTGACTTATGGAAACTTGTATTTTTGTTTTTTGTTATAGAACTGTGTCGTGTTTTGTTTTCAAATTAATACTTGCTTTGCCCTCCCCTAAACTACCCTACTACAGATACACACAGCCTGACTGCTTTGCCCTATGGACTACTCTATCAGACAGTATACACTGATGATTGCTTCCCCATCACCCGACAACTACTACTACTACTACTACAGTAGAAGCTGCTTAATCGGGACACCCTAGTGGCGGTCTTTTCATCCCGATTAAGCGGCCATCCTGTTTGTCAAAAGCCACTGAAAATGGCTTCTGCACACTTAGTACTGTACAACTGTGACAGTTACTAGCAGTCCCCTTCCTCCCAAACTCAAACATTTGCTCTGCTCCATGCTGTAGAGTACAGTATTCTATCAGAGTCAGTTTGTATATTTTGAACACAATTTTTTTAAAAAGGGGAACGTTTTGCCTCTTGCTCAGAGCTGCAGTATGGAGAGCCGCAAGCATACTACTAAAGAATCTGTGAGCGTCAGTCAGTTTGCCTCGGTTTGTGCATTTGAAGTTTAAAAAAAAAAAAGTTCCCCTCACCGATAAAAGATGTGGTCATGGTTACCTGGAGGAGGAGAGCCAAGCCACTGTTTGGAGAACAGCAAACATGCTGCTAGGAATCTGGCATGCTGAGCATGGTGACTGTGGGGATGGGGTGGGCAGTTTGCTTTGGTTTGGGCATTTAGTTTTTGGTTTTTTTTATTAAGCTTTATCATGCCACCTGCCACCGTTACCTCAGCCTCAGTCACGAGCCCCTCTGCTCCCACATTAGCCACGACTCCCCGATACCGCCTGGCTTACCCGCCACGACGGGGTTGCGCCACTGGGCTCCTAAGTGCCACAATCTATGGGACCGGTCAGGGAGCTGACCTGGGAGCTCATCGGAGCAGAGGGGCAGGCTTCATCCAAGCAGGAGGCAGCTGTAGTTTTCTCCCATGTATGTGGGGGCGGAGACATGCAGTGACCGCCAGCATCCGCCCAGCCCGTCGAGGTACGTTCTGGTGCCAGTTGCTAAAGTGCCCCCGGCCTCCGCCAGGGGTCCATCAAGCACCAGTCACACTCCTCTCCCTTCCTCCCACCGAAGGAGAGCAGTCCATGGGACGTTAAATCCTTCTCCTCCTGGCCGGCCCTCCGACGTCCCAGGCCCGTTCCCAAACCTGGGGGTTTGGGCATTTAATTTAAAAAAAAAAGAAAAGAAAGTTCCACCTTCCGCTCCCTCGCTGATGAAAGATCTGCTGGCCGTGGTTAGTAGGACCAGGAAACCTGAACCGCTGTACAGAGACCTACAAGCATGCAGCTGAAGAATCTGGCAGGGTAGTCCGAGCGTGAGCGTCAGACAGTTTGCTTCTGTTTATGCATTTAATTAAAGAAAAAAAAAAGTTTCACCTTCCGCTCTCTCGCTGTTGAACAGCACTGTTAAGACATCAGTTGGTCTGTTTCGTGAGCGTCTCTCGTTAAGTGTGGTACTTGTTTGTTTGCTTTTTTAAAAGGGGACATCAGCAGAGTGCAAAACGTAGACATGAGAGCCGAGAGAACATACAATAGACTCAGTATGCCTCAGATTCAAACAAGTAGGTGATAAGTTGCAGAAATGGCTAGTCAATTTGTTTGTGGAGCTACACAGGCAGTAAGTTTAGCAGGGTTTAACAGGGTGGGACCATGATGCTAAGGGTGATTACAGGGGCTAGAGGAACTGAATCGTCACAATTAAACAGCTACCCTGTCCCGTTTAAGCAGCAATTGCTATCATAGGAATTAATAGCCACTTAATTGGTGCCCGGCAGGACATCTCAATAAAGCGGTCGTCCCCATTATCTGCGTCCCGATTAAGTGTCTACTACTGTACTACAACTACAACACACACACACACACACACACACACACCCTGCTTGCCCTCCCTGCCCTACACAGCTAGCAGCACTGCATCATCTAATCAAACTGGCATGGCCACTGGCAACTTGTAGTTCTATTTTTAATGTGTGTGTGTTGTTTTTTTTTCCCTTATACAACATTAATTCTTTCTTTTTTTTTTTTTTTTTTTATTTTGCAGCAACTGCTTGCACTGACCTACACAATATTAGCCAGCAAGCAGCAGCACTAGACTTTACCACAGCAGCATAGCAATTCAACCACTTTTTTTTTTTGGCACAAGCCACAATCATCCTTTTTGTCACAATGATGTTTTTAATGAAGACTCACCTGCCCGCCCAGTGTGACTCTCTCTCTGTCTCCACCCCCCCCCCACCAAACTGTCTTGGACTGCTTGAGGATCCTACTGATCGTTTTCCCTGACACCTTCTTCTGTGCAGGGTTGCAGGCAGCACTGCACACAGTATTCCATCCACCTTTTTTTTTTTTATTTGGGTTTTTGGGGCTTGTCTGCCCACCGGCACCCAGTCTCTCCATACAGCAGTCTGCTGTCTTGGTGTCATGCTCTCTCCTTTGCGCTGCACAGCGCACCTACACGGCTTTTATTACAGACTTCCTGGTGACACATGACACCCTGTCAACACTGCCTTTCCTATTGGATGCTACCAGCTGCCTGTGCTAAGTGTAGCACGCTGATGGAATCGGAGGAATGCGAGTGGCTGGGAAGTGGGGAGGAAACAAAGCAAGCTGCTTGCTGGTGGAGCTTGTCGGTGGATGTGAATAATTGTGTGCCTGCTATAACCCTAAATCCCTAATCCCAAAATTCCCGCTTGTAGTGTATGAGCTGCATTATTTGTCAAAAACCACAAAAACCTCAAAAATAAAAGTTTACTAAAAAGTGTGGTCTGTTGCCTTGGTGACAGCCTCAGGGTTGGCTGGGAAACACAGTCCCCGAGCACTATAGGTTAGTTCATGGAGTATGCGTTTGAATTCATCTAAATGTAAGGTAATGCATGTTGTGCCTAATAACCCTTTGGCCACATACACCTTGAATGGATTTCCATTACAAATAACTGCTAATGAGAAAGACTTAGGCGTACATATTTCAAATGATTTAGGTTTTAATAAGCAAATAAATGAAGCAATTAGCAAAACAAATACGGTCATATGGTCAATTAAAAGAAATATCAAATCTAGAGATCCACAAATAATGCTACCCCCATATAGAGGTTTTGCTAGACCCCATTTGGAATACTCTTCACAATTATGGAACCCTTATAAAAAGAATGAGATCACGTCTCTTGAAAAAAAAAAAAACAGAGAAAATTCACTAAAAACATTAAAGGATTCTCCAAATGTCCATATGAATTACGACTGGAAAAGTTAAATTTGATGCCTTTATCCTTTAGGCATCTTCGTGGTGATTTAATTTACATGTATGATGTAATTAATGATCCATACTTACTTTCCCAAATGGGCTCTGAGTTCAAAAATAATATAGTTAACATAAGAGGTCACCCATTACAAATTAACAGGGCTAAGTTTTGTCATGTTTTTAGAAAAAAATATTTTACTCAAAGAATCATCAATCCCAGGAATAAATTACCTTAGAAATTGTCTCTAGTAAGGACAAAATGAGTTTTAAAAAACGTCTGGATAAATACTTGACTGACAAACCAAATTTGGGATACTATAACTGAAAAGGTGCTGTAATGGGCCTCAAAGCCCCCTTTGCACCATACTACCTTAGAAACCTTAGACTACAGGACCACAGAAAGGCCTGGATATTTTAGTTTTTTAAAGCTGTTTGTCTCAGCTGCCTAGCACAGGCTTGCTGTGTATATTTTCTTAAATTTTATTACTAATCTACTTTGGGTGCTCACTGAGCTCCAAGTGATACGAGCCTCCAATTCCGGGTCCTGGGGTTCAAAAACTCAGCTCCTAACCAGTGGAGTTGAGCATGAATGGGGCTGAAGTGCGAGTGGCGGCGACGTAACGGCAGAGGCAAGTGTGTCTGCTAGCATCAACTGAGGAAGTCGGCAGCAAGGCCAGACACTTTGGTAACTCTAAATGGCATTGTGTACTACACTGTCCTGAAGAACCTGTAGAATGCAACACTCTAGGGGGAGGCACCTGGTGTGCTCCACAAAGGTGGGTCAATATTAAAATGTTTAGCCTGCAACATGTGTAGTGAGAAAAGCCAGAAGAAGGATCCAAAATGTGTTCTTATGTAATAAATGTATTGAAATGTAGGAGCTAAATAATGAATTAATTGCTTTAAAATTAGAACTTGCAAACACTATGGAAATTAATAATATTGAAAAGTTTGTGAAAACCCTAGAGACTGAAAATAAGGCCCTAGCTGAGACAACAAAAAATCCCTGTAGGAATCCGGTCCTCTTCAGAACTAAACGAAGGGTAAACGAGAGTCACTCCTTGCTGAACCGCAACTCTTCCCCATTTGATCGCCACACCAGTGCAGCTTTCCAGAGCCCAGATACCAGTGGCAGTTAGCCCAGTCCACCACTGGTCAGGACTCAATCGCAGGCACAGCCAGAAGCAGTGTGCTTCTTTTGAATTGCACCATAGCTCCTTTTGTTCTTGGAGCTTTTTTTGCTCGACTCTGATCCTGGATTCCCACTTCAGGACCAAACTGGGGTCGAAGGGAGTCACTCCCTGCTGAACCGCGACTCTCTCCTGTCTGATCGCTGCACCGGTGCATACCTCCGGAGCTCCAAGACCAGCGACAGTTAGCCTCACCCACCACTGGCCCAGGACCCAATCACAGGCTGACCAGAAGTGGCACGCTTCTTTTCAATTCCACCATGGCACCTTTTGTTCTTGGAGATTTTTTTGCTTGACCTGGCCCAGGACTCACATTTGAGGACTGAACAGACGTAGGAGAGAGTTGCTCCGTGCCGAACTACAACTCTTCCCCCATCTAATCGACACACCAGTGCACCCCTCCAGAGCCCCAAGACCAGCAACAGTTAGTCCTGCCACCACTGTCCCAGGACCCAATCACAGGCGTGGCCAGAAGCAGCATACTTCTTTTGAACTGCACCAAAGTTCCTTTTGTTCTTGGAGCTGTTTTTGCTTGACTCTGGCCCAGGACTCACACTTCACCAAACATGGTTAGGAGAGAGTCACTCCCTGCTGAACAGTGACTCTCCCCTGTTGATCGCTGCACCGGCGCATCCCTCCAGAACCCCAAGACCAGCGGTGGTTAGCCCCACCCACCACTGGCCCAGGAGTCAATCAAAGGTGCTCTTCTGATGTAAAGGCTGACCTCCCTAGTGGTTCTCGCACAAAGGGCCAAGGGCAGCAAAAGGTGTCCGTCAGGAGTCAGCCAGCTACTCTGCCCCAATTCCAGCATCTACTGTCTGCCTCAACACGTCCAGACCTCACAAGTGACTGGTTTGCATCCTGCTCCAGGTCAGCTCACATGCCAGAGTCTGCTAACACCTTTTCTAAGTCACAATCTTTGCTTATCTAGCAAGTTGTTCTGCTTTATTTTCTCCTCAGTCTATTGAGTAATACTGTTCAACACAGCCAGTATAACCACTGCTGTCTGTATGTAATAGCAACCAACTCTGCCTAGTTGGCTGCCCCTTTAGTTGTTTCCTCCCTGTTTTGCACAGATCACTTGCCTGCTCTTGTTAGTCTATATTAATAATCAACCAACTGTGCCTAGTACTAAACTTTATTGAACCAGTTGTACTGTTTGTCTACTCCTTAGTCTTAAAGTATAACTGTTCAACCACAGCCAGTGCAACTGCAGCTCTCTATATGTAATAGAAACCAACTGTGCCTAATTAACTGCTCCTATAGTTACTGCTCCTTATTTTGCCTAGGGTACTTGCCTTTTCTAGACAGTCTCTAATTATAGCAACCAAATGTGTCTAGTACTCCTCGTATAGTTGCTATCCCCAATTTTGCATAGATTACAGTACTTGCCTGCTTTTGTTAGTATGTGATAACAGCAGCCAACTGTGCCTTGCACTGCTCTTATATTTGTTGTCTCCATATCCTGCTTAGATTATTTTCCTGCTCTAGGACTGAAAGCTATTGTACAGTGGTACTATAGGTAAGTAAAAACAGGTTACTCACCTGTAACAGTAGTTCTAGGAGTGGTATATGGTGTTCATACACACTTCAAACAGTGTTCCTTTCCCCTTTAAGGCTTGCTGGAACGTCTTCAAGCTGGCTCTTCCCACCCATCCAGGTGGTAACTCTATCAGCACTGCCCCATGACGTCAGATCTTACCCACTGCAAGCAAGACCAGTGTGCCACTTGCCAGGAAAGGTTGGGTGGGTCAGTGTGGTGGGCCACCATATACTCCTGAACTACTGTTGAGTGGTAACTAGGGGCGTGATATGGTGTTCGGTCCACACTTTAGGCAGACTCCTAGCAGTTCTCCAGGAGGAGGAAGACAAGACGCACACCCCCTACTTAGGGAAAAGAGATTGGAGAACTGAGGCCCCAAAACCAACATCTCGGCGTGGCTCAAGTTCGATGTGGTAGGGGGAAATGAAGGTGTGTGCTGACTTCCAGGTAGCAGCCCTGCAGATTTCCTGGATAGGGACATCACTGGAAGCAGCCACCGAGGCAGGGGTAGGACGGGTGAAATAAGCCCCAAGCCCTACAGGAGGCTCCCTACCTGACAGCCTATAGCAGAGGTCGATGCAGGATACAATCCACCTGCCAATCGTCCGCTTAGCTGCCGGTCTGCCTTGTGTGGCTTCAGCATAGGTGACAAATAGCTGGCGAACCTCTCCCTGAACTCCAGCTGTGCACTCCTTATAAAAGACCAGTGCTCGCCACAGGTCCAAGGAATACAGCCTGCGTTTGGCCTCCGAGGTGTAGCTGGTGAAGTACACTGGGAGATTATTCACTGGGTTAAGGTGAAAATGTGACACAACCTTCAGGAGGAACTTCAGATTGGAGCGAAGGACAACATTGTCCCTGTGGAAGACCAGGTAAGGAAACTCCAACAAGAGGGCCTGGAGCTCACTGATCCTTCTAGCTGACGTGATGGCCACCAAGAAGTTGGTTTTTCATGACAGGTGAGAGATGTCATACTTGTGCACTGGTTCGAATGGCTTGCCCATAAGCTGTGCCAAAACCAGCAACAAATCCCGAGGTGGTGGTTCATGCACCGGAGAGGAAATGAGGTCATGGCCTTTGAAAAGTGGCAGACCACCTTCTCCTGTGCCACCAACTGCATACCGGCCTGCACCCAGTAGGCACAGATGGTTGCCAGGTGCACCTTAAGGGTTGTCGACCGAAGGCCCAATTTGGAGAGGGACCAGAGGTAGTCGAGAATGCTAGCCACCAGACATGATAAGGGGCCCAGCCCCTTGCCCTAGCACCAAATGGAGAACCTCTTCCATTTGAAGGTGTAGCATTTTTGAGCCGACTCCTTCTGAAATGCCTCGACTACAGGGAGGACATCTTTGGAGAGACCCAAAGCCTGGAACTCTAGCTGCTCAGGAACCAGGCTGTCAGGTGCAGGGATTGAAGGTCCAGATGGAGTACCTTCCCTTGATGGATCAAGAGCAGGTCCAGGCATAGAGGGAGATGCCTTGGGAGCCTACTGCTGAGGTGGAGGAGATCGGGGCCAAGACCAATCTGGAGCCACCAGGATCATCCATGCCTTGTCCCTCCTCACCTTGAGCAGCACCTTGTGGATCAAGAGAAACAGAGGGAAGGCGTAAAGAAGACCTGGGGTCCAGGGCCTGGAGAAGGCATCCCCCTGCAGCATTCCCTGCTGAGAGGGGCAGGCACAGTACAGCCTCAGCTTTGCGTTCTCCCTGGAGGCAAACAAGTCCACCAGAAGAGTGCCCTTTTGGGAGAACAGGCAGTGTACTACCTCTGGGTGGGGAGATCACTCATGAGATGCCTCGCTCACATGGCTGAGAGTGTCTGCCAGCTAACTGGAGGCACCGGCCACATGGATGGCCAGATCATCGGCCTCCAGGCTGTGCACGAGGGTCCAAACATGGACAGCTTCTCTGCACAGAGGAAGGGAGTGCGTCCCACCCTGTTTGCTGAGGTAGTACATGGTCGTGGTGTTGTCCGTGTAGACCTGAACAACCTGACCTGAATATGTGGAGAAAAACAGTAAGCGCCAGCCGAACTGCCCGGAGCTCCAGCAAGTAGACTGTGTTCCCCCAGGTGGGCACCCCAGCCCATAAGAGAGGCACTGGTCATCAGGATGACTGTTGGCTCTGGGCGGACAAATGGGATCCCTTCCTGCAGATGATTCGGGACTAACCACCACTGGAGGGTGTCCCACATCAGCTGGGTCAAAGTGGTGGTCCCACATTAGCTGGTCGAAGTGGCACTTGCGCTGAGACCACTGGTGGGCCAGCTCCCACTGCAGAGTGCGCATTCTCCAGCGGGCCCAATGGACCACGCTGGTGCAAGCTGACATGTATCCCAGGAGGTGCAAGAAGTCCTGAGTAGGGCGCAACTGCCCAATCCGAAATGACTGGGCAAAGGAGGAGAGCACCTCCGCCCTGTCCACCGGGAGTCGAGCCCTGGCTCTGCAAGAGTTGAGCTCCACCCTGATGAAGTTTATTACCTGGGAAGACACGAGTTCCAATTTCGCCTCATTGACCAGGAGGCCAAGAGAGATGCAGGTCTGGAGGACCAGATCCCTGGACCATTCCACCTCCTGCCTGGAAGGACTCACAAGAAGCCAGTCGTCCAGGTAGGGGTATATCTGGACTCCTTAGCACCTCAGGTAATCTGCCACCACTGCTATGCATTTGGTGAAGACCCTGGGGCCCGAAGAGAGGCTGAATGGCATGGCTTGGAACTCGTAAAGGATCCCTTCCGCCCGGAACTGGAGGAACTGGTGGTGGGACGAATGGATTGAGACATAAAAAACCCGCGTCCTGAAGATCCACAGAGCAAAATCACATGTTGTGTTTGAGAGATGGTATGATCGGAGACAGAATGACCATCCTGAAGGGGCATGACCTGAGAAACTTGTTCAGGTCATACAGATCTAAGATGGTGCGCCAGCCCCTGGTCCGTTTTGGCACCAGGAAGTACCTGGAGACAAACTCTGGATGTTCTGAAGGGTCCGAAACAGGAGCCACGACCTCCTTGCAAAGGAGCTGGGTGACATCCTGAAGGGCCGACAGGATGTCAGCGGACACAATGCCCTCCCGTGGGGCACGGGCTTGGCAAGGCGGGCACACCTCGATCTCCAGAGGCAGACCCCGACTGACCACCTCGAGAACCCACTTGCCCGTGGTGACAGTGGATCAGGCGAAAAGGAAGTGGTGGAGCCGGACCCCCATGGGAGGACTCAGGGGAGACATGACTGGCATGAGAGAGGCACCCCTCATCCTGTCATTCGGCAGACTTGGAGGCGGCGGAAGGCCCAGCTGAGGAACTGCAGGGGCCCCAGCCGCCAGGCCTATGGACAACTGTGGCACAGACTTCGGCCGAGGTCACCAGGCCTGAGCCTGTTGTCCAGCATGAGGCTGGGCTGATCTGGCTGCAGGGGCAGAGAGGGGCCAAACGGGCTTCTTCTTCTGCTGCTTAGAGCCCTTGGGGTCTCTCTGGGTGCATGTCACAGAGTCCAAGGTGGCTGGACTCCTCAATGTGGGTGAGGTGCCCCTTGACCCCGGCCTGATAAAAAGTCGGTACCCAGGAAGGGGACATCTGCCAGCTTGTGTGGGGTATCTGCCATAAAACTAGAGATCCTCAGCCAGACTCTGTGGTGCATGGCCACTGCGGCCGCCACGGACCAAGCGCAAGAGTCGCCAATGTCCATGGCAGTCTGGAGCTATTGCTTGGCTACTGCTCAGTCTTGATCCCCGACCTGTTTGACAGTGGTCTGCAGATTCGCTGGGAGATGAGGAAGCACCTCATCAAGCAAGTCTGGGAGGGCATGTGAGAAGTGGACCATCAAAAGGGTCAAACTCACTTACTGAAAGCCAAGAGAGGAAGCAGCATACACCTTTTTAGTCATATGGTCCAATTTCTTGTACTCCTTATAAGGAAGTTTGTCAACGTCCCCCACGTTGCCGGTGCACCTGAACACAGAGTCAGCCATGAGACCCTCAGTCGAGAGGTGCTCTGTGAACCCCGATGGGGAACCGGTAGAGATCGTATACTTGTGGGCCATCCAGGTGGATGGCGCAGGGCAAGAGGTTGAGTGCTGCCACAGCTCCAAGGCAGGACCAAGAATGGCATCTGCCACTGGGAAGGCTTCCCCAGGTAGGGATTTTGGAGTTTTCCATGGTGCACCAACCAAATCTCTTTCAAAAGGAAAGACTGCTGGCCCATTGGCACAGTGGTTGGATTTCCACTTGCGGTGCCAGTGACCTGGGTTCAAGAACAGACCCGGGAGCTGGAGGGCCAGCTGGGGAAGAGAAGGCCTGAGTGTCTGTAGACTGCTCGCCTTCTCTTGAGGGGACGGTGGAGTACATACCCGGCGCTTGCTGACTCCTGGCAGAGGCAGGGAGTATGGCAATGTGCTGGGTCTCAAAGACCTAGAAGGGGCATGGTGACCGTTGGCATACGCCTTGACGTTCGTGGCACACCACGCCCCCGGGGAGCAAACAGGAAAAATGCTCCATGGCCAACCGGATGACAGTCGCCGGCCTCTGCTGCTGCCGAGTTCCCAGTGCAGCCCAAGTTCCACCTCAGCAGCACCTGGGGCAAAATGTAGTGTGCGCTGGTCATCCCCCACCAGTGCCTATCTCCCTCAGAGGAGGGGAACCCTTCCAGTGAAGGGACACGTCGGATTACCCTGGGGGGGCTGCAATGTGGGGTGGAGATGGCTGGCATCGGGGCAGGGGTGCCAGCGAGAGACCTAGGCGGCCCGAAGGAGTGGCCGACCAGGAGCAGGGGTAGGAGTAGGAGTAAAAAAAACCCTGGTGGTCACTGCAGATAAAGCCCTTTTTTCCAGTATTAGGGATGAAAAATCTGGAAAGTCATGACCTATGACCATCGGGACTGGTAGTTTAGGCACCATCCCTGCTATTACAGTCATCTTTTTCCCCCTTCACCCCAATGTCAATGTTCGTTGTAGGGTACCAATGGGCACATTCATGGCAGGTCCCTTTTTAATTGTTTTGATCAAATCAGTTCTCACCAGGGTATTCTTGCAAACCCATCAGAGTTTGCTCCTCAAGTTGTACAGTCATAGCAAAGTTCCCTCGATTCAGTAGTGCTAGATGGGTATTATCTACCTTTTCGGTGGGGCAAAAATGGGCAATATGCCCCAGAGCTTTGCAGTTCCTACACACTATATCCGGGGGAAAAGTCCTCCCACCTGACCCACTCCTGTTCTTATACCTTCTATTATTCATAGATGGATTAGGTCTTACTGGCTGGGCTGGTGGTTTCGCTACGGGGTCAGGTGTCCGCTGTCCTCCTCTTTTATACGGTTGGTGGGCTGAAATAAAATCCTCTGCCAAAGTAACAGCTATCTCCGCTGTCTCTGGATTATGTTCCTTAATCCATATTTGAACACTGACAGTCAGGATCTGAAGAAATTGTTCTACCACAAACATTTCAATTATATCATTCCTTGATTTCCCTTCAGGCTGGATCCACTTAAAACAGAGTTCCCTCAGCCTGACATAAGTCTCTCTATAGGGGGATCATGGGAAAAATGCTTCAGGGCAAATGCTTCACTTCAACCACTGTTGATATGTTTTGGCATTAATGTCATACCGCTTCAATATCTCTTGCTTAACCAGATCATAGCCATAGTCATCAACTAGCCTGGAGTCCATATTACCATATGCCAACTGGGCCTTTCTAGATAGACAGGGTGCCAGACGCACTACCCACTGCGTCGGTGGCCACCTGTATGCCCTTTCCACCCTTCCAAATGTGGTTAGGTAGGCTTCTATATCATCTGTTGTGGACATTTTTGGTAATTTTAATCTTTGGGATTAGGATTAGTCCCGTTTCCACTAGATCCATGCCCTGCCCTCAAGTTCTTTAGTGCTTGCATGGTATCGGCCCACCTGAGATCCTGTCATCTGTGTTCTCTCTTTTTCTCCTGAGCATCAAGGTCCCATTGCCTCTCGATTTCCATGCAGACCGCCAGCCATTATAACAGGTCTGTCAGGTCCTCTGGTGGTTCCTCTCTGGTCTCCTGTCGTCTCTCCCTAGGCACTGGCTCGTCTTCCTCCTCTTCGCTCCCCTCCTTCAGAGTCCTCGGCCGAATGTTGAAAGCCAGCCCTGGATGCAAAAGCCCTCCTGTCTTCTCGGTCTGGGCTCTGGTCACCACTCCAGTCCTCTTCTCATCTACGCCATCCTTAGCATTGCCTAGGTACCAGGTCTGGTACTTATTATTGATCTCCCCCCGTATCCTTTCGACAACCAGCAATCCCACCTCTAACACCAATTTGTAGGAGGGTGTGGGACTAGACAACACTTGACAAAGTGTAAAAGTGTAAAACATACAAATCTCTTGTGTGAATTTTGTTTTCCTTTTTTTTTGTTTTTTTGCAAAAGATTATTCTCAACTCAGAATATAAAATACAAATAAAATAAAATAATGAAAATAAGAAATTTTGCTCTCCTGAGCTCCAGCACTGTTCTCCCCAAACAGTGCTGCCACAGAGTGGAAAAACGTTTACCAAAAGAAACTTCTACAATTGACTGTGCTACACGCTGCTGTACCTGCTCTCAATACAGCTCGCCAAGCTCTACTGACTATCTGATTTCAGGAGGGGTTTATATAGTGAAATTCTATGACATTATTAGGTCAGCTGACCCACCCCTATTTCTAATTCATAATAATTTTGTGCTAGTACAAACATTTGGGTGGGTCAGACTGACCACAAGCATGCATATATTCACTTTAGATATGGTTCCATTATAATATCATTTCATAGTGGACTAAATCTTCCATATTCAGACGAATAATGTTTAAGGGCCCCTTAAGGAGCTCAGCCCCTCCTTCTTTCTGGTGTCGTAGCCTACTCAGGTACTATAAATAAGGCTTAGTTTGGGCCCGCTGGCTCTAAAGAGCCAGCCAGACTACAATGGAAGAAATAGGAACAGATACGCTCCTGGGGTTTCCTTCCCCCAACAGTATCACAATACTCTGTTCCTAGTTGGCTGCTGTTAAATTAGCAAAGAAAATAAGGGTTCTATGTCCTTTGTATTTTATTTTGTTATAGAACCTTACAACTAGTTAATTACAAAACGTAATATTTCCTTGAGTTTCTTCACTCTTTTTAATTAAAGAAATAACCATTTTATATGAAAGGCTGAAGCACTATACCAAAAGCACATAGAACTCTAAGTAAAGCCACAAAGAACCCTGTTTGGGATATCTCGTTGGCTGAAATTGTCAGCTGACAGGTTACATTTCATTTGGGCCCTGATTCTACTTTCAGGGCTTTCCTTAGCCCTGTCTTTTTTCATTTGGCCAGTATTTCTATATTAATGAGCAGGGGACCCCACCTAGCGTTCTGGACAGGATTCCAGACCTTGTAGAAGTTGAACGCTACCCGGGGAGCTTTAGCACTTTTCAAGAAACAACTGATTGAGCCATCAGATGCAGCTCGAGGACCAGAGCTTGCTTTCCTTACTCTGATAATCCATTCTGGAGCTCTCTGTTTCTTTAGGAGCATGCCTGCTCCATGTTCTTTAATTTCTTTTTGCACCCGAGCAGGTGCTTCTTTTTATTCGCCCGCCGTCCTCCACGGCCATTTCATTCATGCCACCAGAGGGGCAGGAAAGCATCACAAAGCATGTACTTTATTCTTAGCCGCAGAAAGTGGCAAAATGGACCTTTTTCAACAGCAGCTGATCTCTATAAGGGAATAAATGCCGCAAACAATATTACTTCTACTGGGAGCCTTCCTAATACTGTACAGGCTTCAATGGTAGCAACAGCCATACATTTCTACCGCAGAAGCAGATGGGATACCATAATATAAACTATACAGGCATCCCTGCATCTCTTTATCTGACCCATTATTTTTACATACAGGGCAGCATGGCCCCTAAAGATAGGGGTTCATTACCAACACCCCTGACCCTTATATTATATCTCTATAGGACAGATTACAAGTATTTTTGTACACAGCCCCCTCATTACAACATAGTGGAGCAAAACCAAGCTTTACTGTCCACTGACCTAGGGCTTTATTGCAGGAGACATTTCATAGCCTCTAGCTTTACATCTCCAAGGATGGAAAAACAGAAATAAAGCGGGGAAGAATAGAAAACGATACCATGATGGGGAGGCTACCCCCTCAGAGTAGAAATGTGAACAAGGTCAAGAAAGACCTGCAGAACAGATGCTACTGCAGTAGTTTTTAAGAAACTGTATAGAGAAGATGGAATGTCCTGGGGTATGTACCAACATACTGGAGACACTGCCACAAAGGAAAAACCAAGAGAAGCGATTATGCACCAAAACATTTCAGCTCTACCTTGCAATCATACACATGATACTGCTCCTACTAATCATTGGTGGCAGTGTGCATTTAAATCCTAGCCCGGATGCACCTATAACATCCTTCAGAGGATATCTGGACGTGGCCCATGTGAACGTGGAGCTCTTATGCCCAAACCGAAGGAATATAAGCTCTGGGTGGAAAACTCACAGTTTGATGCTGGGGCTGTCACAAAAACCTGGCTCACTAATAGGATCCAAGACAAAGAAACTGATATAACAACTACACATTACTTAGACAGGACAGGGGCTCTAAAGAAGGGGGGAAGGGGGAGGGGATGTCTCATATACATTAAATCCTTCCTTAGATCTAGCAGACTCTCCCTTACTCTTGGACCTACTGACTGAGAATTTCTTGCAGGTAACTTAAGACTGGGCCTCAAGGGCAAAATAAATCTCAGTGTTCTGGTGGCATACATACCACCAAAGAATGTCAGGGATGGCTTCATTAATGCTATATCTGGTTTAAATCCACAGCATGAAAAAATTGTATTAGGTGACTGACTTTAACTGCAACTAGCTTGCAAGTAATAAGGTGTTCAAAGACAAACTGGCCAATGTGTACCTAACCCAGATTATCGCCACTCCTACCAGGGCAAACTATAAAACAGGCACTGCCACCCTGCTAGGTTGGATCCTAGTCAGCCATTCTGATAAGGTCATCTCTAGTGCTGTCCTGCCTAATGTCCTTAGTGACCACTACCCAGTCACCTGCAGATGGACTGCCAAGGTGACCAACGGTGAGCCCTCCAGCATCAAAGCCCAAGTTTTCCATGCCCACAAGCGTCCATATTTCCGAGCCCTACTGCAATAAGTTGACTGGGCTTTCTTGGCCAGTACGTATGATGCCAATGTAGCCCTGGAGTACTTCATTCTCCAGTTTAACAGTATCCGAGATATTGTTACCCCTTTTAAAACCCTCCATAAAAAAGTGTAATTGACCAGGGAGCGGGACAGAGATTGGGCGCTGTACAAAGAACTGGGCCAAAATAAATACCTAAAAAAAACACTGGTAGGGTAAGAGACTTGAGGCCTTGATAGTAAATACAGAACTGAAATATTTAAGCAATAATACCTGAGAGGGTGGGCGGTATTGGGCAATACCGGACCGCCCAGGGGCGTAATGAGGCCCGACGCCGCAGGCGGAGGGCCTTATAGCCCCTGGAAGGTCCAGTATTGCCCATACTGCCCACCCTCGAGGGTATTATTGCGTTTAGAAAATGGGCACTGTAAAAAATATAAGTTAAATAAAAAGAAAATTAATAAAAAAATAGTTTAAAGTAATTTTGTAAAAAAAATAGTTCCTCTGCCTGCATTAGAATGATGTTTTTTTGGGCCCCTCTGAAGAGTGAGAAAACATGCAGTTTGATTTAAACTGTGCTTTTATTTAAATGTGTTGCGCCCCCCCACCGTGGACTCAGAAGACCGAGCATGTCAAAGCCCTGTCAGTCCGGTAAAAATACAGCCCAAAAGAAATGAAGAATACTTTTAAAAGTTAACAGCCAGCATATTTACGGTTGGTAATGTGCTGCGCCTCGCTGTCTCTGATGCCCAAGCCTTCAGTTTCACTGTTTACCGCTTCCATGTCTTCGGGGTCGCGCGACATCCGTTGTGTGGGACTGAAATGCAGTTGCGGTTTGTAACTGAAGCAAGGAAAGTGAACGAGCCCAGCAGAAGGGAATGTGTGTGTGAGTGGAAAGACAGAGATAGAGCAGCAGTGGCAAGCCGGCCGAGTAAAACAAAAAGCGTTTTCTAAGCCACTGTGTGATGACAGGGGACAGGGGCGAAAAGGACATGTAGAGGCGGAGCTCAATAATTTATTTCGGCAGTTGGTGGCTTTGGATTAATAGGAGCTGTATGCGATTTATTTTCTGAAAGTGGGACATAAGCTGCTTTCTGTGCATTTTCTATGGTTTCTGTGACAGAACTTAATTGGCTTTTATGAAGTCGCACTAATGGAAATGTCCGAAGCAGTACACAAAAGCGTATAGTACAAAAAGAAATAAAATGATGGTTTGTGAATGGGAAAACAGGTATTTTTGTTTTGGGCAGTTACTAGGTGGTGGTAGATGTGATAAGAAGTAAGTCTGTATGTGGGGGGGTCTCACTGACTATCTCGGTAAAGTGATAAAAAATGGCGGTAGTTTCAAATTGTGTGCCCGGTGCTGCACTAATCATAAAGCAGGCTGGGCACAAGGATACTTGGCTAGGCATGAGGCAGGTAGTTGAACTTTTTATTTGGTGGGCATCTATTGAAAGTTAATGTACCCCTTTGGAATGGGTACCAGCCAATCAGATGCCTCCAAATAAAAAGCCCATTTTCTAATTATTTGAAATATATGCCTTTCCCATATCATCCTCCACCCTAATCCCATTCTTCCTCATTCTCTTGATGCGTACTATCACCTGCTAATTTTCCATAAAGGTGTCATCATTATCTTTCACCCATCTGCCATCCCAAGGTCTGTATTAGGTTTGGTTTCCTCTTACTAGTTTCTTGGCAATCTCTGATTTTACTCTGCACTCCTCCCTTACTCGCCCCAGTCTAATCTCCCTCATAGACCCTCAACACCGCCTTCTTATCCCTAACTACTGCCTTCACCTGGTCATTGAACCAGATAAGTTACCAGTGCATCTTCCTTTTTTAACACTGTATACATTCCTGTGTCTCCTGTAGTATAGCACCCTAAATTTCAACCCACATATTCTCCATCCCTCTACTCCCATAATGACCTTCAGCCTTGATCCCATCATCCTGCCAAAATCCACAGACCTGAAGTTTGGAAACACAGCACTTAATTTTATTTGTGGAACTTGCAGAGTAATGCTAAACTTCATAGCGCCATGGTCGCTCTGACTTGCTGGGTCCTTTACCCACATGCCACATAATGTCCTGATTAGATAATACGAGGCCCAAAATAAAGTTACCTACCTTATAATTATAGTTCTATTTGATGTTTTCATCTAATTACCACTGTAAGCAGACAGCCTGCGTATGTAGGCAAATCTGCTCCCAGTTGTTTGTGAGAGGTGCGGCTGGGTTTCATGCTGCGGGGAAAAAGTGTCTCCTCCAATTGGTCTCCTCTGTGGAATTATAATTCTTGGCAGTGCAGTATCCATGTAAAAAGTACAGTTACGTAAGAACTTACCGTAACAGTAGATCTTCGAGAGGAGCTCTTGCAGCAGGTAATACCATTAGGACTAATGCCACCAGGCATTAGGACCCCATGGAAAACTTGTAGCTAGCAATCTGTAGCGGGGACCGCCCTCAACGTCGGCTCTGCCTGACGTCAGACATGGTATAAAGGGGCGGTCCCTTAGCGCCATCTCAGTTCTCCCGCCGCAGACCGGGCTGGAAAATATTGGAGAACTGGACAGGAACTCCCCACCTTACACAAATGTAATAACACCGATTCCCAGGGGATGGAGGGCGGGAAAGCCACCTGCTGCAAGAGCTCCTCTCAAAGATCTACTGTTACGGTAAGCTCTTACGTAACTGTACTATCTAACTTCGAAGGGGAGCTCTTGCAGCAGATAAAACCATTAGGACTGAGTCCCAAGCAGTGCCCAAAGATAGGCCCAGGTCTGATCGGGAGGTGGAGAGTAGCCAACTACTGGCTAAAGACTGAATAATCTCAAGAGAGGAGGCCTTGCAGTACAGCTAGTCCAAAACCAGCTCTCCTCCTAGAAGCAATGTCTAGGCTGTAATGCCTGATGAAGGTGTGGACCATGCTCCATGTCGCTGCAGTGCAAATGTCTGCTGATGAAACATTTTTTAAAGAGGCAAAAGACGTAGCCACAGCCATCGTGTAGTGGCCCTTAACAGGCCCTGGAAGGGGTTTGCCATTATGTTGGTAACGAAAGGAAATACAGTGCACCAGCCAATGGGCTAGTGACTGTTTGGAGACAGGAGCTCCTGTCATCTGTTTTGCAAAGGAGATGAACAACTGGTCTGTCTTTCTGGAAGGTTGAGTCCTGTGGAGGTAATACCTCAGGATTCTATGGACATCCAAGGTGTGCAACAGCGCTTCACCTTGGTTTGTAAACTCAGGGTAATAAACCAGAAGGTTGATGTCCTGGTTCAGAGTCAGTACTGACACCACGTTCGGTAGAAATTTAGGGTTCGTATGTAGGGTCACCCTGTCCCTGTGAAAGACAATGTAAGGTTCCTTACACATCAATGCCTGAAGCTCGGAAACCCTTTGAGTGGAAGTAATGGTCACCAAAGAAGCGTTTTCCAAGAAAGGAAATGTAGCTCGCAAGTCACGGCTGGTTTGAAGGAAATAAAGGTGAGCTTTTCGAGAACGAAAAGCAAATCCCAAGGAGGAACAGGGTCCCTCCTGGGAGGTCTGATGTGTAAGACCCCTCTGAGAAAGGTCTTGCAGACATTAAGTTGAGCTAGAGTTCTCTCCCTAAAGGGTTCATGATATGCAGAGACCGCACACATGTGCACCTTGATGGACGAGTGGCTTAACCCTAAGTCCAAAAGGTGGAGGCGGTAGTCTAGCACATGCCTAACCGGACAATCTAGGGGATCTAGGGCACGGCCAATTGCCCATAGACAGAAACACTTCCACTTCATAGCGTACATGGCCCTAGTGGAAGGTTTCCTCGCTGCCACTAAAACCTCTGCCACCCTGCTTGACACTCCTAATCTCACCTCTACAACAACTGTAGGAGCCAGGTGTGCAGGTGAAGAGTATGCAGAGCAGGATGGACAAGAGTTTCCTGTTCTTGTGAGAGCAAGTGGTTGGAGAGAGGCAACTGCACTGAGAGTTCCAGTGACAGTTGTTGAAGCAGCAGATACCAAATCTGACGAGGCCATAGAGGATCTATGAGGATCATCCTGGCTCCTTCCAACTGCAGTTTGAGTAGTACTCTCTGAATGAGGGAAGGTATACAGAAACCTCCCTGTCCAGGAGAAGGACACTGCATCTCACCAAAAAACACCAGGTCATGGAGCGAGTGAGCAAAAACTTTGCAGTTTGGCATTGCACGGGGACGCAAAGAGGTCCAACTCTGGACAGCCCCAATGACCAAAGAGATCGCCTGTGACTTCTTGGAGAAGTTCCCACTCGTGACTCAGAGAGAGAGAGCGGCTGAGACTGTCGGCGAGAATGTTTTGGACCCCTGGAAGGTGCACTGCTGTGAAGTCTAGAAGATGTTCTACTGCCCAATCCCACACTCTCATGGCTTCCCTGCAAAGGGGATAAGAATAAGTGCCCCTTTGCTTGTTGATGTAGAAGATTACTGGCATGTTGTTTATCTCCACCAGGAGGGGACCCTGAGAGAGCTGGTCTCGGAATGCCTTAAGTGCATTCAGAACTGCTCTCATTTCCAGAACAGTGATATGTAGAGAGCGTTCTGTGGGAGACCAGGACCTTCGAGTCCTGTGATCCCCTAAGTGGGCTCCCCATCCTGTCAATGAGGAGTCTGTTGTCAGGATTTGAGATGGGGTAGGTCAACGAAAAGGAGACTCCTCCCTCTAGGTTTCCGTGGCAGAGCCACCACTTGAGAGAGCGACAGACCGCCCGAGAAACCCGGATCTGTTGATCCATGTCGTCCACCTCCTGGTCCCACTGGGCCCTGAGGTGCCACTGAAGGACCCTCATGTGCAACCTGGCAAGGGGAACAGTAGCTCTGGAGGCCGCCATGTGGCCCAGTAGCTGCAGAATAACTTGTGCAGGAATAGAGGCGGCTGCTTGTACTCTGCTTGCCAAGGCCCGCAAGCATTCTGCCCTGTCCAAGGATAGAAAGGCTCTTCCCTGCGTGGTGTCCAGGATCGCCCCTATGAATTACAACCATTGGGATGGCCAGGGTTGTAACTTTGGCCAATTCACTGTTATTCCCAGGGAGCAGAAGAGCTCCTCTGTCTGTTTGAGGGCAACTCGAAGCTGCTCGTCCGAAGGGGCGGAGAGAAGCCAGTCGTCCAGGTAGGGGTAGACAAATAGGCCTCTCCTCCAGAGGGCCTCTGCCAGACATTTGGTGAAGACTCTGGATGCAGATGAAAGGCCGAAAGGCAGAACCCGGGAACTAGTAATGCTGGTCCTGGAACCTGAAACAAAGGAATCTTCTGTGAGACTTCAGAACCTTGATATGCATGTAAGCATCTTGCACATCTAAGGAGCATAACCAGTCCCCTTGTTTGGCAAGGGGAATAGAATTGCCAGAGTTACCATCTGAAATCTCTGGTACTTGACCAAGAGATTCAGCTGACTTAAGTCCAGAATTGGGTGAAGGTCTCCCGTTTTCTTTGGGACCAGGAAAAAACGGGAGTAATTACCTCTGTCCCTCTGTGCCGGAGGAACCGGCTGGATGGCCTTTTTGTCTAGAAGCAGCTGAATTTCCTCTGCCAGAAGATGAGCGTGGAATTGTCCGGTGGGATACAGAGGAACTCTATAGAGTACCCTTTTCGAATAGTGTCCAGTACCCACTGGTCCGTGGTGATGCTGGACCATTTGAGCGGGTAGAGAGCAAATCCCCCTCCTACCTTCTCAGTCTGCGACTCCCAGGAAAGGTGGGGGAGAGGCAGTGAGTCAGGCGGTGGGAGTAACGGGGCCCTGAGTCCTGGGAGCTTTGGGCTGCCTAGGACCTTGGGAGCCTTGAGGGGCAGGGCGACCTCTTGAATCCCTTGCCCTGGTTTTTTTTGCCTCCCTGTCCATGTCCTTTACAAAAGGGATGGCAACGGGGTTCTTGAGGCTGGGACTTATACATGTGGTGAACATCCACAACTGCTTTCCCTGATTCTTGAAGTTGTCTGACCAAGGTTTCTACCTCTGGACCAAACAGCACTGAGCCTTAAAAGGGGGAGTCCAAAATGGAGTCCTGCAGATCAGGCTTAAAGCCAGTAAGCCTCAGCCAAGACTGCCTCCTCAGACACACACCCGAGGCAGCGGCTCGGGAGGCCATGTCCACCCTGTCATAAGAGCAGTGTAGGACACGTTTATCTACATCCAGACCTGACTGGGCGCAGGCAAGCACTTCCTCCTTGGCATCTGAGTCTGGCAAAGAATCAACCAGCTCCACAGTCTTCTGCCAAAGTGACTGCTGATAAGTCACCATGTGTGCCATAAAGTTCAAGGATCTAACAACACCTGTGGCAGAGGAATATACTTTCCAGCCCCAGCTGTCCAGCTTCTTGGAAACTGGGTCCGGGGGCTGAAAGCTTAAATGCTTAGGTTGTGTGCCGCGGCCATGGGCCGCGGTAAACACCAAAGAATTAGCCTTTGGTTGCTCCACCAAAAAAGGCTCTGCACTGGGAGGCTTGTATAGCCTATCAGCCTTCTTGGGTACTGCTGGTATGGAAGAAGGCATAAACCAGGACAGACGAATTATGTTTTGGAAGGGACTGACTAGGGGCAGGATAACCAAGGGCTTTGGCTCTTTCTCTCCCAGGAATTTGGCCAGACACCGGTGCTCCTTGGTGTCCCATTCATAGATTGTGTGGATGTGCTCCATGATGTCTAAAAATGAGGGATCATCCAGAGAGGATCTAGGAGAGTTCTTAGGACCTGGGGCAGGGGGTAAAAACTCATCCCCTGAAGGCTCAGGAGATGATGGGCCAGCGTCCCCTTCATCTGATAAGGAGGTGTGACCACTGGACGAAGGAATAGGTGGGGAATGCTTCTCCCTTCTTTTACCCTTCGGGTCTGGATGGAAGCCTTCATCCCCCGCTGGAGTTGGTGGAGTGGGGGGAGGTCCCATGGGTGTTGGAACTGGGGTGGGGTCCGGGGGTCTGTAAAGAAGATCCCCCTTCACGGTATTCCACCATGAAGTGACTAAGAACCCGATGCCCACCACTGGGATGGCCGCTGGGACAGGCATCGGGTTAGCAGGACCAGGCATCTGAGGATCAGGGACCGGCGCCGGGTCCTGGAGGCCTGTACCTGTGTCCGGGCGTTCGGTGTCACCTTCACCTGGGAAGCTGCATCAGGGGTGGGCGGAGGCCCTACAGGCGACCAACCCTCCAGAGAGGCAGGCGTCAGACCATCCACCAGTGACCGCCCTTTATCAGGCATTGGGGTGCGAGACGTCAATGAAGGCGACCAGCTAGGTTTGCGATTGTCAGCTGGAGGGCGAACCTTTGCCGGCGGGGGTGGAGGAGGCGTCCGATGCTTGACGACCTCCTGCCTACCCTCTTGTTCGTATGAGTGCTTCCGTTTTCCAGATGAACTAGGCCTGTTCTTCGGAATCCCTGAGGACTGGCGTTCCTGGGTCGACCCTGAGACAGGCTTGTGAGGTCGGTGGGCCAGGGAAGAAGAGTGCCCAGAACAGGCTGACTCCTGGTGCTTGCCCTGAGAAGAGGCGGGAGTAGACTTATCCTTATGGGAGGACTCGGTGGCATGGGCCGGAACCGAGCCAGACCTCTGGCTGGAGGTCAAAGAAGCAGAAGGTACCTTTTTGGAGGGCGACTTTGGGCAGGACTCGGACCTGGCCCAATCTTTATCCTGGAGGTGATGCTTCCTACCTGATGATTTTTCCTTGGGTGGGGAGTCCCTAGCAGGAGAAGAAGAGCTGGCCCCTGAACCTCGCTGCATAGCCGACACTTTTCTCTTCAAAAGGTAGGCTTTGAGTGCACTGGCTCTTCTTGTTCTTGTTTTCTGATTAAATTTCTTGCAGTGTGGGCAGGTGTCGGGCCAATGGTCGGGGCCTAGGCAAATTAGGCAGGTCACGTGGCCGTCTTTAGCCGGAATCTGCTTCCTGCACGCGCACTTAGATTTTCGTCGCAGTGGAGAGGGCGATGACATACACAAGGTCGGAGATTAATATGAAGGTTAAGAAACAAATGACTTTCTAATCGAACTTTCCTCAAGAGTGGTCAACTGGCAGAGAAGGCGTCCATGGAGCCAAACTACGCGGGTCGACGGCGGGAAAAGAACTGAGATGGCGCCAGGGGACCGCCCCCTTTATACCACGTCTGACATCGGGGGCAGTCCCTCGCCACAGACTGCTAGCTACAAGTTTACCGTGGGGTCCTAATGCCTGGCGACATTAGTCCTAATGGTATTACCTGCTGCAAGAGTTCCCCCTCGAAGTTAGATCATCTTTGAACTCTGTGGTGCAAACGCAGCATTTCGGAGGCATCTTTCTCCAGTCGGATGAGAGCTGACTGTTTTTTTGCCTCGCTGGTAGCATCTGCCTTGGACTGAATCCTGTGGATTTTACTTAAACACTGAACTCTATAAACTAACTTTGGATTCTGCTCCAGTCAGAAGTGGTGGTTATACATATTGTCGGCGGGACACTGTCTATTATCTCTCCTGATAAAATATTAAAAACAGGCCAGATTTTAGTTTACTATTTTTTATTTTTATTTCTAAGGGGGGGGTTGTGTATTTGGAGGGTGGGAGCTGTGTCTGTGGGGGTTTGTATCCGAGTGGGTTAGGGGTTTGGTTTTTAGCTAGAAAATCTAGCAGTTGGCTGGTTAAAGCAGGATGCGCAGGGGGAGGGGACCCCCATGAACGACCTATGATGCATCTCAGCTGTGCGACCTCTGTTCCTTTGTTGGCCTCCCTGTGTCAGCTACGACAGTGAGATGCTGTCAGGAGGTCGGCAGCACAAGGGAGAAGAGGGGTTGGCGGGGTGCTGTAGGTATAGCGGAGATGAGAGATATTGAGGTAGTCAGGGCCAGGAGGCGCAATGTGTTTTTAAAGGATACAAGAGAGAGGTCAGGTGTGTTTGCTTTCCGTCCTCAGGATTCCGCCAGACTGAGCAGGTAGGTAGCTAGAGGGGCTGCAACATCTACCAGTCCCCTTTGGGAGGTGCTGTGCAATGCCATATCGATGAGGAACAAGACTGCAATTATGACGGACATTTCCTCGGTCGATCTGGCTTGCACTATGAAGACCTGGTTGGGTAATGATGCTAGTCCAGTTCTAGAGGCAGCCATCCCTGCTGGTTACTCCATGGTGCACTGCCTGAGGGGGGAACGAAGGGGCGGGGGTGTAGCCATCTGTTTTAGATCTGACTTGAGCTTCACTGTACACCCGGTGGGAACTACCGGGTCCTTTGAGTGTGTGTCAGTGCGTGGAGGTCCAGGTGCAGGCTGCAGGAGTCTACTTATTTTACTACCTTCCTGGGGCGGAGGGAGATTTCTTGCAGGAGGTTGCAGACTTCATCATCGATGAGGTGCTGGAGTCCCCCAGATGTTTAGTTCTGGGGGACTTCAATGCCTGGGTCAATGACTAATCCTTGCAGTTTGGGTCCAGCCTCCTCCAGTTGATGTCATCACTGGGCCTGACACAAGAAGTTACTTCCGTGACCGACCTCGACGGCCACATGCTGGACCTGGTGTTCTCACTGGGGCTTGAGGTAACTAACCTCAGGACTGATCAGGTCACGTGGTCTGATCATTGCATGGTGGAGTTCTCATTCGGGCCCCCCCCTGTTGAGATGGTCAGCTATCGCCCTTTAAGGAGATTGTCCCTGGAGGGACTCTTGGCGGTAGCTGATCTATCTAGTGTAGACGCTGCATGTGTGACGGGTACGGGTGTAGTGATTGCCGCATACAATAGAGCGGGTTCCAGGGCTCTTGATACCCTTGCACCGGTCCGGGTACGACCCAGATCTTAACGCTTGAGGTCTCCATGGTTTGATGATGACCTCAAGGTGATGAAGATCAGAGGTCGGAAGTTGGAGCATTGTTGGAGGTCGTCCCAGTCGGATGCAGACAAAATGGCCCTACATGCTCACTATGCCGAGTACCAGGGATCAATCAAGCGTAAGAAGGCAGAGTCCTTGTCCAGGGAGATTGCTGCAGGGAAGAATTGACCATCTCAGCTTTTTCGAACTGTAGACAGACTTCACCGGCCTGTCTGCGACCGAAAAAAGCCTTTTCAATCACTTTATGTGATGAGTTTGCTCAGTTCTTCGCTGACAGGGTGTCCTCTATCCAGCAGGGTATACCGTCAACGAGTCACATTGCGACTCGCAGTGATCGGCCTGGGGGTCAATCAATCAATCAATCTTTATTATACCAGGTGAAAACACCATTGAGAAGAACTCATTTACAAGGTGGACCTGGTCGGATACACAACAGTTCAATACAACAACACAGTTAAATACACAGAAGAACAATTTAAAACATAATTGGCAGTAGAGGGTACATGTCAGAAGAGGGTAATAAATGAGTACAGTACTGAATTTACATATATATAAAAGAATACGAAATGTACAATATGTAGAGGGTACATGTCAGAAGAGGGTAAAGGAACTAATGAACTTACACATCTTGCACCGAGCATATATACAATAGAAAACAATATGTACAAGGGGACAACATGGGGGATTAGAGGGAAGTATAAAAGGAAGGCAAAGAGACAAGGTACCAGATGGACAGATGAGGGGAAGCTGGTCAGACTGATATGTGCATGAGTACAGCAATAGGTCGGACAGACAAGCACCTGAATTACAGCGCATCAGTGGAAACAATTACAGGATTCCTTAAAGGAACGAGCAAACTAAGTTCTGAATGTGGGCAATTTAATGGGAAAGGGTAACTTAAGGGTTTTTTGAAGGGTATTACTACCCTTAACTATAACTTATGGGTTTTTGAAGGGTCACGGGGGCGCTCCACCTGTCTGGGATGAGTTTAAACCAGTGGAGGTGGCTGAGGTCACTGAGGTTATTTCAAAGCTGAAGCACACATACTGTGATACTGGACCCGGCTCAACACGTTTCTTAAAGAGATGTGTTGGTTCTGTTGGCCCCCCCCGGTGTTCGCCATGACTGTCTGGTGCTTGTTGTCGGAGGGGGGGTTTCCAGACTCCTTGAAAGAGGCTCTGGTAAGGCCCTTTCTGAAGAAGCCATCTCTCGACCTGGATATCTTGGCGAATTACCTTCCGATCTCCAGCCTTCCCTTTTTGGCTAACATTGTTGAGAAGACTGTGGCGCAACAGCTTAAGGAGCACCTCATGGCCTTTAATATCTATGAGCCGGTCGGGTTTCAGAGCCAGGCACAACACCGAAACGGCGTTAGGGTGCACAATGACCTCCTCAGCGCTAGGGATAGAGGATACAGGTCAGTTCTTGTTCTCCTCAATCTCTCTTCAGCTTTTGACACTACAGATCACATTGTGCTTCTAGATAGTCTCAGAGAGTATTGTGGACTCACTGGCACTGTCATCGGCTGGTTTGAGTTCTACCTCGCTGGCAGGAAGCAGCGGGTAGTCATGTGGAATTTTTCCTTCTCCCCGAGACTCCTGCCTTGTGGAGCACCTCAAGGGTCGATGTCGTCACCGATGTTATTTGCAGTGTATATGCCACCCCTGGGAGAGCTCATTAGGCGATGCAATGTGGGTTTTCCCTGCTATGCAGATGATACCCAATTGTATTTGTCCTTTGTCCCTGGAACATCGGACGCAGTGGATGTGCTTAACATCTACCTGGCCAAGATCAATGACCGGATGTCCACCAGCTGGCTGCGACTGAACCCTGATAAGACGGAGGTGCTGCTAGTTAAGCCGGGTCGAGGGTGTGATGGGAGTACTTCTAGTGGGGCCTCAGTTCTTTTCCTGGGACCTACGCCGTTGGTAGCCTCTTCTAGGGTGCGAGATCTTGATGTGATCCTGGATGATGAATTGACATTTGAAGCTCAGGTGTTACCTGTTGTCCAAAGTGTTTTTTTTAATCGCTTGAGGAATATTGCAAGGATCAAACCCCTAGTTCCACCTGAAGACCTGCCCACACTAGTTCATGCCTTTGTGACGTCCAGGCTTGATTACTGTAACGTTCTTTATTTCAGGGTTTCTGGAGGTACCTTCCGCTGGCTGCAGCTGGTGCAGAATGCTGCTGCCAGATTACTGACTGGCCTGTCTAGGTTCAGCCATGTGATCCCAGTTCTGTGGTCTCTGCACTGGCTGCCAGTCAGGTGGAGGGTTAACTTCAAGGTGAGTTTACTCACCTACAAGACCCTACATGGACTAGGCCCTGGCTATCTGTCTGGCCTTCTGACACTGGCTGTTCGGTCCGGTCCCCTCTGCTCCTCGACCAGGGGCCTCCTTGAGGTTCCCAGAACCCAACTTAAAACTGCCGGCAATCGGGCTTTTAGCGTCACCAGCCCAGTCCTGTGAAACGCTCTTCCACCCTACAGAGTGGTCTCAAGGCCCATTTATTTTCATTGGACTTCTCGGATCATAG
This sequence comes from Neoceratodus forsteri, assembly GCA_016271365.2. Classification (NCBI taxonomy): domain Eukaryota; kingdom Metazoa; phylum Chordata; order Ceratodontiformes; family Ceratodontidae; genus Neoceratodus; species Neoceratodus forsteri. The sequence goes on along the minus strand of CM057450.1, from coordinate 1,520,808,671 downwards.
ATGATGCGATTTACTTCACCTGCTTTTTGTGTTTTAGGCGCACAGAGCCTCTGGGATTGGGCACCCCCACAAATAAACTTTGCCATGCGTTGCTCTCTGTCCCAGAACATCAGAGTAGCTTGGACCAACACAAGTATGGATTGTGTGACCTCTGAGCCTCAACTACCAGATCATTTAGCAGCAAAGACCCAATGGCCTAAAGTAAAAATCTAACAAACGTGAATTTTACTACAATTTCTTAACTATTCAAATCAACAATTTAGAATACAAGTTTTTAGAATTGTAACTACTATACACAGCAATAACCATATAAACCAAACTAGAAATAAGAGAAAAAACACATAAGGCATAAATACAAATAAACATCCCTGCATTTTTCTGAAGGACCTATAACTATCCTAAGAGGGGAAGCTGGGAGGGTAGTGGTAGTCTGATGAAAACATTACTTAGAAGAAATACAATTACAAGGTAGGTAACTTTTTCTTCTAACAACACTAATGTCTTCATCTGCTTACCAATTTGAACAGACTACTAGCAATACCAGAAGGAGATAGGAACTAGGATTACTTAGGGAAAAGGTTCTAAAGGACAGATGCCCCAAACCTAGCATCTCTTCTGGAATGCATGGCACTACAATAATGGGATGTGAACGTGTGGGTCATGAACCAATCATTTACCTGCTTGTCCTCTTTTCAGTGTCAGACTTTAATCCTTTTTTAAGTGGTGCTGGTATCTGGCATCTGATGTTGTGTTCAAGGGCAGGCTGCCCCTTTACCTGCACCCTTCCTGTACTGCTAGTGGTACCTCCATTTCCTGGAGTTTGTTTACAGACATTCAGCAATGGGATTTCTCTGGCAGCTGCTATGGAAGTAGCTGTACTTCTAGTAGAATGAGCCCTAAGCCCACAGTTGAGTGCTTTGCCAGCTTTACTGTGACAGTGTGACATACTAGAAGCCAACCAGTGAGAAAAAGTCTTCTTAGCTGCTTGGTGACTCCTAGCCACCATATCTGATGAACTAAGGAATACTGTCACCCCCTAATGGCCTCTGCTTTGTTAACGTACTGTTGAAACTAAAAGCCCTTTCAACATCTGATCTGTGGACTTGTGACTCTCCTTTATTCGCAAGGGGTATTGAAAAAAATACAGGCAAAGTAACAGCATAATCCATATGGAATTCAGTCAGCACCTTGGGGAGAAATTTCACCCGAGTCCCAAAGACAACTTTTTCTTTGTGGAAATTAGAAAATGAGGAAGAATGGAAAGAGCTTGATGCTCACTCACCTGTCTAACTAAAGTAAGAGCTATCAAAAAGACAACCTTCCATATGATGAACTTTAAACCACATTAAGCCACAAGTGCATAAGGTTCCAGCATGAGCTGAGAAGACCAAGTCCAAATCCCATGAAGGACACAGTGGCTTCACTGGAGGGTAAAGGTGGTTGAAAACTTTGAAGGGACTTTGAAATATACTGCTGAATGCTACAGATCGCTCACCTTGTGTAGATCTATAAGTGGACACAGCTGTGAGGTGTACCTTAAAAGATGATGGAAACGGGTCAATCTTCCTCTTTTACGTACATCAAATCAAGAACGTCTGAAATCACAAACTTACAAGGGGAAATATTTTTGGTTTTGCACCAAAGGGAGAAACGTTTTGTGGACACTTTTAAAACTTCCAACACCTGAATTGCAAATTCTAGCTCTCCAGGAACCAAGTTTTCGGGTGATGATGTCTGAAGGTTTGTATGAAACACTTTCCCTTGAGACAGGGGCAGCAGGTCCTGCCTCAGTGGGAGAGACCAAGGTTTCTTGATAATCTTATAAGCAGATGGTATCAGGCTTGCCTGGTCCACATGGGGCTACTAGAATAATTTCTGCCCTCACTTTTCTCAATCTGGAAAGAGTCAGAGAAGTAGAGGGAATGGAGGAAATGCATACAGAAATTGTACAAACATAGGCACTGTCTAACTGATGAAGCCCTCAAACTTGCCGTGACTAGCTCCATCTTATCGACTATAGACTATGGTCTAGTGGTCTATAAAACAGCCAACGATACAGCCCTACTCAGAATGAGGGTAGCCCTCAACAAATCTTGTAGACTCATCCTACAAGCTCACCCTTTGACTCATACCTGCGAGCTATACTCCCGTACTGGTTAGCTTAACTTAGATAACAGAATCAGTTACTTGATCTTGCCTTCTCGCTAAGAAAGCCACTCTTGGCCTCTCCACCCCTAGGGTGTTTGGCCTTCTCCCCCCAACAACAGCATCAGGAATACCCGAAACCTGAGCCGTCTGTCCCTAAAAATGCCCTTTCGCCGAACCTCCCAAGGTCAACGTTCCTTTGAATAGTGGGACCCCTCATGGTTTAACTCCCTGAGCTATGACCTCCTAACTAGTACCAAAATTGGCTACTTTAAAATGAACCATTGGGCTCATCTAGTGGCCAACAGCTCTAAGTGTGACTGCAGTTAGCTTTCACACATTCTCCTACTCCCAGTTCCCATTCTCCCCTCCTCCTCCCACCCTTCCCCTTCCCTGACAAGGCTTCTTTGAGCTGCTTCCCCCCATTCCCCCCTTGTCCACTCCCAGCCCCCTTTTACCCTTCCCCTCTTCCCCACTCTCTCCTCCCGACCCCCTCCCCATACTTTCTTTTCTCTTTTCTCCTCTCCACTCCGGATTATGATTTTACTATTTTTTTGGAATTTATTAATACTGTACCTCTACAGTGTTTTTTGTACCAAATGTACCATGTAACCTCATTGTAACTGACTGTATCGTACGTCTCTTTGTTGTACCCAATGCCTATTTGTATTTTTACATCTTTTATTTGTGAACCCTGACAGGGAAACTTTGTAAATGAGCTTTTAGCTCAAAGGTGTTAATTCCTAGTATCAATAAATAAACGAAATAAAACAGAAATTCCCTTGGCACTATTTTGACGATCTGCAACCCCCATTTATGTAGAACACTGTGGCTGTATTGTTTCTAAGTTGTACCTCTTTGATGTGAACATGACTGACAACTGCTTTGAGGGACAAGTATACTACCAGAGTTCCAATAGACTGACATGCTCCAACCTCTTTTGTGGGGGACCACACTGCGTTCACTGCACTCCCCTTTAGATGTGGTGCAGGTACGATACACTAAGGGAAGGAAACTAAAGATGGGGATGATCTATAGGCCGCTCTCCCAGATGAAGAGTTGGCCAAGATACTGGGGTCCCAAATCATGGAAATGTTCAGCAAGGGGAAGGTAATAATGGGTAATTTCAGTCTACCTGAGGTGGACTGGAAAATCCCAGCTACCTCCTGCACCAGGAAGCAATACTGCTGGATGCATTCCAGAGTGGGTTCCTGACACTTAGGGAGAGGGCCATATGGGATCTGGTCCTAAAAAAAAAATAAGGAACAACATAAGTAGCCAGTTAATGGAAATAGAGGTTGTGGTGGTGGTGGTCATGTGGGGAGAGACTCAAGAGAGCAATAGAGACTACCACAGATCAATGTGCCAGATGGGTCAGCAAAGCAAAAAGAAAAAGAAATCCTCTATGGTTTTCCAAGGAAGTGGCCACCACAGTCAAAGAAAAAAAGAAGACGTACAGCATATACAGTACCAGGAAAACAAAACTGAGAAAGACTGGGGATCATACAAGGAAAAATTGAGAAAAATTGAGAGCCTAACAAACAAATTAGGAGGCAGTATAGTGCAGTGGTCTAAGGCTCTGAGCTGCAAATTTGGTGACATCCAGCAGACCTGACCTGGGTTTGAATCCCACAGCTTTCACTTGCATACTGTGTGACCCTGAGCAAGTCACTTAACCTCCTTGTGCTCCCAGGTCGCTCCTGTAAAAAAGCTTTCAGCTTAGTGTGCTATACCTGGTTAAACAACTAAATAAAAAAAAAAAATTAGAAAGGCAAAAGCCCAGACAGAGGAAAAGATAGCAGAAGGGGCAGAGAGAGGAGACAAATCATTTTTTAGATACATTAGGAAACGAAGGAATGCCTGATGGGGTCTTTTGCATGGTAGCCAGCTGCTGTTCGAGAAAATTAATCTTCAGCATCTTCAATCGATGGATGCGAGTCCAGTGGTTGAAATTTTTACAGTATGGGCAGGAGTCAGCATCGTGGTCATCCCCCAAGCAGATGAGGCAGAACAAGTGACAGTCTCTGGCCGGGATTTGCTTCCCACATGCACACTTGGATTTTGGTCGCTAACTGGCGGATGACGGAGAAGACGTGCACCGATTATGCAGTTTAAACAAATTAAACTTTTGTTAGAAAAGTTAAAGCGAAAATGGCGGTCGACTGTTAGCAGTAGGCGTCCGTGGAGCCAATGTGAAAGGCAGGAAAAGAACTGGGGTGTGGCCGGGGACCACCCCCTTTATACCACTGGCGGACATCGGAGGCGGACCAACTTCAGGGGATGGTCTCCGCTGGGTACTGCTAGCTAAGAATTTTCCGTGGGGTCCTAGTGCCTGGCGGCATAGTCCTTGTGGTGTAGCCTGCTGCAAAAGCTCCCACTTGAAGTAAGATCTTATTCTGCATAAGTCTACTGCAGGGATCCATTACCGGGGTGTGTGCTGCTCTGCAGCATAAGCTCCATTCTTCATCTAACCCCAGAATTGTGGTCCAAACATTTCTAAGCTGAGGATGATTGACTGGAGATTTGTTTCCTGACTGTGGAGTAGACAGCGCCTGCCCTACCTCTGCCTCGGGATAACCAGCAAGAAAGGGAGAGGTCTCCCAAGCTGGGTGTCACCTTCTTCGGAGACTTTAGTATAGGGGCCAGAGAACTCCGCAAATGCAGGAATCCAAAGAATTCAACTTTATTTTTTCTTTACACTGTTTCTGCTCCTTGGTTCCCTGGTCAGCTGCCATCCCCATCCACCTGTCCAGCCCCGTACTCCGAGATCAGGCCACTATCTCCCCCTACCCCCACAGATTACCCCTGTGGCGGGGTGGCAAGGAGCCCCCTTGGCTCGGCTCAACTCACCTTCTCACAGGATCCAGTGTGGGAAGCACCATTTGGGGTCGGGGCCTGCAGCAGGTGGACAGCTCATCAATGCTCGACCGGAACCAGATTTTCCTTCCTCCATTTTTCCCCTTGTGTAAGGGGCGTGCAATGGCACCAATGGAAGGAGCACGCACACGTCCACACGCGCTCCTCCACGGTGCCTGCTCCATCACGCCCCCCTACTGTATAGCAGCAGCGCTATATCCTCCAGCCTTCGGTAGCGGACACCCTTGTGCCAACTACTAGAATGCCCCCCCCGGAGAGGGAGAACAGTCCATCGGACGCTCAATCCCTCTCCTCCCCTGCCAACCCCCGGCAATCCGTGCTCGTTCCTGAACACAGGTCGCTGGCATGGCGCGAGTAGGTCCAGCGCCTTAGCCCTCAGCGCCACCGGGCCGGCCCAAGAATTCAATCTTTGGCAGACCAAACCGATGCTGCAGTCCCTGTTAGGAGTCCAATGTGTTGAGACGTGGGAGAAGGACAGCAGAAAGGGCAACTGTTCTCGCTTGTTTCCAAAGAGGCCAGGCAATCATTTTACCCCCAACCTTTATGGTGGAATTGTTCCATAAGGGACTGAGCCTAGGATAGGTCAGGTCCATACCCAACCATTTGTCCAAATGTTGCTCGATAATAATAGAGTTATGAACAGTGGGATATGGAGTAGTATGCTTGAGGTGTTGAGCGAACAAACAGGAGGGTGACTCTCAATGCCTATCCAAAGGTGCAGGGCACCGAGTCTAATCCAAAAACCATCAGTAGGTCTGAACTGCCAGGAAGACCCAGCTCTACCCTTGCGCCAGTGAGTCTGAAGTTTCTGGTGGCTATAGTGTGGCTGTGCGCCTTTCCAGAGGAGGCCCTCTGTGGTCAAACAACTGGTGGGAATATACACAGGGATGTGTGAGTTAAGGTGAAATCATTTTGGCACAGTGACAATTTTTAAAGCCTCAGTTTTACCCACCAAGGATAGTTTAAAGGACTTCCACAATCCAGTTCCGTGTAGCAGTAAGGTTAGTCTCACAGATTTTACCCACTTGGGGGGTAATTTTGAAGCCCAGGTATAAGATATAATCCGAAGACCACTGCAACCCTCAGTGGCTGGAATGTGTGGGGTAGACATTTCCTGTTAAAGGCTAGAACATCTGTCTTCCTCTGGTCTACACAAAACCCAGAGAGCATAAAGAATGTGTGTACGAGGCCCATCGGGGTGGATATTATCACGAGCATCACCCAGGGTGACTAGTAAGTCATCTGCATACAGCAGTGTTTTATACTGAGTTTGTCCCATTGTGATTTCCACTATTTCGGGATGTTGGCGGATGGCCTCTGCAAGGAAGGACTCAGAAACCATGATCAAGACAAGTGCAAATAACAAGAAAATCTGAGATGTACAGTTAACTTGGGAGGACATCAGGTACATGGAAATTGACACCAACAGTATCCCAGGCTCACCTGGAGGCCCCCCCCCCGAGGGTGGCAAGTAAAACTGAGCAGTAGGAACACAAAACACAGAGTACGTAATTGACTAGTACAAAACAGTGAGCCATTCACCCCAAAACATCAATCCCAGCTGGAGGATGGAAGGAGTGAAGAAGGAGACAATCCCCCCAAAAGAAGGGGCTCCGTTAGTATCCCTCTGACAGCCTAGGGCAGGGGACCAGCGTATTCAGCCCACTTGGGTGTGCCTAGTGTAGGGATGGGGGTAGTAACCTGGAGCGTGTTGGATAAAGCGTCCAGTAAGATAGGGGGCCATGGCCGTAAGGCTACTGTTGAGGTCCAGAAGAGGGTGTACAGGAGGAGGAGGTTAGGGGAACAGAGAGTGAAGGCAGGGGAAAAGAGGGGAAGAAGCAAAGCCAGAGGAGGCAGATGGATTGCACACTATAAGGGGTACATGCTGAATGCTGTCTTGGAACATTTAAGTCTGGTGAGGCATAACATGGCTACCAGCAGGTAGGTCAGAAAAATTACCAGAGGACTCCAGATTGGCACGGGTAGTTCAGCAAGGGAGACTCCATGGCTGACGCCCTTTAAGTTGAAAATATGACTGAGTATGGTGCTCTCGCTTCCATCGCAGGTTAGTGTGACTCAGCAAGTAAGGTCTAGGTGGCATTATGACTGGAAGTAAACGGCCATCTCGCCGAATGCTGTAGCCAACCAGAAGGCGAGCAGTGACCCTCTCTACCAAGCAGCATATGGGCTGTGACCTGCTGGGCTAGCCAAACCTGGTTATCTCTGGCCAAGACAAATGAGGCTGCATGGTGGCGCCATATTATAGAGAACTAATAGCCTAAGGGTCCAAGATACATTAGCCAGATCAGGCAAGTTCACCTGCCATAAAGGGACTAGGAAGTGGGCATTACGAAGAGCAGGGAAAAGGGAGAACCCCAGGGAGACAGTGAAAAGGGGGGGGGAAGGGATGTTGGCACACCATGTGAAACAACTAGAGGCTGACAGAAATAAAAGTAAGGCAGGTGCGGCCTGTGAAGGTCATGGCAAGGAGCCCTTGGCTCAAGAGGTAGAAGCTACTCAGGAAATGGGTTCTCACTGACATAAAGCAAACTATTAATTTCAGGGGCAGGACTGTAGGAGCACCACCGGTGACCGATGCATAAACCAGCAACCCGAGAAACCTGCTTTATTTATTTAAATTTTGATAACCGGGTAGGACCACTGAGACCAGAGGTCCCTTTTTCAGGGGCGACCCAGGGTTAATTACATACATTAATTATAAACAGTGTTACATACTTTGATTACATACAGGGTATAGCAGTTCACAAACAGTAAGTTACTTAGGTACGCAGTACACAACTCGCTTGCTTAAAGCAATAACAAGTATTTCAACATAGCAGTACAGTTCAGGAAAGGGAGAACATCAGATTAATTTAGCAGTAATGCCAACAGTGTGGAACCATGCAAAGGATACCAGTTTGTCGGCAACAGTCACTAGTGAAATCTATGTCGAACCAAGAGGTACCTACCCCAGGCACAGAGCTGTAGGGCAGGGGTTAGACAAGCCACAGTCCAGACCAAAGCAGATGATGTTGGTCCAGGCTCGGAAGCATGAACTCACTTCATGGGGTTGGGGGCGATGGTGAGACATTTCAAGCAGGGGAAGCCAATATGTGACTGCATAGAAAACAGACAGGGAATCAGTACCTTAAGAGTGTATAGTAAACAAATCTCCCATGCTCATATCCCCATATCCCCCACAGCAGAAGCACACACATACACTACAAAGAAAATGTCCTGCAGTTAGTGGCAGTTCAGTCATGGTGAAGCAGCTACAAGTGTACTGCTGTTTGTGCATGCAGCTGGTGGGGATGGTACATGCCTCTTCAGCCCCAAGAATCTAGAAGCTGGCAGTGGGATGATGGCTGCAACAATGGAGGCCCAGAAAAGTGGCTGTTGTGGCAAGGCAGAAGCTGCAGTCCCAGATGGTGGCATTACTGATGGCTGAGATGTACCAGCCTCCTGCCCTATGGGATCTGGAGAAGGGGAGGTTGGCTACAGCGGAGCACAGCGGTTCAATTGCAGGAGGCTTGATGGGTCTTCTACACTTCCCTCTGACAACACTTTGGCTCTGGCTCCAAGATTGGAACTGGTGGCTTGACTGATCTTTTTTGGCCCGGGTGCAATTGCGGTTGGCCTGTTCGCCTTGATTGCCTGGTGCCAGGTGTCATCCTCCCAAGGTCGGTGAGCCGAGCCATCTTGAACCTCCATCTGTGCCAGTTCACTGTCCCTCTCAGATGGAAAAGTCGGGTTAGTAGTGACTGGTGAGGGGGCTGAGAATGGGGAGTTAGACCCCCGGGCCAGGTCAGTTGGATTAAGGTCAGCACAGCTTCAGGGGAATTGAAAGTTACTGGACTAATCGGAGGAGGGCAGGATATTGTAGAGTGAAAGGAACCCCCTGCCTGGTGTAAGTCTTGACAGGCTTTGGTGTAGGCCCTCCTTTTGGTGGTCCGATCGCTGAAGTAGTCCTAGAAGATCATAATTCCATGACCCTACCACCCCAGGGCCCCTAGTTCTCGAGCCTTATAAAGGCTGTCTTCTTTGACCTGGAAACGGAGGAACCGGGCCAAGACAGGTCTTAGACTCCAGCCAGATTTGGGCTGCAGGGCAAGGAACTGGTGCGTCTGCTTGATTTCAATCCGAGAGTTGCCAGACAGCTTCAGGACAGCAGAGAGGAGATGGCGCAGAAACGCGATTGGATCTTTACTTCTGGAAGCTGACAAAGCATAGATTATCATGCCAGGCCTGGTTCTCCACATCACTCACCTCGGCATGCAGGGCTTGAAGCTATTTTACTTGGTCCCGTATGACAGCTTGCAACTAGTGGCACAGGCCCTCTGTCTGAGTAGTGCGGGTCTCCGTGGCTGTCATTCTGTTTCCTAATTTGCAAACCGATTTGGTGTTCTGTGTGTTAACCAGTTTTAATTCTTTCAGCTCCTCCAGAACTTGGCTGAACAGAGCTTCAAGACATTTGGCAGAGAGGGGACACCGCCATAGTGAGACTTGGGCTGCATGGAAGAACACTGTGGAGCCGGCAAGACTGTCTGTGATACACAAAGCCTGGAAGGAAGGTCAGAGCCAAAAAACAAAGGTGCTAGACAATAGTTAGTAGTGCCCTCTGTCTGCGAGTCATGAGAGCAGGTAACACTGTGGGTGGGGGATGTCAGATGCATCAGAATTAAAGTTTGGGGTGAAGGAGCACACTGATCAGGCAGACATCTTCCACCTGCGCAAGCCACGCCCCTGGTACCCTTATTTTAAATAGGATGTCAACCTGCTGGAAACAGTCCAGAGAACAGCAACCGAGATGTTTGGGCTCAGAGGGCTCAACATGTACTCTGTTGAGGACCAGGGGGCGGGGGGGGACATAATCGAGACCTTCAAGTACCTTAAAGGTATAAACAGGGTGAGCATTGAGGGCCTCCTCATCCTTAGTGGGAATATGTCCACTAGAAGGCACAGCCCAAAGCTCATGGAGGGAATTTCAGGAGGGAGATGAGGCACTTTTTCAGTGAGAGATTTGTCAGAGAGGTAGGCCCCTGAAAATGGTGGGTAACTTCAAGAGAGGATAGGACAGAGTGAAGGAGAAAGTTGAAAGTAGAAGGAGAGAATGGAGGGGAGGAAGTATTCGAGGGTGGTCACGGGGAAAATGGGGAGAGGGCAGGACCCTTTGTAAATGCAGTGGGGACCTGCACAATTGAGCAGACTAGACAAACCATAAGGCCTTTATCTGCTGGCATGTTTGTATGTCCTTTCCACTCCACTCTTCTCAAACTGTAGTTAGCCCCAGGAGGACAGTGAGACTAGAAAACAAATGATTAGAGCTTATAAAAGCTCTAACATGCACTGAAGGCTACTGAGTCTCCCACAGCTGCAGTCCTATTCTGTTGTCAGCTGCAGGGAATTCTGGAATTTGTAGTTACAGAAAATGTCAGCATGCAAGTCAGCAGAATTAATCTGATACAATCAACTGCAGTAAGCAGTAAGTAAACAAAAAAATAAAAGGTTTTGCACGTAAAATGGAAACTGGGACCAGCCCCACACTTGGGTGTGGAGCTTAATGCTGACTCTTCCTCTTTAACTTGTGGAGGCAGTTACACAAAAATGCCATCTTCCACAGCTAACTGGTCACACATATTCTTGACAAATTTATTGTAAAAAGAACAGTCTCCATAGGATGAAGGGGAGAGCTAAATTCTTCATTCTCTAGTCATCAGGAGACATGCCCTAATACTCTGTCTCTGTTCTGAATTCATCAAATTCCTTACCTTCATCGGGTAAAGGGGGTGGTGGTACTGTAGGGGCCCATGCTGCTTCTGCATGACCCAAAACATCTGCCATGTTTTCGTGAATTCTTCCAGAGAGGTCATCTGTCCAACTGAGTGACAAGCGGGTCTGCCTGGAGCCTCCACAGTGGGTTTGCTACGTGGGTCTTTACTGGTTCGCTTAAACTGCATGGCTGACAGTCACTTGGCAAACTAAGGAGTTTAGCCCTTGTATCTCCCCCGGTTTCCCCTCCTTGTGTAATTTCTTGCCCTTAGTGGTACCAAGAGATGTAGTGATCTACTCCCTTCTTGGTTACAATGGTGCTGCCACTCATGAAGGATTTAGCTGAATACTGTGGAGAGGCATTATACTCCATTCCCTCCATGTTAATTAAATTTTCGATTACTGTGCAGAAACAGTTGCTGAAAGTAACAGCCTTTTAGATTCTCTCCTTTTAGTTGTTTTTGGACAGAATGTTTGACATGATTGACAATCCTGTAGAAAATTCTCTGGTCCCAAATACTTTTTTATGACTGGTGGCCTTAGGGACTTTACCACAACAGCCAACATACTTTTTAAATCTTGGTTGGCCTGAGCGTTTCTCAGGGATTCTGTGTCATATGTGACAGGCGAAGTTACTTAATAAATTAATCTTTATTCTCAGACTGTGGTTTGAAACCAAAATTTACTAAACCACAATAGAGAAAACTGTTGTTTTCCTTAAAAAACGGAACCAAGAAACAAGACAGTGATCGGCTCCCAGAGACTGCAAATTAAACTAAAAATAGCGCTATATTGATCAGTGTCTGAATCGAAACAAGGTACAAATCCAAATGGACTTTAAGTTTCATTTTAATCAAGAAACCAATGACTTTTTGCAGAGTAAAGTCTGGGGGTGTCGAGTCTTTATTGCGGCTGAAAATGATCTGCCAGTTGAGGCTCACGGGTCTTGCAAACAGTGCTTGGATTGGTTCAAACTACTCTGACATTCCTGGACAGAAAGCATGTTAAATGCTTTAAGTAAAAAACCCAAAAATGCAGCACGTCCAGGGAACAAGACTTGTGCATGCTGGGGAGGCTATTTCCAAAACAAGTACTGCATACAATAAGAAGCTTGCACTCCAGGAGCACAGTGGATCAAAGACTATGTCTGAGACACAACTTTAAACTTTGCAAAAAATGCATTTATTTCTACAATAAGCACATGAATAGTGTAGTGCAACAAAACCTCAGCTGTGCTTGGACTGGTTCTAACTACTCTGATGTTCCTGGGCAGACAGCACATGCAGGCTATCTGCCTGAAGTGGTAAGCAGATGAAAACGGTGATGTTGTTAAAACTGCATTTCTCCATGTAGCTTCCCTTATCTATTGGCTCAGAAAGCTGTCCTGCAATGTCTCTACAACCATTTGTCTTCTCTGGCTCTTTGCTACAGTAGTGTCTCAGTCTACCTCTGAGATACTGAAATCTACCATGAGCACTATTCTGCCCAGATTCACTGCCTTCTTTATTTCTACCTGGAGCAGTTGATCCTTCTCTGAGATTAAAGTGGTCTACAGACCACCCCATCCTCAGGTTTCTCCCTACCTCTGTCACTTGAAGCCATATAGATATTTCCCTATTTCCCCTCCTTCTGTTATGGTCTTGCCCTCCACCACCATAACATAATCCCTGACGTACACAACCACCCCATGTCTTAACATTTTCCCGATCTTTCTGAACAGGGCATACCCTAGGACTGTGAGATCCCACTTGTTATTCTGCACTGCCCAAGTTTCTATGATGGCTACTATATTGAATTCCTCTGCTACTATTAGTGCCTTCAGTTCCTCCATCTTCTTGTCCAAGCTTCTAGCATGTGCACATAAAACTATGGGAGTCATACCCTATGTAGCCATACCTTGAGCACTATGGAAGGGACTTCCTTGTTTTTGGAAGGGCAGGATGGGTGCTGACCACATTTCTCCAGCATTCTTGGTTTTACATGGTGCAATACTGTAAAGAAGTGGGCCACACTCCTGCGCTCACCTACAGGGTAACATGCTGAGCTGATGTAGGAAAGTATAGTTACGCAAGAACTTACCATAACAGTAGATCTTCGAGAAACGCTCTTTCAGTAGGTATTCACATGTAGGACTAAGCCGCCAGGCGTCAAGACCCCACGGAAAAACTTCTAGCTAGCAGCCTCTGGCGGGGGACCACCCCCACATCAGGTGACCGGATGATGCCGGTATAAAGGGGTGGTCCCCCCACGCTCACCTTCCAGTTCTTTCCTGCCAAAGGCCAAAAGAAGCAAGACAAGAGAGAACTGGATATTCCCCCCCATGGAAATGGAGCCAAGAAGCTTAGGGGGACGGAGGGCGGGAAGGCAATACTTACTGCAAGAGCCTCTCTTGAAGATCTACTGTTACAGTAAGTTCTTACGTAACTGTACTATCTTACTTCGAGAGGGCTCTTGCAGTAGGTATTCACATATAGGACTGAGTCCTAAGCAGTCTGGAACAAGGAAAAGTACTCGGGGAGGAGGATTGTCATCTATAGCATGGTACCTCAGGCTGAACAGGTCTCATGAGAGGAGACCTTGTAGGACAGCAAACTCGAAGCCTGCTCTACGGTGAGAGGCAATGTCCAAATTGTAGTGTTTTATGAAGGTATGGACAGAAGTCCAAGTTGCAGCAGCACAGATGTCTGCCGCTGACACATTCTTAAAACAAGCCGCAGAGGCAGCTACTCCTCTGGTGGAGTGACCTCTGACTTGACACGGAAGGGTTTTGTTGTACTTGTCATTACAGAAAGTGATACAATGAGCCAACCATTTTGATAGGCACTGCTTAGAAACAGCATTGCCTTCTCTTTTGTAAGCAAAAGAGACAAAAAGCTAATCAATTTTCCCGAGATCCTTAGTCCGACTGGCGTAGTATCTCAGTATTCTGTGAACATCCAAAGTATGCAAGAGGTACTCCCCTTGATTCGAGTGTTGCATAAAGAAAGCAGTTAGCTCAATGGATTGATTCGGCGTAGATTCAGCTACCACCTTAGGGAGAAACTTAGGGTTGGTGCGTAGAGCCACACGTTCCTTGTGAAAAATCAAGTACGGGATTTTGCACATCAAGGCCTGAAGCTCGGAAATGTGCCGAGCAGACGTGATGGCCGCTAGGAAGAGTGTCTTCCAAGAAAGGAACTTTAAATCAGCTGTAGCTGCCGGTGCGAAAGGAGATAGAATAGAGAACCCCTCTGAGGAAAGTCTTGGAGACTTCCAACTGCGCAAAAGTCCTGTCTCCAAAGGGAATATGGTAGGCTGAGATAGCTGCCATGTGGACTTTTAACGACAAATGGCTGAGACCCAGATCAAAGAGGTGATGCATGTAGTCCAGGACTTTATTGGCTGGGCACAAGAAAGGCTTGAAGTCCTTCGAATTGGCCCAAATAGAAAACTGTTTCCACTTCATGGTATAGGTGGACCTGGTGGAAAGCTTCCTGGCCTCTACCAAAATGTCCGCTACGAGAGGAGAAACTCCAAAGCGGGCTTTAGCTACCTCTGCAGGAGCCACACATGTAGATGAAGGGATTTGAGACCTGGATGAACAAGGGTCCCCTGATCCTGGGTCAACAACTGTTGTGACAGAGGAAGGGAAGAGAAGAGGAGGTTCCTCTGAAAACTGTTGCAAAAGAGACAACCAAACTTGCCTCGGCCAGAAGGGAGTGTTGAGAATCATTTGAGCTCCCTCCGATCCGAGTTTGTTCAGGACCCTCAGAATTAAAGGAATGGGAGGGAAGGCATAAACAAATCTGTCCCTCCAAGCGAGAGACAGAGCATCCCGCCAAAAAATGTCTCGCCCTGGAGCGAGCGAGCAGAAGGTGGGAAGCTTTGCGTTTTGGGGAAAGACAAAGGGGTCTATCTGAGGTGTTCCCCATAGCTGAAAGATACAGGTTACTCACCTGTAACAGGAGTTCTAGGAGTGGTATATGTTGTTCATCCACACTGTCTGGCAGGTTCCTTGCCGCTTTAAATCTTGCTGGAAAGGTCTTCAAGCTGGCTCCTCCCACCCACCCCGGGTGGTAAAACCCTCAGCTCCACCCAATTATGCCAGAGCTAGCCCGCTGGAAGCCAGGTTGCGCGTCGAAGCTGGGGAGGTCGGGTGGGTCGTGCAGATGAACAACATATAACACTCCTAGAACTCCCGTTACAGGTGAGTAACCTAACCTGTATTTCTAGGGACGTGGATAAGTTGTTCAATCCACACTGTCTGGCAGACTCCTAGCAGTTCTCCGGGAGGAGAGAGGCAAGGTGCTCACCCCCTATACTTACTTGGGGAATAAGGACTGGAGAACCGAGGTCCCAAAATCAGCATCCCAGCGTGACTCAAGGTCAATGTGGTAATGGGAAATGAAGGTGTGTGCTGACTTCCAGGTAGCAGCCCTGCAGATTTCCTGGATAGGGACGTCCCTAGAAGCAGCCACCCGAAGCAGCGGTATGGCGGACAGAACGAGCTCTTATCCCTTTGGGAGGCTCCATGCCCGCCAACCTAAAGCAGAGATCTATGCAAGAGGGGACCCACCTGCTTATTGTCCACTTGGCTGCAGGTCTGCCAGGTGCGGCTTCAGCGTAGGTGACAAACAGCTGGCGAACCTCTCCTTGAACTTCAGCCATTCGCTCCTTATAGTAAGCGAGCGCTCTTCTAGGGTCCAGAGTATGGAGCCTATATTCGGCCTCCGAGGTGTGACTGGGGTAGAACACCAGCAGAGTCAACATCTGGTTAAGGTGAAACTCTGACACCACCTTCGGAAGGAATTTCGGGTGGGGGCGAAGGACAAACTTGTCCATGTGGAAGACCAGATAAGGAGACTTGAAGGAAAGCACCTGGAGCTCTCCCATCCATCTGGCTGACCTAACAGCCACCAAGAAGGCGGTCTTCCACGACAGGTGGGAGATATCGCACCTGTGCATCAGTTCGAATGGCTTGCCCATGAGCTTAGCCAATACCAGCAGTAGATCCCACGGAGGTGGAGGTTCTCGCACTGGAGGGGATATGTGATCAAGGCCTTTGAAAAAGCGCCCGACCACCTTCTCCTGCACCACTGACTGCTTGCCGGCCCGCGCCTGGTAAGCAGAGATGGCTAGGTGCACCCTAAGGGTCACGATCAAGCCCTAGCTGGAGAAAGGACTATAGGTAGTCCAAAATGCTAGCCAAAGGACAGGAGGAAGGGTCCAACCCCTTGTCCTGACACCAAATGGAGAATCTCTTCCATTTAAAGGCATAGCATTTTCTGGTTTACGGGACACCTCAACGACGCTGAGGACCTTGTCGGAAAGACCCAAGGCCTGGAACTCTAGCCACTCAGGAACCAGGCCGTCAGGTGCAGGGATTGAAGGTCCAGATAGAGCACCTTCCCCCTGTCGACTGAGATCAGGTCCGGGCGGGCTGGAAGCCGCCTTGGGGGCCTGGAGCAGAGGCTGAGGAGATCTGGATACCAGAACTGGCGGGGCCAGTCTGGGGCTACCAGAATCACCTGCGCCTTGTCCCTCTTCACCTTAAGAAGCACCTTGTGGATCAAGGGACATGGAGGGAAGGCGTAGAAGAGGCCTAGGGTACACGGGCTCAAGAAGGCATCCCCCTGCAGCGAGCCCTGCTGAGGGGGGCAGGCATGAAACAGCCTCAGCTTCGCATTCTCCCTGGAGGCAAACAGGTCCACCTGAGGGGTGCCCCAATGGGAGAACAGATCTTGTATTACCTCCGGCAGGAGAGACCACTCATGAGATGCAGCACCTATCCAGCTGAGGGCATCGGCCAGACTGTTGGAGGCTCCTGCCACATGGATGGCTAGGAGATCCGCCTCCAGGCTGATCATGAGAGACCAGGTGCGGAGAGCCTCCTTGCACAGAGGCAAGGAGTGCGTCCCATCCTGACGGTTGAGGTAGTACATGTTCGTGGTGTTGTCCGTCTGGACCTGAACCACTTGACCCCGTACAAACGGAGCAAAGGCGGTGAGGGCTAGGCGCACTGCTCGAAGCTCCAGCAGGTTGATGTGGCATCGAGACTCCTGAGGGGACCAGAGTCAGTGGGCCCTGAGATCCCCCAGATAGGCACTCCAACCCATCAGAGAGGTGTCGGTCGTTAAAGTGACTGTCGGCTCAGGGTGCACAAACGGGATACCCTCCTGCAGATGAGCCAGGACGAGCCACCACTGCAGGCCATCCCACATCTCCTGGGTCACCGTCACCGGCTGGTCCAGAGGACGAGTGCTGTGACCATTGGCTGGCCAGTCCCCATTGCAGGGGACACATATGCCAGCGAGCCCAACGGACCACACTGGTGAAGGCCGCCATGAGGCCCAGAAGGCGCAGGAAGTCCTGGGCAGGGCGCAATTGCCCAACCAGAAATGACTGGGCAAAGGAGGAAAGGACCTCAGCCCTGTCCGCCGGGAGCCGGGCTCTGTCTCGAAGAGAGTCGAGCTCTGCCCCAATGAACTGAATCACCTACGATGGCACGAGTTCCGACATGGCCTCACTGATGAGGAGGCCAATATGAGAGCAGACCTGGAGGGTCAGATCCCTGGACCGCTCCACCTCCAACCTGGAAGGGGCTGCAATCAGCCAGTCGTCCAGGTAAGAGTACACCCAGTCCCCTCAGCGCTGCAGGAATTCTGTCACCACTGCCATGGATTTGGTGAAGACCCTGGGAGCTGAAGAGAGGCCGAAGGGCATGGCCCGGAACTTGTAAAGAGATCCCTCTGCTCTGAAGCGGAGGAATCGCTGATGAGATGGACGGATTGGGAAATGAAAGAACGCGTCCTGAAGGTCCAGAGAACAGAACCACACGCCTAGTTCCAAGGACGGAATGATCTGAGCCAGAGTGACCATCCTGAAGGTGCGTGGCCTTAGAAACTTGTTCAGGTCGTGCAGGTCAAGAATGGGGCGCCAGTCCCTCGTCCGTTTTGGGACCAGGAAGTACCCGGACACAAACCCTGGGTCTGGAGGATGGTCTGCCACCTCGGTGATCACCTCCTTCTGGAAAAGCAAGGCAATGTTGGCTCGACGAGCTGACAGAGAGGCTGCAGAACCCGTTGCCCTCCGTGGGGCGACGGCTCAATAGGGAGGGAACTGCTCGAATTCCAGAGGCAGACCCCTGCCAACCACTTCTAGCACCCAGTGGTCCGTCATGATAGCGGACCAGGCAGACAAGAAGTGGCGGAGCCGTCCCCCCACGGGGGGAACCCAGGGAGGAGTGACGTGGCTGGGAGCGACACCCCTCACCAGTCACTGGGCAGGCTTGGAGGAAGGGCCCCTGAGGGACCTCCTGGACCCTTCCCTCCAGGCTTCCTACTAGAGGAAGCGGCAGACTTGGCCTTAGGGCACCAAGTGTGAGCCTGCTGGCCCTGATGCTGGTGTTGCTGGGCCGGACATGCCGCAGGAGCGGAAGGGCAAAAGGGCTTACGCTGCTGCTGGCGGCCTGTGTCCTTCTAGGCAGACGTGACCGAGTCCAAGGTGGCATTGGACTTCTCGATCCTCTGGAGATGGCCTTCCACTCCAGGCCCGAACAAGTCAGTGCCCAGGAAGGGAATGTCTGCCAGCTTGTGCTGGGTGTCCGCCGTGAAGGTGGAGATCCTCAGCCAAGCTCTGCGGTGCATGGCCACTGCGGCCGCTACTGATCGGGCACAAGAGTCACCAATGTCCAAAGAAGTTTGGAGCTGTTGTTTAACCACCGCCCTTCCCTGATCCCGTACCTGCTTGACAGTCGTCTGATGGTCAGCAGGGAGATGAGGAATTGCCTCATCCAGGGAGCCCATAAGGGTGTGTGAGAAATGTGCCATCAGTAAGGCCGAGCTAGCCTGTCGAAGGCCTAGAGAGGAAGCAGCGTAAATCTTCCACCCCACATAATCCAGCTTTTTGGATTCCTTATCGGGTGGTCTGTCCACGTACCGAGTGTTCCCGGAATGCTGGAAAACGCTGTCAGTCACTAACCCCTCCGGAGAGGGGTGCTCTGAGAAACCGGAGAGTGAACCAGTGGGGACCGCGTACTTGCGAGCCATCCTGGCCGAAGGCGCGGGACAAGATGCTGGCCACTGCCACAACTCCAGGGCCAGGACAACAATGGTTTTGGCCACCGGAAAGGCCTCCGTAGGGGAATCCCCTCGGTCCAGTATCTTCATAAGGGGATACTTAGCCTGTTTTTGAATGGGTTCGAGCTGCATCCCAGTAGACTCTGAGATGAGTCGAAGCATACCCAAAAACGAGGATGGGCTCTCATCCACCGACTGGCCCCCTGCAGACTCCAGGTCAAGCGGCCTGGAGAACAGGGAGGAGTCGTCGTTAGACTCCGTGGAGTCTGCGAACAGCTGCCGAGCACCTGAGCCACCCTCCACCTGCCAAGGACGATTGGAAGTGAGGGTGAACGACAACCTATGGGGCAAGCCCTAACCCGACCGAGAATCCTTGGTCGGGGCCCCAGTCTTCGGTTGTGGAGGCGGAGGTTCCACCACAATGGGTGGAGCAGCTGGTTTCGGCCAAACAACCGGCGCCAGAGTCGGCTCCTCAACTACGACAAGAGGTTGTTTCGTCTGCTCCGGTGACAGCCACTTAATGGTCGGAGTAGGCAACGGAGTCGGTTTGTACTGGTCAATAAAAGTTGCTGCCATATCAAGTCCTCATAGCGCCGACGCAACTTGTGCCGGAGCCTATCCTCCAAAGAGGACAAGCGGCGATGCCGCTTTCCATGGTGCCGAGACCAAGACCGCCTACGTCAGAGGGACTGGCTGGACCTGTAGAGGACCAAGACCTTCAGGGATGCCGAGGGTGGGTCAGAGAGGGGCCGGGGGGAAACCCGCCCTTCCCTCGGTTCAGGGACCTAAACCGAGGACTTCGGCACAGGAGGCACACACAAGTTCTCGGTAACTACCGGGGGAACCGGTGAAGAAGGGTTGTCGACTTCTCCAGTCAACAAACCGTCCGACGGGTCGAGAAAAATCTCGACTGTGTCGATGGATGCCTCGGCTGGCTGACCTGACAGGGACACCGTGAAGCCAGCGGCCACAGCCACAACCTCGACCAAAGTTGAGAGTTGACGGTCCAGTGAAGGGGATCTCTCCCGCTCCCACAAACATCGACGATGGGATTTACCTTTAGAATCCTTCTTCTTGGACCGACTGGTATGTCCCGATGACCCTTCTCCCTTAGTGGAGAGAGACTGACAAAGCTCCTTAAAAGAAGCAGTGTAGGAGGAGCCCAAGGAGAGCCGGACAAATGCCATGGCTGAGGAGGAAGAAGAAGCGGCCTGGGCCACTTCCTCCTCAAGGGTGATCAACTGCTCCAACTGCTCTGCGGAGCCTGCCACCGCGGACACCACCCAACGGGCCTTAGACTTAACCGGCGGGTACCATCAAGCGGAAAAGGACTTGCACAATTCGTAGGCCTGCGAATCGTGGCCAAGCCCCAGGCAGTAAACACATGTGGAGTGCGGATCGGTCCGGGACATCTTCTGCCACAAGGGCACCGACGGAAGCCGGCAGTCGATTTGTCCATCGCAGCCATGAGGGAAGACGAAGACCTCAGTCCTGTAAATTTTTAAAATTAGTTTCAGGAAACCCGAAGAGTTTGGAACCAGGCCTAAAACGCAGAGCGCTAAGGAGGGAACCTGAGCTTCCAAGCGGGAAGGAAGATCTGCCATCATGGGGCGGAGCCGAGGGTTTTACCACCCGGGTGGATGGGAGGAGCCAGCTTGAAGACCTTCCGCAAGATTTAAAGTGGCAAGGAACCTGCCAGACAGTGTGGATTGAACAACATATCCAAGTCCCTAGAAATGTCGTTTACGACTTCTTGATCCAACTCCCATTCGTGGGACCTGGCTGAGGACTCGCTGAGTTGATCTGCCAGTGTATTTTCCTATCCTGGAACGTGGACCTCGGTCAAGTGAAGATGATGCTGGGCTGCCCATTGCCAGACTCTCATCGCTTCCTGGCACAGAGGGTAGGACCGTGTCCCTCCCTACTTGTTGAGATACCAGACAACGCACATGTTGTTGAACTGTATGAGAAGATGACCAGGGAGGATGAAAGAGTAGAGCCTGGAGGGCAGAAAGAACTGCTCTCAGTTCGAGCACATTTATGTGCAGATTTTGTTTGAACCTGGACCAGCTGCCCTGAGTCCTGTGAGACCCCAGATGGGCACCCCAACCTTCTCATGATGCATCCGTCATCAACGTCTGGGAGGGCGGATCGATGTAGAAATGAACCCCCAGGCACAGGTTCTCCTGAACCATCCACCATTGCAAGTCCCTGGCCATGGGATCAGATACTAGAACTTCCTGGTCTAAGTCGCCCCTGGTTTGGTCCCACTTGAGACAGAAGCGGCCATTGAGAGATCCTCATATGGAGCTGAGCAAGTGGCACTGTCGAAATGGCAGCCGCCATTAGCCCGAGGAGGCGGAGGACTGACCTGGCTCTGACCCTCCCGCGACCGGACAGAAAATGGGCCTGAGTCTGAAGGGTGTCTACCCTGTCCGGAGGCAAGAAGGCTTTGCCAGTGATCGTATCCAGAATCACCCCTATAAATTGGAGGCGTTGGCATGGGACCAAATGGGACTTGGCCTGACTGATGGTGATACTCAGGCTGGTAAAAATCTGCAGGGTAAGGGAAAGGGAGTACAGGAGTTCCTCCCTGGATGTGGCCGCCAGGAGCCAGTCATCCAGGTACGAGGATACCTGTACTCCCTGGGTATGCAGGTGAGCCGCTACCACAGACAGGTAGTTGGTAAACACTCGGGGGGCCAAGGAAAGACCAAACGGGAGGGTCTTGAATTGGTAGTGGTCCCCCTGAAAGCAAAATCAAAGGAAACTGTAGAGGGATGGGCATATGGGGATATGCAGGTAGGCATCCTGCATGTCCAGAGCACATAGCCACTGTCCCTGCTGAAGAAAAGGTAGAAGGCTCTGCAAAGAGAGCATTCTGAAGCATTTGTACTCCACGAGCATGTTCAGGGGAGCTGAGGTCCAGTATAGGCTTCAGATCTCCCGTCTTCTTTGGAACAAGGAAGAAATGGGAATAGTAGCCGGTTCCCCAAAGATGGGTGGGAACTGGCTCTATTGCCGCCTTCGAGAGAAGGGAGATGATTTCCTCTAGGACCAGAGGAAGATGTTGCAGGGAGTAAGATGACTGCAGGGGTGGTCTTCGGGGTGGTTTCTGTAGAAACTCTATTGAGTGTCCTGCTGATATCAACTGGCGCACCCAAGTGTCTGAAGTTATCCTCTCCCAGCCCAGCAGATGGGAGGAGATCTCCCCCCTACTGATTCCTCTGAAACCTTCAGAGCCAATGGGAGAGGCAGGAAGTCAGGAGGTGTGAGGCAGTGCAGCAGCCAAGGCTCCCGCCGCTTTTTTGCTGGGGGAGTCTTGGTTGCTGAGGGGTCCGATGTTTGTTGGCCCATTTGCCCTGTGATTTTTGTCTTTGTCGGTTTTGGCGATGAAAAGGATGCTGCTGCCCTTAAGGGGGCCTGTACATAGTGCTAACATACTTGAGTGCAGTGCCCTTCTCCTGCAGTTTGGTAATGATGTCGTTGACATCACCCCCGAGCAGCACCGAATCCCTGAAGGGAGCATCCTGGATGGCGGATTGCCCTTCAGGGACCAAACCTGATATGCAGAGCCAAGCATGGCGCCGTAGGCCTACGGCGAAGGCCGAGCTCCTTGCAGCTGTGTCCACTGCATCGCAGGTGGCACGAAGCATGTGCCGACTGGCCGAACGAGCAGAACGGACAAGATCAGCCACTTCCTGTTTAGTCTGTGCCTCAGAAGGGAGTCCAATTTGGATTCCACCTGGCTAAGGATGGTCTTCTGGAAATCCCCATATGTGCCACATAGTTCAGGGCCCTAATACCGAGGGTAGAAGAGGAATAGATCTTCTTCCCGTACTGGTCCAGAAGCTGGGATTCCTTATTAGGCGGAGACGAGCTGAGGTGTTTGGGACTGGCAGAGCAGCCGTGAGCGGCGCTGATGACAACCGAGTTCGCCTTGGAGTGAAGGCTAAGAAAGTCTACACCCTCAGGAGCCTGGTACAGCCTGTCCACCTTCCTCGGAAGGGCGGGGGGCGAACGCAGAAGGTTGTTTCCAAATGGTGGAAACAAGATCTGCATGAGGCTCTATCCAGGGTGGAATCATGGGCATCAAGTTTTTTACACTGTGGGTCTGGCACCACAGATTGCCACTGATGTACTTTCTGGATTTTTCTCAACAGCTCCAGAAAGGAAGGGTCCTCTGGAGGGGACTTCTGAGGAGTCCTTGGCCTGGGGCATTCTGGAGTATGGGGCTCATCTTCGGGGTCAGAGTGGCCGAACTCTGAGTCCGAGTCAGAAGTTTCTGACTAAGAGGAGGAAGACGCCTCCCTATGAGGGGGAGGGACAGCCCCTCTGGGGAGTTCCTGGGGCGTATCCTCCCTCCTCGGCACCAGAGGGCTCTCCTCTGGTGTCGGGAAGGAGGAGTCTCCCGTCTCCGACGTAGGGGATCCTGTATAGGGTCCGGCGTCGGCTGACGACTCTCAACTTCCCTGGTGAGCTGAACCTTGTCCTCAGCCCACCAGGAGGTCAAGGTCTCCTTCAAATCTGCCGGTGGCTGAGGAGTGGGCAGCGGAGGAGGAGGGGAATACGGATATTGAGGGTATCCTTAAAAGGAGTATCCGTAATCCGATAGTGGGTAGCCTGGTGTCAGGTACTGAAGCATCGGGTACTGCAGCGCCGGATATTGTGGCGTTGGGTACTGGGGCACCAGATACTGAGGAGTCGGATATTGCGGCACTGGGTATTGTGGTGTCGGGTACCCCGGGGGCCAGGGGCTCTGACGGAGCAGAGGGACCTGGCAGAGGCCCTGCTGGTGGACCAGATGGTGGTAACGCTGGCTCCGTGGGCGTCGTGCCTGGTGTGGGTATGCCTTTGAGAGGGTCTGAAGGACCTGATGGAAGGATAGGCCTATCACCAGGTAAAGGGACGCCGGATGGCTTCAGGTCGGCCAGCATTGGTACGGCGTCTGAGGGTCTGGCGTCAGGGGATCCGGCCCAGGAGGAGGATTCCCTGATGGCAGCATCCCAGTGTCCTCGGTGATGACTGGAGAAGGAGGATTATAATTCCCGGGGTTCAGTCGAGGAGACACGGGGACCTCAGAGGGCAATGTGGTAAGACATTGTGGAGAGCCTGGGGCGTCAGACTGTTCGATGGGGTCTGACGCAGGCTTCTTGGATTGGCGGGCATCAGAGGAGTCGGCATCCACCTTATTGGCCGAATCCAGGCAGACATCGAAGGAGCCGGCGTTCAACTTATCGGACTCCCTGCCCGAGGAAGGCCAAGAAGGAGATGCAGTCTTGTCGGGAGGTGTTCTGGCTGGGCGCTGCCCCAAAGGGGTAAGCGACTTAGCAGCCTTGTCCGGTCGAGTGTCGGTGGGACAAACATCCAACTTAATGGACCCGCTCTGACTGGAAGGCCGCGTGGAAGAAGCAGCCTTCATGGGAGTGGAGGCCTCCTTTGCCCCAGAGGCTCCCGAAGGGCCTGAGTGCGAGCCAGATGGGAGAGGTGATGCCTTCTTGGTAACCACAAAGACGGCCGTCATGGAGCGATCCCTGGCGGGGACATTACCATAAGTGCCGCGACTCCGGCTGGAGTCGCGGCTGCTGTGGAAGCCAGTTCCCAGTGCTTCTCCTTGTCGCACTTTTTCTTATGACCTTCGGGGGAAGTAGACACCTGCATAAGTTTCTTTAACTCTTTTTCCATGGAGGCCATTTTCTTCTTTAGGGTATGGGCTTCCAGGGACTGCTGCCTTCTTTTGCAGGTAGCGGAGCTGAACTTCTGGCAGTGCTGACACTTCTCCATGGGGTGATCTGGGCCCAGACTGAAGAGGCACAAGGCGTGGCCGTCCTTGTGTGGAAGTTGGGAACCACACGAGTCGCACTTGTTCTTAAGTGATTCGGAGGGCATCGGGGACGACATACACAGCGAATTGTTGAAAAAAAATAGAAATTCAAAGAAAATAGGTAGAAAAGTTAGAAAACTTAGAGACCGACGAATGACTGATGAGCGCTATTCTACCATGAGGAACTTTTACAAGCTGACAACGGGAAAGAACTGGGAGGCGTGCATGGGGGGATCGCCCCTTTATACCGACGTATGACGTGGGGGCGGTCCCCCGCCACAGACTGCTAGCTAGAAGCCTGCGAACCCGACGCCAAGGGTTTAGTCCTATATGTGAATACCTACTGCAAGAGCCCTTTCGAAGTAAGATCTGTGTATGTATAAGATGTCAAAGTGAGAAAAGTTGCATGGTCTATTCCTTCTACTAGTAGAAGCTGCAATGCACAAGGAAACTCAAAAGTCCCTGCCGTGGACGTAGGCTTGATTTGGAGGCATATACTCCATGCTTCTGAGGCTGACATGACTTGAGGAGATGGGAGTGCCTGTGCTAAAAGACCTGAGTACCATAAAGAACTAAGCAAAAAGAAACTGAACACCATTATAACTGGGATTCAAGCTAGGGACTTGAATGATGTATTAATGAGGATGTAATTGCCCTGTGTTATTTGGCTCCCACCACCTCCTTCTCTTAAAGTGGCGGTCACTTGTGAATGTCTGTCAAGATCATTTACCCTTTTGTAATATACCACTCCATTGTTCATTGTATTAACATATGTCCTTGACTACTTCACGTTGTAATATGATCAATTATCTTTCTTATACTATGTAAAATGTCTATGCAACATTACCTGTAATTAACTCTGGGTCGCCCCTGAAAAACGGACTGTAATGGTTCCAGCGGGCCTACCCCGGTTCCCAAAATTAAATAAATGCATTATTTAAAATAGGCTATGAAGACATAAAACCTTAATACTGAGCAAAGATGCATCTCTATAAAACATCTGTATATCCACTGTTACATAACGTTTATTCTGAGGTGACTTTTATTTAGTCTGTATACCTGGTATCAATATCAGCTGCTTGGATTGTATTGAAGAGTAATTCAGCTACACCAACTCCTTCTACATTTATTAGATGAGGCTGGAACAATGCTTCAGGTGCTTCAAAACGTTCTCCACCAACTTTGATAACTCTGCCATCTGGAAGCTACACAGCAAGAACATCCAGTTAAAAGTTGAGAAAAAAACCCAACATTCTAGTAGTTAGTACCATCTTCACCCTCAGGATACAATACTAATGCTGTTATACAGTAGCTTATACTGGTAACAGTTTGCTGTCACCACAGAGGGGAAAGTCTATTCTCTCCAACACACAAGAGGCACAGTGACACCTTTAGGCATTTATGTGGTGTCAGGCTCTGTATATTAACCACTACAACTTTTTACCAATATGTGTATCTGAAATAAATTAGATAATGCACTGGTATGAATAACTATGGTTCACTATGTAACACAATGCACCTAGGGCACAGAAACCGCAGCACTTAGTCCAGAATGAGGGGGAGGTACTTGCAGTCACTATGCAGGAAAGGGACCTCGGGGTTATTATATCTGAGGACCTCAAGGTGCCAAGGCAGTTTGTATGGCTAGTGGAATGCTGGGCTGCACAAGGAGGGTATCTCCAGCAAGAGCTGGGAGATGGTGCTGCCATTATATCACTCGCTGATGCAGCCACTCCAGGAGTACTGTGTTAATTTTTGGAGACTGCACCTCAGAAAGGACATAGAGTGCAGTCAGTCCAGTGGAGGGCAACTAAAATGATACATGGTTTGCATGAGAAGCCCTACAAACAGAGATTAAGGATCTCTACGTGTACACCCTGAAACAGAGGTGAGGGAGAGAGACATGACACTGTATTAACCTACAAGTACCTGAAAGGGGTGAACAGGGTACAAGTGGGGAGTCTCTTTCAAATGAGAACAAGCACCAGGATCAGGGGGCATGCGCTAAACCTGAAAGGGGGTGGGGTTCAAGAGTGATATAAGGAAATATTTCTTCATTGAAAGGGTAGTGGATGCCTGGGATAGAATGCCAGAAATGGTGGAAACTAAAACAGTAGGAGGCTTCAAGCATGCATGGGATGGACAAAGGGATGTATTAGATAGGAGGCAGGGAGATGGGAGGGTCGATGGAGACCAGATAGGGTCTGCGGAGACAGAATAGGTAGGGAACATTAGGTGAGCCAAGCAGTCCTTGTTTGACATCAGATTCTAGGTTTCTATTATGTCATCAGATTACCCTCACCCCAAATCACCACGGATGGGTCAACCAGCTTTTCTTGTGAATCATTCCAGTTGTCTTTTGGTGTAGATCAGGTAAGCCTCAAAGATTCTTTGTGCCAGAAAATGATTATGCACTTAACACAACTGCTGATCTTTCTATCTTCTCTATAGATTACCACTAATGGGTTTGTGCTGGAGGCACAAGGACCCGGTGGGAGGCAAAACTTTCTGGACGGCTGGCGGCAAGAGTAGGCCCTGCATGTGTGTCACCACACAAGCCCGCTTGTATACAGCAGAGCCAGTCCCCAACTACCTCAGTATCTTTTTTACCGAGGGGGTGAGCAGCATGAACCTAACGAGTAACTGATGCACTTAACCTAAGGCCATGAGGCCTGTGTAAGAAGAGCCACCCAACCCAGAATGTCTGCACAGCCGAAAACCAAGTACGAAAGAATGAAGACGAACACAACAATACTGGAGTGAGTCTGGGGGATGGTAGGCAGACGTGGTAATCTATGGAGAAGATATTCGGGAAGATCAACAGTTATGGTAAGTATGTAACTTTCTTATCTTCCAAGAATCAATCTTGTACATAGATTCCCACTAATGAGTCAGAGCTCCAAGCTCAGAGAAAGTCCCCCAGACTAGGGAGGCTGGAGCTCAGGGCTCATTCAGAATAGAAATCCATTCAGAACTGTCCTGCCAAAAGTGGTATGCTGCTTGGCACTGACATCCAGGGCATATTTCTTTGGTAAAAGTATGCACTGTGCTCCAGATGCAGCACTGCAAAGTCCCCCAACTGGCACTGAGCAGTTCTCTGAGAGGGTAGTGACAACTGCTCTGATGTAGTAGGCATGTACCTTGCCCTCTAGTTTCACCTGAGCCATGGTGCAGCAGCAGCAAAAGCAATTTAGTAAAAATTACTCACCATAGTAATGTCTTCCAAAGGATCCCTCACACTTTGCTTAACAACTGCAATCATTCAACTGAAATGAGCTGCACCAGAGTCTAGAATTTCATGCTAATTAGATAATCATAGAATGAAATTCAAAACTTCTGAGTGGTCAAGCTCACCCTTGCATTCTAATGGCAGATTTATTTATAAAGCTAAGGTGAGCAGTGACCACTAAACTAGTTAAAAGGCTATCAAAATACATAATTTAAAAAGTTTCCCAAACCTTTTTAACAAGGCAGAATAAACCTTTAAAACTGCAATGAAAAATTCTAGAAATATTAGATCACTGAGTATCAACTGTAAGGTACTGTAACAAGTAATGCTCAAGCAAAACAGAAAAGGTACAGAACCTACTTGGGGAAAATATTCTGCAAGACAGCAGTGCCAAAGCTGGCATCCCTTCTGGACTTTATATACAGACAGCAGTGCTCTATGAAAGTGTGTACTATTTTGCAGGTAGCTGATTTACAGATTTACTATAGGGAGACACCCTTGGAAGTTGCCACAGAGGCAGACATGTCCCTTGTAGAGTGGGCCCTGAGGCCTACAGGTGGCAATCTGCCAGCTTTGATGTAACAGAAATGAATATGGGAAATTACCCAAATAGAAATGGTTCTCTTGGATGCTGGTTTACCTTGCCCTACTTCACAGTAGGAGACAAACAGCTGAGCACTGGCGGACCTGACCTTCTTTATATGGTCCAAGTAGTACTTCAGAGCTTTCTTAACCTCCAGACTGTGACGCTTTTGCTCCCCTGGGCTGGACTTTGCTGTAGAGAACACAGGAAGTGTGACTGACTGATTCAGATGAAATTCAGATACCACTTTGGGGAGGAATGTTCTGTTAGTTCTCAAGACTACCTTGTCCCTGTGGAATATAGCCTTGTTTACACTGCCAACTTTGCAGCGCATCAACCCATGCACATAGGTTGATGCGCTGCAAAAAATCATCTTCACAATCAAACACAACAAAGTGCCCTTCAGATCCTTTTTGATCAGACAAATTTGTAAGGATCAGTATCAGAGCTAGCGTGTTAAGGGCCGGTACAGACGCTTTGCTGTACTCGCTCCACTTCAAATGCTTTGCCCTGGGAATTTAATAGCCCCTCTTCAGAGTGACCTGTGGCGCTGCTATGGCCAGCTGTGTAAACAGTCAACTGGTGGGGAAGAAGCAAGCACAGCAGAAAGGGAGCAGTGCTGATGCCAGAAGCGCTGCCACAGTGTAAACAGGGCTTATGATATAGTTAGGATCTGCACAGAGGGCTTGAAGCTCACTGGCACTTCTGGAAGATAAGAGTGCCACCAGGAAAACTGCTTTCCAGATAACATAATTCCAGGCAGCAGTTGCCATAGGCTAAAAAGGAGCCTCCATCACCAGAGTGATACACAAGTTCAGGTCACATGGGGGGAGAGGATCCCTTATTGGAGGGTACAGGTGAGCAAGGCCTTTAAAGAACCTTTTGAAAATGGGCTGCAAGGTCAGTGACCTATCCTTACCAGCTGAGGCATATGCTGACACTGCTGCCAGATGCACCATTGAAGGCCTACGGCCTAGGGACTGGAGGTGAACCAGGTAATCCAGGATTGAAGGAAGGCTCACCTGAAGTGGGCTACACTGCCAACAGGAGCATTAATGGGAAAATATTTTCCGTTCTGAGGCATTGGTTCTCCTAGTTGCTGGTTCTCTGGAAACCTTAAGCTCTTTCAAAACCTTCTCAGAGAGGTTTAGTCCAGAGAACTCTAGCTCTTCAAGTACCATGCTCTGAGGTGCAGAGTTCTCAGATCTGGGAATGTTATCCTGCCCTGAGACAAAGTCAGCAGACTGTACCTCAGGGGAAGGTTGATGGGATGCTTGATGGAGAGGGACAGGAGAAGTGAGTACCAAGTCTGCCTGGCCCAGTCTGGAGCTATGAGTATTATTGTTGCCGATTCCCTTCTCAGTTTGAGCATCACTCTCAGTAAAAGTGAGAGTTTTTTTTTTTTTAACTTTATTTTTTATTATTTTCAATGCACTCGTACATACATTACATTCCAAGTAGAGATTTCAGTTATAATATCCATTGAGGACGCCACCCCTCTTATATTCCAAATAATAATATCATTCTACTACTTTAAGATACAACTGGGGGGGTATCAATTATTTTACGACATTTTTATTACAAACTTGCTAGAGTTTAAGCCCATGAGCTGCATGGAAAAAAAATCACCAACACATTTATACATTAGAAGTCCATCCTAGCTTCCTCTTAAATCAGAGGATTATACTAATGTCCATGCTTTAACTAAATAAAAGAATCACTACTGTGATATTTCAATGTACATTTATGCCGCTTCAGAAATAATAAATCCCCAGCAACACAGGTCTCTATTTTTGGAAAAAGTTTGCTCAACCAGCTTTCTCCACTTTAAACTGAAACCACCCAGAACCAAACAGTTAGGATTTAATTAAAACAGGTTCCAATAAGACAAAAATCGTTTTGGTACTTAAGCAAATTGTCCCAGCTTTAGAACTTAAAGAAATGTTCAATCAAACTGCTCTCCCAGGACAAAAGAGTAATGTATGGATTAAAGTCTCTCCTTACTCTCAATCCTTCCGAAGTATGATCCTCTCCGAGACTTCATGTTTCATTTTCGTCCGAAGACAAGTTGCCTTGTCCCTCAGTGCGCTTCCTTCTCGGAAGGTGGCTCTGGGCCCATCTGCTTGCCTCTTTCTGTTCCGAAAAGACGTAGATCTTCCCCTGATATGCTATCCTGAGTCGGGCTGGAAATAGAATGTTGTGCTGAATTCCTGCTTCATGTAGTATGGCCCTAACGCCATCAAACTGTTTGCGACGCTGTCTGGTAGCATAACTGATGTCTGGGTACAGTCTAATAGTTTCGCCCTCATAGAGCAGAGAGCGATGTTGCCTAGCTAAAGCCAACAGACAGTCCCTAGTAGCCAGTCCATCTGTATGATTGCCAAAAGTGTTCATGAGGTCTCAGGGTTGCTTGGTTTACCTCTGGTTGCAATCCTGTAGGCCTTTTGAATTCCCTTTATGCGTGCGTTGGCTTGTTCCCCAAACTGCAGTAATAGCCAGTCTTGTAAAAAAAGGACTGAATGGTCTCCCTCACAGCCCTCAGGTAGCCCTATGAATCGGATATTGGATGATCTAACTTGATTTTCTAGGTTTTCCAGACACATTTGAAAGCGTCTGTTTTCTCTGATGACCGCATTCACGGCTCCCATTGCTGCTTCCGAACACTTTTTCGCATCCGACGTCTCTGCTGCAATAAATTCGTTTTTGGTTTCTAGGTTCGTAACTCTGTTTGCTATACTATCCATTTTGTCAGCCAGTCCAGATACGAGCTAATCAGGCAGTTCATTTTCCGACCAGTGACTGAGAGTTCCTCCTCTTCTTTTCCCGCTTCTGTAGTCTGTTGCTGCAAGATGGGCCTCGTGGCGAAGGCGCGGGATCATTTTGGACTTAGTTCCGTCATGCGGCGTTCGATCTTTTTTGGGGTTCCCCATTTTATTGCTGGGGTCTTCCGAAAGCCTTATCTATATTTAGATGAGTTCAAGGCGGGCGAAAACAAAGTTTTTTTGTCTTATAAAGTCAGTTAAATTACTGATCTCTATTCTGGAGCGGCCATATTGCTCGGGCTCGCTAGCGCCCCCCCCTCCAGTAAAAGTGAGAGTGGTGGGAAAGCACAGAGAAATTTCCCTGCCCAGATGAGGACTAGGGCATCCTCCGGGACTGTATCCACCGAGGGGGGTTTGCAACAGAACAATGGGAGTTGGTTGTTTTCTCAGGATGCAAACAGATCTTTCTGGTGTACCCATCTTCTGAACACTGTAGCCAGCACCTGCTTGTTCAGTGTCCATTTGTGGTTTCTTTAATTGATTCTGCTTAGGGAATCTGCCAGGATGTTGTCTTTCCCTCGCAGGTGTACTGTTGATAGCTGAACATCCAGGAAGTGTGCTAAGTTCCAGATCTTCGTTGCTTCTGTGCAGTTCTGAAGATCTTGTTCCTCCCTGATTTTTTATATAAAACATGGTAGTAGTAGTGTTGTCTGTCCTGCTCTGGATGGGCCGACTCCTGATGTGGGAGGAAAAGGCTTGCATTACCCAGTACACTGCCTGAGATCCAGGAGGTTTATGTGCTCCTGAGACTTCTGTGGGCTCCACATACCGCTTACAGTGAGGTCCTCCAGGAGGGCACCCCAGCCCAGGAGAGAGGCATCTGTAGTGAGAATGACTGTGGATGATTGCTGAAGGAAGGGAACTCCCTCTGAGGTTGCCTTCTTCCTTCCATCACTCCAGTGTCCTTAACAGATACTTTGGGACAGGCACTAGTTTTGACAGCAGATCCCACCTTTGGGACCAATGGCTCCCCAGGTGGTACTGGATAGCTCTCATTTGGAACCTGGCACTACCACAGTGGATGAAGCCATGTGCCCCAGCAGCTGTAGGAAATCCCTTACAGGTCTGGGCTGATCAGACTTGAAGGATTTTGCTAGTACTATCAGGTTAGCTACCCTTTCCCGAGGAAGGAATGCCTTCCCTTAGTGGGTATCTAACTACACCTATAAAGAACAGGACCTTAACTGGTTCTGTTTGAGACTTTTGGACATTTAAGAGGAAACCCAGGTCCTCCAGGGTATGCTGTATAAGGAAGGAGGACTTGGCCTCCCGATATGACTTTCCTGAGAGTAACCAGTCATCAAGGTAGGGAAAAACCACCACTCCTTGCCTCCTGAAATGTGCTGCCACTATGGCTGGGCACTTTGTGAACACTCTGGGTGCTGAAGATAGGTCAAAGGGAAGGGCTGCGAACTGGTAGTGGCAGTTTCCTACCCTGAATGTGAGGTACTCTCTTTGACTGGGCCTGACTGGTATGTGAGAAAAGGCATCTTTCAGATCCAGTGACCCTAGCCAATCTCCTTGCAGCAGTGATGGAATCACTGATCCCACTGTTACCATCTTTAACTTTTCTTTGTTTAAGTGTTTGTTCAGGTATCCCAAGGCTAAAATGGGCTGTCATTCCCCATTTTTCTTGTGGGCCAGGAAGTATCTAGAAGAGTAAGGCCCCTTCCCCCCACTGTGTGTGTGTGTGGGGGCGGGGGCTTTCTCCACTGCATTTGCTTAAAGCAACTTTTTTTACTTCTATATCAAGCAAGAGTTTTTCTGCAGGAGTATGAGGGGCGAAGGCTTTGTGATTCTGTAGTTTCGGACATTTTTTGAACTGCAAGGGCAGATCCTGACTCACTATTTCCAGGACCCACTTCTCCGTGGTTATTCTTTCCTATTCCTGAAAATAATGAATCAGGCTTCCCCGCTCTAGCAATGGTCAGGCAACCTGTGCCGACTTGTCAGAAGTTTTGCTTCACTTGGGTTTTGGGAGCTGGCATTACATCTGCACACGTGGGACCCCTTCTGCCTCTACCTCTGAAGGAAACCCCTCTGAGGTGCAAAGTCAAAAGTAATGTAAACATGGGAGTAGTAACCCCTGCCTCTACTTCCCCTTCCAGAAAGCCTTTTGGAAGGGATGGCCTTTTTTTTTCTCAGTACTGCTCTTGTACATGGTCTTATATTCGTTCACGTTCTTTATGTAAGCCTCTGTCTTGACACCAAACAAATCATTTCCCTCACAAGAGAAATCCACTGCTTTTGTTTGAATGTCCTGAGAAAGGTTTGTGGTTCTAACCCAAGCAAACCTTCTTAGGGACAATGCATGTGCCATGACTCTGGATGCGGTGTCACTGGTATCCACTACCACATGGAACTGGTACTTGGTGGCATCCATGGCAGTCTTTGCGGTGTCAGGCAAATCCTACGCCAGCTCACCAGTAGCTTTCTCACACATTGCCAAAATGAAACTCCAAAGGGTATTCTGGTACTGAGCTGTGTAGGCCAAGTATGCTGCCTGCCTTAACAGGAGGGAAGCTGAGGTATAGACTTTTTTGCCCATACTATCCAGTTTCCTGGAACTCAAGAGGCTGGTAGGAAGAAAAGGCACTTTGGCTTTGTCATATCAGGTGGTCTGCCCCCCCCCCCGATCAGGATGGCAGTACAGGTACTCAGGCCCCTGTTTGTCCACCTGATATTTTTTCTCTTTTTTCTTGTCTATGCCCACAGCTGAAGTGGGTGCTGACAACATTTTGTAAGTGGCCTTTTTGAGGGATTTGTGGATGGGCAGCAGCAAGCTTTTTGTGGGAGATAAGCCCATCACATCCACAGATTCCACCACATCCTCATCTTTAGCAGTCTCCTGCAATGTGATGTTGAGGGTGTTCACCATCTGCCTCACAAAAGAATAGTTTGAGGTGTAGTCATCTGGGGAACAAGAAGGGGAAACCAAACTCTTGTTCAGAAGAACCATCAGGCTCTATAGGTTCTCCTTCTTCCTTGTTTTCCTCCTTCTCATAGTAGTAGAATTCAGCTTCCTCCTCCAAAGGCACTGGAACTTGGGGAGAGAGAGGCATATTCATGAAATTTCCCATAGCCTGGAGGAATTGCCATGCCTCAGATGCCTTAATCACATCCTCTACTGAGGGCATTTTATTTTTATCCACTGCTGCCTCCTTTCCTTCTTTAAGAGGAGGGACAGCGACATGTTTTTTTTTTGTTAATATAGTTTTTTATTAGCTGATTTTTACAGTTTTAAGGGGGGTTACAGCAGTCACATGTTCTACTAAATTCATACATTTGATCTTATACAGAGCAAGAAATACTATGAGGAGCAACCAAAATACAATACATCAGTCTCTTCATGACTTATACACAAAATAGGTCTACATGTATATTATTGACTTGGTATTCATAGGACCCAGGAATAGTTACTTTTTCTCCACCCCCCTCCATGGGGCAACTCAGCATTCCTCCCATCATGCTCCTCCACAGTTAATCCAGACATTAGTTTGATCAGGGCACAAAGTTAGGGTCCCAAGCCATAATGTAGAGGATCCATCTTGCCCATTTTAGAGTACATAAGTCTGATTGGTTGTTTAATTGATAAGAAATTTTCTCTGCTCTATATATTTGATTTACTGTTTCTCTCCATGCCAAAATGGTGGGAATTTGAGGAGTGAGCCAGAGTCTGGTAATGGCCTTTTTTGCCACCATGAGGGTTATCCCCAGCAGATACGTGGTGTGTGGGTCCCTGAACTCATGTGGGAGAGAAAGCAGTAAAAAGCACTCAGCAGACAAATTAATTGTATTTCCCAACATGACTGAAAGCTCTTGTTGTAGGGAGGTTAGAAAGGGTTGAAGGGCTGGGCAAGACCAGAAGATATGGGTGTGATGTGCGGGTGTCACTCCAGCACCCTTCTAAATTCGTAGATGAGTAGTAAGCTGTTATGGCTGGGGTGTGAAAACATCTAATCATTAATTGCCAGGAGAATAACCTCCATGCATGGGAGCAAGTAAGCTTTGCTGATAGAAGCCAACCCTTGTCCCACTGTAGTGCAGTAATATCTGAACCTATCTCTCCACTCCACTTCTCAAGCACCTCATTACTGCCGGTTTTAACAGAGTTATTAAGTGCCTTGTAAAAAGTGGAGATAGCATGGGGGATTTTACTTGTTGAAAGGGTGGACTGAAGTAGGAGTATTAATAGGGGTATATCCATGGGTCCACGATGTTCAGCGGGTAAAGAATAGTAGTGTCTTAGCTGTAAAAACCTGTAGAAATCCACCTGTCGTAGGCCATAGGTCTGCTGCACCTCCTGGAAGGACTTAAACTTGGTGCCATTTAGTAATTGGGGAAGGGAGGGAATACGAAGGCGGTCCCACTTTTGGTTTTTTTCTTAACAAGCACCGACTCCAGTGTCTGCTCAGTGACTCTTTTATTTTTACTGGATTTAGGGCTCACCTGTTCAGACACCCTGACATGTGAACCATCTTTAGCAGCTTTATCCTTCTGCTTAGTTGAGGGACCGTATTCTCCTCCGAGCCCTTAGGTGATGTCGAGGCAGACTGAGAAGTCATAATGTCTTCTCATTTTTAAATCCTTTCTTTTGCGCTTTAGGGCAAAATGTAATGCAGAGTTCACAACTTACAAAATCGTTACCTGGACCAAGGCACCTCAAACACAACTCGTGGCAGTCTGCCTTAGTCACAAGACCTGAAAACAAATTTACAATTTTTAAAACCTGTAGGTCATGTCCTCTTTTTGGGCTTGTCAATCATGCCAAACACTGACAACCCTAGAGGAGCGCTCTGGTTCCCAAATAAACCAAAAGAAAATCCCTATAAAGGGAAATTTGAATATAAAGTATTGAAATACAGTCTAGTCCCTTTTTTGTATAGAACTGCACTAATAACGGGTGTAGAATAGGAAAAGAAAGCCAATTAACATCTTGGTTTCACAGACAAAGGAACCGGGAATAAAACTACTGTTAAAGTGGTAATCTTTAAAGAATATTTTTAAATGAATTTAGTAAAGTTAAGCTGTTCCCAGAAAGTGGCAACTGTACCACAAGAGGCCTTTCTCCGGTTCCTGGGAACTGATGTGGAACTGCAGAAAAATTACCAAAATCACAATTTTACACAAATAAAGTCCTAACACAGAATTATTAATAGAAAATAACTATACTGTTAGACTTTGTTAAAACAACAAAAATAGTAAACTGTAAACGATTAAAGTGACGAGAGAAATAAATCTGCCATTAGAATGCAGGGTGAGTGTGGCCACACATAGAGAATACTGAATGGGCAACTATGCATAACCAGTGTGTTCTGCCACAGAGGGTTCCGATTCCTTGTTGACACTTGAAACCCAAGCTCGAGAGGTCCGTGAGAATCAGAACCTTGAGGTGGCACAACACACTGGTTGTGGAAGTTGTTCATCCTGTATTTTTTATAGTGTATAGTATTATGTGAAACGTGTGTGTGGCGGTTCTTTCATTTCCAGAATGAAACTGACTTGTGTAGCCTCTAGAGGTTTCAGAATGCTGTTGAACCACAGAAGAGTACAATCACATTCCATGACCTTTGAACTATGGCACAACAGCATTTTGAAAGGGATGGAATTCTATACAGAACAATGCTCTACTATACACTATAGCAGAGTTTTGAATTTCATTCTAAAATTCTCTAATTAGAATAAAATTTTAGGCTCCAGGGTAGCTCATTCCAGGTGAATGATTGCAGGTGTTAACCCTAAGTGAGAGATTCCTGGGGGCTTGAAGCACCTGATTGTGACAGGCTGCCCCTTTCGAGAGGGCTGAAAGAGACAGCTGTCTGACCGTCTGTGGTCCTTAGTCCTGTCTAGGTAAAACCCTAAGAACCCTCTTTATATCTAGTGAGTGGAGAGGTTTAGTAAAAGCAACAGGATCAAAGAGTTTGTGAGTGAGCATATCTAGCACAAGGTAAAAGTTCCAGAGAGCCACCGGCTTCCTGATGGGGTGCGGTGTGCAGAATATCTGTAAGGAACCTCTGAAGAGTAGCAGCTGTGCCAAAGAGAGGGTACTTACAGGTTTGTGGTATGCTGATATAGCACACAGATGGACCCAGAGTGTGCCATACTGCAGGCCAGCACCACAAAGGTCCAGCAAGTACTCCAAAGCCTTCTCAGACAGACACCTGAAAAGGTCCGTGGGGGTTTTGGAACACCAGATGGAAAGTTTTTTCCACATAGTTGCCAAAAGTATTTCAGAGGCCCTTTGAAATACTTTAAACCTGTTCACTTCTATCTCTTCAGGAGCCAGGCCTGAAGATGAAGGAGGCACAGGCTGAGGTGGATCACCTGACCCTACATAAATAAGTCCATTTAGAATGACAGAATCTGTGGTTTGCTGACTGATAGTTGAACAGAGGAACCATATCTGCCGAGGCCAACAGGGGCCACTAGGATCATCTTGGCCCCGTGTGCCTTCAGCTTGAACCACACCGTCTCAATGAGAGGGGTTGGAGGGAATGTATGCAGAGTAAGATTGTCATGGCAGTTTGAATGCATTCTGACAGAAAAACTTCAGGTTCTGGATTTCTGGAGCATAATTGAGGCCGTTTGGCATTGAGTGGGGATGCAAAAAGGCTCACATCTGAAGTGCCACACTTGTCAAATAGGAATCTCATGACATCTGGTACCAGTGACCACTCCTGAGAATAAGATGCTGTTTTAGACTCCCAGCAGATACATGCTTGGAGCAGGATCCCCTGCTCAAGACACCATTTACACACTCTCCCTGCAGAGAGGGTAAGAGAATGCTCCACCTTGTCGGTTGCTAATGCATGACAGACTTGTCTGGCTGAAGAAGGACCATCTTTCAACTGACTAAGTCCACTAGGGCTTTCAGGCCATGAAGAACCAGACACATCTCCAGCACTTCCATATGGAGATGTGCTTTTGGCGAGTCCCAGACCCTTTGTGTCTGGAGATCCTGGCAGTGATCTCCCCACCCAGCAAAGGGGTTGTGGGGTTAGGGACACCTCTGGCTCCGATGGAGAGAACAGGAGTCTTGGAGAGGTCTTCCTCCACAGACCACCACAGAAGGAACCTTGTCTGAAAAGGGTAGTGTTGAGGACAAGAAGCCTGAGGCTACTGGGCACTGAGTATATTTTGAGTAGTTCTCATGTGCAGCCTTACTAGGGGGACTGTTGACATCTGAGGGTGCTGTGAGTCATAACATGCATTGCATGGAATGACGTTCCATGATAAGCATTTCAGTAGCAAGAATGCCCACACTCCACTGTTTGGAAAACAGGGTGCGAGCTCAGATCGTGTCCAGAGAAGCTCCTGTGAAGTGGAGCACCCCCACGAAGGAAACACTGAGCTGGTAAAGAAATCTATTCCACAATGTAGCCTGCCATCGGAAAGAAATCAGTTCACCTTGTTACCTGGAAACCAGAGAAACAGTAGTGAACAGGAGATTCTGGAGTGAACCAACTTAAACTTGGTAGTTCAGAAATGTTTACACTGAAGCAGTCTATGTATATGCCCCACATCCAGCCTGGGTAAGCCCTGCAAGAGCACTCCAGGCATGACAAGTAAAGGCAGTAACTGGTAAAGGGCACCCCAACACCAAACCGCAGACGGTAATGGTGTTTTGGGTTTACAAGTATATGCTGAAAGCATTCTGTATGTCCAGCAGAGGCAGCCAGTGCTGGGGTTAATGACCAAGTCAGGACCCAGAGGCTATCCAGATTCTCTTTGACTTGCGAACACAGAGTTCCATACCTCCTCAAGAGGCAGACTGGTTGCTGCTAGAAGCTCTAAAAAGGTATCCCAGAGGGAATCCACTGCAGAAGGGCTTCCAAGCAGTGGTTAACCAGCAAGAGAGATAGTCTGAACTGAGGAACACACTGATGAAGTCCTCTTACAGGATAAGAACAGGCTAGTCCTGGGTGCTGCATAACTCTCATCTACCTGACACAGCAGGAGAGGGTCAGTCTGATCCAAGCAGCCCAGGTGGAATGCTGGAACATGCCAACACAGAAATGCTAGGTACATGAACTCTCCAACTCGAAACACTCTGCCAGGTCAAAGCCACTTTCTCAGAGACAGAGGAGTTCTGTGTAGTGCTAAGCGAGAAATCCTTCTGATGTGCCTAGATAAGGATTGACTCGGGCAGCTCAGGCAGAGGACAAACAATACCGTTACTGGAGATCACCAATAATGACATGGACAGGAAGGCACTTGAAATGGTGTTGGCCTTGATGTTGCTGGTGACACTCATACTGAAGTGGCCCCAATGGGTCCTACTGCCACATATGACACCGGTGTCCCAGTCGGCTCCATACAGGGGTATATTTGAAGTACCAGGGTATGAATGGCACCGAGGACGGCACAGTCACAAGCACTGAGGCTGCTCCAAAAGGATCAGACCTTGGCAACGAGTGTGACCCCAAGCATCAATCCAGTGCCGCATATGGCCCCGTACAGAGGTCAATCTACAGCATCAAGGCTGAGAATGACACCAACACCAGCCCCAAGCTGGCCTCAAGGGGCTCAGGCTTGGCAGAGTGTACGCAGCCATACATAGCACTAGTGTCACAGAAGGTCCTGTATACAGATCTGCTACCATACCAAGGGTGTATACAGCACTGATGGAGATACTGAAAGCACTGTCTGGCACAAAGGCTGACCCCAACAGGGTCAAAATTGAACATGCCACTAAACAGGGTGGCACCAGACCTAGAACCACTATCAACATCAGTGTGGCCAGGAGTAACAGCGGTGAGAGTAGTGCTGGCCCCGATCCCAATGGTATACAAGCAATAGGAACAAAGCCAGAACCCTAATTATGAACCACCACTTGACAGCCAACTGCACACTTGAGTAGGACAGGGGGAAGCTTGAGGATGAGACATCAGGCTCAATGGACTAAGAACATCTGATGCCATTGATGCAGATGGCAATGTAAATTCTGGACCTACGGGCTCCAACAGTCTCTGTGCAGAAGGCCTGAACGTGACCTCGACTTGAACCTAGCCCCTCAGTAAGAACAGGTGGAGGCTGGACAGTCAGCAGAATCCACCACAAACGCACAAGTGGGATCTGGACAGTCTTTTGCAACACCAGAAGGACTGTCCTCCTAGGCACAGGACTGTCCATTGCAAATACACTCACCCAGAGAGAAGTGGTGGACAGACACAGCCCTGTTGCCGGAGCAACTAGCCTATACAGGCTCCCAACCTTCCATGTTCATTGACCGTTTTCCACAGGGAAGGCTGAGAGAAACTATAAATATTTTGTGTGTGTGTTATACAAACAAAATAAAATCTAGTGCATTTAAAACTAAAACAGAAGACCTGAATGCTGTTGTTGTATATGGTGACATTCTGGCCCCGATGAGGAGTGCGGTGACGCTATCGCTGTGCACTCAATGGTGGGAAGAAAGGAACTGTTGTGGTTGGGGGCTGGTGTCGCTGTATACCAGGAGGCACAAGAGTGACACGAGCAGTGCCTACTCACACCACTAGTCCTCCAAAAAAGTTACAACTCCCACAGGGTCCTACAGCCTCCAGAACATACCCATTAGTGGGAAACTATGGAGAAGATTAATTCTTGAAAGACTGACACAGGAGTTATATTTAAATGTTCTTTTATTTGTAATGGCCAAATTCATAGATTTATGGAGCAGATAAGATTATCTTAAGGTACGTAAATATACCATCACTGTAGTATCTCCTACAGTCGCATATTTCTACCCACAAAGCTTTGCATTGTGGACACCCTGTACATAAGCCATATGTTAAAAATGCTACTCACTGTGTAGGATTCAACTAGTACTGTGGTCTCTAAAGCGAGTTTCTGCTCTTGTTCAACATTGTACCCCACGTAACACAGTTTTTCTTTCATCATACGAACAGTCTCAAAGTCAGCTGAATGGTTGAAGGCATATCCTCTTAGTAACAGCAGCTGTAAATCAGTAAAGATTCCTAGTAAAACCAACAGAAACCATAATGTCTGATACAAGGGTTCTATATTTAAAAGTGTCTCACTGAAAACAATGTAAGGCACCTGTTTCCTGTAGTGGGTCTATTTTTGGGAGACAAGTTCAAGTTTAAAATTCTTTACAATTTAGCCTTTATAAATATATACATTTGTAAAACATCATAAAAGTTTTGGAATAATAACACAGACCTTGCACTTACGTCACAGTACTGCACTTCTCTGCTATCTCGTTACATGAAGACATAACCTTAGTTCATCTCTATAGATTAGTACCAAATTGCAATATTACACTAGGAGACAAGGCTTCTAGCACTGAACTTCTCAAAGAATAAGTATGACCAACTGGACAGCTTAGTGGATAGCGGTTCCACATACCATATCCTGGTTGGGTTGGTGGAGAATCAGCACAGTCCCTGAAGGACAGGTAATTCCTTCATGGACTGACTGTGATAACTGCTGCTACACAACTGCTCCCTGACAACATGGGGAGGTGGAATCATATAGGCAGTACCGCCCGTCTGGGGAGTTCCACTCCTTCAAATCAGGAGGGGCATTGGCATAGGTCATGGGGACATCCCTTGGCCTGCACCTAAGCCCAGATGTCACAAATATGGTTCCAAATGAGGTCTTGCCTCCTTGATCAACTGCACTAAATTTCTGGCTGCTCTATCAGGCCCGCTGACACCCAGGGCAAGTAGAGACAGCTAGGACCACGACCACCAGCAGAAAATGAGGCAATAGAGAGAGCGCAACCCAGATGGGAGGTGATCTGCAGGGAGTGGGGGCTAAGGGGAAGAAAAACAGAAAAGAGAAGTGATGAAATAACTTGAATATATGGGCAATAACACCCAAAAGGGTGTGCGTTCATTAAGAGATTAAGGCACTCCTCCCATGTGTACTGAGGCACAAGGTCCTGGGTAACATGTTCCTCAGCACAAACTGGAGGAGTGCCCACAGCTCCCAATAAATGCAGTGCACTGGAGTGTGTTACTGCATTTACAGAATGGCCTGGTTTTAAACAGTTTGGCTCTGGAAAAGCAGCACCATGTGTGAGTATGTAAAGGCATGGCAAGCAACTTGGTTCAGCCAATAAAAGAACAGTATTTATGGCAGCTATCCGAGTCCATTTTATAAAGAGAAACTATGGTAGCACTGGGGGCAAGACAGAAATGTAATAACAGGGTATCTAAAAGTGGTCAAAGAAGCAGGATGACAGAGCTTGTGTTGCGGCAACAGCACCCTACTCCAGCCCAGAAAAGGGATAGCTGCCAAGTGTAGTCAATAGAACGAACTGGTGTCCACATGTCTTATTTTATATTGCTCATAGAACCAGGTTGAAACAAATCTTTCTTTTCCCCCTTCATTTTTTTTCTCTTTACAATTTATGTGGCAGAAGCCTTGAGTGTCCAGCATGCTACACTTGTTTCACGGTCACTTAAAACATACGAACATACTTAGAAGCCAGCAGAATTAGGCCTTTTGGTCTACCAAGTCTGCTTACTGTGCAGGGATCTCAGCTCAGGCTGCTGTCCCCGCCCCCCCCACCACAGTAGATTTTGGTTTCTACACTCAATTTATTCTTTCTTTTCCAAGTTAAAACTGGAAACAAAAAACACTAAACATAATTCTCATTAATAGAATCAACACTACTTTACAGGTATTTGGATGCAGGTCTCTGTCAATCTGTGAGACTCTGTAAACTCTGTGTGTGTGTGTGGGGGGGGGCATTTGGCTATAATAATTTTATTCTCTAAAAACTCTTCTGACCTAGGGTAGTTATTTCCATATCCTTATTTATTTATTTATTTTACTTTCTTTATCCCTCCTCTCAAGACGACCGAAGCATCTCTCGGTTGGATCCACTGGACCTTGACGCCACTGCCCATCTGAACCCCTCCCCCAACCAAGGAATCAGGCGCCAGGTCCCCCCACTCCTGCCAGCCCTTACGGGAGGAGGCAAGGACCATGAAGAGTCAAGTCGGGGTCGGGGCCAGCACCTGGAGTGTGGGCTCTCAGCCACTGGGGATACCACCATCGCCTCCCCGGTGCTAGGGTTTTTCCGCTTTTACCGGTCCTCCCAACGCAAGATGTGCAATGCCATCCAGCTCATGACGTGCGTGCTTCCACCAATATCTTCAGGATGTCCACCTGAAGTCATCCCCCTTACAAGTCCCTGACTGCAGTGTACCCAGTCTCCACTGAGCGCCACTTGTGTCGTGGGATGGGAACCCCTCTCCCTCCCAGGATAGGAAGGCAGTCCATCGCATGCTCAATCCTCTCCTTCCCGACTAACACCCGGCTCCCTGGGTTCGTCCTAAACCCGGGTCGCCGGCATGGCGCGAGGTAAGGCAGATACCTCAGTCCTCAGCACCACAGGGCCGGTAACCCATATCCTTATTTGATGTCTGTTTTGAC
This sequence comes from Neoceratodus forsteri, assembly GCA_016271365.2. Lineage (NCBI taxonomy): Eukaryota > Metazoa > Chordata > Ceratodontiformes > Ceratodontidae > Neoceratodus > Neoceratodus forsteri. The sequence goes on along the minus strand of CM057450.1, from coordinate 1,520,764,975 downwards.
AAATGCTACAAAAAGGCCCATCATGAGACGACAGCTGCAAAACACTCCACCCATGCAGGTAGACTGGAGAGTAGTAGTAAATACAATTGATGTTATGGAGAAATTAAGGGTTGCTTGAAAACTCCAGATACAGAAAGAAGTTGACTGACAGACCCAATGACTGTGTGCCTTTGATCTGACAATGTGTTTGCCCCAACTCATTTTGTTTGTTATTCGTTAAAACATAACAACTTTTATTAAAAAAGGAATCCTTATCATTTTCATAATACAATTCTTATGGTAGTTCAAGAATCTTGCTTTTGCAGAGCCATTCAAGTTTACCTTAATGAGGTAGCGGGTGATATCCCTGCCAGCAATGTCTAATCTCCTTGTGAGGTGAGGCAGAGAGAACCCTTCATAGACTGGGCAAATATGGGTCACACCATCTCCGGAGTCTACAACCACCCCCGTCAGCAATCCTAAACAGAAGGGGGAAGAGGTAACAAATCCTTCAGCTGCAAGATAATTTAAAATCCAAAACCAACCTCATCCAGCAGCATCTTTGCACGCTTCCTAGACATGCAACATACAAGTCAACTGGTTAGGTAACCAGCAAACACTGAACCAAAAGAACATCTGTATTTCCTTTGACGATGCCATGCTAAAAATCTGTCTCTAACTCTATCCAGATAAAATGGCTATTGCAGTGAATACCTTAAAGCAGACATATAGCAATGTGGGTTGAGGGAGGTGCAGACATATTGTGGAGCTTCAAAACAAGATGCCTATTACCCTGTATGGTATAAGGACCAAGACAATTCACTATATTGCCAAAAAGTACACAGGGCCAAAATTAATTAAAAAGCTTTATACGCCGGCCCGGTGGCGCTGAGGCACTGGACACCTTACCTTGCACTCTGGACCGAGCATGGGCCGCCACGGGGGTTGGTAGAGAGGAGGAAGGACTCTGCCCAATGGACTGCTCTCCTTCTCCAGGAGGAGTCTCACTAGTCAGTGCCCGGTCGCCCCCCTGGCGAAGGCTGAGGGACAGGGTGCTGGGTAACAGCTTGGGGAGGAGTCTGGGCAGATGCCTGGAGGGAGCGTGTGGATGCACACGCACTCCCCTCCGCCAGTGTTACTGCATGCCCCAGACTCCAGTAAGTGTAACCTGCCATGTCAGTCATGCAGTGCCTGCGGAGATTGACAGATTAGGCTGGGGCATTCTCCTCTGCTGTTTTTCCTCCCCAGGGTGCTGGCGTTCTACGATAAGTGCACCAGTGTGCCTGCATGCCAGTGTCTGCCGACAGCTCTGTCCCTTCTGCATCTCTGGCTTGTACTACCACCTGGTCTTCAACAGGTAGCAGTCCTGTGGTGAGCCGCAGGATTCCTGCCCCCCACCACCACCAAGGGAGCAGAGCTGTCTCTGGGATGCTCAATGCTGCAGATAGAAAGTCAGAAGCCCTAAGTGCGGCTGTGTAAAGACAAAATCTGAAACAGCAGCAAAAAAGTAGAAGCACCTCTGATTTGCCACTCAAACAGACTTAGAAGAGACGTACAATAGAATTTATTATAAAGTGCTCAATTTATTGTGCAATACTGCATATAAAATCATCGATACTTACAAGCAGTAGCACACTGACTAGGGTCAAACGTTTTCATGACCAACACTTTGTCAGTGTCTGAGTGGTGAGGCAGAAGTGTTTAGACTTCTTTGCTGTTGGATGCTTGATCCTCCCTACACTGGCAGGCCCCTGACGACCTGTGCTCGTTCCCTAACCAAGGTTGCCAGCATTGCAAGTGGTAATCCTACCGCTGTGCCAACGGGGCAGCTGCAGAAATAATTTTAGTTAAAGTTGAGCAAGGCTGTACTGAAAGGGGATAGGAAACACTGCAGCCTTCATTCAATCAATCAATCAATCAAAGTCTTTATTTAACCAGGCGATCACCATTGAGCAAGCTCATTTTCGAGGTGGACCTGGGTTTGTTAACAAGGGACAATATACATGGGATGCAACACACAAGAAAATAGTAATAATACAAATAAAGTGAGATACAATAATACAGTAAGGATGGCAGACAAGGGTGAGGTAGTATTGGTTGGAGACTTCAATATTCCAGACGTGGACTGGAGCATCCCAGCAGCAGCATCAACTAGGAGCAGATTTATCCTGGACTCCCTTCAGGTGCCTTCCTCAAGCAACTGGTCGTGGAACCAACTCGGCAGGCGGCAATACTGGACCTTGTGCTCACAAACAAGGACAGTGTGATGGGGGTAACAGTGGGGAGCACCTGGAAACAGTGACCACCAGTCATTGTGGTTTGAAATCACAGAAGAGCAGGGACCAAACCACAAAAACACTATCCTGGATTTAGGGGCAGACTTTGGGAAAATGGGAGATACTTGAAAGAGGTATTAAGGGAATGGGACAGGAATCAGGGGTTGAGGAACAGTGGGCAGTATTTAAAATGGGATTACAAGAACAACAGAATTATGTATTAAGCAGGTTAGCAAGAGGAAAAGGAAGAGGAGACCATTATGGTTTCAAAGAGGTAGCAAGAAAGTTAAAGCCAAAAGATTGCATTCAGGCAATACAAAAAGACACAGGCAGAAGGGATAGGGAGAAGTACCAGGAGAAGCAAAGGGAGGCAGGAGGTCAGTAAGGAAGCCAAAGCTCAGACAGAAGAACACATTGCAAAATCAGTGGGTAGAGGGACAAAACCTTTTACAGGTACATAAGTGAAAAAGAAAGACAAAGGGAGGATAGTGAGACTGAAGGGGAGGATGGGGGCGCGTGGAGGATGACAACAGTAAGCTGACATACTGAACAGGTATTTCTGCTCAGTCTTTACTGAGGAAGAGAAGGGTAATGGGTCTGAAGGAGTACAAGAGGGTGAGAATGGTGCAGAAATGGACACAAGTCCCTTTACGAGAAAGGGTCCTGAAGGAACTGGAAGTAATAAGAGTTGATAAAGCAATGGGGCCAGATGGGGTGCACCCAGGGTCCTTAAAGAACTAAAGAGGTGGTGGCTGAACCTCTGGCTATCCTGTTTAGCCGATCACTGGAAACAGGAGGTACCCAAAGACTGGAGGACAGCAGATGTAGTCCCTATACAAAAGTGGGAACAAAGAGAAGCAGGGAACTACAGACCAGTCAGCCTCACCTCGGTAGTGGGGAAGATCATGGAAGCACTACTGAAGGAGAGATTGGTGGAACATCTGGTTGTCAATGGACTACAGGACCCAAGGCAGCATGGTTTCACCAGGGGAGTCATGTCAGACTAACCTCATTGAATTTTTGACTGGGTGACTAGGGAGGTGGATCAGGGAGGGCAGTGGACATGGCCTATCTGGACTTCAGCAAGGCCTTTGACACTGTGCCACATAGAAGACTATTACACAAACTGGGGAATATGGGTGTGGGCAGGACAGTAGTGTGGTGGGTAGGTAACTGGCTGGGTGGCAGGACACAGAGGTGGTGGTAAATGGCTGTCACTCCACAGAGGAAGAGTGACCAGTGGGGTACCACAGGGATCAGTGCTGGGACCGGTCCTATTCAACATCTTCATCAGTGACATGGCGCAGGACCTAGAAGGCAGAATTTCACTGTTAGCTGATGACACAAAGCTCTGTAACAGAGTAGACACACCAGAGGGTGTAGACAGAATGAGAAGCGACCTGCAAAACTTGAAGAATGGTCAGGGGTTTGGCAGTTGAAATTCAATGCAAAGTGCAAGATAATACGTATGGGGACACAAAACCCTGGCACAATATATCAGTTTGGGGGTGAGGATATAGCATGTACCAAGCAGGAAAGGGATCTTGGGGTTATCATCTCTGATGACCTCAAGGTGGGAAACACGTGTGACAAGGCAGCAGGTAAAGCAAATAGGATGCTGGGATGTATGGGCAGGGGATTACCAGCAGGAAAAGGAGGTCATAATTCCGCTATACAAGACACTAGTGAGGCCCCACCTGGAGTACAGTGTACAGTTCTGGAGACCATACCTACGTAAGGACATAGACAGGGTAGAAAGGTTCAGAGGAGGGCAACAAAGATGGTGCATGCATTGCATCACAAGTCCTATGAAGACAGGTTGAAGGAACTGAACATGTACTCCCTGGAGGAAGGAGGAGAGAGGGATATGATAGAGACATACAAGTATCTTACAGGGAGGAACAGGGTGCAGGAAAGCGCTATTTTAAGCGAAAAAGATGTTCCAGGACTAGAGGGCATGGGATGAAGTTGGAGGAGGACGATTCAGAGGAAACATGAGAAAGAATTTCTTCACAGAACGGGTGGTGGACAAGTGGAACACCCTGCCAGAGGAAGTGGTGGGGGCTGAAACAATCACGGGATTTAAGAATGCATGGGATAGACATAAAGGAATTCTGGAGATCAGGGGTAAGGTGCAACAGACTTCTAGGAAAACAAACTGAACTTACAAGCTCAAATGGGCAGACTGGGTGGGCCATAGGCCCTTATCTGCCAACACTGTCTATGAATCTATATATCTATGTATATAGAAAGTATCAGCAGGTAGCATTGATAGTAGTATATGTATGGAACAGAAGATACTGCTAGTTTTGGGTAGGACACAATTTTTCATAAAAATAAAGAAATATACATATCAGATACACCGAACACAAATAAAACCTAATATAAAAAGATGTATAGTGATACGGTATGGAGAACTTAGAGCTGGAACTAGGGTCAAAGGAATGAGGAAGGGACAGATATGGGGGTAGAAAAAGGGGAGAGGGAAGAGTCGATTATTTATGTGATCAGTCTTTGAACAGTAGTAATTAAGAGTGTGCTTGGACTTATAGGAGTCACTGTTTAGGGTAGACAGGCACAGGACTCCTTATTATGATGTAGGTATAGAGATTTAAAAGCTGCTAGGCTGATGGGGTGAGTTAATTTCAAAGTTTTTTGCAGCTTGTTCCACAGTTGAGGGAGCACAAAGCTGATGGCTGCTCTGCCAGTGCGAGATTTTGCTTTGCAAACATAAAGGTAGATATATGAGGTGCTTTTCAAGGCATACTTCCCCAGAGTGCACAAAGGTAAACAGACAGAGATATACTGGGGCAGTTTATTTGAGATAGCTTTGTATGTCCAAACCGCAGCATTTTTTTGCCGTCTGTAAGCAAGGGATGACTATCCCACTGCCGTGTACAATGCACAGTGGTGGGTTGAGTATGGAAGACCCGTGATAAATCTTATGGCTCTGTGATAAAGCATATCAAGTTTGGCTAGGGTACCTGCAGGTCCCTGACTATACAGAAAGTCTGCGTAATCCAATAGGGAAAGAAAGGTAGTTTGAACCAGTTTCAGTTTAGCGTCTCTTGTGAGGAGATTATTAATCCTAAAGAACAGACCAAGTCTTTTTTCTAAGTTTCGTTGTCAGTTCTTCTAAGTGATCTGTGAAAGTAAGTCTACGGTCTAACCAGATCCCCAGGTACTTGAACTTTGGTACGTAGTCCAACCGCTCACCTAGAATGGTAGTGATCTGCGGGAGTGTCCCAGCAATTGCAGGATTTATTGCATTTTGAAGGGGCGAGAGGAACATTGCTTTGTTTTTTTTTTTGCATTTAAGAGCAGTTTCTGGTTTAAAAGCTGATGTTGCAGCAGATTAAATTCATTATGAAGGGCATTACAGGCTGCTTCAGGTGTGGGGCTACTAGCATGGAGTACCATATCACCCACGAATAGGTGTATTTGTGCTTCTTCGATGGGGGCATCTACATTGTTAATATACATGGTGAAGAGCAAGGGACCAAGAATGGAACCATGCAGTACACCCCTCAATAGGGGTTTTGGTGGAGAAACTTCCCCTTCTGCCTTTACTTGTTGAAGTCGTCCTGAGAGGTAGTTGGAGAACCATTTAAGGGATAGGGAATCCAAACCAATGTTCCAGAGGGACGACAGGAGCAGTCTGTGATCAACGGTATCGAACGCCTTGCTTAGGTCCAAGAAAACTGCGCAAAGTTTTTTTTGTCTAATTCAAGCTGCCAGTCGTTTGTCACCTTGACTAGAGCAGAAATTGTACTGTGCTGTGCTCTAAAACCAGAATATAACAGGTTGAGTAATTTTTCTGATTCCAGATACTTCCGAAGCTGGGAGTTCACTATTTTCTCCAGCATCTTTGACAGGATTGGAAGTAGGGAGATTGGCCTGTAGTTACTGAAGTCACTAGTCTCTCCGGACTTAAACAAAGGGACCACAAGTGCATTTTTCCAAATGGGCGGTAGGTCACCCTTAGACAAGGATAAGTTGAAGAGATGAGTAATTGGGACTGCGAGGACACGGTAGCCGACCTTTAAGAAGTGCGGGTCAATGAGGTCGGCCCCAGCACTTTTCCTAGTGTCCAGCTGAAGGAGAAGATCTTCAACTTCTTTCAGGAGGTGGCTGCAGAAGAAGGATGGACTGGGGAGGGTTTTCTTCTGTATCAATCTAAGTTGTTGGCAGAGGATATTCAGGAGAGAGGTCAAAGGCTAGCCCTGCAGTGGCAAAATGATTATTGAGAGCATCGAGGATAGACGGTCTGTCGGAGATGACAGTATTGTCGATCAATAATTTAGTAGGTAGGGAATTTACAGTGGTGTGACCTTCAATGTCTTTGATAGTCCTCCAGAATTTGGAGGCATTTCTTGAGGAGCTCTCCAGCTGAGAGTGGTAGGAATTAGCTTTGACTTCTCTGACCATTTTGGTGCAGAGGTTCCTCGCCCACCGGAAGAATTCCAGTCATTTATTAAATTAGTTTTCCTAGCAGTTCTCCAGAGTACATCCACACTCCGCAAAGCATCTTTCAGGTCTTCTGTAAACCACCGACAGGATTTGTTTCTAGCACAAACTTTTACTATGGGAGCATACTTGTTGAGAGCCCTAGCACAATTTCTGAGAAAATATCATAAGCCGTAGTCAGGGACTTGGCTAGATAGAAGTCCTGCCATCGCATGGAGTCTCTTAGGTCTGATATATACCCATGGAGATCAAAGTTGCTTATGCACCTTTTAAAGGAGAATTTTGGTGCAGTTGTGGATTTAAGAGTGGATCTTACACATGCGATGAAGCAATGGTCGCTAATATCAGAGAAAAAGATGCCAACATGGGAGAATAAATGGAGTTTGTTAACTAAAATGATATCCAAGAGAGTACTGTTATTAGGGTTGAGCTTGTTAGGACGAGTAGATTCATTTATTAGCTGTGACAACCCAAGGGAATCATAGAACATTTTAAGTGGGGTGGATGCACTGGAAAGCCAGTCTAAGTTGAAGTCCCCTAGTATGATGCACTCTGAAGATGCCGAACACAGGATGTTTCAGAGATGTTTTAACAACTGTAGTCCAGCTGATAGAGGTCTGTAGCATCCTATTATACATAATGAGACACCAGTGGCAATTTCAATCTTTAATGACAAGCTTTCGAATTCTTTTGGGACAGAGGTTAAGTCAATTATGGAGGCATGGAATTTATCCTTGATGTAAATAGCTATGCCACCACCTCTGGTTTGCCTGTCGCCTCTGAACAAAGAGTAGGCGGGGATGTTAACTTCGTTGTTACTGGTCGCCGTTCTGAGCCAGGACTCCGTAATCACCAGAACATCTGGAGCAGTATGACATACCCAGGCCTGAACAGAAGTGATTTTTTTTAATAGGCTACATACATTAACGTGCAATAATGTAAGCCCCTTGAGGCTTTGTAGCTCTGCTGGAGATTCCATGGGTGTTAGAGGGCCTGGATTAAGCTAAACATTTCCTGAGCACAGTAAAAGCAGGAACAAGAGTTTCCTGCAGAGTCCTAGGAGAAGTGTGGGTGGCTGAGTCTTCTTTCGGTTACATGATTTGTCTGCGGCAGTATAGGGAGTTCTGAGGCTACTTCCCAGTTTTCCTGATGCTGCATACAATAATACCCTGACCGAGAGAGTCAATGGAAGTAGGGGGGTGTATGCAGAAGGTGGTGTAGCCCTGTGGGCAGGCTCTAGGAGAGTTCCTGTATGCCGGTGCAGGTGAAAGACCAGCAGCGGGCTAGGGGAAGTTAGAGCACATACAAGTTCTTTTACTTGATAGGAAAAGTCCCGGTTGGACAATGTAAAAAGAGAACCATTCTCCACTCTAGGAGTTTTTTTGGTTCACGTTCGGGTCCAATACATGTAAGATGAGCAGAGACAAGCATAGAAGCAGGAAATATGCCCTCATTATGAGACTATCACCCAATGGGCACTACAAGTGCAGGCAAGAGAAGGGATTCTCAATGGAGGAGAATTTCTTAATCCCTGCAGAATACTACCATAGGCAGTGGAGCCTGAAGCAGGAATCCTTAAATACAGCTCCTAGTCAGGCTAATAAGAAAAGAGTTCACCTGACTATAGAGTAGTACTAGGGACAGAAAGGCTTTGAAGCAAATTTCTTAGCTACTACTCTGGAGCAGACTAAGTACTAGAGAGATCACCTGACCTAAATCAACTGCCTTAGCAAGACAGGATATGCTAGTGAGCAATAAGCAAACCTAAAGTACCAAAATGGTATGCCTCAGTAAGACAGAATGAGATAAAGCTGCTAGAAGGCTTAGTTGCAAAAAGGGGATGGGAGGAATTCCAGTTGTTGACAGTAAGTAACCAATAAATTGAAACATCAGATAGGAGTGGGCAGAGACTGTGTGCATTTAAAGGAGGCCTGGGAGGCAGAGGGGGGGTGGGACGAAAATCAAGGGGAAGTTTGCAGAGCTAGCACTGAATCAGTGCACATACAGTTGGAGAGAAACTGCAGAGGGGGGGAATGGTAAGTTACTTTACACAGGCCGAGCAGAACAGGCTAAATTAAAATATATAAATTAGGAGCCGAGTACAGGGATGCAGGCTTACATTAAGCCACACGTCTCGGGTGCTCCTGTCTCAGGTGAGTGAGACCAGCCAATCAGGGAGCTCTACACAGGCGTGAAGCCAATAGCACTACCCTGAGAAGGTGCTGAAATTGAAAACAGCAAATTGCAAGTGATGATCCAGTTCAGCGTTCACACAGCCCAGAGAAATTGTGGCAATTTTTCAAGCGTCGTACCTTATCTATCTCTTTGGGGGGTGGGTGGATCAGGCTCCTTGCACCGTAGAGATGCTATGACTGGACCGTGACCGCTGCCCATGGGGGCAAGTGCCACCTTATCTATCTCTTTGGGGGGGTGGGTGGATCAGGCTCCTTGCACCGTAGAGGTTCTAAGGCTGGATAGTGACCACTGCCCGTGGGGGCAAGTGGCACCTTATCTGTCTCTTTAAGGGGTGGGTGGATCAGGCTCCTTGCACCATAGAGGTGCTATGGCTGGATTGTGACCGCTGCCCGTGGGGGCAAGTGGCAAGCCTTCCCAGTCAATGTTGCTTACCCTGATCTAGGTCTGTACATGCTTCTCTCTCTCTTTTTTCTTCTCCTCTCTCCCTGGTCTTTAAAACTAGCCCTTTATGTAGCTTGCCCCCTACTGTGCCATTAAAGGTGCTCAAATGAGTGCTAAGACACCATAACAGCTACTGGCATAAGTTGATGCTTAATGAAAATGAGGCACACCGGGGAGTTGCTCCATTGTCATCAGTATAGCAGCCTACTGTATCCAAGTAGCGAAACAGATTATGTCACTGGTTACAGCAGATCAGGGCAGAGAGAAAGAAAAAAAAAAAAGAGAGAGAAAGGAAGAGAACCAAGGGTAAGTCAATATGATCTGGGTACTGCTGCAATGCTTCCCTTCCCCTGTAAAGGGACATGATCAGGTTCTGAACTTGTTTTTGCAACAAACATTTCAGTCCAATTCCCACTTTGCCACATTCTGTCCTGTTTTCTGAAAAGCAATGTACTTAACTTTTCAAAACTTCCTAGGCACACTTTCCCCATTTTAATAGCCTGCTGCAGAGTTTCAGGCCTCCATTTTCTCAGCCTTGTTCGTTCCATGATCATGATCTACAGTGGTAGACAGTGACAAAATGCAGAACATCCAGACACATCACAATATATCTCAGAAAATCCCTGTTCACTCAACTAGGTTTTAGCGATGTTTCTCAGTAAATCCAGATATATACTATAGTGCATCTTGTTAGTACATCTTGTCACTGGCTACCATCGAAGCATAATCTGCCTATTCCTGGCTATGTTAAGCTATTCTAATTTACTGTACTTTGGGAAAGATTATACTGTATTAAGTTACCTCTTTCTAAACATGTGGAAACACATACCACTTGTAGGTTACCTCTCTTTACTCTTACATGTTGTTACCTCCTTAAATACAATGGCAATTGATCAGTCATTTGGTTTACCTCATATCCCAATGCCACATTTTAAATGCACTGTTGAATTTACCCACTCAAGTATTCATTTCAGTGCTGAACTAGACCATAACTACTATTTTAAAATCGTCTCCACATCAGTGGGGAATTACAGATTTCATCTGTCAAGTCAAAAGGAATATTTTTTTTTTAAATCACACTGGGCAGATGGAAAATATTTCATATAAATGTATTATTCTGTTTTAAGGTGGAGATGTGAAAAGAAATCCCAGACCTGTTTAGGGCAGTTTAATTCACTCACCAGTTAGTACATCCGGACTTAAAACTACACTCAAAGCTGGCCCGGTGGCGCAGAGGGCTGAGGCGCTGGACGCCTTACCTCTTGTCACGCCGGTGACCCAGGTTCGGATATGGACTCAGGTAATCGGGGAGCTGGCAAGGGAAGGGGGGGTGAGAGCAAGATTGAACAGCCATGGGGCAGCTCTCCTCTCTCGGGGTGGTAGCCACTCCCCAGTAGTTCCACTGCCACCGGGTGGAGGTCTGGTGGCTAGCATAGGCGGCAGGGAGCGGCAAGTCATGGGAGGGTGTCTCGAGCCGCAGTGTGCAGATGCCGCCAAATGTGTGCGCGCAGCTGGGCAAAAATTGGGGGAAAAATACAGGGAGTATAATATGTATGGGAAAAAAAAAAAAACACTCAAATACTTCTATACTTTGAGCACATGTACCAGAAATAAAAATGTGGCTTTTTTATAATCAATGTGACATCAGTGCTGCGAGCGAGTCCTGTCATAAACCAAGTGTTCCTGATGACATGATCTCAGCCGAAGACTTCAATCATTTTCACCTAGCCTACTCAAGCCAGAAAAGGGTGGTGGGATAGTCATTTGTGTCAGAAATACCCTAAATGCATCACTGGTAGAATCAGACACTTCGACCAAGTTACTGATTTTCTTACTTTGAAAGTAACATTAGGGCATTGGTTTAGCAAAACAATTATGTATCTAATAGAGCTATATTCCTCCCAAATATTCCTCTAGCAAACTCTTGGTTTTGGGAAAACTGATGTCACTTAGTACAATCAATAAAGATATATCATCACCGGAGACTTTAGCCTAAATTGGGAAGATAGGAAAATTAAAATTAAAGCTGCTCTCTCAAAATGTAACTTACCTCAAAAGACTGAAACCTCTACAAAAATGAGCTCAAAATGTGAAGGTGGACCTACTACTGATTGGTTCCTTTCAAACAGACCAAATCTCTTGGTGGAAGTTATCATCCTGCTACTAACATTTCAGACCACTGCATGATTTTCTATTTATGAAAATTATACAAAGCCAAGGTGCTCTAATAATTGACAGAATCTCAATATTTCTTCAAATTCAATGGAAAACCATCTCACTTACCTGGATCAATGAGACTGGACTCCTCTAGTAACACTGATGAAGCAGTCCCCTGTAGTATTGCAACCTCAAATGTATTTAACGGGACACTGTCAATGCCCCTAAGGTCTCAAAAGTGTCCCTAGTTTAAAAAAATAATTTTATGGTTGTTCATATTCTGTAGAGACCGCTGATGCGGTTAGTAGATTGATTCCTATTCATTTTTTTTCTTTTAGAAAGTGAAAAACTGACTGCCCACTGTACTGGTGTTACCACACAAAATACATGTTTGTTTACATTCCTTGATCAACTCCCACTGCATCTTTCCTGGACTTAGAAACACCCCGAACACAGTCTAGCCACTCATTAAGCAGTGGGAGTAGAGGGGATTATTGCATCATGAGTGGCTGCGCTATTTGGAGGTGTTTCTAAGGTTCAGGAAGTCTGCAATAAGAGCAATAGAAGGATCTGAAGCAAAACATGGCTGGGTATAGTTAAAAATGACGATGCATTTCAGTTCTACTAAGCAAGGGAGCAGATAAAACAACCAGCAACATCAATTAATTTTAAAGAAGGTAAGCAGTCATAAAATGTGGGGTTTTACCGAGAAATAATGTGATGCAAAAATAGGTTGATAGAGCCCATTTAATATGGGGCTAGCATGCTGGTGTGGAGGGCTGAGGCGCTGAAAACCCTACTTCCTGTCACGCCGGCGACCCCTGTTCAAATGAGCATGGACTGCTGGGGGTGGGAGAGGACTGAGTATCCCAGGGACTGTACTCCTCTCCCGAGGAGAGGTGGCCAGTCTCCTCAACCCCTAATTGCTACCGGGTAGAGGCCCAGTGGCAGTGCAGGTTGCGAGCAGCTCTTAGGACTGGGCCACAGTTCTCCAGGGTGTGCATGCTTCTGTGCGGGGTCTGGAAGAAAACCAAAAAGTGGGAGGGTGGACTTCATGTAGCTCTGCACACTCCCTCATGACCCGTGCTGCCACTCAACTCAGGGGGTCTGGATATCTAAGCGATCTTTGGCTGTTGTTCATATAGATACCTTCCTAAATTACAGCTCCCACCTCCATCTGATCAGACCCCTTCTCTGTGCCCCCTGCTTACAAATTCTTCACCTTCCTAGATCAATTATTCACTAATTTCTCTGTCTTACGAACAATGCATCCCCTACTGTCCTCTCTCCCCCTTGTTCTGCTCATATCCCTCTCTTTACCACCTCCACTTGATCTCTATTCACCTTTTCCTAATAACTCTCCCAACCCCATCAATTACTATCTCCAATCCCCTACCCACATCCATGCAATCACTCCCTCCCTGCCATTTGAAATATAGTCTCACTCTACTACTACTCCTCATGCAGCTTTGATAACTTTGTCCACTTTCTCTGCAGTTCTCCACCTTCTTGTTATGCACTTATCCACTCCCTTCTATTCAAAACTCCCAACCTCCTCACCAGCCCCTTCAAAATCACCTAAGCTCCACTTTCTCATGCTCGCCCTCCTCTTGCTCTCTGCCAGGAATATCCACCCCAACCCAGGCCCTATTGCCCCTTGCCCCTCTGGTGCCGCCTCCTCTGCTACCTTCCCCCGCTCTCTTCTCTCAGCCCTCCCAAAGGGCTTAAAGATCCTGCATCTAAACACCCATAGCTTGCTGCAAAAAATAGACCAGATTCAGATCATGGTGTGCACTCTAAAACCAGACATTCCAATCTTCTCAGAAACTTGGTTAAAGAGCAGTATACCTGACCATTTGGTCTCCATTCCTGGCTACTCACTGCTAAGGCAAGACCGTGCTGGCAGGGGCGGTGGTGTGGCTATTTATGTCCTAGCATCCATCCAATATTCTATCATCTACTCATCCTCCAATCCTGAGACCCATGATGCCCTAGCTATCCATGTGACCCTCCCCTTCCTCTCCAATCTTCATAGCTGGCATATACTGCCACCCAAATGTCCATCCTTCGGTCGTGGCTAGACCTCCTAACCTCCATCATTTCCCTTGCTCGCTCTGGGGAATTATTCATCCTTCAATATAAATTGGTTGTCACCTAAAACTACCAAAACTAAAAATGAAATCAGAGCCCTAAACCTCTCCCAACTGATCTCCGAACCCACCCACCTAAAATCACAAGACACAACAACACTCTCTACTAGACTGGGCCATTACCTCCCACCCCCACCGCGTCATTACCTCTGGCATCCTCCCCAATGCTCTCAGTGACCGTAACCCAATATTCATAGTTAGGAAAGTCCACAGAACTAAATTGCCACACAAAACCATACAACTGCGCTCTTTCAAGTCTCTTGACCTTGAACCTCTCGAGTAATCTTGCCACTTCTGACTGGTCCCCCAACCTCCTTCCCCTCAGTTGATAAGGCCCTTGCCAACTTCAAAGAAATCTATCTTATAAACTGGAATGCCTTTGCCCCACTCAAACAAACTAGAGTCAGAGGTAACCACTTACCTTGGATAACCCCTGAACTTCTGGCCTGTCTCAGAGCTTGAAATCGAGCCTGGAAGTGTCATAAAGCTACCCGGCATCCTAGTGACCTCGCAAACTTACACATGCTCAGAAACACTTGCACCAGGGCTACAAGGTTAGCAGCTAAGTCCGAATATTTCAAATCTGCCTTCATCACCAACATAAATTCCCCTTCAAAGTTCTGGAAGGTGGTGCACACCCTATTTACCCCCTCATCTCGCCCACCGCCCTTGGTACTTAAAGTAAATAGCTCACTAGTGTAGCTGCAGAATTTAACTCCTATTGTATCTCCTGCACCACTGAGCTACTGAAATCCCTTCCTTCCTTCCTCCCCCCCACCCTATCCTACCAGTGTGCCCCTCCACCACACTCCCACCTTCCCTTCTCTTTCGCTACTGTAACCCCAAAACGATGCCCTAAGTGCCCTCCTCATCATCAATCCCTCTAAAGGTGCCTCCCCTGATGGCCTTGACCCAAAACTCCTCTCCCTCTCCGCTACGACCATTGCCTACCCCATCTCAATAATCCTAAATCTCTCATTCTCTACTGCCTCTGTCCCCCTCATCTTGGAAATGTGCTGTGATCCTCCCTCTACCCAAAGGGGGTGAGCCCTCATCCCCTGGCAACTACTGCCCCATTTCTCTCTTCCCTACCCTTGCCAAGCTTCAAGAACACATTGTCCTCTCCCAGCTCACCTCTTTTCTATCTGACACCTCCTTTTTCACCCCTTTCCAGTCTGGTCTCAGGAAAAACCACTCAACCACCACCTCTCTCCTACGGCTCACAGTCTCCATCCTAACTGGGATGGACAATGGGCAAATTACCTCTGCTATTTTTGTCGACTTGGCAAAGGCCTTCGACACGGTCTCTCACTCCCTTCTCCTCAACTCACTCCCAGCAGCTGGCCTATCTCCCTCCACCACAAACTGGTTCAAAGCCTACCTTATTGGTAGAATCCAATTAGTTAAGATCTTGAACTCCACTTCCACACCCCTCCCGATTAGCACTGCCATCCCCTAGGGCTTGGTATTAGGGCCTTTCCTATTCTCCATCTTCTTAAATGACCTTCCCTCTGTTTGCTCCCCATCATCTGCTATACATATGTATGCAGATGATACAGTCCTGTATGCATCTGGCTCCTGTCTTGTTGAGGTTACAACCAGCTTGCAGCAAGACTTTGACAAGGTTCAGCTCTGGTTTGCTAACCATAAACTTTTCCTCAATGCCAAAAAGACTGTCCCCATGACCTTTGGCATAAGGCAGAGACTCTCTAGGCTTCCCTCCCTACCCACTTTTCAGACCCTTGAAGGGACTTTACTTGAGGACACATCCTCCTTCAGGTACTTAGGTGTTTGGTTGGACCAACACCTAAACTTCTCTGGACATACTGACACCATCCAGAAAAAACTGCGCCCCAAGCTTGGTACCCTGTTCAGGAACCATAGCTGCATCCCTCCTACGGCTAGACATGAACTTGTTCAGAAGATGATACTTCTGTGATGTGGTCTATGGTGCTGCCACTAAGTCCTCCCTGGCCAGACTGGACACCCTCTTCAGTTCCTTCTGCCACTTTGCCCTGGATGCCCCCCCTTGCACCCATCACTGCGATCTTTATTGTGCCCTATCCTTCCCCTCTCTTACAAACAGGCAACTCTCTCACTGTGCTAAATTCATCTCCAAGCACTGGTTGGGTGAGCTCCCTTCCTACCTCACCCCCGCCTTTATAACACCCCCACCACCCTCCCATTCCTTGAGATCAACCGACTCCCGTACTATGGTTGTCCCCCTCAGATCCACCCAAATTGGCCAATCCAGTTACTCTCACGCTTCCCAAAAATGTGGAATTCCCCCAAAATCGCAACTCATCCTCTGCCTACTCCAACAGCTCTGCCCTCAATAATTACCTTGCAGCTAGCTGCTCCTGCCATGTCCCTTCCTAATTCCCTCCTCTAAGCCCTAGACAAACCCTACCCCCTAACATCACCTTCATTTTACCCTGTGCACACCACCCTTCTCCCCTTACTTCTTTCCCCTTGCAGCCACACCCACCTTCTCCCCTTCGCCTAACTGCTCCCCCTTACTGGCCTCCCTTGATCTCTCACAGAATGTAAAGTACCCTGAATGCTCTCCATGGGTCCCTCTCCTGCCCCCCCAAGGGGCTTGCATCTCTCAACTGCTTTTTCCCCCCAACCATCTTAAAGGGGTCTCTCCGGGACATTGTTTTTTTCTTCTTCTCTCTGGTCCACCCAGTCCCCTTGCAGGTTTCCCCACATCCTGAAGGAGTCTCCAGGGGCACGACTCTTCCTCCTCCCCCACCTCACCCCCTCCCTCCACTTTCCTACCTTTTCTTTTATGTAAGCACTTGTTTACTTATTAAGCCAGCACTTATTATTGTCCCCTTTTTGAACATGTTATGCGCAACACTGTTGTAACACGGTTTGTAACACCTGCCTTGCAACTGTATGCTAATGTTGATCCTGTAACTTGAGTGTATAATATCTCATTCCAGTTGTATACCCCCCCCCCCCCGGGTTGCACCGGGAGATGAGCGACTTGCTGCTCAGTGTGCCTTCCTGGTGAAACATTTCAATAAATAAATATGTTGACCGGGGGGGGGGTCTCCACCTCCTGACCACACCAAGGGTTGGGGAAATTCTGTGGGCGTCTTCTCCCTGGTTTGAGAGAGGGATGCAGTGGCCGTGAGAAGCAGGGAGAGGGCTGATAGTCACCCGCCATCCCAGATAATGTAAAAAGTTTTATGGAAAAAAACAAATGTATTAAACATGCCCGTTTAACTAAAAGAAGAATGAATGGTAATAATGTATCACGATTTACTCCCGAATTGTTTCAGAAAATGAGATTAACAGATAAATATTGGCGAGGCTACCAAATGAGTAAAGGTCCTACTGAATTTCAAACCTATTTAAAAAAAAAAAAAGAACAAAAAGAGCCCCTGCTCTAAATTCTATCAAGAGCAACAATTATGTAATAGCAAAGACCCTAAAACGTTCTGGAGTTCTTTTCAAACTATTCTGAACCCTATTTCTTATAGAGAAAATTGAGACCTTTTACAGCTGCATAGATACGGCTCTACAACATACACAAGTATGAACAAAAGTTCCTTTATTCAAATAAAATAAGCACCACCACCATGAGGTCACCAAAGAGACATACATTTTGCACAAATACTTGGTGCTTTATAACTCTGAGGTGACCCACGAACAGCATCATCAATTTCTGCAAAAATAGAATGATTCAGTCCATTATTTTTCCTTGACTGGCTGAATTAATCACCTGCCACGCTCCACCAATGATTAGAGGCAAGAAGCCACATAAACAAATCAAGAGAAGTTTTTAGTTTATTATCTTCTAATGCTGTCACAAGCATATCAGGGGAAAATATAGGAACAGTTGGGGTTACTAGACAGAAACGAGGATTTATGTAATGCAATTAGACCCCTTTACAAACAGATTTTCATAACACAAAATCCTACCATTTGTTTATACATGAATCACAAATCTAAAAATGTTTAAAAAGTGCCCAATAATTTTCTTTTAAAGTGTCTGTCAATATAGTGCAAGGGTCCAATATTAAAAACAGCATGCAAGCCGGCCCGCCGGTGCAGTGGTTGGATTTCCCTATGGCGCCAGCAACCGGTTCGGAACGAGCCCGGCCGCTGGCGGTCAGCCGGGGAGAGAAGGATTGGAGCGTCCCATGGACAGCCTCCCTTCTCCGGGGAGGGTAGGGGACTGGTCCAGCACCTGCTGGTCTCAGCGAGGAGGCTAGGAGTAGGCAGGGCAGCGCAGCCCTAAGGAGTACGGGGAGGAGCGGACGTCGGCGTATGCCATGATGTCACTATGTTGTCCCCAGCAGGAAAAAGGGAAAAAGCTCCCTGGCTGGCTGGATGAGGGTCCCCAGCCCTCCGCTGCCACTGAACCCGCGACCAGCACACCTTAGCGACATCTCGGGCCAAGTCTAGAGTGCGCTGGCTGACCCCCACCAGTGCCTTCCCCCTGGGAGGAGGGGGACCTATCCAGCGAAAGGGATATGCCGGGTTACCCAGGGAAGCTGCAATATGAGGTGAGTAGCTGGCGTGGGGACAGGCAGGCAAGTCGGGAAGGCCCTAGGGGACCCGAAGGAGTGGGCAGCTAAGGAGAAGGAGGGAGGCAAAAAAAAAAAAAACAGTGCAAAAAGTGTTGTGCTCACACTACTTTGCTCACAGTTCAAAAGGAGGTGAGCTGGAAACCTAGCGTTAGAGCACTGGGCAACGCTAACAGGTTTCCAGTACACCCCCTCTGAGCGCTGCACAAAGTAAGACCCTAATCTATGAGAGTGCAAACCATGGGACTGACCACATGCATTCAGGTCCTCTTCACTCTAAACAAATTGGGCACTTGGTGAAGCACAAAACACTTAGCTCTGAAGCCCTGCACTGCAATATTTGTACCTAAAATGCTAATGACTCTACTGAACATGTCAGCCCCGAACATGCCTTTGTCTGCCAATCAACATGTCATTATCACCACACACTGGATGGTGGCTGTGGTCTGTGCATAACTGCACATCCTGTCAGTGTGGGGTACAATTCCCAACTATATCCCCTCCACCACTCACATTAATAACATCCCTAAAGTAGTACAGTGGTATCCCCTACCTCTCCTGGTCCCTATTACACCAATCCTTGGTGTCTGGTGGCACACCACCTCCTAGCTCTGTTCCCACGGTAGCAACTGACACAAACCCTCCAGTTGCTTCTAAAATTGGCCATCATCTAACTCCCCCAACTAGTATACTGATATACAAAGTAGGTATAAAATCACGGAGCAGCCATGATTTTTTTTCAGGATGTCTTGTAAGTACTATATCAATATACCAATTGGTACATCAATATACTAGTTATGGGAGTCAGATGGCGGCTGGTCGTGGAGGTGAGCAGAGGGTTTGTGCCAGCTGCTGCCACAAAACAGGATGGGGGAGTTGGTGGGGCTGCCACAGTACACCAGGGATCTACCTTATGGGGAATGGGAGAGGATGCCACCGGACATCATGGAGAGGCACAACAGGGACAGAGAAGAGGTTACTACTGAACACTATAGATCTACTTAACAAGGAAAGGGGAGAGATACCAATGGACGCCAGGGATGCGATATCAATGGATGGGGTGGAGCCCACATTATTTGCACATTGTTAAAAGACGCTTTTTGGCAGAGTTAACTATTGCTGTGCAAACTGGCTGTTAGCACTTCCAAAAAGCTTCCAACATGCCATACGCCCTGTATGCATGCCTCCACCTCTCATTAACATGCGCTCCTGATGTTCATGAATGCTCACAGAATAACAACTTAGAGCAGTGCTGACTGACTCTACCTTTCAATATGGCATTTGCCGCACCAGCTACCTCTCGATCCTGTAAAGCACAATTAAAGTGGACCAAACCCTGTTAGACTGGTACTAACAGTTTGAATAATGGCCCCTAGGTGCATTACTAGTATACTGGTGTAGCATATCTGCACTATTTCTGTATACTGAAATTACTATTACTTTTTTCATATAGCTTTTTACTCCCTCAGCATGTTCTTGAGCTCCTGTTCCCCCTCCCCACAGCCAGCACCTACATCCCTCCCTCCGCCTGACCTTGGACCTTTGTTCCCCCACGGCTTGCCCCTCATGGCAGAGTGGAGAAGGGAGAGCCGTCCTCCCCACCCCAGTATTTGAGTCTGGTTCGGCTCCAGGTGTCCAGGTAGTGGTGAGAGTCTGGGGAGGAGGGGAGGAACTTCATACTGCCTCAGAATCCCTTTCCCATTCTCTCCCATTCCCCTGCCATGACTTTACACTGGAAACATGCACGTGGAGGCATGCATGTCCCGTAGATCCATGGACCCGTCCTTAAGCCACTCATTGCCTGCATTGCCACCGGGCCTCCACACGGTGGCAGCCAAGGGCCGACACAGCTGCCACCTTGTCACCGGGCTAGAAGAGCTATCCTATGGACACTCAATCGTCTCCCACCCTGCCGACCCCTGGCAATATATGCTCACTCCCGAACATGGGTCGCTGGCATGGAAAGAGGTAAGGCGTTAGACACCTCAGCCCTAAATATCATTAAGTTGGCTCTGAAATTACTTCTTTCTGTAAAGACAGCGGAAGTAGATTCATAGTGTATCAGTATAGTAAAAGTGCAATTCCAGTATATTGCTGCACTGAATGTATATCCCTATGATGTACCCATGTGAGCTACTCCAAGCTTTCATTCAAAAAGAATGAGTTTATAACCCTGGTTGTTCAAAAGTTAGACTTTTTAAACAAATTATCTTTGGAAAGGGCCAACTTTGGAACCATTAGGGCTACAAACGAATAGAGTCAGGTCAACATGGCTATGTCATATTGACAGAGTTTCATGGTACCAATATACCTAAGCAGGGGGACTATTTGAATGCAGTTTCCTGAATTAATTAAGCAGTATGAGTGTATGGTGTTCTTTTCTCTCCAAAGGAACCAGAGCAAGGAGGCGTGCACGGTAAGTGCTGTACTAACAACGATTTCCTACACTTTGGGCACCACTGTACTTTTTTGGGGCTACTTCAATACTGTGCTGAATTTGAGTTGTGTGAGACTTGGGGAGGAGAGGGAGGACGCAGAAAGGGCAGGTGAGGACAAGAGTAAAGCAGCTGGACCCAGCGCCATTAGCTGAGCAGGGGGACCATGTGACTGCAACCAGCCATTAGCACGGCTGCAGTCTACTATAAATTAAGTATAACAAAAACCAGCAAAACTTGGGATACTCACTAAAAACATCAGTCTTTATTACAAAATATCAGCAAAAATCCACCAAGAAAAGGTAAAACATCAGACGCCAAACCCTCTACCAGTTTCGCACCAGCACGTGCGTCATCAGGAGGTGCAACCAATCCATAGCACAGGACATAAATACAAATTCTCTTAAAGTCGCAGTGTGTCTACAGTGCACAGGGAAGCCTTTAAAGTGACAAGTGCAAAAAAGTGCATATTAACCACATTATAATCACATTTAATAAACACCACATTTAAAAAGACATAATAAATCTGTATGCCTGTTGCTTGCCACAGCATATATAATATATATAGTGCATAGTGGAATGCTGTTATGCATGAAATTCCATGCCTGTAATATGCTTGTTCTGCTGCAGTAATGATGTCATTATGTTGTTCTGCTGCAGTAGTGATGTCACTACTGCAGCAGAACCACTTGGAATCCTGGCACACTGCTGCTTTCCTCTATTTAATTCTGTGGTGACAGTATTCTAGAACCTCTAGAGACTTTTCCTGTCAGTTTCATTACGAAAAAGAGAGAAAAAAAAACCACAAAGCACACATTTCACATAGTAGTACTATACAGTATAAAAAATACAGGATGAGCAACTTTATGCACAACCTGTGTGTTTTATCACCTTGGAGCTTCGCTCTCGAGGTCAGAGGGAATCAGAACCCCTCTGTGGCAGAACACACTGGTTGTGCACAGTTGCCCATCCAGTATTCTCTATGTAATACATATAAACTATTGGGAATGCTCAAAATTTCTATGTATGAGAAGAGAACTGCAAACCCAAAGATGAGTGTGTCAGTTCCCAACCTCGTTGATAGTGCTTGAGGTACAGTACCATAGGTATTTTTTCCTCCAGTGCACCCTAAAAAAGGAAAACATGTTATGAGGATTACTGGTTTCACACTTTTTTGGTATCATCAGAAAGCATTTATGGTCACATATAAAACAAGCAATAGTACACATTATTTTTTCCTTTTCTTAATACGCCATGTAAGTTCGATTCGGTCATTGAGACCCGGGGGTACCATTGCTCCCAGTGTGTAGATCCAAAAAGATTCTCTGCACAGGAGTTTGTTCTCTATATCCCCACCTCTTGGATCTAGATTCACTTTTTCTATAGCACAAAATTTGAAGCTGTGTGTGTTGCCCCCACTGTTTCTCACATGATTTGCCAATGCGTTTTTTGCATCACCCCTGTGATGGATCTCAGGTGTTCCCCTATTCTGTTCTTAAATGGTCTGGATTTTTTTCCCCACATAAAATGCCCCACATATACATGTGGCCAAATATATAACATCCTCAGTTGTACAACTGAAAAATTCAGTCACCTTGTATAATTTGGTATTGTTGCATGTAGTGAATGTGTTAGACCTCACGATTAAGAACAGAACTTGCAATTGCCACATGGAAAATTTCCATGCAGCAGGGGTGGAAGTCAATTACCTAATGTGTTGGTGTCTAGTGTTTCTAGGCTGGTAACTGTGTACCAGCCTATCCCTCAGGTTTTTACCTCTCCAATACACCATACACGTTTTCTCTCTAACATATTCTGTTCATTCTTCAGAATTTCCCCATTTGCATTGATACTGCCATTTATTTGACTAGAGTGTCTAATGTAAATAGTTACAAAGTTCATCCTATCGGATTTCTCTCTCGACGGTCTTATTTGCAACAAGGTCTCTTGTGGGGTCTCCATTACCTCCTGATATGCAGCATCTACCAGGTTACTACTGTATCCCCTTTCTCTGAATCGACCACACATATCTGAGCCATGAATTATATAGTCAGAGTCCTCAGAGCAGTTTCTATGTACTCTTGGTATCTGGACTTTGGGTATGTTCTCCACCATGCGTCTTGGATGGCAGCTGGATGAATGCAAGAGAGCATTCCGGTCTGTTTCTTTCCTAAATAAACTGGTTTGCAGTGTACCATCCTCTAATTTAGTAATCAGAAGATCCAAAAATGAAACAGACCGTAAACCACTTTGAACAGTACATTTGAGGCTATTGTTACCATTTTCCAGGTATGGCACAAAATCTCAGTTCATCCAGTGTGCCTTTCCAAACAAGGGATATATCATCTATAAAGCGACACCAGATATCAATCCTATCAAAAAAGGATTGCTCTGGGGGTCATGGCCAGCAGCCAAGCTGAGGACATCTCTCTTGAGCAGCTCTGCAGACAATTAGGGGAAAACAATAAAACATTTTATTTGCTCACGAACAACAGTCTTACAAACACAACTAAGTTACGGAATAATATACAAGCTCTTGATAGATACTAAATCTGTACCTTGGAGAAGTCGCAGTCAGCAGAAATGGTGCATGGAAATAAAGTAAGTTCCAATGTAGAAGGGTCCCGACCGAAGGAGAGCAAAGTGGGCGGTAGTAAAGTTCCCCATCAAGCTTCTGAGAAGCAACGCGGTCCACAGCTGACAAATGCAGCATTACTGAAGGCCATCCAAAGTTTGGACAAAAAACTAGAGGACTACAGCACTGAACTGAGGCAGGTTAATTTAAAAGTCGGAGTTCTGGCAGACGAAACTAAGGTGGCAAAGAAACATGTAGATAAGGCCCTTGCGGTAGCTTCGGGTCTCGCTACGGAGAATGGCCTACTGTGGAGGCACCTAGAGAACATGGAGAACTCAATCTGGGCTAACAATATCAGAGTGCTTGGCCTCCCAGAGAGGGTTGAAGGGGAACATCTCCTAACATTTCTACAGTTATGGCTCAAGGAAGTGTTGCAGCTTGATAATGATTTTATGATCCTTAAGACATACAGGATCACACCTCATGGTGGCTGCCAGACAGCAGCTACTGTGGAACAGGTACCATGCACAGTTATGGTGGAGCTGAGAACTTCTGTGGAGTGGGACACTATTTTGCAACAGGCTAAGTCATTAAGTCCGATTACCTGGCGAGACCACAGAGTACATTTTTTTTCCAGACTTAAGTTATGTCACAAGGATGCGGCGCAAGAGTTTCGATGGGGTACGAACGTGCCTCCGGATCTTGGGGGTCCACCATGTGCTGTTAATGCCAGCCAGCTTAAGGATCATATATGGTGGTAAGACATACCAATTTTCAGACGTGTCGGAAGCAGCCAAGCTCCAGGACAAAATTAAGAAACAATCTGTTGCTCCGAGACGCAACCTCAGACTCAGAAGGGGAGTGAAATGTTGGGAAAAGTTTACATTTAAAAAAAAAAAAAAAAAAAAAAGGTTTTCAGTGGGTTTAATGGGGCGAAGGGGAAGGCTCTAAAATGGTTGGAATTAAAATGTTTGTAGTGGTGCTCTGTGGCGCACATGTTAATTGCCTTTCCCGCTAAAGGGGTCCTCTCTCAAGGGACTCCATATACCTACTACAAATCCACTGTCTAACGACAGAATTGCTGTCTGCTTAGTTAAGAGAGATGCTTGTATATCTAATACAATTCCATGCAGTTTACGTTGAATAAAAGTAAAATATTTATCAAATTAAGCATGGGCTTAGGTTTATGATTAAAATAAGACTGACGTTTTGTGTTTTTCCTGTTATTTATTTATTTAGTTTTTGTTAACCGGGTTAGGTGCGCAAGCCAAAGTTGACTATTTTCAGGCACGACCCGGGAGAATACATACATAAAATGAGATGAGATTATACAATACATAGTATATAGTACAGGTACATAGTATATAGTACAGGTAGATTAGAATACAGATCAAGTCAGACAGTACTCGAGATAATGCATATAGCTATGCAGAGATGACAAAAGTGACATTAGTACATGCAAATAACAAACTGGGCTAAGTGGCAGCTATAAAGACATTTTATAGCAAAGCTTGTTTAGAAGTGCAGCAGTGTCTTGGGCGAAATAGGGTGGCTAGCTGTGAGGCATTACGTGGGATCAAAGCATGTGCAGGGGTCCAGGGCTAGGTGGTGATACAGTTCTTTTTTGAAGATTGGGTGGGAGTTCGCCTGCCTCAGGGCAGGAGGGAGGAGGGAGTTCCAGGTGGCTGGGGCGCTGCAGTGAAATGCTCCAGAGCTTTCTGAAGTAAGACACCTGGGTACGGTGAGTAGAAATTAGTTTGTCGAGCATAGTACGTGGGCAGGTGTCTGTGGTACAAGTAGAGCTGCAAGGGAGGAGGGGGTTTGGTTATGGATTAGAGAGTCTGTGAGGGTCCCTAGGGAGTATAGCTGTAGGCATTTGGGGAGAGCCAGCCTAGGTCACTATACAGTGTGCATTGGTGCTTGAGGCGATGGGAAGAGGAGGCATACTGACATATGTTGTTATACGCGGCATCCCATTTATGGAGAGCAGTCTTATGGGCATTAACAAAAGTGGAGACACCGTATGTCAGCGCTGGAAGCAGAATACCCTTGGCAATTGCCAATCTGGCAGATGGTGTTAGCAGGTGACAAGTCTTATAGGCGATTCCAAGTTTGGCATTTGTTGCTTTACAGGTTGACTGGATGTGCAGACTGAAATCAAGGGATTTATCAAGGAGAACTCCCAGGTATTTGAAGAATGTGACACAGTCAATGAGAGACCCCCCAGAGTCATGGACTAGGAGGGGTTCCTTACAGGCCCTGAGTTTGGGGGCAGTGCCAAATAGCATGGCTTGGGTCTTTTTTTGTGTTGAGGATGAGCTTATTAGCATTTAGCCATGTTTGCACATTCCTGAAATCCGAGGAGAGGTTTTTGTTAATGATGTTAACTTTGTCAGCGCTGGAGTAGAGGACGAGATCATCAGCATATAAGACAGCTGAGCAGGAAATTATGGCATAATCTATGTTGTTGATGTATAGCGAGAAAAGAAGTGGTTCCAGAATGGAGTCCTGAGGTACTCCGATGTCAGTGCTGGTCACATCCAAGACAGCGTAGTTGAATTTAACAAGTTGTAATCTGTTTGATAGGTAGTTGTTAAAACAGTCAACTACTAAGGATGAGAAGTTAAGTCTATGCAGGGTTGAGAGAAGCAGGGGATGATCAACAAGATCGAAAGCTTTGGTAAGATCGATAAATGCTGCTCCAGTGAGTAGGCCTTTGTCCATGTTGCAGAGTACATCGGTGGAGAATTTGAGAAGAGCAGTTGAGGTACTGTGCGCTTTTCTGAATCCATGCTGAGTGTCTGAGAGAAGTTTGTTCTTTGTGAGATAGTCAATGGTTTGGGTTGCAACAAGCTTCTCCAGTAGCTTGCTTAGCACAGAGAGGATGGCTATGGGCCTGCAGTTGTTGATATCTTTTTGGTCTCCTTTTTTAAGGATAGGAGTAACTCGGGCAATCTTCCAGAGATCTGGGACAATGCCAAGCAAGAGAGACAGAGTGAAAATCTTGGCCAGTGGCGAGGCAATCAGTGGTGCCGCTAGCTTCAGGAGTCGTGGCTCGAGTGAATCTGAGCCGGGGCTAGTGTTGTTGGATATGTTTTGCAATAGCCTTTAGACCTCGGATCTAGATATAGCTTTAAAGTGGAAGGTGCGGGGTAGTAGTTAGTTGGCAGTGTTCAGCACCAGACGCAGATCTCTGGGGTGTGCAGTAAGGCTGAGATGCTGTGGGAGGTGAAGCGAAGGACGAGGTGTACTGAGACAGGTCCGTGAATAATCTGTTAAAGGCATTCGCTATAGTGTTCGAGTCGTTGCAATGCAAACCATTTAGGATCATATCCCCTGGGGTCGATGACTGGGTAGCCCCAAGAAAGTTCTTGATGTGTGTCTAGAATTTTCTAGGGTCACCAGCAGAGTTTGTGAGCAATTCCTTGCAGTAGATGCTCTTTGCTGTTCTGATTTGTTTTTTTTATAGGTGCTCCAAGAGACCCTGTAGGTATTGTAATCCTCCGGTAGTCTGGACACTTTATACTTCTTCCAGAGTTTGTCCCGTGTGTGCAGATTAGCCAGCAGGTCCTTGTGCAGCCATCTTGTTTGTTTACCCCTGACCCTTCTGATGACCTTCAGGGGATGTTAATCCTGAAGTGCTGTGAAATTATCAATGAAGACATCAAGGGCTATTTGAACATCATGGGAGTGATAGATGTCAGACCAGTTGATACAGGATACATCACAGAGGAAAGCTTCCACGTCCAGTTTGGCAAAGTTGGTAATTGTGATGTAGTGTGGAGGGGGTGGTGGGGGAGCAGTCTCTGGGCTCCATACACAGAAAGTGGGGGAGTGGTCTGTGATAGCATCTGCGAAGATGCCTGCAGTTTGCACATGGTCAAGGCGATTCACCAGTACCCAGTCTATGAGGATGGAGGTAGTTAGAGAAGGGGGTGATTCTAGTGGGTTCAGTTAAGATCTGGTGCAGGTTATAGCTCTGCGTTAGTGTCAGCAGTGTGCTGTGAGTTGGTCCCAGCCAGTTTAGATTAAAGTGACCTAAGATTATGACCTTGTTTATCTTGGTGTTTGTGACGGTTTGATTAAGTGAATCCTGAAGACCTGTGATACCACCAGTGGGTGGGTTGTAGGCGCAGATAATGTGGAGTTTTTTGCGCCAAGGGCAATGGTTGTGTGTAGGGACTCACAGACTGAGGGTGAGCCGGTGGGTGGGCAGACCATAACATCAAGATGGTTTTTATAGAGGAGAGCGACCCCCCCTCCACGTTTTGGGGAAGGCCTATCTCTCCGTATCAAGGAAAAACTGGGCAAGGAACATAAGGAGTTCGGAATGTGAGGCTTGCGACATGTTTCAGATAGGCACAGTAGGTCAGGATTGTACACTTCGTCCATGCCTCAAGATCAGCAAAGTGCCTGGTAATGCTCCTAATATTCATATGGGCAATGAGAAGTCCTTTTCCTGAGACAGCCAATAGGTCAGTGGGAGAGTGGTGGACAGAGGGGCCAGGGTTAAATTCTACGTCCCCTGACAATAGGATGATGAGGAGTAGGAGACACCACAGTTTAATAGTGTGGAATGGGAGATGAACCAGTTGTGTCATTTTGTATTTTCTGAGCATGTAAAACGAAGTTATAGGTACAACCCTTCAGAAGGATAAGGGTGGTGTAGGCATGCACATGTTGTGTTTTGGCAATTTGGCTGGAGAAAGTAAAGTCACTGTGTTGTGAGGTATTCTCTCCATGGTGGTTGTTGACTGGAACAGAAGTAGATACCCCATGTAAGCATAATAGCAGTATCAGAAGCAGGATTCGTCCTCCCAATCTATGAGGTGCCAGTTTTGGCAGGAGACTGCAAATGTTTACTGTAGCAAAGGTGAGCATTCCTGAGTGACTCATGGTGAGCTACTGTGGACCAGAAAACTGATTGTTACTGTAGATCAAAGACCCAGAAAGTGTTAAATTCCTGAAAGTGATGAACATTGGCCTAGGGCATATGCAGGATGTAAAAATCCTTTGTTAGAATCTTCCCTTTGTTCTCCAAAACAGTTGTGAATAGACCTCAAAGACAAGCACACATCCTTTAAGAAAGTCAGACGGAAATGTGGATTCAATGCAGCACTCCACAACCCAGAAACTTGTATAAAAAGATTTACTGACCTCACTTTTGCTTTTTGATGTCTTCCAAACAAGTTAATTTATGATGAGAATGCCTACACCTGGTGGTGATGTTTTGTAGTTTCTTAGTCCAGGAAATGCTCATAGATGTTATGTCCAAGAATGGTCCAGTTCCTCCAAGAAGAAACACATGAAAAACCACAAAAATTAAACTACTGACAGAGACTAACACAAACAGCCAGTCACACTGATGATCTGTGACTCCTGAAGCTATGCCTGGGGCTGAGCAGGAGGATGTAGAATGATTAAATTAATTGGTGTTTTGAGGGTGGGATGCTTAACCCTATAAGAGGGTGCACGTTGTCTGCTGTCCACACTTGTTATCCCTGCTTGTGGCAGCAATGGCTATTGATGAAGTCATTTAAATTCTTTGAAGACTGTATAAGTAAGCTTTGGTTTTATAAATCTTGACACGATATGCAAACCCCCAGGTGTTGTACCAAAGAACAGGGGTGCCTTACTTCTGTATTACTGTTAAAATGTTGACGTAGTCCACTGAATGGTGGGCATTAATTATATTCGCCTGCATGTTGGAACTTCTGTGTAATGTATTATTACATAACTCAATAAAATATAAGTAACAAAAAAAAAAGGATTGTTCTGGATGTCATAGACAGTTGTTCTTTTCCACCTGCCCAGACTGAGGTTGGCATAGTTGGGAGCAAAAGTTGCCCCCATGGCCATCCCCTTGAGTTGTAGATAGTGCTCCCCTGCAACATAAAGCTGTTTTTCTTTAGCACAAGTTCTGTGCTCTCCACCAGAAACAATTGTTTATGTTCACTTATACTGGGATCCTGATCCAACCAATATTCCAATACTTCAAGCTCCCCCCTCGTGCGGTATGTTTGCATATAAAGTAGCTATAGCCATAGAAACTAGATACCATTTTTCTTCTAACTGCATATCCCCAAGAATTCCCAACATTCGAGAGGTGTCCCTGATATATTTTTATTTATTTTATTTATTTATTTAGGGATTTGGACCATACCTTTGAGCTCAGAGCTCTTTTACAAAGGTTCCACGTCAAACAGTGACAATGACAGCAATAGCAAACAGTTTACATACAATACTCGAATAGTAGGTAGCTAGTATACAATAAGGTTACAATGTCATTCATAGTACCAATGGTGATAGTACAGTGTCAAGAGCATTCAACTAGGGTAAAGTACAGTGTTTATATGTAGCGAAGGAGATAAAGAGGTGTGACATCTAGTGTGAGAGTCCAAGGAGGAGTCAAGGTGGGGGGGAGTGAGCGGCCAAAAGAAGTGGCTTTGTCTAGGTGGAGGTTGGGAGGTAGTGGTAGTAAGTTGATTTTAAGTTTGATCCAGTGGGAGAAAAGGCACAGGGGGGGAGAGGAAGACAGAGGGACAGGGCAAGAGGGAAGAGTGGGGGTTAAAGGAAGGGGAAGGAGAATGTGGATGAGTGGGCATTATGGGTGTTAGAGTCCTAGTGGCAGTCACAAACTGTCCTAGTAAGCAGGTGTTGCCTCAGGCCATTTTTAAATTGTGAGATGCATTGGGAGTTTAGAATGTGCACTGGGATTTCATTGAGCCATGATGCCATATATGATGGGAGGTAAGCCACATAATCTTTTATATGGGCATCTACAAGCATAGATAATGGCTCAGTCAGTGAGCCAATGCCCGCCACTATCGGGCGCCCAGGGGGATCAATTAAGCTTTTGCGTATTTTGGGCAGTATATAGATACTAGTCCTAATGGGATGAGCAACAGTAAGATAAGACATTTCTTCAGGAGTAATAGCCCCTGTCAGCATGGAGTCATTCAAAAACAAATCTATTTCCCTTTTAAATCTAGCAACATGCAACAAAATATCCGCAAAAAAAGGTTGACAGAACCTTTGAGAAGGTGTGTGAGGGACATTTTAAAGAAATGTTTGAACAGAATACTGCGGCAAGATACATTAATATTAAATCTAGTGAGTAAGCAGCTTTAAAAAGCCTTGAAAAAAGATAAAAATCTGGTGATTAAGCTGGCTGACAAGGGGGGGAACTGTAGTGATGTCCACAAGTCAGTATGTAAAAGAAATTGAGAGACAGTTAAATGATGATAAATTCTATATGAAATTAAGAAGAGACCCTGTTGCCAGATTTAAAAGGGAAATAGATTTGTTTTTGAACGACTCCATGCTGACGGGCTATTACTACTGAAGAAATGTCTTATCTTATGTATTGGTCATCCCATTAGGGTTAGTATCTATACACTGCCCAAAATACACAAAAGCTTGACTGATTCCCTTGGGCGCCCGACAGTGGCGGGCATTGGCTCACTGACTGAGCCATTATCTATGCTTGTAGATGCCCATATAAAAGATTATGTGTCTAACCTCCCATCATATATCAGGGACACCTCTCGAATGTTGGGAATTCTTGGGGATATGCAGTTAGAAGAAAAATGGTATCTAGTTTCTATGGATATAACTGCTTTATATACAAACATACCGTACGAGGGGGGAGCTTGAAGCATTGGAATATTGGTTGGATCAGGATCCCAGCAGAAGTGAACAGAAAACATTGTTTCTAGTGGACAGCACAGAACTTGTGCTAAAGAAAAACAGCTTTATGTTTCAGAGGTAGCACTATCTACAACTCAAGGGGCCGGCCATGGGGGCAACTTTTGCCCCCAACTATGCCGACCTCGGTCTGGGCAGGTAGGAAAGAACAACTGTCTATGACATCCAGAACAATCCTTTTTTTGATAGGATTGATATCTTGCGTTGCTTTATAGATGATATATTCCCTGTTTGGAAAGGCACACTGGATGAACTGAGAGATTTTGTGCAGTACCTGGAAAACAGTAACAATAGCCTCAAATTTACTATTCCAATGGATTTGCTGTCCATTTCATTTTTGGTTCTTTTGATTACAAAATTAGAGGATGGTACACAGTAAACCAGTTTATTTAGGAAAGAAGACAGACCGGAATTCTCCCTTGCATTCATTCAGCTGCCATTCAAGACACATGGTGAACATACCCAAAGCCCAGATGCTAAGAGTATGTAGAAACTGCACTGAGGACTCTGACTATATAATTTATGGCTCAGACATATGTGGTCGATTCAGAGAAAGGGGATACAGTAGTAACCTGGTAGACGCTGCATATCAGGAGGTAATGGAGACCCCACAAGAGACCTTGTTGCAAACAAGACCCCCTGAGAGAGAAATCCAATAGGATGAACTTTGTAAGTACTTACACTAGACACTCCAGTAGAATAAATGGCATTATCAATGCAAACTGGGAAATTTTGAAGAATGAACCCCTCCTGACAGAATATGTTAGGGAGAAACCACATATGGTGTATTGGAGAGGTAGAGACCTGAGGGATAGGCTGGTACACAGTTACCAGCCTAGACATACTATAGACACAAATACAGCAGGTAACTGGCTTCCACCCCCATGTAGCAATTGCAAGTTCTGTTCTTAATCTTGAGGTCTAACACATTCACTACATGCAACAATACCAAATTATACAAGGTGACTGAATTTTTCAGTTGTACAACTGAGGATGTTATATATTTGGCCACATGTATATGTGGGGCATTTTATGTGGGGAAAAAAATCCAGACCATTTAAGAACAGAATAGGGGAACACCTGAGATCCATCACGGGGGTGATGCAAAAAACGCATTGGCAAATCATGTGAGAAACAGTGGGGGCAACACACACAGCTTCAAATTTTGTGCTATAGAAAAAGTGAATCTAGGTCCAAGAGGTGGGGACATAGAGAACAAACTCCTGTGCAGAGAATCCTTTTGGATCTACACACTGGGAGCAATGGTACCCCCGGGTCTCAATGACTGAATCAAACTTATGCCATGTATTAAGAAAAGGAAAAAAATAATGAGTACTATTGCTTGTTTTATATGTGACCATAAATGCTTTCTGATGATACCCAAAAAGTGTGAAACCTGTGATCCTCATAACATGTTTTCCTTTTTAAGGGTGCACTGGAGGAAAAAATACCTATGATACTGTTCCCTTAAGCACCATCAAAAAGGTTGAGAACTGACACTCATCTTTGGGTTTGCAATTCTCTTTTCATATACAGAAATTCTGAGCATTCTCAACAGTGTATATATGTGTATATATGTGTGTATATATGTGTGTGTATATATATATATATATATATATATATATATATATATATAGAATAACAGATGGGGAAGTGTGTGATATGAAATTTAATGCACCACCGAGGTGTGGGATGCCACATAAACCCCAAAGAAGCGGCCGAGGGTTTATGGAAGCATCCCACCGGTAATACGTCAAAGGCTCTCATATACTAAGTCCTCATTTTTTATTTTATATAATTTGCTGGTGAGCAATTTTTTTCCAATGAGTGCTGTCTCACACACACACAACAGCACACACACACACACACACTCTCCTAGTCATACACACACACACACACACACACACACACACACACACACCAGTCTACTTTTGGGGGGCATACTTCAGCAGCCCTCACACAACTCCAAATGCAGCATGTAGTTTCAGCTACCCAGCTCCCACTTCAGATTCCACAGCAGTCCCCACCTAGTCCTGTCCTCCCTTTGCCCCTTAGCTGAAGACAGCACAGCAGTCCAGCTCCCTCAGGTCCCCAAATTCTTTTTTTTGCTAGCAGAAAGCTGATGTTTGGATCGCGCTTGCACTTACCTCTTGGTGTGGGTGAGCAGCAACGGACCGCTCTCGCTGGCATGTGGCTCGTGAAGCTGGGAAACGAAGAAACGGCCAGATTTTTTTTTTTTTTTACAATTAACAATTAACAGTTGATTGAATAGTAGGATTAACCAGATAATTAAAAAAAGATTACGGGACGGCAAGGGTTTGTTGTGGTGGCTTCTCCGTAATAAAGATACAGAAGTTGAACGGAACCACCACGTTTCTTGAAATTCTTCAGCCCGCCCACACAGAGAAAGCGCCAGTGAGGGACGCTCACTTTTGACAGACACATCGCGTGAATGCCGTAATAACTGATTGGTTATTACGGCAAATATCAACCGGCGGAGTCCATTCAAAAAATTGCTCACCGGTAATTATATATATATACACACACACACACACATATATATACACACACACATATGCATGTTGTGGCAAGAAACAGGCATACAGATTTAGTATATCTTTTTAAATGTGGTGTTTATTAAATGTGATTATAATGTGGTTAATATGCATTTTTTTGCACTTGTCACTTTAAAGGTTTCCCTGTGCACTTTAGACACACTGTGACTTTGAGAGAATTTGTATTTATGTCCTGTGCTATGGATTGGTTGCACCTCCTGATGATGCACATGTTGATGCGAAACCAGTAAAGAGTTGGTGTCTGATGTTTTACCTTTTCATGGTGGATTTTTGCTGATATTTTGTAATAAAGACTGGTGTTTTTAGTGAGTATCCTGAGTTGTGCTGGTTTTTGTTGATACTCAGTTTAAACTTCTAAACCGGGCACACTTACGTATACAGCTGTAGCTGTTTTGCTGCTCAGTTCTACTATAAATTACCCAGATGGCTAAGTGACCCCTCATGTGACTGCCACAAAGCAGAAGAGTGGCATCTACCTTATGGCATCTGGGGACATCCATAGAAACAGAATTTGATGTCAGATAAGGACTGCTTGGCCCACCTAATCTGCTGATTTTTCCTACCCGTTTTATATACCGCAGATTTTAAATGATCTGCGGCTTACCCTCTCTTTCCTATTGCTACAGTTCCTTTATGTCTGTCCCATGTGTTTTTAAATTCCCCTACCATTTTTGCCCCTACAACCTCTGCTGGGAGGCTGTTCCATGGATCCACCACCCTTTCTGTGAAAAAAATACTTTCTCACGTTACCCTTAAGTCTACCCCCCTCTATTTTTATATCATGGCCCCTTGTTCTTGAACATCTTTTTTTTCCAAAAGATGCTACCCTCTTGTACCTTATTCACACCCCTGAGGGAATTGGAAAGTCTCTATCATAACCCCCCCATCCAGGGAATACATATTAAGATCCTCCAATCTCCCCTCATATGACTTTTGGTGCAGCTCCTGCACTATTTTAGTCACCCTTCTCTGAACCGCTTCTACTCTATGTCCTTCCGGAGGTACAGCCTCCAGAACTGGACTCAGTACTCTAGATGATCTCTAACCAATGGTCTATACAGTGGCAGCACCACCTCCTTCCTTCTGCTGGAGATGCCTCTCCCTATGCATGCCAGCATTCCACTGGCTCTCCTCACAGCTTTCTCACATTGTTTGGTAACCTTCAGATCATCAGATATGATTACTCCCAGGTCCCTTTCCTGCTTGGTGGTTGTCAGTCCCTCCTCCCCATCATGTAATCCTTCTCTGTATTTCTGTGCCCCAAGTGCATGATCTTGCACTTCTGTGCACCGAATCTTAAATGCCACACCCTTGATCACTCCTCAAGCTTGCTTAGGTCCCTTCTCATTTTCTCTACCCCTCCTGGAGTGTCAACTCTGTTGCAGATCTTCATGTTGTTTGCAAAGAGACACACCTTCCCTTCCCTTCTAGCCCCTCTGCAATTTTGCTCATGAAGACATTAAACAGGACTGGTACAAGAATTGATCTCTGCCAGACCCCGATGGTCATCATCCTCTCTTTGGATTAAACTCTGTTCACCACCACCCTGTGTCCTATCGCTCAGCCAATTTTTGACCCAGTTTACCATTGTGGGATCCACTCCCAGGCTGCCCAGTTCATTTACTAGCCTCCTATGTGGGACAATGTCGAAGGCCTTGCTGAAATCCAGGCAGGCCACATCCACTGCCCCTCCTCGATTCAACTCCGTAGTCACCCAGTCAAAGAAATCTATCAGAGTTGTTTGACGAGATCTTTCTACTATGAATCCATGCTGCCTTGGATCCCGTGCTCCACTGGATTCCAGCTATATCACAAACCTTTCTTTTAGTGGTGGATTCCATTAGTTTCCCCACCACCGAGGTCAGGCTGACTGGCCTGTAATTGCCAGCCTCCTCCCTGCTCCCACTTTTGTGCAGAGGGACTAATTTGCCCTCCTCCAGTCCTTTGTACCACATCTGTTTTCAGGGAACTGTTAAACAGGGCTGTCAGTGGTCCTGCCAGCACCTCCCCGAGTTCTCTTCATACTCTGGGATATATCCCATCCAGCCCCATTGCCTTGTCTACTTTCAGATTAGAGAGTTCCTTTAAGACTCTCTCCTCCTTAAATGGACTGGTGTCCAGCTTACTCCCAATGGTGTTTCTGTTGCCTAACTTTGGTCCCTCCCCTTCCTCTGCTTCTGTGAATACTGAACAAAAACACTTGTTCAGAATTTCTGCTTTTTCTTGGTCCCCCCCTCTGCACACTTCACACCATCCCTTTTTAGTCTCACAATCCCACTCTTAGTCTTTTTTCTTTCACTAACATACCTGAAAATGTTCTTGTCCCCTTCTGTTATTGCCTTGGCTATTTTTCTTTTGTTTGCACCTTTGTGCATCCGACTGCTTTTCCAGATACAATTCCCTGTCTTCTTCCCTCTGTGTTTCCTTGTACCTCCTGAATGTAGCCCTTTTCACACTTACCTTCTCGGCCACTTCCTTTGAGAACCATACTGTTTTTTTCTTTCTCTTTGTTTTGCTTACTTGCCTAATGCAATGGCTTGTTGCCTCCACTATGACTTCCTTATGATTCTATGCCACATATGGAGACATACAGACCCATTCACAGGATATGTTTTAAAGGAGATTTATTGGCAAACGTAACTGAGCCACTGCAGCACAGACTGTGACTCAAGCACCCCGATCCCCCCTGTAGTCCCAATATATATTTTGTAATAAAAATACCTTACTTCTCAAACTATTCTCCTGGTGGTACAGCCAGCATTTGTTAAACCTGGTACAGTAAATTTCCGGAGATCGCTTTCTACCAAAAACGCAATATGCTGATGCGGTTTGCCCCTTCCAGTATATTGCCCATATGTATAGAAATTTTAAAATCTCTGTATTTTCCAGGCCAAGCACTATTTTAAAAATTTGCCTAAATGCCATGTGTGTGCCAGCACACACAGGGGCACAAAAAAAGGAATAAGTTCAAAACATGAAGTTGTGTGTGGGGATTGCAGTTCATATCACAAACAAAATCACTATTTAAGTTTCATTTAAAATATTCATTTGTTTATTCACCCTGATGTTTCGCTCATAAATAGTGAGCTTTTTCAAAGGGTTTCTTTAGATCAAGCTATCGCTTTATACTTCCCTGGTATCCACTGAGACTTTTGTGTACACTGATATTTAACTTCTGCAACCAACAGTATATCGAGTACTTGTTTCTGTTTTCCTCCCAATGTTAATATAGTACCCTGCCCTGTAGGCAAGTTCAGAATTTTAGAGGCATAAAAGAAGTAAAAGTCCATGGGTAATGGTGTCTCTTCAGCAAATTTTCTTGCGTCCCCGAGGTGCAGTAATAAGTTCAAAACATGAAGTTATGTGTGGCGATTACAGTTCATACCACAAAGAAAGTCACTACTTCCATTTAATTTAAAATAGTCATTCTTTTATTCACCGTAACGATTCACTCCTAAACAATGAGCTTTTTCAAAGGGTTTCTTTAGAACAAGCTATAGCTTTATACTTCTTAATATTCCCTGCTATCCACTGAGACTTTTGTATACTCTGATATTTAACTTCTGTATATTTTTTCAACCAATAGCATATCGAGTACTTGCTTCCGTTTTTCTTCCAGTGTTACTATAGTACACCTCCTTATGGTGAATTGTACTCTCACTAGCATCTTTCTGCAATACCAGCTTAGCTTTCTGTTGCCACTAGAAGCGTGCTTCACCTTCCCTTCCTAGGAGGTGCTTTTTCTCTCAAAGGGTGGTGAACCTATGTAACAGCCAACCAGCAAAGACAGTGAACATGAAGACAGCACAGGGCTTTAAGGTAAGCCTGAATAAATTTCTGCTTACCAAAGGAATCAACAAGTATCCTAGTCATAAACTGGTATGCATTTACACAGCATGCATACATCATCCATACTTATGAAGTGTGGGGGATGATGGACCGAGAGTACCTTCAATTACTAAAGTTACTGTGCAAGCATCGCAAAGCACTGCTCAAACCAGGCAAATGTAAAATTACATATTAAATCATATAAAAAATTCAAATGCCCACCGGGGTGATAATATCTTGGACCTAATCCTCACTGATGTCCAACATAAACTGAGATAATGAATGATTAACTGTCCCTTAGGAGGGAGCGACCAGAAGACAATTAATTTTGCCATCAATGTCACTGTAGTAACAACTACAGTAAATGTCTGACAACTATTAATAACAAAACAGACTTCCAAAAAATCAGAAATGCATTTGCTAATATTAACTGGGAACAACAAATGAGTAATAGGGCGTCTGTGTCCCTGTCTCCACATCGTGTGTCGCTAAGGGGATTAGTCCAGGTTTGGCGCTAAACAAGGGGGCAAAGTCTGCTAAAACCTCCCTCACTTTCTGGTTCTGGTCCAGGTTCAGCTGGGGAGACAATTTTACTGCCTCCGCAGAGGACTCTCGCTTACTTTCCTCCAGCAAGTAAGAAGAGGTCTCTGTGTCCGTCCCTCCAATGACTACACTGCTGAACACCATGTCAGCCCTATTTGCATATGGCTTCATCATGTTAACATGGTACATCCTTTGCCCTGCCTACGGTCAGGTAACTCCACAATGTAGTTTACGTCATTTACCTTCCTAACCACTTTGTACGGTCCTGCCCACTCAGCTTGCAGCTTGTCTTTCCAAACCGGAATAAGGACCATGACTTCCTGACCCACCATGTACAAGCGAGCTCTGGCTCTGCGGTCGTACCATACTTTTTGTTTCTGTTGAGCAGCTGCCAGGTTGCTCTAGGCTGTCCCCATAAGGTCCTTCAGCCTTTCCCAAAACCGTAGGACATAATCCACAATGGGAATTCCCTGGGTGGCATGCTTGCCTTCCAAGTCCTCCCGGATCAAGTCTAGGGGCCCATGTACCCGACATCCATACAGGAGTTCGAAGGGGGAAAATCCTGTCAACTCTTGGGGTACCTCCCTGTATGCGAACAACAGGTGGGGAAGGTATTTCTCCCAGTCCCTCCCATGCTGTTCTGTAAATGCCCAGAGCATTGACTTTAGGGTACCATTGAAGCGTTCCACAAGCCCATTGGCTTGTGGGTGATACGGTGTCGTGCATCCCTGCACCACCCCACACTTGCTCCATAAACATTTCATTAGGTCCGACATGAAGGAACCCCCTCAATCGGTGATCACCTCCTGCGGAAACCTAACACGGGAGAAAACCCCAAGCAAGGCATCTGCCACTCTGTCTGTCCTCAGAGAGGATAGGGCGACTGCCTCTGGGTACCGGGTGGCATAATCCACCACAGTCAGGATGAATTCCTTCCCTGAGGAGCTGGAGGTATTCAAAGGCCCCACAATATCCATTCCCACCCTCTGGAATGGCTCCTCCACTAAGGGCAATGGAATCAGGGCGGCTTGGGTTTTCTTGCCCACCTTCCCTATTTCTTGGCACCGGTGACAAGACCTGCATTACACCTTCACCTGCTGGGTGAAGTTAGGCCAGTAGAAATTCTGGGCCAACCGCTGCGTTGTGCGCGCGATTCCCAGATGACCAGACAAGGGAATGTCATGGGCAACCTTGAGCAACTCCTCACGATATCCCTGGGGAACGACAAGCTGCCTGCCTAGCATCCCTCCCTCTGTCTGTACTGCCTGTGTGTATGTAAGTCCATTTTCCAATAAACCTTATGTCTGCTGTCACCTCCCTGTGCACCGTCCGAGTCTGCCCCAGCCCTCAGCTTCTCTAAACTAGGGTCACTTCTCTGAGCAGCTGCGAACCCCTCACACCTTCCCAAGGCATGGGACAGGTCCCCTTCAGTCGCTAAACTAGGGTCCCTAGCACTAGCGACAGGGCCCTCAGGATCACTGTCAATCCCAACCATCTAACAAGAGGTCACCCCTCCCTCTTTGGAGTAACCCTCTGTAGCTATGTGGTTACTTGATACTGGGGAATTTCCACCCCCTTTTTATCAGTCTCCCCATCTGGAGACACAGGCTGGGGAACCAGCCTCTCAGTGGTTTCCACACTGGTTTCTGTGGGGTTCAGGGATCTACTATTTTCCCTTGCCATTTGGCTACGGGTAACTGCACATACCACCGCCTGCTGGAGATTGCTACCCAGGATCACATCCACTGCTAATGTGTTGGCCACAGCCACCTGTTGCACAGTTCCCCCTGTTTCACCCCAGTCAAGGAGAACACTAGCGAGTGGCAATGTTTTCTCTTCACCAGTAAACCCTTGTATAGTTACGTACTTATTGGATATAAGCTGACCAGGCTGTACCAGATTCCCCTTTACCAATGTCAGGGATGCCCCTGTGTCCCTTAACCCCTGTGTCTGTACGCCATTTACCATGACTGGGTGCATGTGTTCCCTCATATTCACTGGCATGCTTCCAGAGACACACAAACAACCCACTTCCTTTCTGGTACTACTTTACATATTATTGCTTGCCCTTCTTGGACACTATCTGGCAATGTGCCCAGTTTCTTTACATAACCAACAAACATTTCTTACTTCAGAGAAATCTTTTCTTTGAAACCTGGGGCTAACTGGTTTCGGTGGAGGCAGTGAGGGTTTTAGCTGCCCTGAAGGCGCGCTTTTCCCTTTCTGCACTGCCACACTCACCCCATTCGCTCTCAGAGCAGGTCTGCTCTTGGCATAGCGGTCGGAGAGTTCAGCTGCCTCTTGCACTGTTTTTGGATCTCGGTCCTCTAGCCAGGTTTTTAACTCTGCTGGGTATGCCCAATAAAACTGTTCTAATAAAATCATTTTCAATTTTATTAACAGTGTTTGCCTCAATTCCTTCCCACCAAAGTTTTAAAAAATGACGTTGTTTCATGGCTAGCTCCTCACAGCTCATATCAGGGCTTCTCCTGAGCTTACGGAATTTAGCTCTGTATAATTCACCAGTTAATTCAAACTCTTAACAGTGCAGCTTTTAACTTGTTGTAATCGTCACTGTCTTCATTGTTCATTTGACCCAATGCATCCCGAGCTTTTCCAGTAAGTAGCAGGGATAGCTGGAAGCTCCAGGACTCTCTAGGAATTTTAGCCTAAATACAAACTTTTTCAAAAGAATTTAAAAAGGTGTCCATATCCTCCCCTTCCTTAAACTCGGATATTAATTTGGAGTTCAATTTGTAATCCAGTCCTGCAGTCCCAGTTAAACCCAAGCCACTTACCTGCCCTGGGGCCGCTGGTTGGAGTGGTAGCTTCTCCAGTTCACGTTGCCACTGGCGCTCCTCTCTCCTCTCCCTCTCTGCATTCTCACTCTCTCTTCTCCTCTGCCTCTCTGCATTCTTGCTCTCTCTTCTCCTCTGTCTCTCGCTGGCGCTCACATTCCTCACGGTCTGCCTCCCTCTGTTATTGCTCTGCCTCATGATCCGCCTCTCTCTGTTGTCACTCTGCCTCACGGTCTGCCTCCCTCTGTTGTCGCTCTGCGTCCAGTTCGATCCTGCGCAACTCAATTTGCAGTCTGAGTACCTCTGGATTCAGGATACTGGTGACCATCCCCTGCTGCTGTGGCCCTTCACTGACAGTGGCCCTGCTGTCCTCCTCATTGGCTCGGGACCCCTCACTGGCCGCTAGTTCTGCCACACTCAAGGTCTGGTCCCTTTCAATCATGGTCTGTGACTCCCTGCTCTGGGTATGTGCTGCCGTCAAGGCCTCTATAAGGTTCTGCTTACTGGCTTTCACCCCAAACGGGACTCCCCTGTCCCCACACAACTGCTTTAAGAAATCTACAGTGTGCCTGCTATAGTCGGAAGCCATTTTCTTCTTCCCTCACTACTAATACTATTCTGACTGGCACTTCAGAAAAAAAAATAAAATGGGTAAGAACTTAACTGTAAGTCAAGGGATATAGTTCTGTTTCCTTTTTAAATAAAACACTGCCTTTCTTTTTTCCAAGTGAGCTGAACGGTTTCAAGCTGACCCACTGAACAATGAAGCTTATACCACCAAACTTTTTATGCCACCGCTGCCTACAAATCTGTCACAAACTCGCTCAGCCGGTCAGCTCTCTACTCCCAAAGTGCCAACCTCTGAGCGTATGATTTGTGGACAGTGAACAGAACAAGGTAATCCTCTTGTCTGTTTTGTGGGTTCAAGTCACTTTAGTCTCAAGCTCTGGAGGGATTCAAACTGATAACCTCTTGTTAGTGTACCCAATTATCAGGCTCAGATAATTCCATCTTCGGGGTGCCAGATATCTTTGCCTACGGGCACCCAACCAGGTCTTTCAAATGAACCCTTAGAACTCTATGCAAGACTTTGGAGAACTCTATCCGTTTCCCAGTTTGGTGCATCAATAAGCCCATACACAGTGTTACGGTAACCTTTAAAGGCTCCACTTAAATAAAAAGAAATGTCAAGGCACTCCAGGCAGTTTCCGTTGTAAAATATATCTTTACTTTAAAATACCAAAACAGAACAATAAATACAGAACAAATATCCCAAACACATACAATGTTAAAAACAAAACAGGTTTTTAAAGTACAAACTAAGCTCTCTTATCCACATAATATTTATCTACTACAGTGCTGATGTTGTCCTTCTTCTCTCAGTCAGAAATAAAATAAAATGTGTCTCTGTCAAGGTCTTCTCAGTATGTTAAGAACAGTTCCTGAGCCAGCCTTCTCGCTGAGGTCACCAAACTCCGCCTTGGTGTAACAAAATCTATATTTTTTTTATAACACCAAGATGTCCAAATAAGATATTTAAAAAACATAATAGGTGACCTCACTGACTTTCCTCTCCTCAGGTTAACCAGACAAAACCGGTTTGTGCTCTGCTATACACACATATCAAATGTTTCTTTGATATAAGTCACTGTATTCAAAGCAAAAGTGTATTTGACTCTTTAATCCCATCTGGGCTTGGTATCTACACATCAAAGGTCTCTTCGATGAAATGCAGGTTTCCTGGAAGGTTATTTATGACATTGGCCAGTGTCCTTTCTCTCAGGACATCTAGTGCAGATCAAAGGATTTCCCTGAGGACGTCCTGATTGGTTAATTTCATCTCCTGGGATCAAAGCAAAATTGACCAGATAATTGCACCCCAGATATCTGCAGTTTAGCTATGTCCTGTCCTTTGAACTTATCCCTGGGGGTTTGAAGTGTCAGTTCCAGCCAGACTGTAGTTTCCTCAAACTGACCTTCCCATTACATTTTTTTTTATGTAAAAAAAAAAAAAAATTTGATATTTCACTCAGAACTGGCTGACTATGTCACACCAAGTTCCACAGATGTGGCCATGCATACAACACGCACACTCACCTTTAGTAGCCAGGTCAGAGCCCAAGACAAGTAGTAAATATACTACTACAATCCCTATTACTACGCAGTGGCTCAAAAAAGTTTATAAAGGTGTAAAAACAGTCACCTTCATGGTGACATCCTGCTAGAAAATGCATTTTGTGTCACAACAATGAGAAAACGGAGCTCTGGCTCTTTTTTTTTTTTTTTGTCTCTTATAATTTGTTTACCTAGAATAGCCCAACTGAGATGAAACGTTTCAATTTTCTTTGGCACTCTGTAGTATACCCATTCAGTCAGCTGGATGGACTTAATCACTGGAAGGTTAAGTAACTGGATCATGGTCAAACAGTGAGTATTTAGCTCTAGTGGAGTTTGAACCCATGATTTGTTGATTCCCAAGCTGGTGGTCTAACATGTAGTATACAATGCCTCGTAAGTAGAGGATTATATTGTTAGAGTAAGTGTAAAAAGCTGGCACACATTACGTCGAAGGTAAAAGACCCTGTTTTAATGAAAATTTCTTTAATAATAAAACTGGAATGTCTTAAAAGTTCAATTTTTTGAAGAATGCTGCACAACTTAAATTTTGCTGATTAACTCCTTTTTGTTGGAAACTCAAAACAAATGAAATGCAACATTTTTACACTGTTTAAAGCCCTCAAACATTTTTAATGACCAGGGGGTCAACACGATAAGGGGGAGGAGGTAATTCAGCTCTGTGACACTGCATCTGTAAATTAGGCATAATGCTAAAGTTAGAGTGCTTAACTTACCTTGGGCATACAATGTAAGGACTGCTTGAATGGCAATATACACTCCAGAAAAACGATATGTTTCAAACATTACCTATAAAACAGAAACAGATTCATAAAAAATGTATCCAAATGAATTAGCTCTTCTGAATACTTATACTTTAACACCCCCCCCCCAAATTTTTGTTTTTTTAAATTCATGGTTTAAGATTTAGTATAGCCACACTTCAATTTTGCAATATTTACTAAAGAGTAATATTTCAGCTAAACA
The DNA here is from genome assembly GCA_016271365.2 of Neoceratodus forsteri. Classification (NCBI taxonomy): domain Eukaryota; kingdom Metazoa; phylum Chordata; order Ceratodontiformes; family Ceratodontidae; genus Neoceratodus; species Neoceratodus forsteri. Next base: position 1,520,721,204 of record CM057450.1, on the reverse strand, counting down.
AGACTATGTTACAAATACACCCGGGACACTGGGAGCAGGGCTCCAGATAAGATTTTTTGGGAGAAGTACTGTAGTCCTCATTCTGAAAGTGAGGTGAGTAAAACCAAATTCAGATACACGTATAAATGTTTGGTTGAAGTGGAGCGAGGAGTACTTTTTAAAAACAGTGCAGTTTTTTTCTAGATGAGATCTGATCAGGTGCCAACAATGATTCAGATAATGTTGGCAGGTAGGAGTAATTTACTCACCAGTTTTAAAATACAGTGAGTAAAACGAAATTGGGATGCATACAAGTGCTGTAAATTTGGAAACAAATTGCTCCTTCTGAATCACCAGTTATGTTATGAAGCACTATTCTATGGAGTGTGGAGCATTTACAAATGTGGGTGAGTATCGGTACTCATTAATAAATAAGAGCATTTCCTAAAATGTGGTGAGCAAAAAAGGTTGGTACTCACCTTATCTGGAGCCCTGGCAAGGAGTATCAGTGACTTGGTCAGATCCAAATTTACTGGATTCTGACATAGCCTTTCAAAGAGATAAAAACAGAAGCAGTGGGGTGCTTCTATATATAAAGGAAAATCATGGCCCTTCCTATTTAAATTAGGCAGATGAAGTCAAATGCATAGATTTTTTTTTTTTTTTTTAAACTTTCTTCATCTCCTTCACCAGCGACCGAGACATCTCTCAGGCGGACCCGCTCGACTTTGCCTCCACCGCCCGCCTGAACTCCTCCTCCAACCGAGAAATCGGGTGCTGGGTCCCCCCTCTTCCGCCAGCCATTACGGGAGGAGGCAGGGACCATGGACGGTCAAGTCAGAATCAGAGCCGGCACTGGGTGTGTGGGCTCAGCCACTGGGATTCCACTGTTGCCTCCCCAACACTGGGGTGTTTCCGCTTTTTCTGGTGTGTCCCCCAGATGCAGGATGTGCAATGTCATCCAGCGCGTGGTGTGCATGCCCCCACCTGCAGAATGGTCGCCTGACGTCGTCTCCCTTGCACAGTCCCCGACTGCAGTGTACCAGTCTCCACTGGGTGCCACTAGTGTCGTGGGACGGGAACCACTCTCCCTCCCAGGAGAGCACAGCAGTTCCTCAGACACTCAATCCTCTCCTCCCTGACCGACCCTCAGCTCCCCGGGCTTGTTTCCAAACCCATGTCACGAGGTAAAACAGATGCCTCAGCCCTCAGCACCACCGTGCTGGTCACATAGATGACATTTTAACTGAAATTTGAAAATATCATGTACTAACTGAGACTTTTTTCCTCCCTCCAAATGAAAACTCCTCATTTTTCAAAGACTTATTTTCTAGACAAAAATATACAGAATGAAAATCTAATTTTATCTGGCAACTCTGATACCCACTGGGAAGGATCCAATACCGAAATCAAAGGATGCTTTAAAAATTTTAAATATATCACAACTTATTAGCCCGCCAACCTGAATTAGCAAAAATGGGGATAACAGAACCATAATAGACCTGGGGGAACATATAATAGCCAAAGGAGATGCACCAGCGCAACTCAGCAAATGCCCAGAACTGCAATATTCAAACGCGTGAGATACGACGTGCATCCTTGGCTGCAAACAAGCGTATCAATAATGTATGCAGCCCATCTGGGGGGTGGGGCGTGCTCATGAATGTGACACACAGCCCTATATTCAGCCCTGACGGGTGGCGGATCAGCCCACGTATCCCCAAGATGTGCTGCCCAAATTTAGGCATGGAAAACCCATGCCTAACTGCTGGCCACGCACAGGCAGGCTGCTGTACTGCACACAGGAGTACAGCAGCCTGCCTGCACCCATAGCTCAGTCGCAGCCTCTCCATCCCTGTTCCCATATGCCCAGGTATGGGCACCAGACCCTATCCCCATAGCCTAGGACCCCCCTCCTTGCCCAAGCCACACACATGCTATAAGTGTAGTAAGACCCCTCCGGAATGCCAAGTACACCCCCCTGCCCAATCCTCACACACGGTATAGTCATAGTACGTTCCCCTCCAGTATACCAAGTCCTCCACTCCCCACCTGAACCACAGTACTGTCACAGGTAGTATACACACACACACACACACACACACACACACACACCCTGTCACCGAAGAGTAAGGACTACCCACCCCTGTCCTGCGGCAGGATCCCCCATCGAGAATAACCCCTGCCCAGTGTTCCATAGTGTAGTGCCTCCCCCACCCCAGTAGGCGAGACCCCCTCCCTACACTCCCCCGTCACCTCCCATGCCAGCGACTGGCTCAGCCCTCCGCTCACCACCATGGCCAGCTGCCGATGGAACAGTCCAAGAACTGCACTGTACAGAATACGTGCTCAATCAATGAGCGCGTATCCTGAACAGTGCAGTTCCTGGACTGTTCAGTTGGTGGCTGGCTGTGGTGGTGAGTGGAGGGCTGAGCCAGTCGCTGGCACGGGGGGGGGAGGGGTCTAGCCTACTGGGGTGGGGGGCACAACACCATGGAACACTGGGGCAGAGGTTATTCTCCATGGAGGATCCTGCTGCGGGACAGGGGTGAGTGATTCTTACGCTTCAGCGATGGGGTGGGGTGCTTCCTGTGACAGGACTGTGGTTTGGGCAGGGAGTGGGGGACTTGGCAAACCGGCATGGGTCGTACTATGTCTATAACGTGTACGCGGATCAGGCAGGCGAGGTGTCTTTGACATTCTGGAGGGGTCTTACTACACTTACAGCCCATCTGTGACTCAGGCGGGGGGAGTGTACTCGGCAGTCTGGAGGGGTCATAATACATTCATAGCCTGTCTGTGGCTAGGGTGGGTGCCCAACCCAGCACATCCGGCCGGGTGCAGGAATGCAGATGGGCCCATAATGGGCATGCATGAGGACCATTTGCACCATGCATGCCTAATGGATTCATTTGCATACCCTGGCTGAATATCACCTTTGGGGGATTGTCCCCCATAGACGATATTCAGCCCATCCCCGGGATGCACCAGGTGCATTGGCAGCCATCCACCATTTGTGTCACCTTGCAGTCAGTTGCACCAGCCCATCTTGTTGGGCGGTGCATCTGGCTGCGCCGTGCATTTCCACGCTGCTGAATATGGGGGCTCTGATCTTTGTTTCAACAACTTAGCAGTGTAAAAGTGTAAAGTGGGTACTCCATTGCTAGAACACTGTGAAACAATGTGTGAGATCAATGTAAAGAGACAGGTTACAGATGTATCACCTAACATTAATAAATATAGGTATGTCAAGAACGTTACTAGAACAGTTTTTTTTTTTTTGCCAATATAAAGTGGAAAAGTCTTGATCTGACAGCAAACTTAGTAAATTTCTAGAGATTTGCAATGTCCATTCCCCTATAATTAGTGCAAAAAGAAGCGGAGAAGTTTGCCTTGGATAAATAGAAAGATCCTGAAAAAACTTACTACTGTAATTAGAGAAAGACTATGGAATTTAGCCAGGAAAACAAATTGGAACAGTGACTGGATAGCTTTTAAAACATTCAGAAAAAGCTGTAAAAAAAATAAAAGTATGCAAAAGCCCAGTTCTATAAAGCTAAATCTGAACTGGCTAGTAACCCTAGGGAGTTTTGGAAAGTAGGAAAACAACCAGAAGCTCAAATAATTTCCAATTCGAGTGCCCTGACTATAAATGGAAATCTACTGACTCGCCCTGAAGACGTGGCTAATTCGTTGAATGCACATTTTACAGTTTTTTTTCGTTACAAATATCTGATGTTGAGTCAGATCATGGGCTTAGCGAATCGTCGCCTAGTCAAATGTATTTAAGAGAGATACACCCTCATTTCGATTTAGAACTATTCACACTAAGGATATAAAGAAACAATTGCAGACCCTTAAAGTGAACAAGTCTGGAGGAGAGGATGGGATTGAGGCCAGACTGCTCATACTGTACCACTGCTTATCATTGACTAAATTAGTGAACCTGAGTCTATGATGTAGTGTTTTTCCAACTACATGGAAATTGGCTAAGGTTACCCCAAGTTTCGAAGGGAGGGGATGCCATATGGTAAATAACTACATTACTGCTCTGTTGTCCCTAATTTCAAAGATCTTGGAAAAGGAAATACAAACAATTGTATTCATATTTTTCCACTAAAGTTGCTTCTTCCTCAGCAGTCCAGATTTAGACCATTCCAGTCCACTCCACTACAGTGGCCTTGTTGGATATCACGAGCACTGCTGCCTAGGCAGCAAAATGTATATGGGGCAGGACAATGGTTCATGGATCTAAGCAAGGTCTTTGAAACAGTGGACCATTCCTTACTGCTGCAAAAGTTGGGAGGTATACACGTTAGTATGGATACTTTATCATGATTTAGTTCCTTCTTAGAAAACCGTTCTGTTAGTTTGTGTGAATGGAGCCCATTCTAAAGTCATGCAAGTCCAGAGAGATGTACCACAGGGTTCCATTCTAGGATCCCTGGTATTTGTCATTTTCATCGATGAATTGCCTAAATCAGCTGTTCATTCACACTTGAAAATGTTCACAGATGACACTGTAATTCTGTCACTATTGTCACTATTGAAAAGGAGCTTGAAAAGGCGAAGCCCATGTATGCTCCAATAAGGTATGTAGTAGTTCCCCCTTCTACCATCTAAACACAGGTTATCAATACCTTTTTTAAAAGACTACAGGAAACTATAGACCTGTCAGTTTGAACTCAGTGGTAGGGAAAATGATGGAATCACTTCTGAAGGAAAGAACTGTTGAGTACCTAGAGGCCAGTGGGGCACAGGACCCAAAGCAGCATGGATTCACAGCAGGAAGGTCATGTCAAACAAATCTAATTGATTTCTTTGACTGGGTGACCAAAGTAGTAGACCAGGGAGGGGCTGTGGACATGGCTTACCTAGACTTTAGCAAGGCATTTGACACAGTCCCACACAAAAGATTAATAAACAAATTAGCCAGCCTGGGAGTGGGTTCCAGGGTGGTAGCCTGGGTAAAACACTGGCTGGACAACAGGACACAGCGGGTAGTAGTAAATGGAGTCCACAGTGAAGAAAGGAGGGTTACTAGTGGGGTACCACAGAGTTCAGTACTGGGGTCGGTCCTTTTTAATGCCTTTATAAGGGACATTGCTGAGGAACTGGAAGGGAAAGTATGTCTCTTTGCAGATGACACAAAGATCTGCAACAGGGTTGATACGCAAGGTGGGGTGGAAAGGATGAAAAGGGACCTGACAAGGTTGGAGGAATGGTCAAATGTATGGTAGCTTAGATTCAACGCAAAGAAGTGCAAAGTAATGCACCTGGGAAACAAAAACCCAGGGCAAGAGTACACAATGGGGGGTGATATACTGACAACAACAAAAATGGAAAGGGATCTGAGGGTAGTCATATCAGATGACCTAAAGATGGGCCAGCAGTGTGAGATGGGAGTAAGGAGGGCTGGGGGGATACTGGGATGCATAGGGAGAGGCATCACTAGTAGAAAACAGGAAGTTGTTGGCCCTCGGTACAGACAGTTGATAAGACCACATCTGGAGTACTGTGTACAGTTCTGGAGACCCCATCTCCGCAAAGACATAGACAGGGTGGAGGCTGTCCAGAGGAGGGCAACCAAAATGATGGAGGGTCTGAACCAGAAGACATATGAAGAAAGACTAAAAGAAATTAATAAGTATATCGTCGAGGAAAGGAGGGAGAGGAAGGGAGGACATGATAGAAACTTTAAAATACCTCAAGGGAATCAACAAAGTCCAAGAGAGTAGCATCTTTCAGAAAAAGAGATGTGCAAGAACAAGGGGGCACAATTTGAAGATAGAGGGAGGACGGCTCAGAGGTAATGTGAGGAAGTATTTCTTTACAGAGAGGGTTGTAGATGCATGGAACAGCCTTCCTGAAGAGGTCATAGAGTCAAAAACAGTGGGGGAATTCAAGAATGCATGGGACAGGCATAAGGCAATTCTAGTGAGGGGTAGGAGGAAGTAGGCTGTTGGTTAACTAGGATCTGCAGCTTATCCATTAGGTAGGGAAATGGGCAGACTAGGTGGGCCAAGCGGTCCTTATCTGCCGTCAAATTCTATGTTTTTATGTTTCTAAGACTCTTTATTTGTGCTTAGAATTAGATCCTTAGGCAAACTATTCTATATATTAATCACTCTTTCAGTAAAAAAGAACTTCCTTTTATTCATTCTAAAATGGCTACCCTCAACTTGTAATGAATGCCCCCTGGTACTAAAGTTTGGATTTTTAAATGAAATATTTAATTCATTTGTAAGGACTGGATTGTTTATAATATCATAATAGAGTAGTAAATCCCCTCGTAGTCTCCTCTCTTCCAAGGAGTATAGCCCCAGTTCACTAATTCTGCCTTTGTATGGTAGATCCTTAACTTCTGCAATGATTCTAGTCATACTACGTTGTATTCTCATTATGTCCGATTTTTTATAGGGGTTCCACAGTTGGCTACAGTAGTCCATCTGTGTCCTCACATAGGATCTATATGGGGGAAGTACTATCTCGGCATTTTGACTCTTAATATTTCTTCGTATTGACCCTGCTACCCTATTTGCTTTTGAAATATCATTTGTGCACTGTGTGCCAAAGTCTAGTTTGTTATCTATACACACGCCTAGATCTCTGTCATTATTTGATTGTTTGAGTAGTGAATTACTAAGAATGTATCTAAACTGTTTATTGTTATTTCCCCAAGTGTAGAACACAGCATTTGTCAGTGTCGAAACTCATCCCCCATTCATAGACCCAGTTAGTTATTTGATCTGAATCATTTTGGATTGAGTCACTGTCTTTCTGTGTTTCACATGGACCACCAAGTTTGGTGTCGTCTGCATACTTGACTAGTTTGTTTACCAGGTTCTTATCCAGAACGGCAATGAATAGTTGGAATAACACAGGGCCCAGAACAGAGCTCTGAAGTACTCCACTAGTCACCTCACCTTCTGCTGGCAAAAAAATGTTGATAGTCACTTTCTGTGTTCTATTAGTCAACCAGTAAGCAATCCATTTCACTACATAGGTGTTTACCTTTAGTCTACCCAATTTGTAAAGTATTGCCCAGTGATCATTGTCCCCAGCCAATGATCAAGTGGACTCTTATTCTAGGCTTCAACAAGATTTAACAGGCTGTCAGAAATGGCTTGTTCAAAACATGAGAAATAATGTATGGATGACCATACACAATAAGCCTGTGTTTCCATTGAGGGGTCAAGATAACAGCACATGGAACTTGACAGCGAAGCTTGTGAGGTCCATGCTATTATCTCGACCTACAGACTGGAATACAAGGGGAGCTGCTTATGGTCATCCATATTTTAGTTTTATAGTATATGGTTCTACAGAAGTAACTAAACTAGTAAGCGGCTCCAAGCATCAGGAGAGAGAGAGAGAGAGAGAGAGAGAGAGAGAGAGAGAGATTGAGGAGCAGCTCTGCTGAGGAAGCACTCTCAATATATCAAAAAAAAGTAAAATCCATACAGAGAGAGTGAGTAAGCTGGTAAGTGTTACTGTGCTCTGAGGAGAAGTCCTCTCACACTCCCGGAGGGGTGGGCATCGTGAAAGCAGGTGCCAGGTGGGAGTCAGCATGAGCTGTTACACAGGTGCATTGATAAAAGAATGTGCATAACAATTTTTAGAACGTGCACAACTTTTGAGTAACCACTAATTTCCATACACAATAAGCCCCAACCATATACTATAAGTTGTTAATAAACACCAAGAAGAGTTTAAACTGGCTACAAAGAATCTGCAATCTTCAGTTATAAATTTTAAAATGGAACAGATCCCCGTTTACAAATATTTAGGTGTTTAGTGGACCAAGAACTGAAATTCATGGATCACTAAAAACTGTATTCCAAGGTTTCTCAGAAAATAGGATTTCTAAAAAGGTATGAGAACTGCTTAACTATGGAAACTGAAAGAACTGTTTCAGTCACTGTTCTTCCACAGATAATGGCTTATTCAATTTATGGCTTCACAAGTAAAACCACTCTTCAGAAGTTAAGATGTACTATAGAGAAGCCAGATCCATGCTGGGTTTTTTATGTCAAAAGTTTAACCAGGGACGACATACTGAGCTGATAAGAAAAAATTACTTACCGTAGTATCTTGTTTCTTCCAAGGGAATCTTACTGTATTCCGACATATTGCAGTATGGTCTCACCATAGGACTGCCCCAGAGCTGAAATGGTTAATAGAACCTATGCTAATGATAGAATGCTAGGTTCGAGCTTGGTTTTCAAACCATTGTCTCTGGTAAACAACTTGCAACTGTCAGATTCTTACGAAGCGTGCATAAGAAGAGGCTATCTAAACTATCTAACTTAACCTATAAACATAAACTCTCACCCACCCTACAAACTATCTCCCCCATTTTAACAAGAAAAAATGGATACCACCAAAACTCAAGTCACAGATGTCCCCAAGAAAAACAACACAGGTGTTTCTAATAGCAATCACAGATGTAGTGCAGTGCCCCCAGGTTCTTTTTTTTTTTTTTTTGCTCGTTTCTAGGCTGCCCCTCTTTCCCCTTTTTTCTCTCTTTTCCACCCTAACTTCTTCGCCCTCCATATTCACTACCTGTCTCACTCCTGCCTCCGGACCCCTTTCATCCCCTTCCCCTGCAGCCTAGTCCTGTATCCCCATAGGGTCCTGAAGGTTATTTGTTACTAGGTGCCCCCCCAGCATTTCTTCCCCTATACCCTCGAATCATTGCCCTCCCAACTCACCTCCTGCCCTCCTATGGGCCCACAAGCACTCTGCCTCTCTTACTCAACCTATATGCATAGCACTTCATATTTTTGACTGCCCCCTATGGGTGTTCTCCTGCTCTCAGGTTGCTACAACTCCTGCTCTATCTCAATCTAGGTTTGAGTCAACTCACTGTAATGTTCTACTCTTGTAATGCACTGTTCCTGCACCATAAATTGATTGCTGCTCTCTCTCTTTTTTTTTTTTTTAATACCTGACTGGCTGTCTAAGCCTCTTGGACTGTACCTGTACATTCGGCTATGTGTTTGTTTTTGTAATTGCTCTGCATTGTATTGCTCATGTACTGAATCGCTCTTGTATGGTTACTGTTTTTGCTGCTCTCCCAACATTGTACCCCCTTCCCCCCAGGACACTTCTGGAAACGAGCTGTTCTCAGCTCACATCTTTCCTGGTGAAACATTTTCTAAATAAAAAAAATAAAAAATAGGGGAAGTAGGGGGGGAGCTCAGAATACAGTAAGATTCCCTTGGAAGAAACAAGATTACTATGGCAAGTAATTTTTTCTTCTAACCCCAGGAAATCTTACTGTATTCTGACATATTGCAGACTACCCAAGCAGTACCTTTGGAGGTGGGCACATAACCTATTTAGGAAACAGGCACTGCAGTACTGCTGTGCCAAATCTGGCATCACTCCTGGCTTGGGTATCCAGGCTGTAGTGTTTGGTAAATGTGTGAACAGTTTTCCAGGTAGCTGCCTTACAGATTTCCAACAAAGGGATATCCCTTGCGGCTGCTATGGAAGCAGCTGTGCCTCTTGAAGAGTGGGCCCTGAGACCTACAGAGGGTTCCTTGCCAACTTTGCTGTAGCAGAACTGGATACAGGCAACAATCTAGCATACAATGGTTCTCTTCAAGGCAGGCTTTCCTTTACCCACCTCTCTATATGTTAGGAACAACTGGGTCCTATCCTGCCTGTGACCTTTTGTATGGCCCGGGTAATAGCTGATAGCCCTCTTGACATCCAAGCTATGCATCCTGCATTCCGCAGAGCTAGAATGGTCAGTGAAGAAGACTGGCAAGGTGACAGACAGATTCAGACGGAAATCAGACACCACTTTGGGAAGAAACTTCCTATCAGTCCTGAGGACTACCTTGTCCCTTCGGAATGAGATGTAGTTGGGCTCTGTGGACAAGGCCTGAAGCTCACTAATCCTCGTGGCTGAAGTGATGGCCACTAGGAACACTGTTTTCCATGTCACATACTTGAGCTCTGATGAGGACAAGGGCTCGAAGGGTGGCTGCATCAACTGGCCAATACAAATGCTGAGGTCCAATGCAGGAGTGGGCTCCCTGTGTGGGAGATGCAGATGTATCAGGCCCTTGAAGAATTGTCTGAATGCCTGGTTTGATGCCAGTGAAGGGTCCTTACCCGCTGAGAGGTAAGCAGAAACAGTTGCCAGATGCACCTTAAAGGGAGATGGCCTAAGCCAATGGAATGAAGGTGCACCAGGTAATCCAGTACAACTGAAATGCCAGCTTGGTCACGGTCTACGCCCTGCTGCTGGCACCAAACTGAAAACCTCTTCCACTTACAGTAGTAAGTTTTTCTAGTAGATGGCTTCCTGGAGGCCCCGAGTACCTGTAGGACTCCTTCCGAGAGACTCAGGCCAGCGTACTCAAAGTCCTCAAGAGCCAGGCCTTGAGCCAGAGGGATCAAAGGATGGGGTAGAGTATTCTGCCCTGTGAGGATGTCAACAGATTGTGCTTCCTGGGTAGAGAGACTGGTCTGCTCACAGACAGGGTTAGAAGCAGTGAGTACCATGGCTGCCTGGCCCAGTCTGGGGCAATGAGGATCATGGTTGCCGGCTGTGCTCTGAGCTTGTTTATCATACTGAGTAACAATAAGGGAAATGAGGGAAAGGCATACAGGAACTTCCCTGTTCAATCCAGCAGCAGTGCGTCCACTGGCACTGTGCCCACTGCAAGAGGCCTGCAATAGAGCTGTGGCAGCTGGTGATTGTCTGGGGCTGTGAAGAGGTCCATCTCTGAGGTGTCCCACCTTCTGAACACCGTCAGAAGGACCTGCCTGTTCAATGCCCATTCGTGGTGATTCTGGTTGATCCTGCTTAGGGCATCTGCTAGGGCATTATCTTTCCCTGGAAGATAGACAGCTGAAAGAGAGATGCCCATGGAATATGCCAGCCTCCATATACTCATGGCCTTTCTGCACAAAGAGGATGACCGTGTACCCCCTTGCTTATTTATGTAGTACATTGTGGTAGTGTTGTCTGTTCAGACTTGGATCACCTTGCCTTGCAGCATTGGAGTGAAGGCCTGAATGCCCAAGCGCATGGCGCTGAGCTCCAGCAGATTTATGTGGAGTAAGAACTCCTTTAGAAGCCAGGTCCCATGCGCAGTCTGCGCTCCCAGGTGTGCCCCCCACTCTAGGAGGGAAGCATCTGTTAGCACCATTGAAGGTGGCCATTTCAGGAAGGGGACTCCCTTCTCTTAGGTTTTCCCTTTCCTGCCACCAAGTGGTAGGAGCAGAGGTCTCGTGGCTGGCACCAGTTTGGACAGAGGATCCCTTTTCTGTGACCACTAGGACCCGAGATGAAATTGAATGTCCCTCATTTGGAACCTGGCACTGCTGCTGTTGCAGCAGCCATGTGCCCTAGTAACTGGAGGAAGTGCCTTGCAGGCCTGGGGTAAACAGCTGAAAAGAGCTGGCCAGCTGAACCAATGTTTCTACCCCCCCACCCCCGAGGGAGAAATGCCTTTCCTCTTACAGTGTCCAGCTCTGCCCCAATGAATTCCAGCAGTTGGACAACAGTTAGCACTGACTTCTTGAGGTTTACTAAGAAGCCCAGTGACTGCAGAGTATCCTGTACAGAGTTTAAGGCCTCTGACATCTGCTGTGGGGACTGGCCTACCACTAGCCAGTAGTCCAGATACAGAAAGACTGTGACCCCTTGCCTCCTTAAGTGGGCTACAACCACTGCTAGGCACTTTGTAAACACCCTTGGTACCAAGGTAAGGCCGAAGGGCATGGCCCTGAACTGGTAGTGGCCTGATGGTAACCTGAATCTGAGGTATTTTCTGTGGAATTGCCTGATAGGGATGTGGAAATACGCATCCTTCAGGTCTACGGATGCCAGACAGTCTCCTTGTCTGAGGGTAGGGAGGATGGTGGATAGAGCGACCATTTTGAATTTTGGTTTTGCCAGATGCTTGTTTAGGTATCTGAGATCCAAGATGGGTTGCCACTCCCGTTTTCTTTACTGTGAGGAAGTATCTTGACTAGAGTCCCTTCCCCTTTTGGGGCAAGGGGACAGGCTCTACTGCCCTGTCCTCCTCCTCCTCCAGTAGCTGAACTTCTAATGGTGAGGAAGGCATGAAGGTTCTTGCCCTCAGCCTGGGCATGACTTTGAAGCTAAGGTCAAGACCTTGGCTCACCACCTCCAGAACCCACTTGTCTGTGGTGATGGATTCCCAGGACTGGAGGCAGTGGGCTAGCCAGCCCCCTACTGGAAGAGGGGAGGTGACCCTGGCAGACCCCTCAGGGAGTCAGCTTAGCCTGTGTGGTTGGCTGGGGGCTGGGGCCAGCCCTGCCACTGCCCCTTCTGCCCCATCCCTGAAGTAACCCCTCTGTGGCTGGTAAGCTGGGAGGGCCTGGGTTTGAAAAAAGGGCCTGTAATGGGCCCGAGCTCTACCACCTCTATTTTGCTGCTTCTGGGGTTTAGCTGCCCTCTCTTTTGCAGCAGCACTCTTGTAGGCTATTTTGTAGTCATCCATTTTCTTCATACAGGCTTCAGTCTGCTACCCAAAGAGGGATCTGGGCTCGAAGGGGAAATCCAGAGCCTTTGTCTGAGTGTCCCGTGAAAGGTTAGTAGTCCTGAGCCAGGCAAACCTTCGCAGAGACACCTAAATACCCATTAGTCTGGCAGCAGTGTCGTTGGCATCCACTGCCATCCTAAACTGAAACTTGGAGGCTTCAATGCCCCTCTTGGCAGCCTCTGCTAAATCAGATGCCATAGGGGCAGAACAAGCTTTGGAGATTTCCATAACTGTGCACCAGAGACTCTTTTGAAACCTGGCCACATAAGCCATATAAGTAGCCTTCCTAATGGCCAATGAGGACCCTAAGTAGGACTTCTTGGCCAGAGTCTCCATTTTTCTGGAATCCTCGTCAGGTGGATGAGATGCCAGGGGAATGCCAGCCTTGTCACAGGCAGCGCACATCCAAAACTAGCATGTTCTAACCTTTGCATTGCTCACAAAATATAATTCACATTGCTACTGAGGGGTGCTACTGGTTTGTGGTATATAACAGACAAACAGAATCCAGTACACCCCCAACATGGCACATATTAGAAATTAAACATTTTAATTGCCTGAATTGACTTTTCTTACTTTAAACTTCATGAAAATAGGGGTCCTCTTAGTTATCAGACTGAAATTCTAATGTGAACAAGCCAAACCACCAAATTGTCAAGGTGGGACCCAGGGTTTGGTTTGCTCACATTGGAATTCCAATGTTTAATTTATAATATGTGCCATGTTTTTGGCGGGGAGACGTGCACTGGATTCTGTTTGTTTGTCACAGGCAGTGGTCTGCACCACCCTCTCGTGGCTGGGGTGCCCAAAAAGGAACTCAGTCACAGACTTGGCCACCCAGTACTTCCTATCCTGTTTATCTACTGGAGGGATGGATGTAGGTGGTCTGCAAAATCTTAAAGGCATGTTTCTTAAGAGATTTATGGATGGGAAACAATAACTTCTTGGCTGGTGACACATCCATCATCTCTACATAGTTTGGTTCCTCCCCCTCTGTTGTTTCTTAAGTGGGGAGGTCCAAAGCCTGTGCCACCTGCTGAATAAATGCAAAACGTGTGGTGAAATCTTCTGATCCCTTGTCAGGGGATTCAGGACGCTGGGGATCAGGGAAACATAAGGTTCCAGAGGTTCTTCTAAATCTTCCTCATCACCACCACCACCACCACCACCACACAATCCTCAGTATAAGGTTCAAAAGAATCGGGAACCAGTGAAGAACCTGGGGGCAGAAACGAGGAAACCTAGGCAGTGGACTGTGGAACAAAACCAGCAGCGGTCTGAAGCAACTGTATTATCTTTATGGCATTGGCAATTTCCTCTGCAGTCAGAACTGTCGGTTCGTTGGTTGCGGTTCCTTCCCAATATGTTTCTCCTCCTCCTCCTTCTTCTTTGCCACAGTTGCCGGTACAGCGGCAATTTCTGTGGTTCAATTTTTACTATGCGGACCATCACCCCTGTCAGAGGCTGTTTCATCCGGTTCTTTAGAAGTCTAAGAAGAGGGTTTGTCCATAGCCGGGTCAGCGGTTTTCTCGGACATTCTTTCCTTCAGCCAATTAAGTTGCTTGTTCAGCATTGACTGTGGAAGGTTTTTACATATAGAAAAAACAAAGATTCCTCACAAGAACAGTCAGAGAGGAAAAGGGGTCTCTTGTGGCAAAAAACAGGGGAAGTGCACTAATACCCCAGAGCTGAAACATACGTGGCAAACAAGAACAAATGTAACAGGGGTCAGCACAGAGCATACATAAATTCTTTAATAAATGCAACAGCTGTAAAAAACACACTGAAAATGGCAGATCTCACCCAAAGCAGGAGAAGACAAGCAGGCATAAAAAAACCAAGCACCAAATTTCAAGTGGAAAAGAAGCCACGGTCCCAGGTCTCCATAGAACACTGCTACCAAGTTCACGGTGTAGGCATATTAGAACATTCTCGCAACCAATAGTGCAATATACCCACACGCAGACCGAATCGCCTAAACTGCATAAAGATTCAAATGCAGGGTGACTATCCATGCAAATATAGCGCTAATTCAAAAAAAGGAGAAACAGAGCCAAAACACTTCGTGTTGCAACCGAGACCCACTAAGACACGCGGCACAGAAACTTCCGGCTGCGCCTACGTAGCAACCAAGAGGCAGTCTTCTTCAGAGCATTCCATACTGCATTAGAAGGGCCCCTTTTAAGGAAAAATCCATAGAGTGCTTAATTATTTAAAGGAACAGTGTGTACCAAACAGCTTTCCATGCAGGAAAAAAGTGCATAGTGCCCAAGATATGTGCAAATGGGCATAATTCCCTACTAAGAAAAGAAGAATAGTGCCTAAGACTAAAAAACTAAAGAATGGCATGCAGCACCAGTGCAATTCCCTAACGCAGCAAAACCCTGAATATAACAAGTAGGCACGAAAATTAATAAATGCAGAAGGGCCCATCAGCTGTCAGAATATACATAACAGACAAAAAATTAAATAAACAGACCACATCCAATTCACATCCAAAATCATTGTTATAGTCAGGGTTTTGCTGTTAGGGAATTGCATTGGTGCTGCATGCCATTCTTTAGTTTTTTAGTCTTAGGCACTATGCTTCTTTTCTTAGGGAATTATGCTCGTTTGCACATATCTTGGGCACGATGCACTTTTTTCCTGCATGGAAAGATGTTTGGTACACACTGTTCCTTTAAATAATTAAGCACTCTATGGATTTTTCCTTAAAGGGGCCCTTCTAATGCAGTATGGAATGCTCTGAAGAAGACCTCCTCTCGGTCACTACGGAAGCGCACCTGGAAGTTTCTGTGTTGCATGTCTTAGTGGGTCTCAGTTGCAACACGAGTGTTTTGGCTCTGTTTCTCCTTTTTCGGATTATCGCTGTATTTACATGGATAGTCACCCTGCATTCGAATCTTTATTCAGTTCAGGCGATTTCGGTCTGCGTGTGGGTATATTCCACTATTCGTTGCGAGAACATTGTAATATGCCTATACTGTGAACTTGGTAGCAGCGTTCTAAGGAGACCTGGGACAGTGGCTTCTTTTTCACTTGGAATCTGGTGCTTGTTTTTTTATGCCTGAATGTCTACTCCTGCTTTGGGTGAGAGCTGCCATTTTTAGTGTGTTTTTTACTGCTGTTGCATTTATTAAAGAATTTTTGTATGCTCTGTGCTGACCCCTGTTACATTTGTTCAAGTTTTTACATATTTCAGAGTTTGCCTTCAAGTAGTCAAATCTGAGGCAGAACACGCAGACCAAATGTGGATCGGCCTTAACAAACGGTTCTCCACACTCAGTACAATGCTGAAACCCTGTGGGGCCGGTTCTCTTTTTAGGAGTCTGAGACATAGTGAAAAAAACTAGACTTCCCTGGTACTCAGGCTTTTAAACCTTTTTTAATTTTTTTCAGTCGGTTTAGCAACCGAGGGGAGAGTCGAGTGTCAGCCCAGTTTAAAATCCCAAATAACAAATCAGAAGGTACCAGGGAAAAGTTAAATAAAGAAAGCTTTTACCTTAAAATAAGACAAAAGACTCGGTTTCCACCCAGTTAGGGGAACTGGACGGGAACCAAGAAACTTACCCAAATAATGCTAAATCTAAACTAGTCTACCTGTATACCAGAGACGGCGATTCAAAAACTCAAATAAATATATCGGTACTGAATAAAAAAAACAGAGAAAAGTAAGAATCTTCAGGAAAGATGCAGGAGTTCTCCGAGGCGTCTGACTAGGCAAACGGAGTAAAGAATCTGACAGCTGCAGGTTGTTTACCAGAGACAGTGGTTTGAAAACCGAGTTTGAGCCTAGCATTCTGTCACCAGCATAGGTTCTATTAACCGTTTCAGCTCCAGGTCAGTCTTATAGTGAGACCATACTGCAATATGTCAGAATACAGTAAGATTTCCTGGGGTTAGACAAGCTCATTTCTATTTGCATCCCAGGGGGATGGGTTGAAAAGGAAAATGCAATAGGCAAAATAAAAAGTATATTAACAAAATACATCATTACATAAATGCCAAACAAACATATCAGGATAGGATCAAAGTAATATATTGCAGATATGCATAATATTCAATGCAGTGAAAAAAAGCACAAGGTAGATAAAACTGCATTACAGAGACGAAGTGAAACAATCCCAACTGTGGTGTAAAAATGTTAATGCCCCCCCAAGGGAAATCCATCACTGTCTCTTGCTTCTTAGACTTAACTGGACTTCTCTTTCAGTTCGAAGGGAGAGAGTTTGGTATTCTTTTCTACATACTGTAAGTGCACACATGACCTAATGCCAAAGAATTTGTTAGATTGGTTAACTTATTCAGACTCCCAATATTCGCTGCAAGAGCTTTCTGCCAAGAGTTTAACAGTTCCGAGAACACGATCAAGGTTCAGCTGATAGCCATGTATGCCTTTTCAGTACATGGCTGTGTCCCTATGCAATCGGTTACCTCCCCATTTACAACAGTTGCGCACTTGTACTTGCACGCTGACAACTGGAATGTTATTTGAATACTGTACTGAGACAAAATCGCATTCTGGGTGTGCAGAATTCTGAATAACACTAGCATTCCATTTTGTAAACCCACTGCTATGACATAGATGGGAGGGGTTTATAAGGTTCTGATGTCATGACAGTGGGATTATTACAAGGTTGTAAACAGCTTACTTTCAGTTGGTAATAAGGGCTACCCATACATTATAAATGTATTGTTGTTATTCTGTTTGCTGGGATCGTATTGTTTGTAACCTTTGACATGCAAGACAACCTTGAAAACAGGCTCCCATCAACTAGTTTCATCCTGTTGAAATGCAATATATTCATTCATTCATTCATCCATCCAACGCTAGCTGTTGAACTACCCACATGAAGTAAGAGTTAGTTAGGGACAGCATTATGGATTCTCTGCTGTGCAGCTCGGAGTCTTTCTGATTAAGTAATGCCCCACAAAGCAAATTAGGTAACACCAGGTGCACCACTGATCGGTAGCGCATGTTTGTGTAGAGCGCTGGAATTGTACTGTAGTCCTGTGAGACTGTGGAGGGCAGTGCTGTGTCTGTTCAGTTAGTGTGCTCCTTTACGTAAATAAACAGCAGTTATAGATATTTTGGACCACCTGCAAGGCTTATAAAATACTTACCAGAAAGCTACGGGAAATGCTGGGGGGTTATGGGTGCTCTTTAGCTGATTTGGGGCACATAATGTGGAATTGCCCCATTTTTATGCCATTTTGGATGTCTTTGCAAAAAGACATGTCAAATTGTTTGGGGGAACCAGTTGCTCTTACAGCACAAATGTTTTTGTTACATACAGTATATATATCCGGAACATACTCCCTCCTGGACCAAAACACTCCTTCCGATCTACCTTTTAGCAGCAAAACAAGCTATCACAAGACGGTGGATGACTCAGAGGGTCCCTAGTAAACAAGAATATAGACATATCCTGGTAAATATTTATAAAATTGAAAGTTTAACAGCTAAAATGAAGGCTAAAGAACAACCATTTTGGCTTAGTTGGCAGAGATGGATCTTTTATCAGATGACAGTAGATCAGGACTTTTGTCCCTAAATTTGGGGAACAAGGAGATTTGGGGGGGTGGGGACTGTAGAGGTTAGAGATTTATGCACAACCTACTTGGCTGTATATATCCATTCGTATTGTATATGGACTCCGTACACACTTGTAACCATGATGCTTGTCTATGTATTAACTGTGTCATTTTGTTTTTGTACTTAAAAGAAAAAAACACTATAATAAAAAGAAATAAAAAAAAAATAATAAACAGCAGTGATTAGGTAATACAATTTTTTAAAACCTAAAATGACGAGGGGACGAATCCAGAAGGCAGCCAAGACAGATATGTCTCTCTCATTTTCTCAACACTAACTAAGAGGCTTTTAATGATTAATATTTATGAATGGTGAACGTTTTAAATTGAAGCTGAATTTGTGTCAGACTTTTAAATTATTTGTGATATGTTTTTATGTGCAGTGCTTTGATACTGCAAATGCTCTATATAAATTAAAAATATTATTATTAGTAAGTATACTTTTCTGAGCTATCTAAACACACACGTGGAATACTGTACTTCATTGATAACTGTCCAGAGAGTAACTACCTTATTTACAACAGGTTTTTTTAACTGGATCCCCAAAACAGACACACCAACATGATGCAGTGAAGCAGAATGGTGTGCGAGGCCCAGGCAGCAGTGCTGGGGTGACTTGACCACTGCATACATGGACCATGGTGGGTGGAAGAGAACCCAGACTACAAGTGACTAAATGTATTCCAAGAATTGGATCCCAGAGTGGAGACTCTAGATTGGAAAATGGGACAGTTCTACCGCCCACATCATGGTCCTAGAAACCAAAGTGGACACTGTGGCAACCAAGTCAAGGGCAGCTACAGATGTCACCTCTAGAGCCTTTATATATCTTCTGGAAAAACTAAGAACAAACGGCTGTGACTCGCAGGGCACACTTTGCTGGAGGCCTTTTAATTTACCCAGCTTTCCTAAAAAGGGACAGGATAGGAGGTGTTCTTTAAAAGAAATTGGATTATTTATTTTAGTTTTAGTTTTTGTTGATCAGGAAAGGTAGTCATTTTTTAGGTGGGTCACAGGAACTTAATTGTAGGGTATGTATTTTAGTTCTACTACACTTAAGAAGGGACAGAGTGGGAGCCAGCCTCTGCCTCGTCTCTGGCATACACAGAATGAATGGTTTATATGACCAGAAGGGATGCAGGCAGCATGATCAAAAGAGCTGCAAGCTGGGGCAGGCAATTTTTCCACGACCCTACATATAAAACTAAACTTCAGTGGGAAAAGGACTTGGGGAAATCAATTCATGAGGAGGACTGGAAAATGATTTTACACCTCCACAGGGGCGTACTGATCTGTAATAAATATAAAGAATCTTTTTACAAGTTTATTCATAGGCTTTATTGCCCACCCCTCATGGTTCATAAATTTAATCCCACTGTCTCTCCAATCTGTGGGAGATATGGGGTCGATTTAGGTTCTTATCATCATGCTTTTTCGACCTGCCCTGTTTTGCATAAGTCTTGGGGCAACATAGCTCAGGAAATGAGTACCTTGTTGGGGAGAGCTGCCCTGGCTAGCCCCCTTATGCTCCTCTTTGGCACAGAAGATTTAGGACCAGAGGGTTGGTGTCTAAGGTGGACACGAGTATTACTAGCACTAGCAAAACACTGTATTCTGAATATTTGGGTCTCGTATGCCACATCCACGATTCAAAAGTGGTATACCTTGGCTATACAGACCCTGGCTCTACAGCGATCATCTTACCTGCTTAAAGGCAGAGGTGAGAAGTTCTTCTCCGACACTGGCAGAAGCGCAGATTCTCAGGGAAGGACAACAATGAATTTATGAATGCTATTGTTGTTTCTTTTGGAATACCCCTGTTTGTATTAATACTATATATCAGGCACCGACCCTGCTCCCTCACTGTATAGTTGTACCACTGTATATAAATAGGTACTGAATAAGTTGTAAGCATTTTTTAGTGGCAGTGAAACACATTTTTTCTTACTATACTGTTAAATATTAGACTAGACCCATGTACACAGTTATAATGAACTGTGTTATGCAATGTTGTTGACTGACTTTATATTTGCAAGATTTTCAATAAAAAGATTATGCAAAAAAAAAAAAGATGGGACAAAGTCAGGGGGGAGGTGAGGATGCATATTTTCCCTAGAGAGTAATAAACCTATGAAACAAGTTTTCCAAAGGGAGCAGTGCAAGTAGGGAGTATGGAATCTTTTAAAACTTAGTTTGGACCAGTTCCTCATGAACAACAACATTACTGGGTACAATATTTAAATAACTAGGGAAAGGGACGCTATCAGAGATTTCCAATAGCTTCCATAAGATTAAATACTCAGCCTGGTATGCTAGGTTTTGCCAGCGGAGCATGCCACGCTTCCACGCAGGAGACTTGGGTTCATATTGTAGACCCAAATTCTCTGCCCTGAGCTAGAGGAGCCTAGGGTGCCCTGTAGTGGCAGCAAGTCCATACTGTGGAGGAAGGTGGGTCATGCCATTGCTTATACACCTCTAGTGGGCAAAGGGGTGCCAAGATGTCATGGGTGACCACACAGTGTCAGCTCTTCCATCACAGACAAGTGTTAGTGGGCAAGTACGTACCATCATGCAGGGAAGGTAAGCATGGCAAAAACAGCTCTGGGCAGCACATCAGGCTGTCCATATACTCAACAGTCTCACAGGACCTCCACCTCATGCACACAGGATCCTGGCTGATCGGAGCAGGGGTAAATAGTGAATTAAAAAACAGATTTATAGGACACTGTCAGCCCCCCGATTTCTGGCTCAGTCACATTGCTGTGACCTGTAATCTTGCTGCAAACTACTCCGCACACATAATACAAATATGCCAATATTTTTGATAGAAAGTAACTTGTAACCTTTGTTTAGTTGGAATAAACATTTATGTTTGTCCGACCGAAATGCCTCCCCCCAGTACTCCCTGCGTGGCCATGAGGTGACATGGTGATGAGCCACAGGGTGCACTCATTCACAAATGAGTTTGCAATTTTGGTAGGCATGTTGGTAAAAAATGCCTTCTGCTTCTAAAACATTCACTGATCTTATGAAAATGATCCCCGCTTGAAAACAAGCACTGTAACCATTTTAAACAAGTGCTCGAAAATTCAAGTCGGGACTCTGCAGATCTATAAGAAATCTAATCAGCATGTTTTTATTTAAAGGTTACTCATTCAGTAAAGTTTACAGAAATCCTCTGAGCAGTTTAAGGGCAATCATGGTAGCAGTCCATGCTGGTGCCAAATTGAGTCACTGACATTTCTGTAAGCGTCCACCACAGTCACTTACTCATTTTTGTGGGACTGTGTTGTTTCAAACTATCTATAACTACTGTTTAATTCTTATAGTAAAATTAATAAAACACGGGCTGTAAAAGCAGCATGCAGGGCACTTACTGAGACTACTCAATGCTCCACCCAACTCCCACCAGAGAGTTAGTGCTGCTAAGCCAAATGCAGCAGGAGGTGGGCAAAAGGTAGGGATGACAGCAGTATGCATTGTGTGCACTTAATTATTTAATAATGTGTTTTGATAGGAACTGCATAAGATTAAAGATATTTCAGAGAAAAATTCAACTGGGCTCTAAAATGGCCACCAGCTGAAAGACACACTGAAGCAGGAGCTCTGCCTACAATCTTTCTAAAGCCCACTGAATGCATAGTGAAATAATCTATTTTGGCTATATTTGTTACTTTCTGGTGCAGCATCAAGAAATACCAGGCAACCACAAAACCAGAATATTATACTGTTTCATATCAGATCTACGGACGACTCAACTGCAGCTCATGATTCACCTCTCACAGAGCAGAACCCAGCAGCTGCCATTCACCAAGGCCACAGTGCCACTGGACAAACCTACCAGCTCTAACTAAGATACTCTATGTACAGAGCTACGGCAGGAATTTGCTGATATTAACAACAAACTGTCTGGGATCCAGAAAGAGTTGGGGAAGCTTAGGAAGATTACTGCCCAAGTAAACAAGACAGAGAAGCGCATCAGTAATACGGAGGACAGCCTGGCATTGATGTAGATTTTAGTTAGATGACACAGACTATAAATTTCTCTCTGAAAAGACTGAGAACCTAGAAAACAGGGCTCAACAGTTACATTTAAAGCTAGTGGTAGCTTCTGAGGGTACTGAGGGTGCAGATCTGGAAGAGTTTCTGTATTAGTTTCATATTACTTTCCTGGGCACTGACGGTAAAGAGCATAAATAAGCATAGACACCTTAGCAGCATCAGTGGCTCAGCAGGCTGCACATTCACCTCTGAGACTGGAAGATCATAAGGCTGTGGGTTCTATCCCCACACCAGGCACTTGGATTAAATCCCAATACTGACGCTGTGGTGCAGCATGAGGGGCGTGCTGCACTCCTGATGTGCCGTCTTTTGGATGAGATGTTAAACTGAGGTCCCATCTGCCTGCACTGGTGATAGTTCAGGTGGATGTTAAAGATCCCATGGCACCTCTTGAAAAGAGCAGGGGAATTTCCCCAGTGTTCTGGCCAAATTTCTCCCATGCACTAAACATACCACCAACAGCTTAATCTGGTTCAATGCCACTGGGCATCGATCTGTATCCCCCTCCATCGGGATGAGTCTGAAAATAGGCAGAACTGTCTAGTCGTCCTTTCCCAGTCAACAAAAACTAAATTAATCTAAGCCTAACTGGGTTTCATGTGCCTATTCCACATCTAGCACAGGGTGAGCGACTGCAACCAGTCAGTGATATTGGAGAAGGAGCAGATGGTTCGCTGATAGGCAAGAACAGAAGTACTTTAAAATTCTGGTGTTTCCCTATTTAAGCTAGAACTGAATAAGAAAAGAACAGTTACGTAAGAATTTACCATAACAGCAGATCTTCAAGGGAATCTCTTTCATCAGGTCACACCTTGGAAACTACCGCTGTAGATACCAAGATCACATGGAAGCTTTTTCTGTAGTTGTGGATTAGGGGCCGCCCACTCCAATGTCATATGCCAATGTCTACCTGCTATATAAACAAGGGCAGCCCCACTCCCTCCTCAGTTCTTTCCCCACCAGGGACCAAACAAGCTAGGCCTCCCAGTAAGGAACTAAAAGGAGAGAAAAGGTGCTCAGCTGCAAAAAGGGCTGGAGCAACTGAACAGCCAGTCCAGAGACAGAGATAGAAGGGGGATGGAGGGTGAGACAGCATGATCTGATGAAAGAGATTCCCTTGAAGAACTACTGTTATGGTAAGTTCTTACGTAACTGTTCTGTCTTCTTCGGGGATATCTCTTTCATCAGGTCACCCCTCTGGAATGAGTCCCAAGCAGTGCCGGCAAGCAAAACAGTCCGGGTGGCAGAAGGCCAAAGGCCTAAGAAAGAAGGCCCTGAAACACAGCGAGGCCAAAGCCTCCCCTCCTTCTAGAGGCAATGTCCAGACTGTAGTGCCTTGTGAAAGTGTGGACAGTACTCCAAGTGGCAGAAGTGCAGGTCTCAGCTGCGGACACATTTCTAAAATCAGGCAACCAAGGTGGCCATGCCTCCGGTAGAATGGCCATGAATCACATCATGAAGTTTCTTGCCGTACTTCCAATAACAAAAAGTAATGCAGTTAACCAACCATTTGGACAAACACTGTTTAGAAACTGGAGTGCCCTCTTTCTCAGGGGTGAAAGAAACAAATGGCAGAGAGCTTCCTGTTGTCCTTGGTATGGTGTGTATAGTACCTAAGGATTCTATGCACATCTAAATTATGAAGCAAGGCTTTCACTGGATTGGCATGCTCCATAAAATAAACAGGCAGCTGGATTGATTGATTTAGTCAACTCAGACACCACCTTAGAAAGAAACTTGGGGTTAGTGCACAAAGACACCCTGTCTTTGTGAAAAATCGAATAAGGCTGCTCGCACATGAGAGCCTGTAGTTTATTTACTTACTGAAACGTTTCACCAGGAAGGCACACTGAGCAACAAGTCACTCATCTCCCAGTCTGACCTGGGGGGAAGGGGTACAAGAGAAATTAAACATTCAATTTACAAGATCAACAATAGCATAGAGTTGTAAGGTAGGTGTTACAAAAAGTGTTACAACAGTGTTGAGCATAACATGTAGAAAGAGTGGATAATAATAAGTGCTAGGTTAATAAGTAAACAAGTGCTTACGTGAAAGAAAAGGGGGGGAAGGGGAGAGTGGGGTGAGGTGGGGAGAGGGGGGAAGAGTCATATCCCTGGATCCCCCCCTCAGGGTGCGAGGAACCCTGCTTTGGGACTGGTGGGACCAGAGAGAAGGGCATAATGCAGTGTACCAGAGAGACTCCTTTAAGATGGTTGAGGAAGGTAGTAGATCAGAGATACAAGCCCCTTGGGGTCGTAAGTGAAGGTGAGAGTAGAGAGGTAGGGTCCAGGGCTTAGAGGAGGGACTTAGACAGGGACATGGCAGAAGCACCTAGGAGCAAGGTAATTATTGAGGGCAGAGCTGATGGAGTAGACGGAGGATGAGTGCTGGACTGTAGTGCTGAAATTCTTCAAGCCAAAGTAATAGCAACTAAAAATAACGCTTTCCATGACAGAAAGCGTAGCTCGTAAGACACGGCTGACTCAAAAGAAACCAGTATCAATTTTTCTAGTACAAAATTCAGGTCCAAAGCTGGGACCAGGTTTCAAATAGGAGGCTTCAGATAAACAATACGTCGCAGAAAAGTACGGGTCACATCTAGCTGGGCTGGTGTGCACCCTCCAATGGGCTCATGGAAGGCCAAAATGGCAGTCAGGTGCACCTCAGTAGAGGAGTATTGGAGGCCCACCTCTGACAGGGACAGAAGGTTACTCTGGAACTTGGTTAACTTGGCAGGAAAAACGGTCCAGATGACAGAAAGTAACCCAGACAGCAAATCTATTTCTTCGAGTAAATGGCCCTGGTGGGTGGTTTCTTAGAAGCCACCAGGACATCAGTCATCTTCTGGGAGACCCCAAACTGGGCAATGGCTATGTCTTCAGGAGCCATGCATGCAACCGGAGGGTCTTGAGGTTTATGGATCAGGGTTCCCTGTGCCTGTGCCAACAGGTCCCAGCAAAGGAGCAAGGGAACTGGAAATGCCACAGCCAATTGTTGTAGTAATGGAAACTATATCTGACATGGCCAGAATAGCGCTACCAAAATCAGAGTGGCCCCCTTCCATCTGGAGCTTGCACTCTCTGAATCAGAGGAAAGGGGAAGGCATAGAGAAACCTCCCTTTCCAGAAAACTCCAGGCCCTGGATCTAGTGAACAGAAATGCAGCAGTTATGTGTTGCGCGGGGACGCAAAAAGGTCCAACTCTGGACTACCCCATCTGCCGAACAGGTCTTCCATGACCGAGGACTACAGCTCCCACTCGTGCGTTCTGGACTACAACCGGCTGA
Organism: Neoceratodus forsteri; assembly: GCA_016271365.2. Taxonomy (NCBI): domain Eukaryota; kingdom Metazoa; phylum Chordata; order Ceratodontiformes; family Ceratodontidae; genus Neoceratodus; species Neoceratodus forsteri. Next base: position 1,520,695,748 of record CM057450.1, on the reverse strand, counting down.
GGCGGCCTGCCAAGGAGTTTTAGTTGCCTGGAACATGTACGGCTGAAAATTCTAGACCATGATCTAGAGCCCAGTACCAGACTTTCATTGCTTCCTGACGTAGGGGGTACAAACAAGTCCCACCAATGTTTGCTGATGTAGACCACACTGAGGTTGTCCACCTGCACCAGTAGGAGACCCAGAGAGAGATGGTTCTGGAAGGCCTGAAGGGCATACAGGACAGCTTGCATCTCTAGAACATTTATATTGAGGTGGGTCTCCATCATGGATCAGGTCCCCCGGGTCTGAAAAGGACCCAGGTGTGCTCCCCAACCAAGACCAGAGGCATCCACAGTAAGGATCTGCTGGGAAGACGGCATAAAGAAGGGAACCTCTTTTAAGAGGTTGCTGGGCTCTCTCCACCACTGAAGCACCATGGGCACCAGGGAAGAGACCAGGACTTGCTGATCCAGATTGTTGGTATATTGGACCCACTGGACCCTCAATGTCCATTGGGGAACCCATATGTGCAGTCTGGCCAAAGATACAATCACAATGGTGGCGACTATCAGGCCCAACAGTCAAAGAAATTCGCTGGCTGTAACATACCGGTTTTGGGTCATGAATTGGGCCTGAGCTATTAAACATTCTGCCCTGTCCTGAGGGAGGAAGGCCCTTCCCTGAGCAGAATCCAGAACCGCCCCTATGTATTACAGTCATTGAGACGGGGTCGGTACGGACTTGGGCAAGGTAACAGTTATACCTAGGGACTAAAACAACTAAAGGGTACACTCCAGGGTCAGCAGTAGCATGTCCAGGGACTGAGCTTTCAGCAACCAGTCATCCAGGTATGGAAAGACGCACAGGCCATTGCGTCTGAGGACCACAGTTACTGACACTAAGCATTTGGGAAAGACCTGTGACGCAGTGGATAAGCCAAAGGGCAATACCCTGAACTGGTAGCTTTCCCCTTTGGAACAGGAACCTGAAGAACCACCAGTGTGGGAGGCAGACTCTGATATGCAGGTAGGCATCCTGCATATCCAGGGAGCACAAGCAATCTCCCTGCTTCAACAGAGGGAGAAGGTCCAGTAAGGAGACCATCCAGTACTTTTTGTACTGGATGTAACAATTTAGCTCTTTAAGGTCTATAATAGGCCTCAATCCTCGGTGTGCTTGGGAGCCAGGAAGAACTAGGAGTAGAACCCTTTGTTCCTTTGCTGCTTGGGTACTGGTTCTATAGCCCTTATTCTCTGTAGTGAAGTGACCTCCTCCTGGAGCATTGAAAGATGATTTGGGAGAGAGATGAAAGGAACAGGGGGAACAACTGGAGGCTGTTCCAGAAGCTCTAGAATGTGACCCTGTTTGATTATCTGCAGGATTCAAGCATCTGTAGTAATGGCCTTCCACCGATTCAGATGAAGGGAAAAATATCCCCGACCACCACCTCCTGGCTTAGAACAGGAGGAAGGGGGGGTCCGGCCAGAAGTCAGGCTGAAGCAGAGTCCACGGCATGGGCCACGGCTCCACCTTTGGGGCATTTGGCTGGAATACCAGTGGTGGAGGAGGGGTTAGGCAAGACAGAGCTGGCTCTGTGTTTGCCCTGTGGTCTGGTCCCTAATCCAGACTTGTGAGAGACCTTACGAAAGGAGGGTCTTGGCCAACTCCTGGGCTGAGTGTGACACAGAGAGTGGACAGACCTAATGGCCCTACCTGAGGCCTGAAGATCATTCATAATATTCTGCACATCAGGGCCAAAGAGCTTGGAGCCCACAAAAAGGGCATTCAGAACTTTCTGCTTGACATCAGCAGCAAAGCCCGAGACTATCAGCCAGAAGTGCTGCCAAAGGCAAATGCCAGTGGCACCGCTCTGGCAGTGGTATCCGCCATGTCATAAATGGCTCGGAGGAGGTATTTGCTGACATCCTCTGCAGCTTGGAAAGACTTGAGGAGCTCCTGCTTCTGGAAGGGTTTGTGCTGCAGCTTTGCCCTTCCTCCAAAGGGTATTCTGGTACTTGACCTTGTGGGACAGGTAACTGGCAATTTTAAGGCCTAAAGTGGCTGAAGCAAAGGTCCTCTTCCCCCGAAGGTCAATCCTCCTAGATACCCTGTCAGGGGGAAGGGAAATGAGGTGCTTGGGCACCTTGGACCTGTCATGAACTGCCTTTATTACCACTGAGTCAGTGTCTGGTTGGGCAGCACAGAAAGGGTGCCCCGGGGCGCCTGATAAAGCTAGTCAGCCATCCTTGACATGGCTGGAGTCATGCTGGGCCTGTGCCAGGCAGCACTGGCAGCATCCTGCAAGTCTGGCAAAAGTGGAGGGATGACCTTAGGTAGAGAGTCAGGAATCTCCAGGAAGTCCACCAGGTTCCTTCTGGTGATGTCCTCCTCTTCAGTCTGGAACCCCATGGTTGTCTGGAGCCGTTTCATGATACTGAAGGAGGAGGGGGTCCTCTGGGAGGATCTTGGGGTGTGCTTCACAGAGTCCTCGCTCCCTGAAGACACAGTGGACCTATCGGAGGAAAGGGCCTCCACATCAGGCGGCTCTTCCTCCTCATCAGAAAGGATAAGATCAGGGTGGTACTCCTCTTCAATTTCCACCTGTTCTGGAACAGGGACCAAAGGCAAAGACTCTGACGATGCCTGGGAATGCGTCGAGCAGGAGGGCCAAACTGGTGTTGACACTGAGGCAACACCTGACGGCAGTGGTGACGAAGTCCCTGGCCATGGAACAAGCTGCTGAATAAAGGTTGTGGTAATGGACAGCACTGTCATAATCGGCTGTGACAGCAGTGGCATGAAGTCCAGTGTGATCTACTCAGCACCTGACACTGCAGAGCCAGAGGGGCCCAGCGCCTGAGGACCTTGCTGTGCAGGAGATCACTGCGGTGGGGTGCAGGGTCAACGGGCCTTCATCAGCCAACTGAGGTCTGGGAGAACTCACTGCTGGGGAAGACCCAAAGGAATGTAAGGCCTGGACGGCAGGAGAGGAGGTCGCCGAACCTGGTCATGGCGCTAACCTGGATAAGGAGGTGGAAGCCAGCAGAGACCGGGAGTGCTGCCAGGGAAATGGTCCTTGGAGCATTCCTTACCCGGTGTGAGTGTTTCCCTGAAGGCTTATCCCAGGCCTTGGCAGCCTGAAAGCCCAAAGAAGCTGGTGAATGGGAGGGGGAAGCCCCCTACAACCTTTGCTCTGACCTGGCTGCTTACTGCTTTGTCAGGAATTTCTGCAGGACTTTCTTATGGCGCCACCAGGTAGTGAGGTTGAATTTCTGGCTGAACTCGTAGATAAGGGCATTGTGGCTAGGCCCAAAGCAACAGACACAAAGATTGTGGTTGTCCATTGAAGCAACAGTAGTTCTCAACTTACAAAAGGAAAAGGAATCACTTTTCAGTAAGGTGATTTTGAAGGCAAAGGAAAATAAAAGGTAAGTAAACTTTTGGCAGCCGACTAAACAACGAAGTTTCCAGAGTCCGTGCACATTAGGTCGATGGCAGAAAAGAACAGAGGAGGGAGTGGGGCTGCCCACATTTATACAGCAGGGCGACATCAGCGTATGACGTTGGAGTATGAAGCAGAGTGTGCGGCCCCTAGCAGACTGCTACAGAAAAAGTTTCCATGTGATCCTGACACCTACGGCAGTAGTTCCAAAGATGAGACTGGTTGAAAGAGATATCCCCAAAGAAGATCATCACTGCACTGACTCTCCAAATGCACTTTACTGCAAAAGAATGTCCGGGGGCAGAGCAGACAGCGCCCAGAGCGTCGCGATTATTCTGTAGCTACTGTAATTTTTATCTTTTACCTACAATTTTCACCAACTCTACCTTTATTAGCAGTAATTTTACTTCTGTTGCTTACTTACTGCAGCAGGCACAAGACGGCAGCAAAAAAAAAAAAAAAGATAAAGAAAAGCTCCCAGGCTCACAAAGTAACACTGTTGACGAGTTTTTGCTCCTATGGCCTAGTGTGGCGATGGCCCCATCGACAAAGGTGAAAGATCCATCGAGAAATCATATCTTTAAAGAGACCCACAAAGCTTGGTGTATTTGTGAATGGCACCACACATTGTGGTGCCTTGTCAACGCCATCTATGTATAGCTAATGACATTTTCTTCATTATTTTTGAAGCGGAAAGGATTGTAATTTTGCTCTCCCCGGATCCCTTTCACTTATCGGTTTGATAGCGCTGTCCTGTTCCACCCCCCACACTCAGGCACCTATGCTGATGCCTAGGACAACACAGGGATGCTCTATTAGTAAAATCAATGGAGTCAAGCCAGATTGCTTTTGGCGGACAAATATGGCCAGATGGAGAGTAATCAGGATACCGATCAACCAACAAGAGCCTTGTTAGTCGACTGGAGCCCTTGCTTGCTCTCCATTTGGCCATATTTGTCTATAAAAACGTAAGTAAAATTGACCCCACTCATTTTAATGGAGCGCGTCCCCGTGTTCTCCCTGGGCACACGTCATTAGGTGCCTGAGCGCAGGGTGAAGCGTGGCGGCACCATCAAACCAGCAAGTAAAAGGGATCTGGGGAGGGTAAAATTCTGATCCCTTCCACTTCACAAATAGTGAAGAAAATTTCATTAGCCATACATGGACGATGTTTTGGTGATGTATGGCACCACAATATGTGGTGCATGTCAGTAGCTTGGGAAGTCTCTAATATTTTACAAAAAAAAAAAATCAAAGAGAAAGTTACTCAGACCAATAAGGCATTGTTACCAATGGACCAATGTGTTAAAAAGTTGGAGACTATTTTAGAGGAAAGGTGGAAAGCGGTCAGTGATTTCACGGCTCAGCAAGATCAGTTGGCTGTGTTGCAAGTTAAAGCCTCAAAAAATCTGAATAACAAGATCAAGACTGGCCAAACAGTATGCTTGTGCTTTATTTCTCCAGATTTTATAAGGCTAATTACAGTGCTGAAGGAGGTAGGTGTTAGGTGTACCCCACCTCCCCAACCCGAAATGTTTGAGATGCTGGCTGATACTGAAGCGGGGGTCCTATCCATTAGATACCTCTCAGAGGGTGGTGAGACTGTAGAACCATCTACCAGCTGAGACAGGAAATGCAAAGACAGCACAGATCTTCAAGGTAAGCCTGGACAAATTTCTGCTTACCTAGGGAATCACAGGTTACCCTGGGTAGTAGAGTGGGTGTGGGATCCTTAAAAATAAGTACATATTTGCACAGTATACTGCTTATGAAGTGGGAAGGGGGCAGATCTTACGAACCCAAAATCCCTTCTGACCTCACATTACTGTTATTAAGTTATACCGAACTCAAGATATTTCACGAGCTGGACAAAATACGTCATGCTGTAAGATACTTTTCACCTGTGCAGCAATAATGGAAAGGTACTTATCATAGCTCTTGATCTTTTAGAGTATCTATCTCATCCATAAAGCCCCACTCTTTGGGCAAGTGGACAGCAGTACTGAATAGGGAGGCTGGTACAACAGTGGTTATAGCTGTAGCTTCACTAGGGGTGGTTCCAGTTGCAGACGTCTGAACAGTAGCAATGTAGAGTAGTGTTCACCTCTGATGTTCAGTCCAGAAATCATGCACATGTCTGGGTTGGTGGCACTATAGAGTTGGTTTTCCTCACAAGTCCTGCTGTCAATGTGAGATGGGCTCTTACTAAGCCTTTCATGTGGTTGCCCAAGAACAAGTAGAAACATCTGAATGTTGCCAATAATCCAGCTGGACAGGCTAGCTTGAAGTCAGGTCGCCATGCAAATTAGGTTATAGGACATAAAAAACCTGAGATAGTCATATGTGCTATCAACAAAGAAACCACCTTATTTTTTGGGACCCTGTACAACATGAGGAGCTTCAGTTTGCATGTAACTGTTTCAATATGGGCTGCCAGCCTACTACGGACCAGGATATGGTCCCAGCTCGATACTTTGTTCTCAACTGGAGACACACATGAGGAATTCCTCTAAGAAATTTTACGAAGAGGATGTTGCGCAATGGGGGTCCCACAGGCCATCTTAAGGTAAAGTAAATCTCTGACAGATGAACATTAACCAAGGAGAGCTGCAGCCTAGAAAACTGCCCCCAAAAAAAACCCAAAACAACCAGTACTTAAAAGATTTGTTCACAAGGACAGGTGCATAGATCAGGAGAATTCTCAACACACCATGTTGAAAATGTTTTCGTATCAAAAAGTAGTTTTCTCCTGCTAGAGGGTTTTCTCGTTTCCTCCGATGGAGTCAAAGCAACTTGAAGTGTTGGAGTGAGGCAGTGCTGTAATCCTCTTGCACTTTAATATCACAATAAATTGGCCCTTAAAGGAAAACGGTACAAATCAGGGTGCTCCTGCCCCCGAAAAGCTTACCCTCCGGTTTAGCTTTATCCATCAAAAAACAGTGTTTTTCTCATGCCGCAACAGAGTTTATGTTATTTTCTAAAAGTTTGTGACCCAGAAGTATGGCGGATGCTGGAGGGAGGGAGCTCCGTTAACTGTAATGGTGCGGCACGTACCGCTTGCTTCAATACAAATATACTAAAGTGAGCGGTGCGGCGCCGCACCTCTACAGTTAATGGAGCCCCCCCAGCATCCGCTATACTTCCAGGTCGTGGACTTTTAAAAAATAAAATAAACTCCACTGCAGCACTAGAAAAACGCCGCTTTTGATGGATAAAGCTAAACTGGAGGGTAAGTTTTTCGGGGGCAGGAGACCCCTGATTTGTACTGTTTTCCTTTAAGCAACCATTTTGTTGTACAGTTGCCTGTTCTTTTGACTGCATCCAACTTTGCATTTGTTTATTTTTTTTTTTTTTGTAAACATATTTTATTGAAAGCAATCAAAATGTTTACAATGGCTATCTCAGCTCATCAACAACTGCAGGTGCAAATAACGGTACTAGTCAATTATATCCAAGGCCAATGATTTTAATTTTTTTACTGGTAAAATTCCAGAATTTGGACTACATGCACACCAGTAAAAACAAATTATTTATTTTGAAATCTCTGTTCATCTCCCCCTATACCCCTCAAGCTCAGGTTCCTCGGGAGCACCATGGAGTCCACCTCTGCTCTCCACCTTACCTGTTCCATCCTGTTCCCTCCATGGAGCCGTGTTTCACCCTCTGGGTGGGGAAGAGGTGGGGCCCATACACCCCGAACACTTCTTTGTCTCGTCGGGTTCAGGTGGCCAGACAGGTAGAAGCACATTAGGGTCTAACTCTGGCACTCCGTCACCTCAGAGCTGGAATGCATTTTCTCCCTTTTCTTGTGGGTGTCATGAGTGCCCGGACATCAAGGCGCATAGCGCCGACGTTTGTGACGTCCTCCCCACTGTGTCTGCCTCAGTGCTTGCTATGCCCCAGACCGCCACCTGGGGCCAGTCAAGCGCCGAGACGCTATCCCCCCGGAGAAGACGAGCTGTCCCTGGGATGCTCAAGCCTCCTCCGAGTCCTCCCGCTTCCCAGGCTTGTTCCCGAACCTGGGTCGCTGTCGCCACAAGCGGAAATCCAACCGCTGCACCGATGGCCAACCCATAAACAACTAATTTAATGGAATATGGCATTTTAGACCAGCTCAGTAAATCCACAGAACTTGTTTTTTTCTTATAATTGCTTCCTGTATTATTTTCACTTTGCTTCAATTAATTCTCTTTATATTAAGTCTTCTTATAAAATGGTAAGGGAAAATCCTGAAATCTGATTGGCTGGTGTTCATGCAGCAATTATGTTCCATGCTTAGAAAATAAAAAGTGCTGCCAAATGTGCACTGATCACCACTGGAATCATTACGCTAATAGAATGTTAAGAATTCAGCTGGCAGCCATTGTTTTTTTGCCCTGTAACTGCAAGCATCACATTTACTTGCACTGGGCCCTACAAATAAAACTACCTTAAATACAAAACAAAACAGATTAATTAAATGTTGTTTCTCTGATCACCACATTCTCCTTACACACATAAACACATTAGAAACATTAAGTATTGTTTATAGTTTTCATTACAACAGTTTCTTTGCTGACAATGAAAAATCCCCCTTCTATCTTCACCTGCTCATCAGGGAAATCTCTTCTCCTTGCCCTGACAGTGAGATAATTGAGTCTTTGACTGTAACAGAGGTCTTTGTTTTGTGTGTGTGTGTGTGTGTGTGTGTGTATGTTAGGACAGTAACATTCTAGCAGTGGAACGGAGCAGAAGTTTGAATCCTTGTATTCATTCCACGGTAAACATTCTATGAGAAACATTCCATATCTTGAAAGTGGGGAAAAACAGGAAGAAGAAAGTAGGCAACAATACAATGACATCATCAATGACATCATTTGTAGTGGGTGGAAGGACTATTTTATCATAAATGCACACAAGTGGACTTCCGGTTGGGCTTCCAAGCAGCATGGCAGTGTAAAAGCAGATCTCCACTACACACCCCGCTAATCTTCCCGATTTGACGTTTTCAATGATAAACAATTTAAAATAAACAAGAACTAAATACTGGGGACATACGTAAGGAGCACTGCAAAGAAAAAAATTTAAGAAATTGAACAACTACGGGCAGCAGTGAGCAGAAGTGAATCGAGCAGCAATGTCAGCCCAGGAGCCCTCCGACTCGGAACACTCTCAAGCGTCAGCAGAACGGCAGGACCAAACGATCACACCAAATACTAAAGCGAGAAACAAACACATAAAGTTACATACTATATACAAGGAGCTATTATCGTTTCATGCAGAAATTAAAGATCTTTACTGAGAGCTTCACACAGACGTAGTGAGCCTGGAGCAATGGAAGAGACAGATAACAGCAGTGGAGAACAGAGTAGACGACATGAAGAATACAATTCAACTCTTACAAGATCAATGTGTACAACTGCAAGAAAAACAAGAAGATATGAAGAATAGAGCTCACAGAAAGAACCTAAGATTATATTGCATCCCTGAAGGCTCAGAAGGTCAGGATATTACCGAGTTTACTATTGCTTTGCTCAAAACAACTCTTGAATTGCCCTCAGATATTCAATTAACTTTAGAGAGAGTTCACCGTGCGCTGGGCCCACGGCCTTCAGATCCGAATGCTAGGCCTCGATCTATTATTATGCACTTTCTTAGCTATGCAGTCAAGGAGACAGTAATAACAGCAGCATGGCGAAAGGGCAAGGTCTTTTACGGGCAAACTTCGTTTCTATGTTGATAACGACTACGCTCCACAAACTATGCGTGATCGCGGACATTTTACCAGCTTTGAAGGAGGCAACCATTAGATTCACAATACCTTACCCAGCTAGACTTGTGGTGCAACTTTCATCAGGACGGAAGGAAGGAATTTCATACTGCGGAAGAGGCCAGAGAGGAGCTCCTTAAAGCAGGAATTCAAATTAAAGCAAAATCCACACTAGGATTACAGAAAACTGACCCACCGCGCTGGCATACGGTGAATCTGGGCAGAACACAAAATGGTGGAGAAGTAACAAAGAGGGGGAACATTTCTAATCGTTTGGCAACTTTTTGCCGATCTGCAAGGGGAAGAACCTGACTGACAGAAGCTGAAGCTTGGCTTGGGATTTCTTGATGGCCCTCTGGCTAGAGGTCCCTGAAAGCTTATGACTGATGAGAGGGACTGGGAATTCAGTTGTCTGAACTGGGATCTTTATAAGACGACGACTCTCTCACACGATGTTGGACAGAGAAAAGGAACGCTTAATAACTTTACCTGAAGAAAATTTTGCTATAACAAAGAAACATGTAAAACATTTGGTTTAGCTATTTGAACTGGCCCTGACGGTTGTTTTGAATATAACTTTAAAGAGCAGATTATAGTGCTGTGCTTGATTTGTTTTAGGGATAAACTGATATAAGGGTCTGAGAAAAGTTGCCCTAGTTGTACACCACAGAATTAATTTAATTATAAAATAAACAATTTACATTGCGGGTGGGGGGGGGGGCGGAGGAGCATCTTCAGACGTTATAGGAAGCCCATTTCAAACCAAAGACAGACAGGCAGGGTATTTTGAGTTAACATTCAGATTTTTATTTAGCTTGTCTGCATATTTCTCTTTATTTTCCATTTGGGGAGCAGGATATCCACAGGAGGCCTGGGCATTTGGTGCTACCAGATATCCTCCAGTGACCCCAGACTATCAGGAGGCACACTTAGGAAGTATTTTTTTAAACTCCCCTACCTAGGAAGTCAATTTTATTTGGAATACAGAGTATGTACATAGTTTTCAAGACAAAGGTCAGACATATACTGATAATTTGTTTAAGATTTCAAAAGGTTTGATAAGATCCCAGCAGGAGAGGTTTAAGAATAATTTAGATGGGAAAGGCATAAAATGTTTCAAAAAAAGTGACGATCTGAAGGATGGCTCTAGGGAGAGAACATCAGTATGGTGATCCTCTGGAAATTGGATTACTAATACGGAGACAACAGGAGAGAATATGTTTCCATAAGGGAATAAGATGGCTACTCAGATAGTAAAAGCACTCTCACTTAATCTAAATGGGTTTAACAACCCCATTAAAAGGGCCAGACTGTTCCAATATATCAAGAAACAACCCAGTGATTTTTATTATCTCCAGGAAACACATTTAACAGACATTGAGCATGCAAAATTGAACTGGGGGGCAGGTTTTTGGTATATGCGTCATCCTTTCCTAAAGGGAAACGACGAGGAGTAGCCATTTTAATACCTAGGACCTCTCCTTTTCATTTCATTTAGAAACACAGTGTGTAGATTCAGAGGGAAGATATGTAATCTTAAAAGGTACCCTTTATGGGTCAAAGGTCATGTTAGTGAACGTGTATTTTCCCCCTCTTACATCTGTTTGTCTTTTTAAAAGATTTTTTGCAAAGCTCCTGGACACTATGCACAGATGTCTTATTATAGGGGGAGCTATCAATTTAACTTTGACACCTTGGTTGGACTCCTCTGCACCTTCCAAATACAGGCTAACATCAGCTCAAAGATTGTTTATCTCTCAACTTGGAGCATTGGGTCTAATCGACGTATGGAGACATTTTTATCATCTTTCTGGGGGATATACGTTTTTCTCCCCTAGACACAACTCTTATCAAGACTGGACTACTTTTTTATTTCAAAAGAACATTTGGACTGCTTACAGGATTTAACTATAGGACCTAGATTTCTTTCTGATCATTCTCCCCTATTTTTGAGGCTAGATTTTAAAATACCAAGGAAATCCACTGGGTGGCGCTTGAATACATCTCTTCTTAAGGATAAAGCTTTTAGGGACAGCTTCAACTCAAAATTAGTTCAGGTTATTGCAAAGAATTCATCCCAGGAGACATGCGACACAATAGTTTGGGATACTGTGAAGGTTGTGATCAGGGGGAGATAACTGCATATTCAGCATACAAGAAGAGATATTGGGAAACACGATATGGTAAAACTACATGAGAAACTAAGGGAAATGCAAACAAAGTTTATACCTATTACCACAGAGGCCCAAATCCAGATTAATCAGACAAAGGCTGAGCTCCAGAAACTTTTAGACAAAAAAACACAACAGGCCCTATTTTACATATAGGTATGAGGGAGGGCTAAAAGGGGGGAGAAATTTAGCCCAGGGGCTTAGGGGACATAGGACAACCACAATCAAAACACATTTAGTGGATCCGGAGAGAAAAACAAGAGCTCTTAACTCACAGCAGATATTGCAACTGTTCCAGAAATATTATAGGTAGCTATATAAGAAACCACAAGGTCCAGAACTTAACAATGTTGAGGAATTTTTAACCCCCTTACATTAAGAAAGCTAACTAAGGAAATGGAAACCAGACTAAGAGTCCCTATCAGATCAGAGGAAGTCAGACATGCCATAAAAGAAAGTAAATCATTAAAACCCCTGGCCCAGACAGATTTCCATCCGAGTGGTACAAGACTTTTAGTAAACAACTGACTCCTTTATTACTAAACACCTTTTTAGAAATTCAACAGGAGGGTTCCCCTCCTCCATCATGGGATTACACTAATATTTCACCTATCTTAAAAGTAGGCAAACCAGCAGTTTTAACTACCTCATATAGGCCAATATCCATATTAAACATGGACTACAAGTTATTTATGTTCATATGGGCACACAGACTAGAGGAAATGTTACCATATTTGATTAATTCAGATCAACCTGGGTTCATTCGAGCCACAGAAACTACAGATAATATACGCAGAACGATCCATTTGTTGGACCACTTAAATCAGAGACAGATATAGGCAGTGTTGCTCAGCCTTGACGCAGACAAGGCATTTGATTGCGTCAGTTGGCCTTTTTTATGGGAAACTTGACGCAAGTTTGGATTCCCTGGGGAATTCTCTAGGACGATACAGAGAATTTATGCCTCTCTGAAGGCATATTTTAAAGTGAATGGACAGTTATCTTCAATGTTACAGCTGGGAAGGGGAACTAGGCAGGGTTGCCCACTTTCCCCCTTACTGTTTGCCATTTACATTGAGCCATTGGCTGAAGTCATAAAGCAACATCCTAATATTCAGTGGGTCCCTTTAGGAGGGAGAGATTTTACCATATCATTATATGCCGATGACATATTACTAACACTCCTAGAACCTTAAAAGTCCATTCCTGCTACCTTACAAGTGATAGATAAGTTTTCAGAAATAGCCGGATACAAAATAAATATACAAAAAACAGAGTTATTATCTTTAAATTTCACCCCTTCGTAGTCTTTGAAGAACCAGATCCTTCTGAAATGGAGAAATAATAAGATTAAATATTTGGACGTAAATATTCCCCAGAAGCTGGAACATTTGGAACTGTTTAATTTAGAGCCCCATCGATAGAGATAGAGAATTTAGTTGGGAATTGGACACACCGGGTATTATCTTTTTCAGCTCGAATACAAGCTATTCGGATTACCTTGTTTCCTAAGATATTATATTATTTCCACACTTTACCGATTATTCCATCACAATTCTACTTTGCATCCTGGGCTACAATTTCTTCAAGGTTTGTATGGGCTGGGCAGCAGCCAAGGGTCTGATGGTCTCTGTTACAGTTACCAGTGACAAAGGGGGATTGTAATTTTCCAAACCTTAGAGATTACCATAAGGCAGCAACATGTAAAACAGTGATGACATGGCTGAACCCTCAGGTAAAGAAACCATGGAAATGTATTGAATTTATACTAAATGATCTTGTAAACATTATCCCTATTATATTTGGCCCCCAAAATTCTTATCCACAGTTACAAAACTTTACATTTGGAACCAGTTATATGTTAAAGGCTTGGTATGAGCTAAGAACGTCTACTACATTAACTGAAGTTTTTGGTTATTTTAAACTAATCGGTACAGAAAGTGTAACTTTGGAGATGGGTGCTGTTCAGATCCATCAAGAATGGCAGAAAAAAAGTCTGCTTTTGTTATATCAATATCTGGATGTAAATGGAATACTGCCTTTTGCCACACTATGGGCAAAATATCAATTCCCCCATACACAACATTATAGATATTTACAGATTCGGACATTTATACAGAAAGAATTAGCATTAAATACTCTGCCCTCTCTCATACCTAGGTTGATGTCCCTTTTAAGGGACGCTATAGAAGGCAGGGAAAAATTCATTTAATTGGACAAATATATAAAGCAATAAGAGACTTTTGGTAGGAATCCACTGAGTATATCTTGGGGAGATGGAATAGAAACATAGAAACATAGAATTTGACGGCAGATAAGGACCGCTTGGCCCACCCAGTCTGCCCATTTCCCTACCTACTGGATAAGCTGCAGATCCTAGTTAACCAGCAGCCTACTTCTTTCTACCCCAACCCCCCAGAATTGCCTTATGACTATCCCATGCATGCCTGAATTCCACCACTGATTTTGACTCCACAACCTCCTCCGGAAGGCCATTCCATGCATCCACAACCCTCTCTGTGAAAAAATACTTCCTTAAATTACCTCTGAGCCGCCCCCCATCTTCAAATTGTGCCCTCTTGTTCTTGCACACCTCTTTTTTTTTAAAGATGCTACCCTCTTGGACTTTGTTGATTCCCTTGAGGTACTTGAAAGTTTCTATCATGTCCCCCTCTCCCTCCTTTCCTCGAGGCTATACATATTAAGCTCCTTAAGTCTCTCTTCATATGTCTTCCGGTGCAGACCCTGCACCATTTTAGTTGCCCTCCTCTGGACAGCTTCCATCCTGTCTATGTCTTTGCGGAGATTGGGTCTCCAGAACTGCACACAGTACTCCAGATGGGGTCTCACCAGCTGTCTGTACAGAGGGATAATAACTTCCTGTTTTCTACTGGTGATGTCTCTCCCTATGCATCCCAGTATCCCCCCAGCCCTCCTTGCTGCCTTCTCACATTGCTTGCCCACCTTTAGGTCATCTGATATGACTACCCCCAGGTCCCTTTCCATTTTTGTTGTTGTTAGTATCTCACCCCCCATTGTGTACTCTTCCCTGGGTTTTGTTTCCCAGGTGCATTACTCTGTACCTCTTAGCATTGAATCTAAGCTGCCATACATTTGACCATTCCTCTAACCTTGCCAAGTCCCTTCTCATCCTTTCCACCCCACCCTGTGCATCAACTCTGTTGCAGATCTTAGTGTCATCTGTAAAGACATACTTTCCTTCAGTCCTTCTGCAATGTAACATAAAGACATTGAAGAGGACTGAGTCCTAACTGAACCCTGCAGTACCCGCTAGTAACCCTCCTTTCTCCTGAGTGGACTCCATTTACTATTACTCTCTGTGTCCTATTCTCCAGCCAATTCTTTGACCAGGCTGTCATCTTGGGACCCACTCCCAGGCTGGCTAACTTATATATTAATCTTTGTGTGGGACTGTGTCAAATGCCTTGCTAAAGTCTAGGTAGGCCATGTCCACAGCCTCCCTGATCTACTACTTTGGTCACCCAGTCAAAGAAATCTATCAGATTAAGTCTCGCATGACCTTCCCGCTGTGAATCCATGCTGCCTAGGGTCTTGTGCCCTCTGGCCTCTAGATACTCGACAATTCTTTCCTTTAGAAGTGATTCCATCATTTTCCCTATCACTGAGGTTAAACTAACAGGTCTATAGTTTCCTGCTTCTGCCTTGCTCCCACTTTTGTGAAGGGATCACATCTGCCCTCCTCCAGTCCTCGGGTACCACCCCATCCTCCCATGATTTGTTAAAGAGGGTAGTCAGTGGTGTCACTAGTTCTACCCTTAGTTCTTTTAGAATTCTGGGATGAATCCCATCAGGCCCCATTGCTTTGTCCACCTTCAGTTTTAAGAGTTCTTTCAGAACCCTTTCTTCTGTAAATGGGCTGGTATCAACTTCTGTATCCAGAGTGTTACTACTGTTTATGTACCTCCCCTCTTCCTTTGTAAATACTGAGAAAAATATTTGTTTAGTATCTCTGCCTTTTCACATTCCTCTGCCCACCCTCCCTCCCTTTATTAAGCCTCACTATCCCTCCCTTGGTCTTCCTTTGCTCCCTGATGTACCTATAAAGGTTTTATTCCCTTTTTAACTGGAGTTGGCTATCTTTCCTCAGTTTGGGCCTTTGCTGTTCTGACTGCCTTCCCAGCCTCCTTTTGCTTAACTGACACAGTTCTCTGTCCTGCTCCTGCTGCGATTCCTTGTACTTCCTGAATGCTTTCTTTTCTCTTGAACCTTCACTGCCACTTCCTTTGAGAACCATAGTGGTTTCTTACATCGTCTTGTTTTGTTTATTTGCTTCACACAAGGCTCGTTACCTCTGTGATGGCAGTTTTATTATTCCCATTGTTCTTCCACCCTCCTTCCTGCCCATTTGCTAGTGCATTCCTTAGGCACTCACCCATTTTGGCAAAGTCAGCCCTCCTAAAGTCCAGTACTTTTGTCTTTGTATGGCTTGACTTTATTGCTGTGTTTATTGTGAACCATACTGTTCGATGGTCGCTAGTTCCCAGATGGCTACCCACTTCTACATCTGTGATCCTCTCTCCATCTCCATTCGAGTATCAAGTCTAATTGCTCCCTCTCAGTGGGCTCCAGTACTAGTTGTCTAAGGCATGCCCCTGTGGGCATCTAGAATAACTGCACTATTGAGTGGCAGCTGCAACTGCGCTCCAGTTAACATCTGGCATATTCAGATCACCCATCAGCAATATCTCCCTTTTCTGCCATTCTAAGTATACTTTCTATCATTTCCTTGTCCATTTCCTCCCCTGAGAAGGGTTCTGTACTAACCCCAATATGCGGATTGTGGTGCCATTGCCTGTCTCCAAATTTACCCACAGTGCTTCTTCTCCTCCCTGTTTACCCTTTTGTTCTGTTGCTTTTATTCCTTCCCTTATGTAAGAACTACTCCTCCCTCTTTTACCCTCCCTGTCCCTCCTGTAGATAGTGTATCCTGGTATGTTTCGTCCCAGTCATGGTTTTGTGTACCATGTTTCTGTGACTGCCACGATATCCAGATGTTCCTCCTCCATCAAGGCCACTAATTCAGGAAGCTTGTTACCTAGACTACGGCATTGGTACTCATTGCTCTCCATTTTTGATGGCCTTACCTTCTGTTGCAGCATCCCCACTGACCGCTTCTACCTTGGTCTTTTCTCATTTAGTACCCTGTTTTGTAGTGAGAGGCTGGGATTTTCTGCTGCTTGTCAGTGCCTCCCCATTGACTAGTTTAAAAGCTTGCCAATGAAGCATTTAAACCGATTGCTCAAAAGACTTGTTCCCTTCCTGGACAGATGCAGACCATCCTGCCAGTATAGGCTGGTGTCCCTCCAGGTGGAACCCCAGTCCCCAATGAAGCCAAACCCCTGTGCTCCGCACCATTTTTTCAACCATTCATTAAACTGCATGGTGCCAATTACCCTCGCCTCCCCCATGCCTTTGACAGGCAGCACCTCTGAGAAGGATACTGTGTTTGCTACTTGTCTTAGGCCCCTCCCCAACTCTGCAATGTCCTCCTGCACTGCTCTAATCTCATGATGAGCCAAGTCATTTGTCCCTAGGTGGACAATTACGTCCAGCTCAGAATCCCTTGCAGCTGTTGCTGTGATCCTGAGGATGCGCTTCCTGTTCCTCCAAGCCATGGCACCAGGCAGGCACCTTACTTCAGATTTCCCAGCTCCTCCCAGTTCTATCCCCCTAATAATTGAGTCCCCCACCAGGAGCTGCTTCCTTTCCTTGTGGTGTCCTCTGCCTCCTTCCTAGAGAATGAGAGACTCAGATAACTTATGAGAAATAGTTGGAACCTATCCCTCATTCGATGAGAGTATCACAGTCATCATAATGGTCAGAATATATATGTAAATATCGTAGTAGATATTTTTATACCCGACAAAATTGCTAAATTTCTATCTATGAGGCATGGCCTCTGTTGGAGAGTGCGTGGAGAAAAAAATGGCAAATATAACACATATTTTTTGTGCCTGTCCGAAAGTTACCCAATACTGGTTAGATATATAAAACAGCATACAGAATATTGTGGGACCAGAAATTCAATTATCCAATCAGATGATTCTGCTTTATATTGGGGAAGACGGAAAAGTCCCACCAAGTAGAAGTAAGTTATACTTGTACTTGGCAGCAGCTAAAAAGGTTATAACTCGCCTATGGCGAACAGCTAAAGTACCCACCCTCTCTCATTGGCATTCACTGATGACTGAGATATATTATCTAGAGAGAACAGCAGCTTCTAGAGCTGGAAGGATGTCACAGTTTGAGCTCCAATGGAGGCCATGGGTTTTCTATATCTCGCCTCTGGATGAAGCATTTGCTCCCTGATAGAGCTATATGAAAGTAACCAATTTTTGTAGGATATGAATTTTGATCTAGTGTTATTTGATATATAACAGAATGATGTTGTAGAAACATGAATTGCCATCCCGAAGAACATTCCATGTATTGTAAGACAAAAGAGCAATACTGTATAGATGAACTCCTACTGTCATATATATAGCTATATAAAACACAATAAAAAATAAAGATTATTAAAAAAATGAACACAAGTAAATCTATTGTTTCTACATATAAACATGCTTTTCCTAACTGAAAAAAGTTTTAAAAAAGGAGCCCATTTTATAAGTGCAATAAGGCACTCTGGGATGTGCATGGAACACATTTTATCACACAGCCAGCCGCTAAAGTCACTTGGCCTTCAGCTTTGAGCCTTATTACGCCCCTGGCCGTGTGGTAAAATGTGTTCCACGCACACCCCATCATGACTTATTGCTTACTTTTATTCTGATTATTACTTCATCTTTTATTCTGATTATTTATACACCTTTTAAAGGAATGACAGTATAATCCTGGTAAAATCCAGAAATTAGACTAACAATCACTGGTGCAAGTCACAGAATTCCAAGTCTTGAAAATGGAATTTCATTATTTTAATCAGCGTAAATCAGCGGCCTTGATTTTATCCATGATAAAGTTCATAACTCAGCTTTCAACTGACACATCAGTTTAAAGCACTTCATTCAAGCTATCTGTCCAATGTCTAGATTAATTTATACCGTAAATCTCCTTCACTCTATGGCATTTTCAAGGGTTACTTACTGTATACTTCAGGTATAGTGATTTACAGTCCTTTCTAAACTGAGCCTGATAAATCTAGCTAGCACGCCCTGTGTGAACTTGGAAGCAAAACTTTGGGATTTTGATTTATCAAGGGTTGCCATATAGCTTCAAATTTTGCTTCTTTGAAACTGGCACAAAACCTAAGACAATGTAGTACGTGTACTGTTGGGGGGCCTTTGTAAGTGTGAGGCTCTACAGTTGTGTCTCGGAGTCTGTACACTGCCCCCACCCCCCTCGAGGTCCGCACCAACAGATTCCAATGGTCTACTCAGGATGCATAAGCCTATAATCTTAGACATTATGTTCATTCCCCGGGTACATGCATTGCTCCCCAAAATGGTTGAATGTGAATAAACATCACTGTCATGTACAGAAATGTACTGTTTTGTCTGCTGCAGCGCATTTAAGGCGTGTATTTTTTGTGGGGTCAGGAGAGCATTTTTGGGGAATAATAAGTTGCAGTATATACATAAAGTTCATTTTGATCCATCTTAAATGGTTACTTCAGGAACAATGCCTGCAATATGCCACTGCAGCTTTCCATATTTGTGGGGTAAAGGTTATTCGAATGTCCTTTTCCCATGTATTGGCAATGTCCTATAATGGAGACTGACATTCTCCTAGGATGAGGCAGTAAAAAGAGGTAAGGAGTTTTAGTGCCTGGCTGTGGTTGATAGAGAACTGCATCTGCCGGTGAGAGGCCACTGAGATCAGGGGATTCAGATTACCACTTGTTTACTAAGTGTCTGACTGCCAGGTAAGCAAAGAAGACAGCCACTACTATACTTTTTTTGTGATTTCAGTACCACAAAGGTTTGCACGACCCCTCCCTCAAACAGGTCTTCTACCCATTTGAATCCCAGTTTCTGCCATGGAAGTAACACCTAATAGACATGCACACTGTAGCCTGGCATGCCTTTAAATGCCTCAATCAGATTAGCAATGGGGAACAGTCCAGAGTTATGAATTTAATGTTTGTGGACAACAAGCCATACCTTTAGTGTGATAGCCATGAATGGGTTCCTCAAGTGTGTTCAGTGTCAGTGAAAGGCATCCTTCATGCAGGTCCACTGCCAGTTCTTCCTCCTCAGAAGCCATCCAGGTAGAGAAGTCTGCTCTTTCACCCCATAGTAGAACTATGCCAATTGTGATGCCCAATTATAATATTTAAAATGAGGTAGTGCTACTTGCGCCAAGTGATGTTGATAGGTATAAAACCGTCTTACAGGTGCATGCTGGTTTGCCCCTCCACATAAAGTGATACACACTAACATCCAGGGTTTTAAGGAAAGCAGCTGGTAACTTCATTGGATCAGGTATAAAGATTTAGGCAACGTGCAGATCTTAATGTTGCGTTAACCCATTAAGGTCAGCAGCAGTGCCTCCCACTTCTCACATTCAGCTTTAAGAGCCAGTAGTAATGGTATATAGTTGTTGCTATAAAGCTTTTTTAACTGGTGGGGAATTCTGACTCCCAGATATTTTATGGAGTCTACTACTTGCACTCCGAGGGAGTTACAATGTTAAAATTCCCTATGCAATTTTCCCATGGGGAGTATCTCATTTACCCGAGTTTACCTTAGGTCCAGAGAACAACCCATATTCCATCAGGAGAGTCTGTATTTCAGGTAGTTCCTTTGTTGGGTTCTCACACAACATAATCAGCAAACACTGAGATCTTGTGCTGCAGTCCATTCCACCTTTTCTGTAGCCCAATACTTCGGGATTCTGTCGTACGGCACCTGCCATGGGCTCCAAAGCCATAACATACAAGAGTAGGGATAAAAGGCATCCTTGCCTAGTCCCACGAGATAGAGGGAATGGTGCCATTAATGTGCCATTAATTAGGATTTGGCCAGTTGGTACTTTATATAGTGTTCCAAGTCATCGTAGCTTTTGTGTCTGACTTCAGAGCAACTCAGGAGACCTTTTGGAGCTGGTGGAGCAGGCTTTTGCACCCCCCAGAAACAGCTCATGAAGCTCTGCTGAAGGGCAGGGATTTGTTCTAGCTTGGGAGAGAAGGGTCTAGCTTGGGAGAGAAGGGAGTTTAGCAAACCAACAGCACCATGTGTCTCACTTCAGGGGAACTCAGGAGACCTTTTGGAGCTGGTGGAACAGTCCGACTCCCCCTCCCCCCCTGAAACTGTTAGCACCTTAAAGGGAAACACCAGTTAACACTGTGTAACAATGCCATTTTACCTGGTGCATTCCGCTTCCTGTTTCTCTTTCTTTTTCTCAGCAAAGGGACAGGTATTTCTTTAAAAAATCATTCTTGTGAACCCCCTTACACTTACGGCATTTTCTGCCATGCCGCAAGGCAATACTAGCTCGAGCCACACCAAAAAAGTAAACATTGTGAGCAGGTGCATTCATGTGGTGCCATGCTCATTCAAGCCGTGCTGCTATCTGCTCATGCACAAAGGACCACGCACTTCCATGACTGCGCGCGCTCCATGTCAGTGTTGCCTAACTCTGCCTGCTGAGCCCTGTAATCTCTTTATTGTTTTAGTTATATTTCACAGTGCACCGATCCAAGCATGGCATTGTTTGAATGCATGGCATGTCCCTTATGCAGTCACTGACTTGAAAACTACATAAATAACTTACTTTTGTAATAGCTAGCCTCTAAAGTGGATGTGGGTATTCAGAGGTGTTTCTTCAGTGAGGCGCCATTATGTTCACTGTGTTTACATGTCTCGACCTCTCATGCCTGAGAGTTATGGCACCTCACTAACACCTATGAATGCTGGCAGCCACTGTCCCGAGACACCACGGACTCCTATGGGGCATGGGCTCGGTAGGGTGGGAGAGCCTTGAAGTAGAGAAGCAGATCCTGGTGCACCATATCTAGTAACAATTCATCCGTAGTGATGAAGGACCAGGCGTGTCAGAAATGGCAAAGCCGATCTCCCCCCCCCACCATAGGAAGCAGATGGAAGGGAAACATCCACTGACCTGTCACTGGGCATGCTTGGCGGAGGCTCCGGTGTCGGATGCCAGGGGAGCGCCACCATCCTGGCCTTCTTAGAGCCAGAGGTGGCAGGCTTAGATTTTGGCTGCCAGACCTGGGATTGCCCCGACTGGGGGTGCTGTTGCTTGAACTGCCGGGGTGGAAAGAGATGAAACTGAAAAGGCTTCTTCTTTGGCTTCTTGCCCTTAAAGTCCTTCTGAGAGGACATAACAGAATCCAGGGTGGCACTAAACTTCTCAATTCTGGTGAGGTGACCACTCATCCCTGGCCCCAACAGGTCAGTACCCAAGAAGGGAATATCCATCAACGTTATGTTGGGTATCCGCGGTACAGTTGGAATTCCTCAACCAAGCCCTACACTGCATAGCGACCACTGCAGCCGCTGACCGGGCACATGAGTCGTCAGTGTCCAAGGCCATCTGGAGCTGGTGCTTGGCAGCGGAATGCCCCAGGTCTTGGACCAACTTGACTGCCAACTGTAAGTCCATAGAGAGGTTGGGAAGGACATGGTCCAGAACCCCCATGAGGGGATGACCAAAGTTGACCATAATGACCGTGGTGCTCACCTGCTGAAAACAGATAGAGGAAGCAGCATGAACCTTTTTAGCTGCATGGTCCAGCTTCTTGGACTCCTTGTTGGGAGGCTTGTCAACATCCCAGACGTTGCACATCTGGCAGAATACAGAGTCTGCCACCAGACCCTCAGCCCAGGGGTGGTCGTAGAAACCTGGGATGGGACCTGGTGGGGACTTTCGGACCATACAGACAGAGGGCACCGGGCAAGAAGCTGGATTCTGCCAATGCTCCAAAACAGGACCCAGAATGACTTCTGCTACTGGGGAGGCAACCCCAAGGGAGTCACCCTGCTCAAGGATCTCTGTGAAGGGGTATCTGACCCACTTTTAGACTGGCTCCAAGGGAATCCCCATGGACTCCAAGCTGAGATGGAGCAAGGCCCCTAAGGAGACCGTCTCATGCTCGGGGGTGAGCTCTTCAGCTGACTCACGATCAAAGTCCAGGGTCTCAGCAGAATGCACTGAGGACCTCTCAGAATCTAAGGACTCCTCTAACACCGCCTCTTCTCCAAGTGGGTCATCTGAATGGACAGCTGTCCAGGAAGTCCAGAGGCAGGGCAAGCACCCTTGAACAGGGCCCTGTGCAAGAACTGCTGAAACGGGGGTTCTATCACGATAGGTGGAGAGATCGGCACCAGCTCAGCCAGTCGGGGTGGGACCAGGAGGGGCCTGGCAGTGATCAACGGAGTGCCACTGACAGAGGCGTGGGTCTGATTCCCGGTCCCAGATGCATGGAAATTTAATTTTTTGCACTTTGTGCAATATTTGTGTTAACACCCCTTCCCCCCAGCAGTTAGTTACATTAGTTGGGGGGGGTTCAAGTAGCACAGCCCCCACAAAAAAAAAAAGACATGCCGCATGGCATATATTGCACTGTTTTGGCAGCGTGATACATGCATGTGGCATAATGTCTTTGGACATTATGACCCTATGACGATCTCAAACAGGAGTCCTCGACCTGGACCTCAACCAACAAAGAATGCATCACCGATGAGGAGAGGCAGGGGAACAATTTGTGTATTCGACATGGACCAGTTCTCGCCATGGAACATGTACAGTACAGTATACTGTATATGTTACATAGCGATAAAGATCTCAAGGTACACATATATTGCTAATTTGAGACACAGAACATAGGGCTCCATAGGGACTGAATACTGGGAACGTCCTGACTTGCTAAGATTATATGATCGCGTTAGACATTCCCAGCAGTCTTAGCTTCCGATCAGAGCGGTGCTCTGAAAATGTTTCTGGTTTCAGCGTTATGAAAAAACTCACTGAAAAGGCATAAAACGTTGGCTTTTAAGGTAACTGCTTCTACGATTCAGAACCTCCCCATCTGCTCTGCTTCCACATAAGGGTTTTTAGAACTGTATACCCCATTAGGTGTATGTTTAGGTAGCCTTTAAAAGTTAATGAATAAGTCTACACAGTTCTACTTTCTGTTTGTGCAAGACTGTATGCTTCGTTCTAGCGTGGAAAATATATTGTTTACCAGCAGACATGCTAGTTAGCTTCTTCATTCATGATGGAATTTCCACTGTGAGGTCTTTTAATTTATGTATCACCTCATTTTGCACGGCTCTAATAGACGGGTGAAGTCGCCTCCTCTTTGATGTCGATCCACCTTTTCGTCTGTGTTAAAAAGGTGAAGATATCAACGTCAAGATGCAAAGAATTATGCAATGCATATGACAACATAAATAATATCTAACAGAGTTGTACAGTGAAAGGTATGACAATCAGTTACCACTTCATATCACTGCACTGAATGGACGGGGGTTTTAAATTAAGGTATTAAATTAACAAAGTGAAGCAGTGATACCATAAAATAATTTATTTTATTTTTGTTTATAAACACAGATAGTAAGTCCTCTGAATAAGCCCTGGTGTGTTTGGGCTAAACACTGGGGCGCACTGAATTGAAATAAAGAGTGTTTGGACAGCAAGCATGTTTCTGCCTTTTTGAGTGGTCTCTTTATAAGAAAAAGTAGCAAAGCAACCACACCATCTCGTCTCTGTTTTATTTGAGCCTAACAGGGGGCTGCTCGTGCCCACAAGATAAACCAAATAACAGCACAGTTTTCTGCAGCACACCAGATTGAGTAGGAACATAGGGCAGTAAGCTCTACTGCTATACTGCCACCTGGGGGACCACATATGGTGGTGCAGTTGGAACAACTTACAGGAGGGAGAGAACACCGCCTGGCTCTATGCACTGGCCTCCTGTTAAAGTAACATGGGGCAGGGAACATCTAAGAGGGAAAACCCTGGAGCGAACAGCATCAAGCTAGCACTTAGATTCTGCCAAACTGACTGCCTGCCAAAGCCCCCAAAGACCCCAAGTGCCGGGGAGGGGCGGAGGAAGGGAGGGGAATGCTTGTGGGGACCAGAAGTGTAGAAGAAGTGACAGGGAATGTAAGAACAGGACTGGGAGGTGGCTGGCAGAGAAGAGCCATGCTGGTGAACAGGAGACAAATGTGACATAAAAAAGCACAAATGAACAAGCAAGTCAGTCTTTTTATTTAATAATTGTTTTTTTACTCTACCCAATCCGAGCTCCCCCATCTTTTATTTTTATTTTTTATTTTATTAACATCTTGGATTGAAACCTTTGTGCTTCTGTACATAATACAGAATATTTGCCTTAATATAACCATATTCAGAAGAGGAGATTAAGTGGAATTTAAAGATACCACATATTCCACGTTTGGTTCACGGCAGAAAAGCATGGGGAGAATGAACAGGCAAGTGGGTGCAGGCGGAGAAGGAACCCGGCCGAAAGAACTGCGACTGGGACAGAGTAAGGAGATTCAACAGCCCATACTCGAAGATTCCACAGAGCCTACCAATGCTGCTCTGCTATGAGCAATACAATCCTTGGATAAATGAATGACTGATTTCCAAGAGCAATGTAAATCAATGGACATTAAAATAGCTTCCTCTCCATCAATACACAATCAACTACGCAGATGACTGACCGAGTGCTTAAAGTTTCGACCAGGCTGACAAAGGAAAACATTCTTCTCAGAAGAAGATTAGAAAACTTAGAAAACTCCAAAATGAAATCCAGTGCACGCATCCTGGGTCTACCAGAAGTGGAGTGAGACAATCTTAAAGACTTTATAACCACATGGCTGACTGAACATTATCAGCTCTTCACAGCTTCATCAGTATTAAAATGCTATCGGATTACCCCTAGAGGAACTTGGACCCGCAGACCAACGGATACTCCTCAACCACGCACCATCCTGATTAAACTGGTATCAGTAATGGAGAGAGATATGTTGTTGAACAGCTAAGCAGAAGGGTCCTTCGGAATGGAGGGGGTCCTGAGTTCATCTGTTTCCAGACCTCAGTTATGAGACCAGACAAAGGCGCAAAAGCTTTAATGTTATTCATTCCAGACTGTGACAGCCGGGGGTTCAGCACCTCCTACTTATACCAGCCAGCCTCAAGATCTCATACGGGGACAAGACATACCAATTTTCAGATGCAAAGGACGCTGCAAAGCTTTTGGAAAAATTGAAAAGGAGTTTCAGAGGTGGGACCAAGATTCCGAAGGGGAGACAGAAAATGACTGAGTGCTCTATTTGTAATTATATACTGTGAGGATGGAGGACTATCAGGGCACGGACCTGCACTTAATGCCGCAAGTATTAAATATAGGATCTTTATTAGAGCTGCCATTGTGAGGAAATGTGTTATTGATGTATCCTATATGACTGTGTGGCTTAAATTGTATGGACTTCGGCAGAGCATATAACAAGCAAGATGGGACCATCACATGGCGGCGGCTACTTTACATGTACATTACTTCATCCCTCCCCTCAGAGCTTCTGTTTTTTCATGCCACACAGAGACTCCATACAGCACAGGCACAATGAGCTCTCCACCTTTCCAACATGCATGGAGGGCTGAAATATCCAGGTTTCTAACTATACAGGACCCTGGGACCTTTTTCTATTTTCTATTCGTTTAACATAGCCTGTGGTTTTTGTGGACACTCTAGCTCCTCAAATGCTAAATTTGTTGGTTACTGGTAAATTTTGGTAATGGTTTATTAACTCTGCAAAACTAAATATATACTGATTTAAAATAATTCTAATTATAAAGAGGGTCTGAGAAACAGAGCTTTCTGATTGACTGTAAGCATTCTATCAGCCTTATGTTAATCTTTTATTAACATACATGTAGAGTCTAACCATATGCTGAACAAGGTTTAACACTGTTTAAAAAAAACTTAATAGCAATAAGGCTTATTATAATAGCAATAGGGCACTCCCTGGGGTTATGTTAATGGTCAGTTGCTCACTCTCAAGGGGCATGTGGTACTTGGCTACGCCTCATGCCACAGTACACCCCTAGAGGGTGATTAACAGACCATGAACATAACCCCTGGTCATGCCTTATTGCTTAACTAGTGTTGCGCAACGCAGATCTGTAGGAGTGATTCATTATGCCTTCGAACGTGAGGGAAGCTGTTTTCAAGGGGTTGCATATAATGCTTATCTAATTATGTGGGATATGGGGGAGTACGCACTTTAGTTCAAATAAGAGAAAACAATGTTTCTAAAGTAAATATTTGTATTATTGATCAATCAATAAATCAAAATCTTTATTTAGCCAGGCGATCACCGTTGAGCAATGCTCATTTTCGAGGTGGACCTGGATTTGTCAATAGGAACAATGAACAGCAGAATACAATGAAATATAGTATATACAATAAGTATAGCATGAAACATTGACAGTAAGATATGCATAGGTCAGATGGCACAGTAAAATTTGAAGATGAAGTATATAGTATTGTAAGGTGATCCAATATAAGAATCGAGAACCCACGGCTAGACTAGTCGGTAGCTTTAGGAGGGGAGGGATTCAAGATGATTAGTGTTAGCAGCAAGAGAAGGGCAAGGGGGCAGAAGGTAGGTGATAGAGGCAAGAAGGCACATGTTGAGGGACAGCCACAGAAGAAGAGGAGATAGAGATTAGATGGCTCAGTCGTTGAGAAGGGTTTGAGGGGATGAAAGTGGGAGGAAGGAGTTAGCATGCAATCCCCTGCTCATGGCACACTAGGCAATTTAGGGGTATTTCTAGTAGATGACTTTTTTCAGATCACCCCCTCAGTGACGTAACTGGGTTTGAGGCAAAGCTGTTTTTTCTTACTGTTACACTGTAGTAGTATGCACTATTGTAATGTTCATGAGTCTATCACCTGCAGATTTGCCTACCTACGTTTTCAATGCTGTATTGTAATGCAGTAAACTTTTAAAAAATAAAGCATAAAAAAAATGAAAAAACAACAACTTTGAACTAGGAGCTCGTTTACAAAGGTTCCACATCATTAAAGAACAAATACAACACAGATGAGTTAGCAATGTTACAGAAATATTGCACAGAAGAATAACATAATCCAGGTTCATATCTGATTAACATACAGGTACAACTAAGTAATATTAGCAACATAACTGCTTGGGTAGGGGAGGAGGGGAGGTGTGGAGAATTAAGGCAGGGAGGGTAAGGGGTAGAGTGGTTATGGGGTGTTTGAAGTGAAAAGAACGAGGGTGCAGGGACAAGGGGGGGAAGAGCATAAAGAGACAGAAATATAAAAGGGGCGGGGGCGGAGGGACAAGTGGGGGAAGCAGCCCTAGTGAGCCTTGTCGGTTACCAGAGAACAGAAGGGAGTATCCAGAAGAGGTAGGTAGGGAAGGAGGTAAAGGGAGGGAATTTAAAGATTGACCACATGGGGGGGGGGTAGTAGGCTATTAGCGGAGGGGGGAAGAGGAGGGAGAGGTGGGAGGAAACGGTAGGGGAAAGGGAGACAATGAGTAAGTGGAGCTGTCAGGGAGGTAGCTCCAGGAAGGGAGAAGGTAAGAAAGGTGTTACCTTCCTTTAGTTTCTAACTGCCTCCTTAAAAACATCCCATTCAGTTTTAAATCCCAAGACGGTCACAACATTGATCGCAAAACTGTTCCACCTATCCACCACTCACTCTGTGAAGAAATACTTTCTAACATCCTTCCTGAATCCCTGTGGCACTCTACTTGTAACCCTCCCCAACACAAACATCCGAAAATTCGCCATTCAGGACCACTCTGAGTCTCATCTGTCAACCAATTCTTTCCAGGCCACTTACTACAGTTAGCATGATCCCTGGTCCTAAGTTCCCTACCTTCTGTGTAAGCCTCATATGCAGCAGAGAATCAAAGGCCTTGCTGAAGTCTAGGTACAGAACATTGACTACCTGGCTCTCCTATGAACCATCTGGGTCACTGTGTTTTGTTTTTTCAGTAAATGTTATTTTATTTTAATAATATACACAAACAGTACAGCACTGACTGCATAACTGAATAGATTGTTCCACCTATCCACCACTCACTTTGGTGCCTAATATGCCATACAGAACGGTATTCCTTTGTGTTCAGAGCGGAAGCAGCCTGAAGCCTTCTTAGGTATTTACTGGCCTGGGGCAGCAAAATAACAGATACCAAAATGGGGTAGTCAGAGGCCTCCTCTGTCCTTCAGAACAGACAGTTTATTACAGGCCTTTCTCTGCTCATTATTAGCCCAGAATTTACTGATAACAGCACGTAGATGCTTATTATAGATCAAAGCAACACTTCCGACCAATCAGAGTGCTCCTTTCCTCCGCACATGACATGCTCTTATTCTGTGAAGAGCGTCTCGCGCAGATACCCTGGAAACGGGCAGGTTCGGGGAGTTTTTTTTTTTTTTAAATACATATATATCACTCTCGATCAATAATATATTAATACATCCCTCGTCACCACTCATTGCTGAAAACCAGTGGTTTCATTTGCCTTCAGCTTGAGCCAGAACGGCTCGGCTTCGCTGTTCTCGCTCAGCTGAAGGCGCGTGAAATCACTTGTTTTCAGCAGCAAGTGGCTCCGGGGGACATATTAACACATAAACCATGCCAGTGGGAGGTGAATGTTGGGGTACAGGATCCTGAGCGAACGTTTGTTTTAGCTATTCATTTTTGTCCCCAGAGTGCCAATGGCAGGAGGACCCAGCGCACTAAGTCCCGTTTAATGGTGGAGATTAACTTGTCCAGGTAACATTCTTTCATGTCTGAGTGCCTTTTTGATTATTTCATGCTTATATAAGTTAAGGGTAGGTGTCCAAGTTAGACCTAATTCTGTTACGTCTGATTTATGCACTGCTGGGTTCAGAGATAGTACCTGTGTTTTTTCCATTATAGTCAGCTAGTTTCCCAAACTCAGCAATTGCTGCCAGGGCAGCAGGCAGTGATGTCGTTGGATTGCAGATGTGGTGCAGCATATCATCTGCACAGACAGATAATATACACTATGTTGCCAATTGATATACCTCAAGTATCCTGGTTGATTGCAATTTTATGGACAAGGGGCTCCAAATATAAATTAGAGAGGAGTGGGAGAGTGGACACCCCTGCCTGGTCCTACAGCACAGCACAGCACGACAGGCTTGAAGACAACACCGCAGTATACCTTGGCTGTCAGCTTGGAATAGAGAACCTGGACACAACTAATACAGGGTTCTGGAAACCCAAACTTACTCAGTGTGGCAAACTGGAAGTTCCAGGATACTCTGTTTAACGCCTTCTCTGCATCCAAGAACACCAGCACTGCAGGGTGGCCAGGTCCCTGAAGGAGGAGAAGACACCGGTACAATTAACTTCCTCAAGTGGTCCAATGAGAACCACTGTGGCATAAACTCCACCTGTTTGAGACCGATGCAGGGGCCCCACATCCTGTTCACACTTGCAGCCAATAAACTAGGATGTCCTATTTTGATCGACAGAAATATTGGGCAGTAGCTGGTGACTTTTTCAAGGTCATTTCCGGGCTTTGGGATGAGGGTAATCATGGCCTCAGTGAGGGAGTGGTCCTGAAGGCCCTGCTCATGGAGATATGCAAAGGTCTTAGCTAACAGTGGTGTTAATTCAGCAAAAAAAAACATTTGTAAAAAATTCACAAAGAAGCTATTTGACCCAGGGGCGTTGTCTAAATTCAAAAATGTATTAGCTTGAGCAAATTCCTTCTGGGAGATGGGTTAGCAAGCAATTCTTGCTGCTCTTGCATTAAGGCAGGAAGTGGGATGTTACTGAGGTAGTCTATGACAGTTTGCTGAAGGGGGAGGGCATCAGGACTGTCACTGTATAGTGAATGAAAGAATTTCCTGAATTCCTCTGCAGTGTTCCTGGCGGCTACTTCAATGGTTAGCCCACCTCTGTTCTGATGCTCTTGATAAGAAGAGCGGTCTTTTGTTTTTGTTTTTTTTAAATGTGCAGCGTCATTAACCTTCTTGCCTCCCCCTCCCACCGATCTACACAGCAGCAGTGAGTTCTAAAAAGGGCACGCTCTGCCTGTTCCCAGAGCAGCTAGTCATGATAAGCCCGAAGTATGTGCAGTTGCATCCATACATCTTATAGAGTGGCTCGCTTCGGGGTGGCTTTAAGGCCCAGAATTTTGTTAAACATCTCTTTAGCTTTCTCCTCCCTGTCCCTTTCCCTCTTAGAGGCCAGAAATATTAGTTCACCTTTGATATTACAAATGAAGGTAGGACATCACATATCTATTCAGTTGACCGAGCCTTTGGTTTGTGGTAACAAATCTGGCTATGGTGTCTGTTAAGACTTTTTACAATAGCTTTATCTTTCGCTGTGTTAGTGGCTCAGCAGGTTGCGCTCTCGCCTCTGGCTGGAAGATGAGGAGGCTGTGGGTTCCATCCCCACATCAGGAACTTGGGTTTAATCCCAATACTGACACTGTAGGGCATCATGGGGGGTGTGCTGCACTCCTGAGGTGCCACCTTTCGGATTAGACTTTAAAATGAGGTCCTGCCTGTTCTGGTGGTTGTTCAGGTGGACGTTAAAGATCCCATAGCACTTCTTTTGAAAAGAGTATGGAAATTTTCCTGATGTTTTGGCCAAATTTCCCTCATGCAGTACCAGAAAAAAAAATGCCACCAACAGCTTAACCTGTCAGTTGGTTTTCATCTGTATCCCCCTTCCCTGGCATGAGGCTGAAAACAGGCAGAACTGCCTAGTCCTTCTTTCCTGGTCAATCAAAAACTAAATAAAAATAAACAAAGCAGCTGACTGTTAATTTTCCTTGTGGTGCCACTATCAGTCCCCCGGGAGAAAGAGTGTTGCAGGTACACAGGATCATGATCAGAGATTACTGTGGCTTCTATCCGACATCTGTACACTTGACGAAGGACAGCCTGCTGAATCAGAAAATAGTCAATGCAGGACACCATGCCATGGGGATTGAGTGGAAGGTGTATTCTTTAGTCTGGGGGTGCAGGGCTCTCCAGGGGCCCACCAATCCTAATGTGCCTGCCAATCCTCAGAGGGCCCTTTGGGCTGGCGTTAGGCTTCCTGACCTGTTTATGGTCCTATCTGATTCATCACTGAAAGTGAGGTTCCAGCTGCCCGACTGGATAAGTGGAAAGGAAACAAATGGGGTGAGCATTTTCAAAAGGGTAGTGAAAAAAACCTAGGCTAGCTACATGAGGGACACACATGGTTGTTTACTGTTCACTGCTGTATACAATGCTGTACTTCCATTATGCCAGCACATTGTACCGCTGCCTCTGTGTACCCCAGTTATCTTGTAATTGCTATGCTGAGTTTGAATTATATTTGTACTTGTTCTCCTTACAACCCCTCCCCCGGGTTGCACTTGGAAACGAGCCTTGGCTCAGTGTGCTTTTCCCAGTTACCAACTTTTAAATAAATACCCAAGACTACTTCCGTGTTGTCTAGGCTTCCTACCAAAAAGAGGTAGAAGCCCTCAAGGTCTGTGATTGTGTGGGAAAAGTAGGAATCTGGTGGTTCTAGCGATAAGAGTGTCCATCCCCCTTTTCCTTGTGTAGCTGCCTACACCAAAGGCCTGCCCCACCCAGTCTTGCCAGAAAAGTAATGCCTCCTGTTCTTATTGTGCACCTATCCTCACTATGGCAAATAAAACCGTTCTACAGAAATGGGACACCACCTACAATAATGTCTGTAGATATGCAGCTAAAGTACCACGTCTGACGCACCACTGCCAACTTTACAAAGGGTTAGGTTGGCTATCCCCTTCCTCCATGAGGCTATACTACCTTTGCAGCCTATCAGACTCCATAATCAGAGTGTCGAAACCTGCCACATTGTCTGATCTACTCCAACCTGTAGTACCATCGCGTGACCTGAGGTCGTCAGACAAGTCTTTTTTATCAGTTCCCCACTGCCGTACCTCCAAGGGTGCTGGTGCCTTCAGGTGCGCTGCCCCTCTCGCCTGGAACTTACTGCCTATGGATCTGAGAAGTGCTCCATCACACCTAGCCGTCAAGTGGAGACTTCGCTCGTACTTCTACTCTATGGACCATTGCACTTGTTTTGATCCCACTTAAGCTTTGTAACCTGTCCTGTCTAAATCAATCCTCCCTTGCCATATACTCAATAGCCTACCTCCCCTCGATTGCTCTGTCACCTGGTTTGTCTGATTGCACTTTAATGAACTGTCTACAAGACTGCCTGCACTTACAATGTAATGCTTACAAACCTCTCATATGGACACTCTATTCCAATCATGCTTGCTGCCTAATTGCCTTAACGTTGTAATATGTATAATATTCTGACCTTTTATACTGCATATCCAACATTGTTTATTGTCTTCTGACTTTGAGTATAATTATGACATAATCCTTCTTTTGTTTTATCCTTCGTCAGTTCTACTGTGTAGTACTATACCATAAGATGTATCTAATTGTTAATGGGTACTGGTCCCTCTTTCCTTTCCCTCTCCCCTCCCCTCCCCTCTCACTCCTCTCCCCCTCAGTCCTACCTGGTCTCAGTTCCATAACCCCTTTTGCGCCTTTCCCGCCAACCCGTATCTAGCCGCACTTTATCGTATGAGTCTCTGTGCCCAGCCGAGTTCCAGTTCCATAGCCCCGGGTCCTTTCAGCGCCCTTTCCCACAAAAGCCGTAACTAGCCGTACTTTGCCGCATGAGTCCCTGAGCCCAGCCGAGTTTTAGTTCCACAGCCCCGGGTCTTCCTAGTGCCTTTTCCCGCTAAAGCCGTAATCGTGCGCCTCCTGTCAGACGTGCCTTCAGCCTAGCCGCCTCTCCTGATCCAGCTCCGTTGCTATTGGATCCCTTTGTGCCTTCCCACTAAATGCTGCACCTTGAAATTGTGTCCCTCAGCTCCTCCTTGCCCCTTACCCTCTGGTTTCATCCTCTTGCTTTTCTGCAACACTCTTCCCCCCTACCTGATGTTATCTAGCCGTACTTTGCCGTATGCGTCTCTGTGCCCAGCCGAGTTCTAGCTCCATAGTCCCGGGTCCTTTTAGCGCCTTTTCCACGCAAAGCCGTAGAATCAGTCAGATGCCGCGACGAGTCCCTGAGCCCAGCCAGGTTTTAGTTCCACAGCCCCGGTCTCTTAATGCCTTTTCCGCCAGTCGCACTACGCCCGCCTCCTGCCGAGCGCAGCTTGCCCAGCCGCCTCCTCCTGATCCGCTCTGTTGCTATTGGATCCCTTTGTGCCTTCCCACCAAATGCTACACTTTGAAACTGTGTCCTTCAGCTCCTCCTTGCCCCTTACCCTCTGGTTTCATCCTCTTGCTTTTCTGCAACACTCTTCCCCCCTACTTGCCGTTCATCCCCCTGCTCTGCCGTCCTGGTTCTCGAGGCTGACTGTGTATCCCTGCCCAGCACCGCAAGACGTTATAGCTGCTATCTTCCGTCTCTTCGATCATTGCCTCCACCTCTTATCAGTTTCTATACCCTCCTTGTCATCCTCAAATCCCCTTACCTTCCCTTTCCTCTCTCTCTCCCCCTAAATGTGATCTCCCGCCAGTACCCTCTGCCTATTGAAATCGTATGCCTGCCTTTGAAAATCGTATGTCTGTACTTGTACCATTGTACCTTTGCCTGTATTATGTTAACTAAACTGACCTATTTTGTACTGTAATTGTGTCTCCCGGGTTGTGCCTGAAAATAGTCACCTGTTGGCTAGTGCACCTACCCGGTTAACAAAAACTAAATAAAATAAAATAAATAAATATGTCTCTCTTAAAGCATAACAATCTGGCCATTTTATGCTTTAAGATTTGGTCTTTTGGCTCATCCAACAACTTTAATATTCCATGTAACATTACATATTGCTACCCATAAGAGATTTTAGTATGCTACTTAACACAACCACCATGTTCAAAGAATATTTCCCTGCTCAGTGTATAAAAAAAGCCTTCGCATACATATTTGTCCCATCCCCCCCAACACAGAAAAACATGAAACTGTAAAAACTTAACTTGTAACAATGAACAATGATCTAACCCCTCAGTCTGTGGGGAAATCCACAGACTGTATCGTCTGCTCCCTGCACTCCATTACAGGCAGGTCTGCAATGGGCCTCGGAGCATTTCTATGCAGCCTGTTGAGCAACAGAACAAAATTATTACTGAACTCTGCAGAACTAGTAACTAAGGTAGCATGAAATCCCTCCATTCCTCCCTCTCACAATGCTCCCCTTTTCATAGTCAGTGTAATGCTCCCATAACGCAGTGCCGCCTCTAACGGGTGGGCAGGTGGCAGGTGTCAGGGCCCTATGGCCTCAAATGCCATGTGGCATTATTTGTCCCACCTAGGTTTTCAGTTTGATGCATACTCTTAGGAGATTTGGGAGGCAGTATAGCGCAGTGGTTTAAGGCACTGAGCTCCAAATCTGGAGACCTGGGTTTGAATCCCACAGACCTCACTTGCATACCATGTGACCCTGAGCAAGTCACTTAACTTCTTTGTGCTCCCAGGTTGCACCTGTAAACAAGCTTTCTGCTTAGTGTGTCTCACCTGGTTAAACAATTGGGGGGGGGGGGAGATTGCATTGTGCAATTATACTTTAATCAAAAGGACTGCCAAAGTTAATGTGGCTGTTTGGTAATCAATTTAATATTTGTCCAGGGATAAAACAGCTGGAGTTGTGAAAAGACAGCCTGATTCCCCCTCCTCAAGGAACAGTTCTGCTTCTCACGCTGGCAGCTATTGTGTATTCCCAATGCAAACTACGTGTGTCCTGCATTCAGCAAAAAAGGTGCCAGAGCTGTAAGTTAAAGGATGCCATTATATGTTCTGAGTTAGCAAATGGCGACAGAAAAAACTGAAATGAGCCCATGCCTTCATTTCGGACTGAGACACACCATAAAGTTAATCTCTATTATAGCGTGCAGAAGGCATGACATGGTAGCTGTGAAAAACACATATACCATTCTCAGGGAGTCCAAACAAGTTGCCCACTATCCAAGCAGTCAGAGGGGGGCAAAATTACTTACCCATGTCAGAATGTGGCATCAAGAGTCTTGTACATGTTAGGAAAAGACAAATGAACCCACCTGAGAATCTAGTAGAGAACCAAAAACAGAGCCATGGTTTCCTTTCTTAAGCCAGCCATTCAGTTTTGCTGTGTGAAGTTGCAGGTTGGGCTTCATTTCACCAGTGCCTCTAGTGCAGGAAGAGGTTTGGGAATAGTTTGGGCAATTCCTGGCAGGCCTTTACTGCCAATGCAAACTACTGCTGTCCCTTTGTCAGAGGTTAAGATCATCTTGGCTAGATAAGGCCCTTACATTCAGACTTAGTTGCTGAATATCAGAAGCTTATGATCTTTCCAGAAAATATCCTTATTCACCCTGACCTGAGTATAGCCTTGTCTAGAATGTTCAAGAGATAAAAGATTATGGTCCTCAGGCAGTCCTGTGGTACTGGCATGGGCTGGAAGGCACTCTGTGCCTATTTGATCACACAGTGTGGTCCGTGGGGAGAAGGGCCTGCTATTTTTCAATGTGCTTTTGCACAAACAAAATGGTATTGGTGCCTTCTGCTTTTCTGTAAGCCCTACAATAACCTGGTAACTGTGGCAGCTCCTTCCCTCCTGATCCTCTAACCTCTCTTTGGCTTTCTGTAGCCATCACCACAGAGAAACCACCTCGAGCTCAGTTTTAGTGGTTCTGTCTTCAAGCAAGCT
The DNA here is from genome assembly GCA_016271365.2 of Neoceratodus forsteri. Lineage (NCBI taxonomy): Eukaryota > Metazoa > Chordata > Ceratodontiformes > Ceratodontidae > Neoceratodus > Neoceratodus forsteri. The sequence continues at coordinate 1,520,659,709 of CM057450.1, read as the reverse complement.
AATCCGCACTTCAGCATCGCTTACTCTCATAGTTATCGTTTCCAATGCTGGCTTTAAGTCTTGAAGTTTCCTTCTACTCTGAAGAGGGCTTCTTTCCCTTTGCCCAACTCACTGCAGAATCTGGACATGAGTTCCAAGGCCAGGCCAAGATCCGAGGAGCAAATTGGGGAGGAGTCCATTTTCTGCTGTTTGGTTAGCTGGCTACGATCGAGGGACTGGATCAGGGTACTCAGAGCTTTAACTTCTGCCACATGTACAAGAGGTTGCTTGTCTGAATCTGGGTTCATCATTAGCCGGTGGAGTCTGCCAATGTCACAGGTACTTTGCTTTTCTAAAATTTCAGTAATAAACTTGATTTTAGTAGAATAAGGAAGGAGTACCTGATGCAGCCACTCAAGAGTGCTGCCACTCTTGTCACTATCATCATGTGACTCCCAGGGTCATCGTGTTTTATAACACAAAATCAATCACACTCATTTGACATGCCCTACCCTTTGTGAACCCATTTTGGTTTCTGTCCATAAGGTCATTTTCCTCTATGAAATCCACTTATCTATTTTATAAATGACTTCAACAGCTTGCCCACTATTGACATCAGGGTCACTGGCCTATAATTACCCAGGTTTTCCCTATCCTCACCCATGTGCAGAGGGACTTTTGCTACCTTCAGTCCACCAACACTTCACCTGTTGTCAGGTCTGCCAAGGCCCGTCTTGTCTCCTTCAGTATCCCAGGGTGCAGTCCATGTGACCCTGGGACTTCCTTATGTTCAAGTCCTGATAATCCTTTAGAAATTGCTTCCTAGTTATGTATCTTATCTCTACTCCGTGTCTTTTGTTATCACTGAATCTGTTCTTGCTATCAAGAATTGGACTTGAAGCCTCCTCAATGAACAGAGAACTGACCACTCATTTAGCATGTTTGCCTTGCCACTGTGTTTCTCAATGCTCATTCCTTACTCTTTTCTATGCTACCTTTTGCTGACATTTCTCTCATATGTTTCTAAAGTTAACCTCCTCTGCTACCCGTAGTTCTTTGTTTGCTTTCCACCTTCTTATGAGGTCCCCAATTTTCCCTAGATTATCTTGACATTTAGCCATGCTGGACTTGCTCTGCTCACCCTTGTATACCCTGAAGACTTTCCTTTTTGTCTCAAACTGCCTCCCTCACCTACTTGTCTAGCCAAAGTGACTTCTTTTGTTTCTTAGTTTTATCAAAGAGGAATTGTACTTCATATTAGTCAGAGTAGAATTGACGTTTAACAAAAAAAAAAAAAGCGGGTTGCATGCAAGCCCAGTGGTGTGGAGGGCAGAGGTCCTGGACACCTTACCGCCACCCACGCCAGTGACCCAGGTTTGGAAACAGACCAGGTCACTCAGGGGCCAGCTGGGAGAGGGAGGACTGAGTGTGCCCAAGACTGCTCTCCTCCATCAGGGAGGGCGGTCACTGAGTCCCGCCACTTGCTGGACACTCAGTGAAGGCTGGGCAGTAGCACCGATGGGGCCAGCAGACGTGGACTAAAGGCGTGATGAAGCAATCCACATGTACATCAATACACATACGCGTGGCTGCATCACACACAGTGCTCAGTGGAAAGAAAATGGAGAAAACCATCTTGGTTCACTAGGCATCCCCTGCAGGACCAACATGACCTAGTGTGGCTGGCCACCCACCAAATATGGTTCTGGGTAAGTGATGGTTAACCCAAATGACCATGAAATGGGTTAGTGGTGGGGTTGGGAGGATGCCGTTGAGACCAAGAATGCCAGGAAAGAGTAAGAAAAACAAAGTAGGCTGTAATACTTTTTATTTGACTGGCAGACACTTATTATTCAAGCTTTCAAAGCCACATGGGCCTCTTCAGGTACTGTAATAAAACAGTTACTTGGAAAAGTCATTTATATTTGAAGTACTTGAAGTTATTATTCTAATTAGCATTGAGTTCTCTGTATATGAAGTCCTCTCCATGTAGATGTTTTATCACACTACCCGATGAAGTGGACTATGTGAAAGCTTGTAAGAGTTTTTGTTAATCAAATACAAGGTATTACAACCACCTTTTTTTACATTAATTGGTCTTATTTATAAAGTTTATGCAGTTTTGAATGGCTGCCAGTATTGCCCCTTTAATTGCTAGCAACTTGTTCTCGGACCCTTCTACTCTGTGTACATCAGTCAGCAGATTTATGATTATTTTTTTTTCATTTTGTCAATCAGGCTTCCTAACATCTGGGACCGCAGTACTGAATTTCAGTTGCTGAGATTCCAGTAGTGTTGTATTTTATACTGTGGTCACTCAATCAAGATATCCCTGATAACGTCCTGGTTGGACATTAACAGGTCCAAAATTGCCTACCCTGGTTGCTTCTCTTACCCATTATGCAAGAAAGCAGTCCTGTGTTACCTCTATAAACATCTGACATCTTTAGCTTACTTCCATCAATATGTCCCAGTCTATCACTAGGACACTGAAGTCTCCCATGAGTATATGTAGTTCTACCCGGACTAGCTGCCTTCCAAATTTCCCCTTCCGGCTGCCTACTCTTTGTCCACCCAACCCCCGACACGAACAGTTTGGTGACCTATTGAAAAAAAAAAAATCACTCCTTTCCTGTATTAGGGCATTACACTGGAGCTGTGGATAGGCTAAAAAATATGAGGGTCAATGTGGACTGCAAGATGACTCTGGAACATCATGTGTCAGCAGTAGTCCCCAGTGGCTTTTTTCATTTATGGAACATCACCCGGATTAAGCCATATCTAGTGCCAATCTAGACTGGACTACTGTAATGCTCTCTACCTAGGGTTACCAGGAGGTCTGATGCACCACATGCAGCTAGTCCAGACTGCGGCCTGGTTGAAGGCTGGGACTCCGCGATCAGGGCATGTCACTCCAGTGTTGCGCTATGCACTGGCTGGCTACCTATTCATTGACTTAGGATAGGCATGTACAGTTACGTAAGAACTTACTATAACAGTAGATCTTCGAGAAGAGCTCTTGCAGCAGGCTACACCATAAGGACTATGCCACCAGGCACTAGAACCCCATGGAAAAATTCTAGCTAGAGGCAAGGCCCCCCCCCCCCCGGACATCGGACCGCCTCCAACGTTGGCTGCAGGTATAAAGGGAGCGGTCCCCAGCCCCTCATCAGTTCTCCTGCCAGAGACCCGGCTTACAGAAAAAAACAGGGAACTGTGGAGGTTTGAATGTTCCGAAACAGAGGAAGTAAAACTACCAGGGGAAAGGAGGGAGGGAAAGCAGCACCTGCTGCAAGAGCTCTTCTCAAAGATCTACTATTACAATAAGTTCTTACGTAACTGAATTATCTTACTTTGAGTTGGAGCTCTTGCAGCAGGCAACAGCACAAGGACTGAGTACCAAGCAGTACAGAGTAGACCCAGGTTGGAAGGGAGGTGGAAACTAATGTCACCGGGAGCGTTCATGAGAGGGGTCCTTGAAGGACAGGTAGACCGAAGCCCGCTCTCCGCCGAGAGGTAATGTCCAGGCTGTAGTGTTTTACAAATGTATGCACCGAGCTCCAGGTAGTGGCAGTGCAAATGTCTGCTTCGGAGACATTCCTTAGGAACGCGAACGAAGCAGCAACCCCCCCCCCAGTACAATGACCCAAAACCAAGCCCAGTAAGGGTTTGTCATACTTGTTGTAACAGATAGTGATGCAGTTCATTAGCCAATTGGATAGCGTCTGCTTAACCACTGGTGTCCCAATGGATTTTGAGGCGAAGGAAATGAACAATTGGTCAGATTTCTGGGCATATCAGGTACAATCAACACAATAACGAAGCATCCTATGGACATCCAGAGTATGCAGAAGGGCAAGGGGCCCCCCCGGATTAGAATACTCTGGGTAATACATAGGTAAGTGGATGTCCTGATTGAGGGTAAACTCGGACACCACTTTGGGAAGAAACCTAGGACTGGTTCTCAAAGACACCCTTGTCCTTGTGGAAAACCAAATAAGGCTCTTTACACATCAAAGCCTGACACTCTGAAATCCTCTGGGCAGAAGTAACGGCAACTAAAAATAACACTTTCCATGACAGGAAGCAAAGCGGCTGGCTCGAAGGGAGGAAAGATAAGCTTCTCTAACAAAAAAAACAAAGATCCCATGGGGGAACAGGATCCCTAATGGGAGGATTCAGATGCAACATGCCACGCAGAAAGGTGCAGGGCAGGTTCATTTGGGCAATGTACGTGCCCTCCTCAGGTGCATGATAGGCTGAAATTGCTGAAAGGTGCACCTTAATGGAGAAATAGCGGAGACCGTAATCTGAAAGGGAGAGGAGGTACTCCAGGACAGAGTTCACTGGGCAGGTGAATGTTTCCAGACCACGGGCAGAAGCCCATAAAAACGCTTCCATTTCATGGCATAAGTAACCCTGTTGGAAGGTTTCTGAGTTGCAAACAAGACCTCAGCTACCCTACAGGAAATCCAGAAGCGGGCCGTGGCTACATCTGCAGAAGCCAGGCATGCAGGTGTAGAGATCTGAGATCCGGATGGACCAGGGTGCCCTGCTCAAGGGATAGCAAGTGCAAGGACAGGGGCAGGGGGATCAGAGGTTCCACTGCCAACTGCTGAAGCAGAGGGAACCAAATCTGATGTGGCCAGAGATTGGCGATCAGGATCATGTCCACTCCTTCTGCCTGAAGCTTGGGCAGGACCCTTTGGAGGAGGGGAAAGGGAAGAAAGGCATACAGAAATCTCCCCGTCTAGCAGAGGGACAATGCGTCTCACCAGAAAACACCATGCCCTGGATCTAGTGAGCAGAAAGTGGGCAGTTTGGCGTTGCACGGGAACGCGAAGAGGTCCAACTCTGAACGTCCCCACCTTTAGAAGAGGTCCTCCACTACGGTTTGAAGGAGCTCCCACTCATGGACCTTGAACCGGGATCTGCTTAGGCCATTGGCCAAGGTGTTTTGGACTCCTGGAACAGGAACCACAGTGAAGGACAGACCGTGATCTATGGCCCAGAACCACATCTTCATAGCCTCCCGACAGAGAGGGTATGAGTGGGTTCCTTTGTTTGCTGATGTAAAAGATCACGGACATATGGTCCATCTGAATCAACAGGGGAGCCTGAAGAAGGTCCATCTGGAACGTCTCTAGAGCATAAAGAATCACTCTCATCTCTAAGACGTTGATATGAAGGGTTTGTTCCACTGGAGACCACATGCCCTGGGTTTTCGGATCCCGGAAATGGGCTCCCCATCCTAGACCCGATGCATCTGTCGTTAGGATATGTTGCAGGGAATCTTTCTGAAAGGAAACTCCCAACTCCAAGTTGGGAGAAGAAGAATAATCAGCATTTATATACCGCTTTTCATACACAGTGTATCCCAAAGTGGCAGGACTCAGCCACCACGATAGGGTCCGAGTCACTGCTCTGACTCTGGATGAGCTGATCGAGATCATCTGATCGTTGATCCCTCTGCACTCTAAGAGTCCATTGGGGAACTCTCATGTAAAGTCAAGTTGATGGGACCATCACTATGGCCGCTGCCATGTAACCGAGTAGCTGAAGCAGTGTCTGGGCTGGGACCTGGCAGGAATAGGAAATCCTCTGAGCCAGGGCCTGAAGACGGACCACCCTGGCGGGAGGAAGGGAGGAAGGCCTTTCCCTGTGCAGTGTCCAGTATGGCCCCGATATATTGCAGTCATTGGCTGGGCGAAGGGAACGACTTTGGGATGTTCACTGTGATTCCCAGATCTCTGAACAACTGGAAGGTATCTGACAAGGTGGACAACAGCCTATCTCTGGTGGGGGCTGCCATAAGTCAGTCGTCTAGGTAGAGATAGATGTAATGGCCCTGCCTTCTGAGAGCTGCAGCCACCACTGCAAGCTACTTTGTGAAAAAATGCAATGCCGAAGAAAGGCTGAAAGGCAAGGCCCGGAACTGGTAGTGCTTCCCCTAAAAAGAAAACTGCAGAAACCTCATGTGGGCCGAAAGTACCAAGATATGGGGGTAGGCGTCCTGAATGTCAAGGGAACAAAGCCAATCCCCTTCATGAAGCATGGGGATGAGGCCCAACAGTGTCACCATCCTGAACCTCTTGTACTTGGATGCAGTTGTTCAGGAGGCTTAGGTCTAGGATAGGGCAAAGATCCCCTGTCTTCTTGGGTACCAAGAAGAAGTGGGAGTAGAACCCTTTCCCCCATTGGGATGGTGGGACAGGTTCTATGGCCCACTTGTCCAGGAAGGTCTGGATTTCCTCATGAATGAGGGCAGCATGGGATGGGAAGTAGGAGGAGGGGATAGGAGGGTTATCTGGAGGAATCTGAACAAACTCCAGCGCGTGTCCCTTCTCTATCAACTGAAGGATCCAGGCATCTGATACAATTTTGGTCCATCCCCTAGATACAGGGAGAACTGACACCGTATCGCTTCCCCCAAGGACTCTGCTGGAGTTGGGGAGTCGGGCAAGGAGTCAGGCAGAGGCTCTGGGCGTGGGCAAAGAGACCTAGGAGGACTTGGCATTCCTAGGTCCCGTGGCTCCTGAGGGCTGAGAGAGGGCCTTACGTTTGAAGGGCCCTCTTGCTTGCTGCTCCTTAGACTGCTGACCCACAGGGCGATGAAAAGGCTTCCATCTTGCGGGATATGGCTATGATTTATACATCCGATATATGGACTGGACCGCTTGCCAGAGTCCTGAGGGCCTGTGATAATTTTCTCGGAATCCTCTTCAAAGAGAACAGACCCCTGAAAAGGGCATCCTGGATAGCTTCTTGGAGGTTGTATCAGAAACCAGAAACCCTGAGCCATGAGTACCTTCTCAGGCAGATGCTGGTGGCTGCAGCCCTAGCAGCGGTATCCGCTGAGTCATAAGAGAAATGCGAAATGTGTTTTCCTACATCCAGGCTGGACTGGAGGATATCTAACAGCTCTGTCCTCTGGGGGGAATCAAGGCTGCTTTTGGTCCAATTCCAGGGCTTTCTGCCATAAAAACTTTTGACATTGCACCATATGTGCCAAGAAATTGAGCGATCATATGCTGCAGGTGACCGAGGAGTAGATCTTATGGCTGAACTGGTCCAGCCTCTTGGATTACTTGCCCAGGGGCTGTGGGCTCATTTGCCAGGGTTTAGTCCTACTGTGTGCTGCCGTGAGGACCACAGAATCAGCCTTTGTGTGCTCTCCTAAGAAGGGTTCATTTTTAGGAGTTCTATATAGTCTCCCCGCCTTTTTCGGGACAGCTGAGGCTGAGGAAGGGTGTCTCCCAGCAAGCTTGGTGACATCCTGAAAAGGGGCCACCAATGGTGGCTTAGGATCACTCATACCCAGAAAATGGGCAAGCCGCCGTCTCTCCAGGTCCAAGTTCTCAGTATCCCATTGGTTTACAAATTGGATATGATGATCACATCCATGAAAGTAGGGTCATCCGAAGGCGACCAGGGGGAATCCCTGTGGACGTCAGGCTGAGGAGGAGGAGAAGTAAATCCCTCTGAGGACCTTCAGGATGAGGATGAGCTCTTTCCAGACGAGTCTGAAGAGGGAGATCTGGTGTAAGAGCACTGTGACAGGTGACCACGAGAGCGGCGTCAGTGTCTGGAGGAAGACCGGGACGAAGAGTGATGTCTCCATCTATGACACTTAGGGGACCCTTCCTCTGAGAGGTCAGGAGAAGGGGTGACCTTCTTGGGTGGAAGCGACGGTCTACTGGGTGGTGGAGGAGTAGGTTGTCTCGGAGGTCCTTGAGGTACTCTCAGGGGTGACGGATCCAGCAAAGGGGACAGGAGGTCCCCTTTTATGGTGTACCACCACAAGTTTAACCAGGCCCCCATGTCCGACAATGAGAATGGGGGACATATCTGGCAGCGGTTCCGCAGGCGGCAGGGTAGGTGACGCCAGGTGATCTGGCATCAGATGCAGGAGCACTGGTTTACCCAGCGGAGCATCAGCGACAGCTTGGGAGAAGCCGACGGGGGGGGGAGGGTTTCACCCCAGAGAAGCAGATGCTGAGGACGTCGGGGTTGGACGACAGATGTCTGTTATCTTGTGTTGGGGGAGCACACTCCAGACTGGAGTTCCCACTCCTGGCACCTCTTCCTGTCTTCGGACCCTGATGAGCGGCTCGACGAAGAGGATGCCCTAGCCGGGTGGATGTAAGGTCCATGCCTGCCATCCAAAGAGGAGCCAGTTGGACCACCCCTGGCTTAAGCCCAGAAGGATGCTGCAAAGGCCTAAGACTCAGAGTGGCCAAAGGCCCATATCCCGAAGACCCCACTCCTGACATCTGGACCAGGGCAGGGGTCTTCATCGACGGGAGCCCTGAGGGACTTGGGCCTGCCGGGGCAGAGTCTAACGTCCTGCGGGAGTGGAGACTTGAGGAAGCTGCCTTTTGATGTGGAGATCTGGAGTGGGAGTCCGATCTGGGTCTCTCCCTATCTTTGTCATGATGTTTCCCGCTGGTCTTCTTGTCCTTGTGGGAAGATGTAGAAGACCCTGGGACCGAAGAGGAAGAGGAACCATGACTGGAGGGGGTCCTCTGCATGGCGGCTAGTTGTTGCTCCAACAGGTAGCTCTTCAAGGCCTTCAGGTGACAGATGAGTCCCTGGCAATTGAAACTGCGGCAATGCGGGCAGGCCTTAAGAGTCGTGGTTGGGGCCTAAACAAATCAGGCAGGCCGAATGGCCATCCTTAGTCAGAATACGTTTCCTGCAGGCACACTTAGATTTCCACTGCTCTGTGGAGGAAGACAGTGAAAACGTACGAAAAAGTTAGAAATATAAAGAAAATCAGAAAGCACGATAACTGCGAAAAATGAAGGTCGACTAGTAACAGGAGGCGTTCATGGAGCCGATGTGTATGGGTCAATGGTGGGAAAAGAATGGAGGTGGGGCTGGGGACCGCCCCCTTACTATCATTGGCCAACGTCAAGGCGGTCCCCACTGTATACTGCTAGCTATAATTTTTCCGTGGGGTCCTAGTGCCTGGCAACATGGTCCTTATGGTGTAGCCTGCTGGAAGAGCTCTAACTTGAAGTAAGATCTTTATATAGCGCTCTTTCCCGGAGTGCTTGACAATAATAAAAACATACATATTCAAAATAACATACGAGGCAGAGACTAACAGTTCCATCTATCTCATCCTCAACAATAAACAATATTCCAATAAACATATATATAATTAAAGAGCAGCTGAAAACTTTGGAAAACATAACATTTAGACACAAGTCAGCTTGTATTTCATATACCTTGTACAGATTCCACCTCTCCAGTATTTATTACTGAAGAAATTCCCACAAAACAAGATCTTTATCCCTTAGAGTTCATTTGTCTCTATATCTTCTTCCCAACTTGAAATCATAATGCCCTGTTGTCACATCACAGTCTGTTGCCATGGAAATAACTGTGATGTCACAAGCAGAGTATTATGACATCAGGTTGGGGAGAAGCAATATGAATCTATGAACCCTCAAGAAACAACTATCCCATTTTTGAAGCAAATGACCCCAGTAATAAATAATGGGGATAAGAAATACTGAGCTGATGAGCTATATAAGCTGCTCTGTGTCCAAATATATGTTTTTGAAAGTTCTTCTCGAAGTGTCGTCGGCTCTTTAATAGAACCATAATTTCAAATACAAAACTTATTGGTTTACAGATGGGTTTGTTAATTTATAAGGCCAAGCACAGTTTGTGCCTTGGCTTTCTAGAAAATGTCCTGTCCATACATACTCCCTGTCCACCCTCTGTGCCGAGGTGGGCATGCTTTATATGTCCCATACTCAAGGTTAAAGATATATGGGGCAGAGCCTTCTGGGAGACTGATCCTTTCACCTAGAATGCACTGCCACTCTGTAGCATGCCATCAATGGTGGCTTTTGAAGTCACTTAAGTCACACTTGTCGTACTTGTTTACACTGGCCTACAGTAATCGATTATTATTATTGTTTTGTGGTATGGAATACTCTTATTGCCTCAGTTGCTTAATTGTTATAATTTGTTCTCCTGCAAGGCACCCTGAGCCTAATGGCTAGAGTGCCAGATAAGTTAAATTGCCTATACTATATCCCCACAAGTTATCTGTTACTTGAAACCATACTGACTCAATCCCCAACCCCTGGAACAGTTGCGTCCCCCTAAGACCTTTATGTCCTCCTTTACAAACACTGTCACCCCACCCCACCCCACCACCACCACCAGCACCCTCCCTGTCCCCTCAGTCTAGCCAGGGTCATTTAGGTACCAGCTATTGTTTTGTAATATATGGATAAGTAAAATAATAGTATCAAAAGTCATACAAAAAAATCCCTGTAATACACTACTCCCTTTCTGATAACACTACCCTTCCTCAAGTGATAGTACTATCAACAACAACCAATAGTATTATCATTCACTGCTGATAATACTATTGTCTCAGCTCTGAACAATAGTATTATCACTGAAATCCCACAGCGCATGCGCCAGTCTGCCTGCCACACAAACGCAGTTGCCATGGTGCCACGTTCCATCCTGTGCACCCAATGTAATAGCGTGCAGTGCCATTGGCAGAGTTTCTCTGACGGCAGGCAAAGCAACTGCAAAAACATGGTGGACGTTTACTCTCGCTTAGCGAAAGCAATGCGGGTTGTGGCCAATTAATTTCTTCGGTTTTATTTCCTCACAAAACGTACGCTGGATTATCTGCCAAATGAAGAAAAAAGTAAAAGGTAGGACTACCAAATTAAAATCTATCAACAGAAACCTGAATCGGGCAGGACTTCAATACTGCGGGCAGTCGGCTGAGAGCAAGCGCATCTTCAATGCAACAGGTGGCCAGCCAGTTTCACAGAATGTAAAAAATCAGCACATTTTCCGAATCGGATCCATATATTACAAAAAATAAAAAATAGGTTACAGTGACATTTCGTTGAATTTATCTCGAATTTGAGGACATAGGAAACCTTCTCAGCTTCGCTTCCCGAGGTTATCTATGTCCCCAGAACCTCTCGATGGAATTACAGCCTTGTAATTCACTGTAACCTATTATTCCATTTGTTTTACCCAGGTTTCACTTATTGCTGTTTGTCCATATCCTCTGCAGCCATAATCAGTTGCTGTTCATCCATTTTCTTACGCAAGCTTCTTGCGTTTGTATACATTACTCTCCATCTGCCCCCTGCTTCCACTTCTTGTCCTATTAAACCTGAATTTTAATTTACTGCTGTTTCCACAATGTCTCTTACCTGCCTTTCCTATGTTCTTATGTGTGTACTGGGGAGAGCCAACTTGGCTCCCTGTGTGTGTTCCTGTGTCATCCTGTCTTCAGTCTGTTACAATGACCTCCATCTTGCCTAGTTTAAAATCTTACTGACTTATGTCTATCTTCAGCCCACAGGCACTGGTTACCATCCCGTTCAGATACAGGCCATCTTTCGCTAACAGACCACTGTCTTCCAAGAATGATCCCCCGTTCCCCCAAAAGTGGAACCTCTCCTCTTCACACCAACCCTTAGGCACATATTAAATTCTTTGGTTTTATTCCTTCTACTCTGTCCTACATGTGGCATGACTGGTAACTCTGAGAAGGCTACCGTATCTGCTATCAACCTCAACTTACTGAAGCTGATCTTTATCTCCTCTGTGCTGTGGTTTGCCAGGTTGTTGGTACATAGGTGTGGAAGAATGCCTGCCCTTCCCGTGATCAGTCTCTCCAGCTGGGGAGTTACTCTTTCTGCAGTCTCCCCTGGGATCCACAGAACACATCTCTCCACCTTGCCCGAGTGGCATGCCAGCCTCTCTGTCCCGCTGACTAGAGCTCCAAATTACTATGATGCACTTCTTGCTCACCTGGATGGTGCCTGACCTCCTCCCCTCTGTTTCATTCTTCCAGGATGGTGCCACACCCTCAGGGGTAGCAATGTATGCTTTCATTGCGGAGCAGTTCTCTGAACCAGTTCTGCCAGTGGTGCAAATCAATTCTGAGTTTTTACCCCAGGCCTCCCTTCATGCTGGTTCTACTGCCCCCCCCCCCCACACCACCACCACCCACTGTAGTCCATCCTTCAGCTCAGGCACATGGTGCAAGTGGCCTGCACCACACAGTGATCCTTGTGCAGAGTTGCTTCTCAGGTACTGCAGTTCAGCCCTGAGGGCAGTTAACTGCGTGCTGAGAGCCACGGATCTCCTGCAACTGGACACAGCAGCCTACCAGAACTCACTCTGCAAAGTGGCAGAGTCACATCCCCTACAGGTGATCAACTGTCTCCACAACCTCCTCCCTGTGCTGCATGTTTGTATGACAGCCTGTTTGAGTGTGTGTTTGGATGGGAAGTATTAGACATCCTGACGCACTTCCTGCCCATGCCCTGTTCTTCTTTTAGTCCCTCTTCACTGTCAGCCTAAGCATTACACCCACGGCACTTAAATGACTGGTACAATCTGTCTTGCATGACACAACTTCACTCGTAACACCTGACCACAAAGTGCTGCACTTAGAGCCTGGCCCTGCTGAAATGCACGAAGCCTGTTCAGCCCCACCCCCAATCAACCACCTGTTTTACAAGTACTAATTCAAAACGCAGATAATCAGGAAAATATTTCAGACGGTATCCAAAGTGTTAGCTATGGCCTGATGGCAGTAACAATCATGACACTAGGTTTCCCAATTAGTGTGACATCAGTAAAACCAAAGGGCTTATTTTGGAACTGGTAAGGTGAGGGTCAGTTGATACTCCACGCGAGTAAATTTGAATATCAGTGCAGAAAATCTGTGTGTAGGAAAGCTGCCTGGTACTTTTGCTGTCATTTAACAAGCAACGCAGTACAACAGTGCATGCATACCATTCTATATACTGAGGCTCAGTCCTCCTGGAATGTCCAGTAATGCAATTATAGGGTACTCCATGTCTCTACCAAGATTCTCTTATTTTCGTGGTGGTGGCGGTATGCAGTCCAGTAACATGCAACTGTCATGTGTTACTTGATATTCTGATTTTAGCATATTATATATCACAGGTTCTGTGTTACTTGTTATAGATTACATATACATATAGTATGTATATGTAGTGTGAGAGGCCTTTCGGCACCATGCATTTCTGCTTAACATTGAACCAGCATAATATTCTGTGGTGACTTGCATATACAGCCCATGATGCTTTGCATTATGGAGGTATGTGTGATTCTGTATTACTTTGAAACGTGGCTTCCCGGCCAATGCCCTTTGGGGTAACCATTGCCTCAGTGCTTGCATGCTGAGGTCCTTTGTCTTTTACATATAGTATAGTTTTTTTCCCATATAGCTTTTTGCCGTCCCACCACCACTTGCTCCTGCCACTGGGCCTTGTAGCGAGGGTTCCCTGGGTCAGTCAACTCCCCGCTGTCACAACAGTGATCAACACAGAAGCAGTCCCTTGAAGGCCATCACATACGTGCCGGGGACATAGGCTTTTTCTCTGTTCCCCAAGCTGTGGTGCACACATTGTAATGCGCGCCCCGAAGTCCCACGGCCCTCCTAGACCCGCACTACCACCTGGCCTCCACCGGATGGCAGTCATTCGGTGGAGCGTGCAGGTCCCCCCCCTCCCCAAGGAAAGGAGAGCAGCAGTCAGGCGCCAATCCTTTCCCCTCCCAGCAGCCTGCGCTACCACCAAACATGGAGGTAAGGTGCCAGCGCCTCAGCCATCCACACCACTGGGCCTGCCCTGCTATAGGTTATATTTTAATGTACAGATTGTTACGCATGCAACCATAGAAAACCTTTACACCTTACTACACCCCCAAGGAAAGGAGAGCAGCCAGGCGCCAACTTTCCCTCCCCAGCAACCGCGCTACCACTAAACATGGATTGCCAGTGTGGCAGGAGGTAAGGTGCCAGCGCCTCAGCCATCCACACCACTGGGCCTGCCCTGCTATAGGTTATATTTTAATGTACAGATTGTTACGCATGCAACTCTATAGAAAACCTTTTACACCTGACTACACCCCTCTCCCCAAAGGAAAGGAGAGCAGCCGTCAGGTGCTCAATCCTTTCCCTCCCCAGCAACCTGTGCTTACCACCAAACATGGACTGCCAGTGTGGCAGGAGGTAAGGTGCCAGCGCCTCAGCCATTCACGCCACTGGGCCTGCCCTGCTATAGGTTATATTTTAATGTACAGATTGTTACGCATGCAACTCATAGAAAACCTTTTACAACTTACTACACCCCCCCCCTTTTGTTAGAAAAATGAAAAAGTTTCCCCTTGGTTGCCTCACCGGGAAGAAGTGAAAGCCTAAGTAACAGCCACCTACCTCCCCCCTCCTCTGCTAGGAAACTATGACAGCGCCTCCTCCTGGCTGCTTTACTTGCTAATATTGTTACTTAAATCCGCAAGCACCCACCATGTTTCTTGTGATGTAATAAACTGCAATATACAACTCCTTTGTATGTGTTAGCCTGAAACTGTAAATAGTTAGATTACTTTTGCTGCTATATTTTGTGTCTTTGCCCATGTACATGTGTACCCTTACCCTGTAACCTACCTTCCTGTGTTAACCTCATGTCATGACGTGGAACCACTGAAAAAGAGCAGTTTGCACAAAGGTTACTTCCGAAGTAAGAAATAAATAAAATTAAAAAATTATTGTTAGGATTGATTTTAATGATTATGAGAGGGTCAACTGTGGAGTACAACTTATATTTTTGAGTTTTAGAATACTTAAAATCATGTCTGTGGGTACATCAGTTGGGAAAGGGAAAAGTCTAACACAAATCTTGACAGACATTGAAAGAAAAATACTATAACCCACTTTATGGCAGGTTGTTACTGAAAAACAAGTTTAATTACCTTTTACGTCACAGTGCTGCTGTTAGTCGTCTTTTGCGTAACCCAGTTACGCCTCCCTGGTTATTACACAATCAGAAAGAGTCAGTAAAATAAAGTAAGCAAAGAGAGCGGCATAAAAATAGTAGCTTGTTCATACCTGTGGAGTTTATGCTTAGAATATCAATAATGACCTCTAGTCAGGTCATTTACAGGCAGACTAATGAGCAGCTGGGTTACAGGCCTGAGGCAAAAGCTGGCCATTAACTGCCAGCAAGCAGCTTGGCTGTCCATTATTACTGCTCAAATCATATACAAACAGTGAGGCAATGGTTCCCATAGGCAAAGAAATGGTGCTGTACAAGTTAGCATCTAAAAATATGTGAGACTTAGGAAAAGGACACTGCAGAATACAGCTGTGTATAAGACATGTCAATATATTTCAGCAGAATGGTAACCCTCCGCAATCTTTCAAGATCCATTCCAAAGGATTCAGTGGTAATTGCACCCCAAGTTCAGCAGAGTTTTCAGCCTACCTTGACTTAAAGTCATCATCACTGCCACGCAGCTTTAGCTGTATGGGAAGCTAGGTAAATGGCACTGGTTCTTGGAAGGTTTTATTTTACAGACTGCGACAGCACAGGTTCTCAGATGCAACTGGGTCCATAATGACCAGTACAGAGAACAATCGAACACAGTAATTTATTTATTTGACATTATTCCAAAACAGATAACCCTACAAGATGCAGCATCTCATTTTCATGGGGGTCTCGGGGAGCACAGCAGCAGATAACAGGTTAACATAGTCCAGCAGCAATATTTTACTTACATACAGGCTAAAATATACAAGACCAAAAAAAAACCAACTGTAAAGGTACATACAGCTTTTTTTTGTTTGTTGATACATAGATACATAGACAGTGTCGGCAGATAAGGGCCTATGGCCCACCCAGTCTGCCCATTTGAGCTTGTAAGTTCAGTTTATGTTTTCCAAGAAGTCTGTTGCCCCTTACCCCTGACCTCCAGAATTCCTTTATGTCTATCCCATGCCTTCTTAAATCCCGTGATTGTTTCAGCCCCCACCACTTCCTCTGGTAGGGTGTTCCACTTGTCCACCACCCGCTCTGTGAAGAAATTCTTCCTCACGCTTCCTCTGAATCGTCCCTCCCTCCAACTTCATCCCATGCCCTAGTCCTGAACATCTTTTTGCTTAAAAACAGTGTATTCCTGCACCCTGTTCCTCCCTGTAAGATACTTGTATGTCTCTATCATATCCTCTCTCCTCCTCTCCTCCAGGGAGTACATGTTCAGTTCCTTCAACCTGTCCTCATAGGGACTTGTGATGCAATCCATGCACCATCTTTGTTGCCTCCTCTGAACCTTCTCTACCCTGTCTATGTCCTTACGTAGGTAAGGTCTCCAGAACTGTACAGTGTACTCCAGGTGGGGCCTCACTAGTGTCTTGTATAGTGGAATTATGACCTCCCTTTTCCTGCTGGTGATGCCCCTGCCTATGCATCCCAGCATCCTATTTGCTTTACCTGCTGCCTTGTCACACTGTTTCCCTGCCTTGAGGTCATCAGAGATGATAACCCCAAGATCCCTTTCCTGCTTGGTGCATGCTATATCCTCACCCCCCAACTGATATATTGTGCCAGGGTTTTTGTGCCCCATATGCATTATCTTGCACTTCCTTGCATTGAATTTCAACTGCCAAACCCCTGACCATTCTTCAAGTTTCTGCAGGTCCCTTCTCATTCTGTCTACACCCTCTGGTGTGTCTACTCTGTTACAGAGCTTTGTGTCATCAGCGAACAGTGAAATTCTGCCTTCTAGGTCCTGCGCAATGTCACTGATGAAGATATTGAATAGGACCGTCCCAGCACTGATCCCTGTGGTAATTCTACTTGTCACTCTTCCCTCTGTGGAGTGACAGCCATTTACCATCACCCTCTGTGTCCTGCCGCCCAGCCAGTTACCTACCCACCACACTACTGTCCTGCCCACACCCATATTCCCCAGTTTGTGCAATAGTCTTCTATGTGGCACAGTGTCAAAGGCCTTGCTGAAGTCCAGATAGGCCATGTCCACTGCCCTCCCCTGATCCACCTCCCTAGTCACCCAGTCAAAAAATTCAATGAGGTTGGTCTGACATGACCTCCCCCTGGTGAAACCATGCTGCCTTGGTTTGTTGGACATGTTTTCCCTCAGGGTGATTGACTGGGACCTCCCTTCATATCTGCCAAGCCCCAATGTCTGCTTGCAGAGGCTGCTCCTCTTACCTGTCCAGGCCCACCCATGTCACACTGATGTGATCCCCAACCACCACCCCCCCCTTTGCCTTCCAGGGCTGGGTACACCTTCATCCACTTCGGCATTTCTTCAATGTTGTCTATCTGGCCACCTGCAGCGGAGGTGAAAACCTGGAGGATCCCCTGGAAGACAGTGGAAGCAGTCCAGCACTGAGGGTTCTGGCTGGGCAGAGGAATTATCTGTCCAATCCAGCCCGGATTTTCTTGGTTAGTCCTGCCTTCCCTCCAAAAGCGTGCCACGTCACTGGGTGTTGACATGCTGATGCATCCGACTGACCCAGTGCTCGCTCCAAACATCCCCTTCTTTTTCATATATACTTTTAATGGTTTTCAGTTTCTCTCACCCCCGAGGCCTCAGCGTACACATGCGCACACACCGCCCAGGATAAGTGGCCCTTCCACCCTCCCAACTTAGGGCCACCACACTGTGCTGCCCACGCACCCACCGAACCTCCACCCGTGGGAGAAGAACTATGGACAGGCGGGCATCCACCCCTTTGCAGGGGAGAGCCGTGGCTCAATCCCGCTCCAAACCTCTCCCCCCGAGCCAGCACCCCAGCGACCCGAGGTAATTCCGGAACCTGGGTCGCCGACGTAGTGCAAGGTAAGGCGCCAGTGCTTTAGCCCTCTGTGCCACCGAAACGTCCCCTTCTAAGTGTTCTCCCCTGCACCACCACCTGTGGTCATCCAGATGGCGGTAGAGCAGCAGATCAGGAAGTCCCCACTCCCTGGAGGACAGCGTCTGATGGGACATACAATCCTCCTCCCCAGGCCATCCCTCTGATGGCCCTGGCTCATTTCCGAAGCTGGGCTGTCGGCATCACAAGTGATAGCACTACTGCTGCACCAGTGGACCTGCCATATGCATCCTGTGTAATTATAGAAGGGACTCTAGGTCCATCATATCCACCCCTCTATACTGTGCAAACACTTACCAATTTGTAAGGATTCCCTACCCACTCCACCACCCAGGATACCCGAGGATTCCCTTGGTTAGCAAAAATGTGTCCAGGTTTACCTTTTAGACCTGTAATGTCTTCATACCCACTGTCTCTGCTGCTAGGCTGTTTCATAGGTTCACCACCCTCTGGGTGAAAAGTTTCTTCTTACATTAACCTTAAACGTGACATCTGAGCTTCAGGGTATGTTGTTGCATCCTGCTGCAGGACACCAAATCAAATACATACTAACATACTAAAATGCCAGCAGAATAGGCCTAACGGTCTTTCGTGTCTGCTCGTTTGGTCAGCCCCCACCCTGGGTGCTGACCTTGCTGTCCCCCTCGCCTTCTCTGGCTTCTCCCTTCCCAGTTCCGGATATTCTTGCTGCATTGGATTTTGCTTCCTGAACCCTTACCCTGTACCTGTCCCACCCCCTCTTGAACCCCTCCACTGTCTCTGCCTCCACCAGCCCCCTAGGTAGTGCATTCCATGGCTCCACCACCCTCTCAGTGAAGTAGCACCTCCTCCTTTCTCCCCTGAATCTTCCCCCCTCCAGCTTCCACCCATGCCCTCTAGTGGCCCCTTCCTCCTTCCTTCAAAGCACCCTGACTGTTCCTCCCTATTTACCCTCTTCATGTACCTGAAGACCTCTATCATGTCCCCCGTCCCTTCTCTCTTCCAATGTGTACATATTTAGCTCTTCGAGCCTCCTCATAGGTCCTGTCCCCCAAGCCCCAAATCATTTTGGTTGCCCTCCTCTGGACCCTCTCCAGGAGGTTAATGTCCCTCTTTAAGTGTGGCCTCCAAAACTGCACGCAGTACTCCAGGTGCGGCCTCACCAAGCAGTTATACAGAGGGAGTATCACTTCCCTCCTTCTGGAGGTGATCCCCCTGACTCTGACTGTTTAGTTAATATCTCTGAGTACGCTAAAGACGGAGATCAAGTCCTCTCTCAGCCTCTTCTTCTCCTGGGTTAAGATGTTAAGGGCCTCCAGCCTCTCCTCATAGCTTTTGTCTCCCACACTGCTGATCATTTTGTTTGCCGTGTTACACTCTCTCTACTGCCTAAAAGTCCTGCTTGTATTGAGGAGACCAAAACTGCACTCAGTACCCTAGGTGGGGCTGACCAGGGCCTTGTAAAGTGGCAGGATTACTTCCCCTGTTCTGCTGACCACTCCCCCTTGATGCATCACAAGGTTGTAGGCAGGCATACTCACTGTACACATTTGTGTATATATATATTTTTTTTGCTGTTAAATACTCGTCCTAAACCATATGCCTTTTTGTTACCACTGTCATTCTTATCTGGAATATCTGAGTTAGTGTAGACCACTGAGCACTTTCTGTATCTGTTTAAATGTCTATTGTTTAGGGCACAGATATGTGTACAACCTGCTTAGAGATTACACAAGACATATGACAACAATCTGTTCTGTTTTGTATTGGGGGGCAGCAGTTGGAGGCAGGCTGTACATTTTTTAAATAGGGGCAGCAGATGGATGTAGTGTGCAAAATTTCTGGCTACACCATTGATGCATCCCAACACTGCACTGGCCCTCTTGGCAGCAGCCGTGCACTGCTTGCCATGCTTCAGCTCCCCAAGTCTTTTCCCTCTTCAACTGCACCAAGAGAAGCCCCACACAGTGCTTAGGTCCTACCTCTGTTTTCTTCCCCAGGTGTAGCCCCTTGCGTTTGGCTACATTGCATCTGAGTCTCCAAGAGTCTGACCAATCAACCAGCCTGTTCAATCTGGCTCCTAGTAATGGGATGCCTGGAGTCTGCTTTTCTTCTCCCCTCATTTCTTTTCTATTTCAACATCTCCTTCCTCGTTCTATTTTACCTGTTGTACACTCTGTAACCCAGTTTATACAATGCAGGTGAGATTCAAACCATACAGAAAAATAATTTATTTTAGCCACTGAAGCATTTTTTTTCCTATATACATTTTTTTACCTCCAAATCAGGACCCCGGCAGACACACGCGTGTGTGGAGGTGCATGTGCATGCCGGGCACCTGCTCGGTCCATTCTGCCCCACCACTGCCGTTACTTCCGCTGCTCCCCCTTGCCTACGCTTCCCACCGGACCTCCACCTGATGGGAGCGGAACTATGGGAGGAGTGGACAGCCACCCCCGGGAGGGAAGAGCTGCCTACTGCAGCTCAATCCCGCTTCGTCCCTCCTCCCATGCCGGCTCCCCGACAACCCGAGGTTGTTCCCGAACCCGGGTCACCAGCGTAGCGTGAGGTAAGGCATCCAGCACATCAGCCCTCAGCACCACTGGGTCGGCTGTCACTGAAGCATTTTAAATGAAGATAAATTATTTTTATAGAATATACATAAGCTTTTTGTATGTTAAATACAAACTCTCTCTACAGCAGACAACACCAATTAGCTAGATATATTTTTTTTATCTTCACAATAGGGTACATCATAAAATTTATCTAGCTAGTTGGGTACATCAAAAAGAACCTTTTCTGCCACCTGTGCCTAGCCATCAGCAGATCTGCACGCTCCAGCCAGCACAAGCTACCTCTAACAAATTGCACATGGCAGCTGCCAGCACTTCAGATCTCTTACACGACAGGAAACTTTCACTTTCAAACAAAATAAAACTAGCTTAGAAACACTAATGTATAGCCTATAAGCCGGACATGTGAAGGGTGCTTATGGGATATGGTATTTATCTTCCCTCGTGGTCAGTGACCTCTTTTGACCTCACTTGTGACTTCGCCACTTGTGAAGGTAGAGGCCACTGACCACTCATAAAGATAAATATCATATCTCATAAGCACCTATCACATATCCCCTCCATCATCATTTCAGCCATTTATCTTCACTTCAGACAGGACATAAAGGAACCTTTTGCCATCTGTTGAGCAGCTTTAGCAATGCCTGATGACATCACAACGGTCCCTGCTGCACTCCAAACAGAGCCATGAAAGCAAACAGACCAGTAAAATCTTCATAAAGAGAATTAATTTAAAAGCTTAACAATTTCAAACACATTTTGTAAATTGGACACACAATCAATTGGCACAGAACAGGCCACTTATCACTTGTGAGGGGGCAGGACACAACCCACTCATGACTCTGTCACTTGCAATTTATCGTCCTGCTCCCGCACTTATGAAGCTAAAGGGAATATTTGAACTCAGGTCATTGCATATCCCCTATGTTTCTCCTCAGCCTTCACAGGGAGGCAAAAGCTAGCATGTAATGCTAATTATGTTTATATATAATACTGGGGATAATCAGCTCATACGGCAGGCTAAACATGAATACCACTTTAGTTCCTTCCTCATTTTCTCCTCTGTAGCCTAAAAACTATCATTATAGTTCAATGATAAAACTGAGTGGAACTGTACAAGTGATGATGTATGTCTGCTGGGCTACCCTGATTAAATTAGTTACATAGAGTAGTGCAACTTTGATAAAGACTAATCAACTTCATTACATGTCACTGGACTGCTTATAGCCCAGCAAAACAAAGCCAGATTGATAGCAAACAAACAGAATGAATGATCTATATGTCAGCCAACCAAACCCTATCTTTCCACGTTTCACAAATTGTTAGTATAAAGAACATCTGCACCATTTTGGATGTATATCAAATGGAAAAGACTTTTTTTTCCTGGCTTGTTTTGAAAAAAACAAATGGTGCAACTTAGACAATGTGGAAAACGTACTCACTATAGTATAATTTCCTCTGAATAGACTGGATCAGCCAGACAAACTGGTGCATCATTTCCTGGTGCCCTGAAACACAGTTTTTTTTTGGTTGTCAGTCTCCTAGCACTCCAACAGCAGATCTTTGAGCTGAAAAGGCCAAGAGACTCGAGAACTAATTTGAAACAATTCCAATTTTAGCTATTTAAGTTTCAGATTACAAAAGTTTAAATGACAGAAAACAAGAATCACTAAAAGCTCAAACTTTAAGAACAATAAGCGATTCCGATGAACCTAACTACCTATCCTAACAAGGGAAGGATAGTATGACTGGCTATTCTAATCCAGCAGTAGAAAAGGTGTTATTATGGTGAGTAACTTTTCTAACCACATGACTTAGAACAGCGTAGTCATACTTGAGCAGATTCCAAGCAGTACTCCGAGTTGAAGGGTTTTAGGATTACTTTAGAGCTAGGTTCTTAAGCACAGGAACCCCAAAACTAGCATCCTATTTTGCCTGTGAATCCAGGCAATAGTGACATTTGAATGTGTGGACTGTGGACCAAGTAACACTTTTACAAATGTCTGCCAGTGGCATATTCCTTCTAGCCAAGCTTCTAAGCTTTTCACAAAGTGAGTGTGATGAGAACGCTCGTTTCTCTGCAAATAAGGTGGCCGCCATCAGGCAAGAGTGCCGTCAGCTTCACCCTATGGGGGATGCTGTTGGTCGGCACTTGGACCCAGAGCCCGGAGCTTCCTGGAGTACCTTTGATCTGCCGGAGTTCGTGGACATTATGAGGCTTGCCCAGGGGATGCGTCCCACTTGCTGTAGTTTAGATCCGGGCCCCACTTCCCTGATTTTGGGGTGCAGTGATATCATCGGACCAGTCTAAGCTTGGATTGTCTGGTGCTCTTTGGACTCGGGTGAGTTTCCTAGCTCACTGAAGGAGGCGGTGGTGACACCCGTCCTGAAGAAAGCTTCTTTAGACCCGGAGAACCTGGCAAACTACAGGCCTATCTCTAACCTTCCTTTTGTGGGAAAGGTTATTGAGAAAGTTGTGGCAGCTCAACTGGAGGACCATTTAACCATCCATAATTTATTCGAACCTCTCCAATCGGGTTTTCATAAGAGGCATAGTACTGAGACTGCTCTGGTTCGGGGTGCTCAATGATCTCCTGATGGCGAGAGATCAGAGAAGCCGTTCCATTTTGGTACTCCTAGATTTGTCATCAGCTTTTGACACTGTAGACCATGGGATTCTGCTCGAGCGTTTGAGGTTCATCTGTGGGCTGTCTGGGACAGTCCTCAGATGGTTTACATCTGTCCTCGCCGGTAGATCTCAGAGAGTTGTCTCTGGAATTTTTTCTTCCGGGTCTTTCTCTCTACCTTGCAGAGTACCTCAGGGCTCGATGCTGTCTCCCATGTTGTTTGCAGTGTACATGCTGCCCCCTCAGAGACATTGTAAGATGGTGTGGGCTGAGGTTTCACTGCTATGCTGATGATACTCAGCTCTACCTGTCTTTTGCCCCCGATCAGGTTAGTGCTATCTCAGTACTGAACAGCTGCCATGTAGAAATCCAAGACTGGATGAGTTCCAGTGCTTTAAAGTTGAACCCAGGAAAGACGGAGGTTTTGGTTGTGGACCCAGGTCGTAGGACAGAGGGGTTGAGGACTGGTCTCCCCCCGGGCTTAGTCCTGGAAGGGGCCCAGATTCTCACCTCTGAGCGGATGCGTGTCCTGGGAGTGGTGCTTGACATTGGGCTGGCCCTTCGACATCAGGTATCAGCAGTCGTCAAGCTGGCCTTTTACCATCTTAGGAACATTGCCAGGATCAAGCACCTTGTTCCGTCCAGCGATCTGCCTACTTTGGTCCACGCCTTTGTGACTTCTCGTCTTGACTATTGCAACTCCCTTTACCTAAGGCTTGCGGGGATTGATATCCGCCGCTTGCAGCTAGTGCAGAATGCTGCGGCACTTTTATTGACTGGGGAATCAAGCAGATCACATATTACCCCTGTGCTGCGTGATCTGCACTGGCTGCCTGTTCAGAGGCGGATCACCTTTAAGGTAGGTTTATTAACTTACAAAGCCCTACATGGACAGGGTCCTGACTACCTGAAAGAGCTCCTGGTTCCCTACACCCCGTTGCGACAGCTCCACTCGGCTGATGAGGGGTTGCTGGAGATTCCAAGGGTTTGTTTAAAGTCTTCTGGTGCGCGTGCCTTTGGGTTTGTTGCCCCCACCCTTTGGAATTCTCTGCCCCATCAGCTACGTGAGTGTGGGACAGTGAGGTGTTTTAAGCAGGCACTGAAGACCTTTCTGTGGAGAAATGCATTTTCTGAATTTCTGTGATTTTATTGGTTTTATGGTTTTGTTGTATGCATTGTGCAGCGCCTTGATATATGAAAGGCACCATATTAAATAAAATGTATTATTATTAGCTGCCACTCATGCTGCTGTACTAGTGGAGTATGTCATCTTGGGGCAGTTTCCCTCCCTTGTTATAGTGTTATTGTGGATAAAAGCCATTTTGATATGGTTTGCTTAGAGGCTGGGTGGGTGTCCTTCTGTCACATGTAGCAAACAATTTATCCTCCTCCCCTCTATAAACATGTGACCTAGGGAATTACACTAGCATGGTAACAGCCTGATTTAAATGGAATTTTGACACCACCTTTCTTCTTGTGGAAAATCAAATATGAAGCAAGTGCTTGTAGTTCACTGACCATCTTTGCTGAGGCAACTGCCACCAGGAACAATGTTTTTCAGGTGAAGAATTTTATCTCATTAGTGACCATGGGTTCAAACGGATAGGTCATTAACAGAGTGAGAACCAGATCTAGGTCCCAAGTTGGTATAGGTTTCTTTACCAGTGGGGTGGAGGGTGGTCATATTACAGAGGTCCTTAAGAATTAACCACTAGATGTGCTAGTAAATTTACTGCTGAAGGCTTATACCTAAATGAAGAAACAGCAGACAAATGTACCTTTAAAGATGCTTGCCTCAAAGGTGACCTGCAAGGTAAATACTGCAGCCTGCTTCCATCCCACATACCTTTCTTTGATGCGGCAGGAGTCCATGGCTGCTATGATGAACATTATTAGAATAAACTGTACATTTGAAAACACCGCCAAAACTTTTCGTCGAACAAGGAAGCGCCATGTGGGTCCTGATCGAGAGGGAGCAAGGTTTCACTGGTATTCCACCCATTTAGTGACGTTACAAACACCACTGCTCTCAATGTAGCTGCAGTGGTGGGGACTTAATAGTCTTATTTTCTTGCTTCCACAGGGGTCTTGATGCCTAAAATAATACAGCAACAACCTGTCCAGGTGTAGCTGTAAATATTAGTTTAGGCATCAAGACCCCCGTGGAAGCAATAAAATAAGAATATTAATCTCCCGTCACTGTTGCTACATTGAGAGCAGTGGTGTTTGTAGCATCACAAAATGGATGGAATACCAATGAAAACTTGTGCCCTCTCGGTCGGGACCCGCACAGCACTTCCACATTCACCGAAAAGTTTTGGCAGTGTTTAAAATATACGGTTTATTCTAATAATGTTCATCATAGCCGCCATGGACTTCCACCGCACCACAGAAAGGTGTGTGGGATGGGAGTGGGTGGCAGTATTTACTTTGCAGGTCACCTTTAAACCCAAAGACTTTAAATCTAACACATACTCTAAAATGAATGCAATGTCTGCTTTCTCAGTTGAATGGAGATTGTTCCCACGCCAGATTTTGAATCTTTCCCATTTTGAAGAGTATGTTTTTCTTGTGCATGCTTTCTGGCCACCTTACAGACCTCTATTACATGGGTAGGGAGATTTAGGTCTGAAATCTCTGTCACCTTAAGAAACGTGCTTTCAGATTAAGGGACTCCAGGTTGAGATGGTTCACCTGGTCTTTTAAGGCTGTCAGAAGATCCTGACATAGAGGCAGAGTACAAGGCTTTTGGGACATCTGAAGTAAGAGAGAATACCATGACTGTCTGGGCTAGTCTGCTGCCATCAAGATTATGATTACATGTTCCACCCTCACTTTTAGAAGTACCTTCTATATCAAAGGAAAGGGTGGGAAAGCATAAAAGAACCACTTGCCCCAACACATGTTGAGAACATCTTCTGGGACTGTTCCTGGAGATGGGGCTCTGCAGTATAACAGTGGTAGCTTCTTACGCTCCCATAATGCAAAAAGGTCCTCCTCTGGAACTCCCTGTGTTCTGATAAATGCCTTTAACAGCAGAGAGAAAGGAACTCATCAACCTGCTGGAGCTCAGAGCAGTGTACAGTATGTTCCTGAAGTCCTTCTTCCCTTTATAAAAAGCTGCTTGTCAAGGACCACCAATAAACTTGGAAGTAGCTTTTTGTGTAGCTCTTTTACTGCCAATTTATATCATATATAAACTCCTGTTATAACACTTAAGGCCTTAAGGTTTATGGAGCATAATAACCAGTTTGAGAGTATAGTTGGGTAATGGCTCGTTTTTAAACTTACAATTATGTCATATTTTAGCATGTCTTTAATCCGAGCGGGCTTTGCTTTTAATGAACTGTACTCTTAAACACACTGGGACACTCATCACTGGGTTATACAGCTCTCTGCTAGAGATGTTCTTATCTTACTCCCGAAGGTATCTCTAAGTCAGTTTATTTTATGTGCAGTGTACTCCCTGCTTGTTGTTATGCCCTAACCACATCTGACATTTAGGCCCTTTCAGCTGAAGCTGAACTGGTACTATTCAGCTTCTATGATATTTCTTCTGTTATTTTTTTAAATGAGTATTTTAAACCAATGAGATTTTTTTCTGTTTTTTTTTCTACATGATCTGGGTGTTAAAAGTATGGGATTTTCTAAATAACTGACATTAAGCTTCCGAGGAAGGACTGGGTTGGTCCGAAAGCTAAAGCACTTTGTTTTTTTTGTTACATCTATGTTGGTCCAATAAAAGGAGTCAAATAATTTGCTTCTGGATCTGTTCTTACAAGAACCAATACGGCAAAGACTAAATCTGTGTGTCAACACAGTGGAGAAATGGACCCACTCACCGGGTAACACTTTTCAATCTTTTATCATTTTAAAGTGTGCACAGTTTACAGGCAAGTAACATAATTGTTGTTTCATGGTCTAAATTCAACCAATCATCTCTTCAGAAAATCATGCATATTCGTAATTTACAAAGTAAGTCATTTAAATAAATTTAAGAAGAATTAAAAAAAAAAACTGAAATATATACATGCTATAGTTATACTCTGTCAGAAATCCCTTGTTTCTAATCATTTCTATTTCCATCATAGAAAACTAGAGTAATGCTTTTATGCATTTAGAAATGGTTTGCCAAATATTGTTTTTGTCTCAATACATAACAATACTGTCATATATTGGGAATATGATATGGTGCTTCTTATAATCATATCCCGATAAAATGCCTATAAGAAGCTTAAAGAGAAAACATACTGAAATAATGCCATATTAAGACAAAAACAATGTTTGGCAACTATTCATAAAGACACAAAAGTACTATTCTGGTTCACTAAAATAGAAACGGTTAGAAATAAGGGGTTTCTGAAGGAAAGTGTAACTAGAATATGTACGTATAGATTTCATCTTTTTAAACATTTTTTTAAATTTATTTAAATTACTTATTTTGTAAATTAATAGGCATGATTTCCTGAAAAAGTGGTCAGTTGAGTTTAGACCACGAAATGTCAATTATGCTACTTGCATGTACACTATGCATGCTTTAAAATAATAGAGAGCTACTGTGTTCTTTGGCTAGCTGCGGCGGGAGATGGGGCAGGAGATTCCGGGGCTGCATCGGTGGCAGGAGAGAGAGAGAGGGACCACATCGGTGATCGTAGGAGGACCCAGGGCCAAAGGAAGCTGCATCGGCCGAGAGGGAGTGAACGGAGGGCTGCCGCCACTCAGGAGCAAGGAGCCAATCAGTGCAGAGCATGCAAACTTTAACTGTGCGACTGGGCTATAAATGCCATTAGCCCAGTCGCGAGAGGAAGAGCTACTGTGTTCTTTGCCCCACACCACCCACCCCGGCCCCGACCTCGACCTCTATTAAATAGTGGGGGTGGAGCCTTGGAGGGGGGAAGGTTGTGAGTGGGTGTCCTGGACTACTACTTCTGTCTGGTGTCCTGGACTACTGATTGGGAAAAAGGGAGCTGTATGCTGTGCCTGCGTGGGCAATTTAGATCATCTGCAAAGAGCAAGCTGAGAGAGGGTGACTTGGGCTATGGCTGATAGAACGAAAGAGGGACTGTTAGCTGTGCCTGCTTGGGCACCACTGACTACCTGCTATATGCAGCTGCGGGATATGATAAATGCGAACTGATAACTAGGCTGAATTGTTTGTTTACTGCTACCGGCCCTGAAGGGTGGGCAAGAATGGAATTGGGTCTGGTTTGTGGCAGATCGCAGGAAAGGGGGACTGTGTGCTGCGCCTGTTCGGGCACCATTGACTACCTGATATATATATATATATATATATATATATATATACACACACACACACATATATAGTTAGGGTTGAGGAGCCATTTACATGTTAAACCCAAAATTTGCACCTTAATAACTTTGCAGCCGTTCAACGGATTTGCCTGAAATTTGGAATACAGAATCAAGACCCATACGCCTTGGGATCTGCCACGTTTTGTACCGGTCGGATATACGGCTGCGGAGTTATTAAGCGTGATCTGCGCATGCGTTTACGCTTTTTTTGGAATTCTTCGGTCGCGCCTACAGGTCGCACTGTTTGCGCGACCGGTCTGAAATCTTCAAGGAACGTGCAGCCGGAGTCCCGATGCCTTTCAAGATTTTTCAAAAAATATTAAACGGTTCAAAAGTTATTCAAAAAACAATTTCCCATTATAAATCAATGGGAAAAGTTAACAAAAAGTTCGACAGTGTCGCAAATGCAGTTTTTACTTTCGCAAATGGCCCTTTTACTGTCGCAAATCCACCATTTTGTTTTCAGTTGGTTATCAGAAAAATGCTTGGCATTTAAATTTGGGACCCTCTAGCAACCTAATTCTTTTTGTATTCACCTAGTCGGACCCCGAGGATGCTAGCCATGTCTATTTTGAGGTAAAACACCCCAGAAATATGTTTTTCAGATTTCTGGAAAAAGAACTTTCACAAAGTAGTGTCGCACTCATGAAAGTGTCGCAAATTTTTGCGAAAGCTTTCTCAAATTGCGATAGTACTTTTCTAGGCTGTGGGAAAATGACAGCAATTATTTGGCACCCCGCTGCAAAAGAACAGTTTGGAGTTTTGGGCTGAAATTTGGAGGGAACGCATCCGACATCTCACAGATGTGCCTTTCAGTGTTTTGTTGAATAAATATTACACGGTGGCAAAGTTACAGTACTCCAAAGTTGACACTTTTTCCCATAGGATAACATTATGGCGTACGATGCATTGCAGCAATCGTTTGGCACCCTGCTGCAAAACAACGGTTTGGTCTTTTGGGCTGAAATTTTCAGGGAACACAGCCAACATCCCACAGATGTGCCTTTCAGTGGCTTGGTGAAAAAATATTACAGGAAGGCAAAGTTATGGCACTCCGAACTTCTGTTTTTTTTCCCACACAATAACATTACGGCGTTCGCCGCGTCTTTCAGGGCCCGTATATCGGAAACTGTGCGAGATACGGACTTTTCATTGAAAAAAACACTTAGCCCCCTGATGGGGGCTAAGTACAAAACTAGCCAGGAAAGTGATAATTCATATGACTTTTAAATTTTTTTTCTATGTCATACGGTTCCTGAGATATAAGCAATTTACTATTCCAAGTCCTCCTTTTTCTGTTCCGAGAGTCATTATTTTGCATACATTCTTTGTACTCACTGTCTTTCTCTATACTGCTTTTGGGGAAAACCAGCCTGTGCACTTACATTACTGTTACCATTACCGTTTTAGCTTGCGGTTCTGTACCCGCTTCACTTACCGTTCACGTTTACGCCACCATGTGCATTACCCTTTGCGTTTTCATTTGCGGCTGCAGTTGCATTGTTTTTAACATTTCTGTCTACAGTACTGTTTCTCTTTCTGTTTTGCTTTATCACCATGCGCATTACGATTTGCGTTTGCACACTGCGCGCATATATTCACATTCACTAATTCGTTATCATTCTCAAAGAAGGAAATTAGAGGCAAAAACTCCATTTAATGCATCAGTTAGGGTTGTTCCACAGCGACAAAACGAGAATTCGATGTTAGGGTTGAAACCCCCTTTGCACCCCTCCAGCCCACCCCCCAACTGGAATCAGGGTGCTGCTTGGGGTCATCGGTCCTAACTCTCACCCCATTCTCCTATTCCTCAGCTTCTTTCCACATGTGATGGGGTGAGAGTTAGGGCATGACGACCCCAATGCGCACCTCGATTTCAGTTGGGGGTGGCTGAGGGGTGCAAAGGGGTTTCAACCTAACATCAATTCCTCTTGTCTGTGGAACAACCTAACTGATGCATTAAACAGAGTTTTTGCTCTATATATGTATGTGTGTATATATATATATATATATATATATATATATATATATATATATATATATACACATACACATACACACAT
The DNA here is from genome assembly GCA_016271365.2 of Neoceratodus forsteri. Classification (NCBI taxonomy): domain Eukaryota; kingdom Metazoa; phylum Chordata; order Ceratodontiformes; family Ceratodontidae; genus Neoceratodus; species Neoceratodus forsteri. The sequence goes on along the minus strand of CM057450.1, from coordinate 1,520,629,462 downwards.
ATACATATACACACACACGGGTGATAACTGTGATAACTATGCTGAATTGTTTAACTGTGCTGAATTGTTTATTGCTATTTGACTTTTTGGGGTGGGCAAAAAACTAAAATTGGTTCTGCAAACGGTTGGCACTGCTCACACCAAAGTGAGGGTGGCTTTGGGGGTGGGCCAGAGCAGGCATCTTCGGCAGGGTGGTTGTGTGTACGGGGTGCAGGGCAGCAATAATCTTAAATTGGGCATGGAGGTTCGGAGTGTGTCCAGTGTGTTTTCAGCTAGCAGGACTTAGGGAGGAGGTCAAGGGGATCAGAAGGGAGCTGGAAAACATGAGGGGGGAGGAGTGGAATTGGTCACATAGAAAGAGGAGAGGCCACTACAGCATACCCTAGGAAGCAGGTAGGCATGGGCCCTATAGAAACTCCGCAGGGGTAGGGCGCATTACAAACAACGGATGGAAAACACCTCACAGGAGGGGGGCTGATCAAGGGGAGCAAAGAAGGAAGGGGGGATAGGAGAAATGAGCCGGGGGCAGGCATCACACTTAGCAACAGATACACCATGCTGTACCCAGGTGAGGAGTGGTTGAGGTCGGCGGAGGGGAGCAGGCGGTCGAGAGGCTTGGTCAGCAAGCGGGGGACAGAGAGGTAGCAGAGCAGGAGGGGGCAGGCAGGCAGTGAGGGGCGACTAGCAAGCCGGGGGTTGGAAGCAAGGGAGGAGATGGGGATGGAGGGAGGGGAACTGGGGTCAAGCAGGCACTCTGGCTGGGAAGTCAGCAAAGGAGAGGGGATAGTAGGGGTACTCTGGAAAGGCCAGCGTCGGGAGGAGAAATCTGATGAGGAGGGGGAAGGGGGTAGGGAGAAATATGCCAGATGGGATGGGGGGAACAAGACCCGGTTGGGGTTGTAGGCAGGGAGGATGCAGTAGAAGGGTGTCTGGGCGGGGGACCTGTGGATTCTGACCCTAATAGGGGTCCGGGGGTCGGGGGCCAGCAGTGCCTCCCAGGAGGTTGGGGGGTGAGGAGTAAACTGGGAGCTGCAAGCAGAAGAAAGAGCCTGGTAGGATGCGCACAGACTGTTGATCCCCGGACTGAAGGGGGTGGGAAGAGTAAGCTGGGGATCGATGAAAGAAGGAAGAGCCTGGAAGGGATCAAAAGGACCAGTAAGTTGGAGGGGGTGAAGGTGATCCTGCTGGGGGACTCCACGACCAGGGCCGTCCAGTGGGAGGGAGTAGGGGAGGGAAGAAGCAGCCAGGTCAGGGTTAAATGTATCCCGGGCCTATCCGTTCACAAGGCCAAATTCCAGCTATATTCATTAGCATTGGAAGGCGGGGGATTCCCAGATTTCCTAGTACATCTGGGCACAAACGATTTGGAAAGGAACAGCGATCTGGAAATCCAGGCGAGGTTTCGGGAACTGGCCAGAATCTGCCATTCTATAGGAAGTTCAGTTTCCTTCTCGGAAATTCTGCCAGTACCCAGGGCATCCGGGGAGACCAAGCACAAACTCAGAGGTGTGAACCAGTGGCTCAGGGACTGGTGCAGGGCAGAAGGGTATGGGCTGGTGGGGGACTGGGGGGAAACATGGGATGATAAGGGGTTGTATGCTAGGGATAGGATATATCTTAACCTAAAGGGGAAGAAGATCTTAAAACTGAAACTCACTGAATTCATAAACAAGAAGTGGGGTTTAAACTTGTAAAGGGGGGGAGGGACTAGTGAAAAAATGGAGTCAGGAGAGCAGCCTGGGGTCCCAGGTCCAGGGTGGAAAATGAGGACAGGTGACTGCAATGTGAACAAAGCAAGGGCTGTGCAGGAAAGGGCAAATAGGGAGTGCGCGGGGCCGAATCAATTGGGTAGGGGAGGGGGGATGGGGTGGAGGACAGTCCTGATCAACGCCAGGAGCATGGGCAACAAAATGCCCAAGCTCCAGGCGATGCTGGCAGAGGGATCAGTGGTGTGGCAGCAATTACAGAAACATGGGCCACCCAGAAAAATGATTGGGACCTCAATTTGGAGGGCTACATAATATTCAGGAGGGATAGAGAAGAGGGTAGAGGAGGGGGTGTAGCGCTGATAGTCAAGAATGCCATAATGGTTAGTGGAGTGGAGGAGGCAGACGGGGGAGTGGAAGCGATTTGGGTAACCCTGCAATCGAGGGGAGGCAAAAGACTGAAAGTAGGGGTGGTATACAGAGACCCCTAGCAATGGATGAGGACCTGGAGGGAAAATTGGTTGAGAATATCAGGGGACACTGGGACCATGGAAAGGGTAGGGTGGTGGTCATGGGAGACCTAAGTATGCCAGGGGCAGACTGGGACACTATGACATCAGCGGTGACCAGGGAGCACACACTGATGGATGTGTTTCAGGATGCCTTTCTAGTCCAACAGGTGGGGAAACCTACCGGGGGGGGGAGGAGATACTAGACGTTGTCCTGGCAGACAGGGACCAGATAAGGGGTCTGGAGGTGTGTGTAGCCCACTAGCAGGAGGAGAGCATGCCACGGTCTGGTTTCTACTGTGTCTAGGGAGGAGGACAACTGCTCAAACACAGCAGTAGTGGACTTCAGGGGGGCAGACTTCGTGGGCATGGGCAGGATTCTGAGGGGGAGCTTGAACAAGATTAGGCCAGACATGGATGTTGGTAGCTTGTGGGAGACCATTAAAAATGGGGTGCAGGAGGCTACTAGCTCATGTACAAGGGTAAGGCATAAAAATGGTAGGGCCAACAAGCCGTGCTGGTGGACCAGGGAGGTCTGGCGGTGAGGGATAAAGCTGCCTCACGACGCTTAAGTGCTCCAGGGGGACAGGGAGAGAGGGAGTACGAGCTGACAGCCAGAAGGGTCACAAGAGTGGTGAGGAGAGCCAAGGCAAGGATGGAGCAAAACCTGGCTAGGGATATCCGGAGGGGTGGAAAGGGATTTTATAGATACATAGGGGAAAAGAGGAAAGGGAGAGCACAGATCTCCAGGATTAGGACTGGGGAGGGATGGGTTCAGGAGGCGGAGGAGCAGGCAGAGGTACTAAACAAGTACTTTGCCTCGGTATTTGTGGAAGGTGACAGGCGATCCATTCAGCCGGAACGGGGGGGCGGGGGGAGAGACAGCTGACAGGAAAGGACAGATGGAGAGGAGAGGGCCAGAAGAGGCTGGGGCACCGGGTGGGCAAGGCCTAGAAGGTGATGGGTGCTTTGTTGAACGGGGGGTTAGGAAGGGGGAATCACAGAGGACAGCATGAGGGAGGCTCTACGGGCGCTGAAAACTGACAAGGCACCAGGACCAGATGGGCTGCATTCGAGAGTCCTGAAGGAACTGGCAGATGAACTAGCAGTTCCACTAGCTGCACTTTTCAACGCATCGCTGCAGACAGAATGGGTGCCTCAGGATTGGAGGGTGGCTCACGTGGTGCCTATCCACAAATGGGAGTCTAGGGAGGAGATGGGAAATTACAGGCCTGTCAGCCTAACGTTGGTGGTAGGCAAACTAATGGAGGGCTTCATCAAGGAGAAGCTCGGGAGGCAACTGGAAAGGCTAGGGCACATGGATGATAAACAGTATGGTTTTGTCCCGGGAAGATCGTGCCAGACCAACCTCACAGATTTTTACGACTGGGTGATGAGGACCCTGGACTGACAAAGACCAGTGGACGTTCTATATCTGGATTTCAGTAAGGCGTTTGACTTGGTACCCCACATCGGGTTGTTGACAAAGTTGGGGGGATGGGGCTGGGAGGACAGTTGCTTAGATGGGCAGAAAACTGGCTCACAGATAGATCATAGAGGGTAGTGGTTGGTGGGATAGTCTTCTCTCCTAGGAAGGTCTTCAGTGGAGTTCTCCAAGGTTCGGTACTGGGGCCACTCCTGTTCAATGCCTATGTCTCCGATATAGGGAGCAGTGTTAGGAGTAGGATGAGCCTCTTCGCGGATGACTCAAAACAGGGAGCACTGGCTGACGGGGAGGAAGCGAGAGAGACAGTCCAGAGGGATCTGGATACCCTGGAGGGTTGGTCAAGGAGGTGGGGACTGAGGTTTAATCCAGGGAAGTGTAGGGTGCTGCATCTGGGGGTCAGAAACCCAGGTCATGTATATACCCTGGGAGGGGTCTCGCTGCAAGTCACAACGAGTGAAAGGAACCAGGAGGTGGTGGTAGACACCAGAATGAACAACACTGAAAACTGCAGAAGATCTGTGGCAAAGGCAAACAGGATTCTGGGCTGCACAGCTCGGGGAATAACGTCCAGGAAGAGGGAGGTGATCCTTCCTCTGTATAATGCCTTGGGCAGGCCACATCTTGAGTACTACGTGCAGTTCTGCAGACCTCACCTTAGGAAGGACATAGCGTTGTTGGAGAGGGTTCAGAGGAGGGCAACCAGGACGTGAGTGAAAGGACCTAGGAGGAAAGGCTGGAAGTCCTTGGGCTGTACTCGCTGGAGGAGAGGAGACACGGGGTGACATGACTGAGGTATTCAAATATGTGAAAGGGATTAACAGGGGCAGAGCCAAAGAAATGTTCAGGCTAAGGAAAGGGGGCACAACCAGGGGGCATGAGTGGAAGTTGGAGATGGGGAACCTACAGGGGAGAACGTAGAAGCATTACTTCACTGAGAGGGTGGTGCAGCCATGGAGCCACGTGCCGGGGAATCTCGTTTGAACTGGGCACAGTGGAGGCTTTAAGAGGTGGTGGGACAGATGCATGGGTATACTGAATCCAAAGTTGACACTCACAGGGGCCGGGGGGGGAGGAAAAGCTAGCGCCCAATAGGGGCTGGCCAACGAGCAGACACGAAAGACCATTAGGTCTATTCTGCTGGCTTTTAGTATGTTAGTATGAAAAGTTTTACCAGTGAGCGGGTCAGTTTCTCTAATGTGTTGGTAAAAATGGCCATAAAACCCAATGGTACTGCCTCCCACTTCTCAGTGGTAGTATTTAAAGGAGTATCCCACTTTGATTAATCAATGTATTTATTTTAATAAGTATCTTTTGCATTGTTCCTTATTACTTGCTGCCATAACCTACTACAAACTCTCACAATTTGCTCTATTAAAAAAAATAATATTTTTGCTATTTTAAAACAAATGGGTTTGATTTGCATGGTGTGTCACTAAGTAATCATCTGTGATTCTTTTAATTGTCAATCCTAAATTATTCCTCAGTTTCTCATCAGTACATTAATAGATCTCCCCTCATTCATCTTATTTCAAGGCTCAATAAGTCAAGATTTTCTAATCCATCCTCATAGTTAGTTTCTTGTAATCCCCCAAATAAATTGTGTTGGCTTCTCTGAATCCCTTCTAACAGCACGCTGTCCTTCAATTGTAAGGATACCAAAACTGGGATCCATAATCTAGTATGGACCTGACCAGGCACCTACATACAGGAAGATCACTGCAGACTGTAGGGACACAAAATTTCATTTAATACATCCAATGATCTTGTTTGCCTTTTTCGTCAACTCTTTGCAGTGTGTCGAGAAAAGATTCAAGTAGTACCAATGGCTGGGATATTTCTTACCCAGAGGCATCACTTTACATTTATCCTCAATGAGTTTCATTCCCTAACATTTTGTCAACAAAATAAGCTTACTGAGATCTTCCTGCATTTGCTGTATTCCCCGTGTTGAATCCACCGCACATCCCCATTTGATATCATCTGCAATTTTTGGAACCAGCTGTTAATATCCTCTCCCATATCTTTTGTAAATTTATAAAATAATGTATGTCCCAAAATGGATTCCTGTGACTCCACTGGTCACAGAACACTCTAATGATTAGTGTCCATTTAGTTTAATTTGTTTGTGTCCTCTAAATCCAATGTATAATTTTCATATTATATCGATGTAAGACAATTTTGTAGAATGCCTATGTGAGGCACTACATTAAAAGCTTTAGAGAAATCATGGAAGATAACTTCCCGGGTACTAAGCTTTTACTAACTGGCCTGTACAATGTCAGTAAGTTACGCTGTAGTTTGTCTGAGTAACCATTCTTTAAATACAAACAGCATAGCCAGTCTTGTTGCACAGATGGAATTACTGTTTGCAAGGAGACCATTTTGAATTTCTTTCTCTTTAGGTGTCTGATCAGACATCTGAAGTCAAGGATCTGTCACCACTTATCTGATTTGTTCTTTGCTGGGAAGTACCTTGAGAAAAATCCTTTTCCCAATTCTTTTGCTGGTACTTTCACTGCAGCACTAAGAGGATATAGCTTTTGAACTTTCAATTTTAAAGGCTGCTTCTTTTCTGATGAATTTGGTTTTTAATGTTGTGAACTTCCTTTCATGCCTCGGCTTGTCGTCGTAGGATGGCAAGCTGAAGAAAATGAAATCGAAGGGATGGAGACTGGAGCATTGTTGGAAGAGGTCCAGGGCCCAGGAGGACACACTGGCTTTGATTACTCACTATGGTGAGTACCAAAAGGCAATCACCTGTAAAACGAAGGATTCCAGTCCAGGGAGATTGCTGCTGGGATGAACTGATCAGCTTAGCTCTTCTGGACTGTGGACAGGCTTCTTCACCTGGCCTGTATGGAGCCTATAAAAGCATTTTCATCCACTAAATGTGAAGAGCTTCCTCATTTTTCTCAGACAGGGTGTCCTCTATTTGGGCTGTAATTTCACTACGTGGGCCATCACAGCCCAGCAGGGCTGAACCATCAGGACTCAGATGCATTCAGTCGTCATGGGGAGAGTTTAGACCAATGACAATGAAGGATGTAAGTAGCATGATCTCAGAGCTGTAGCCAACATTTTGCGAACTGGATCCAGGCTGGATACATCTACTAGTGAGCTGTGTTGGGCAGCTCTGCCCAGTGTTCAGCAAGATTGTTCAGTGCTCCTTGTCAGATGGGTTGTTCCCAGCTGTACTGAAAACTGCATGGGTGAAGTTCTTCCTGAAGAAGCCATCACTGGACCTAGATGTCCTGGCGAATTACTGATGGGTCTTTAACCTGCCCTTTTTGGGCAAGGTTATTTAGTAAATGGTTGTGCTGCAGCTCGAGGCCAACCTCACTGCCTTTGACATGTATGAACCTCCCCATTCTGGTTTTATGTCGAGGGGTAACACAGAGATTGCACTGAGCAGGGTGTACGATGACCTGTTCAGGGCCAAGAGGTGGGGAGAATGATCAGCTCTCATTTTCCTCGATTGCTCTTCAACTTTTGACACTGTACACTATGGGCTGTTATTGGATCAACTGAGGGAGTATGTGGGACTCACTGACAAAGTAATCTGCTGGTTTGAGTCCTATCTCAGTGGTAGGACAGAGGGTAGTGTTGGGTAGTTTCTCTTCATTCCCGATGGCCACACCCTGTGGCGTACCCCAGGACTCTGTCCTTTTGCCCATGCTGTTTGTGGTATACATGCTGCCCTCGGGTAAGATCATTAGACTGCATGAACTTGTTTCACTGCTATGGAGATGATACCCAGTTCTGTCTTTTGCACCCAGGATACTGGTGTGGTGGATGTACTAAATTAATGTCTGGCTGAGATCCAAGACTTGATGTCATTGAGCTGGCTGAGACTCAACCCTGACAAAACTGAAGTTCTAGTGGTTAAGTAAGGCCATGGGGGGTTGGTGGTAGCAGTTGCCAAGAGGGAGAGTGGGCTTCAGTTCAGTTCCTCTTGGCTTGTGGTTGCTAATAACGTGAGAAATCTAGGGGTAATTCTGGACAAAGAGCTGACATTTGAGTAATCTAGAATGGTTTTTGCCATCTAAGGAACATCAGATGAATTAAATCCCTTATCTCTCCTGGTGACCTGGCCATGCTAGTGCATGTTTTTGTGACCTCAAAGCTTGACTACTGTACTGCTCGCTACCTTGAGGTCAGTGGAGGTACGGTACAACATCTGCAGCTGGTGCAGAACGCAGGTGCTAGGTTGTTGACTGGCCTTTTAGGGTCAAGTCACGCTTCCCCGGCAGTGCGTGAACTGCACTGGCTGCTGGTGAAGTGGTGTATCTCCTTTAAAGTGGGTTTACTAACTTATAAGGCCCTACACAGGCTGGGCACAGGTTACCTGTCTGATCTCCTGCATCCTTACGTGTCCTCACACCCACTCCATTCCATTGAGTAAGGCCTCCTTGTCGTTCCCAAGGCCAGACTTAAAACCGACCAGGCCTTTGAAGTGGCAGGCCCGGTCCTGCGGAATTCTATCTAGATGGCCCTGAAAAACCCTCAGTGGATGCCTTTAAAAAGTGTCTGAAAAACTATCTCTACACAAGCATCTGGGGATTGAGATCACCATACTGAGCTTGTTCCCAGTACTGAAGTTATTTGTGTTAGTATTTATTTATTAATAAGTTATTATCAGAGATAATATGTCTAGTTAAGGACTGTCCATTTAATTTTTTTTATGTCATCTTTTTATTAATTTTCAAAGATAAAAGACATGACACTACAAATGACCAAACGAAAAATACAAGGTCAACCCAATAGTCAAACACATACAGTCACAATCACATTAACATTTCGGTAGGTCCATCAAAAGTCCATTGTGTATATGATGAGTTTTGAGTGGGTCAGCTGGGTGATCCCAAGATAGGCGGATCCTACAATCTATAACAAAAGCAAGGGGGAGGAAAATGCACTTCCACAAAGAGACATCCCAGTGACTAGAAAAATCCTCCAAGGAGACAAGGAGGTGCTCCCACCTCACTTTTTACAGGTGGAGAGTCAGTCCCCATAGAGGGGAATCCAAGGCTCTCCCCAATCCAGAAATATCCACTATATCAAGGAAAAACAGCTATGTCATTCCTCCCTCAAGGCCTGAGCTTCTGCCGGAGACAGAGAGTTCAAAAAAGGCCCCTAAACTCTGACAAAGCGATCCTTCTTCTCAGGGCTCTAGATAAGATTTTTTTGGGATGAGTATCTGTACTCCTCATTTTGAAAGTGAGGTGAGTAAAACGAAATTCAGATGTGTACAAATGTCTTGCTAGAGTGGACTGAGGGGTACATTTATTCAAAAAATTTAGTTTTTTTTTTCTAGATAAGAATTTCTGGTGCCAACAATGCTCCAAATAATGTTGGCAGGTATGAATTTACTCACCAGTTTTACAACATAGTGAGTAAAACAAATGTGGGATGCACACAAGTGCTGTAAATCTGGCAAAAAACTGTTCCTTTTGAATCTCCAGTTATGTTATGAGGCACTATTCTTTGGTGTGTGGAGTATTTACAAATGTTGGGTGAGTACCGGTACTCATTAAAAAAATTTCTTAAGAGTACTGTATTTCCTAAAATGAGGTGAGTAAAATAGACTGGTATACACCTTATCTGGAGCCCTGCTCCTTCTCTTTCAGGATGAAGAAAAGGCATTCCATAGCCAGGGCCTGCATCGCCAAGTTCTTCCAGGCCAGAACTGTGGGTATTACACTCGACACCTAAATATTCAGGATATAGTGTCTAGCCATCACCAGCAACACCCAAATCCAGCGGGGGAATAGCTCCCATCCCTGTTCCCTGCAGTCTTCCATCCGAAATAATAGCGCAATAGGTGTTGTAGGTAATGAATAGCCCACCATGGTGGATATCTCATCCGTCACTGCGCTCCAGAAAACTCGCAGCACTGGGCACGCCCAGAAATAATGTAAGTATGTACCGATTTCATTTGACATCTACCACATAAGGGAGATATTGTCAGATGGTACTCATGTTCAATTTGGGAAGGGCAGTACAGACGGTGGATAAATTTGAACTGTGATTCCTTATATTTATTACAAATTATCCCCACGTGAGACTGTAACAGTAAACCCCAATCCTCTTCCTGAATATTGATACCCTGTCCATTTATATTCTGATGATGCTGCTTTTCTGTCTTTTTCGTACTTTTGTAACGGCACCCTGAGCCTCTGGGGAAGGGTGTCATAAAGAAATGAAGCTACTACTACTACTGCCACTTTTGTTTTGAGATAATAACAAAAGACAGAGGCTTTCTCATGCAATCTCCAGCACTGATGTGTCTGCTAAGACAAACTGTCACTGCTGGGGAAGATGAGAGGTATCCCTATTCCCCTGGAGGGTGAAGTGTGGCACCCTGTGCCACGTCAGTGGTTAGTTTTTGTCTGTGGTGGTTGAGCTGGAGCTACTGCTTGCCTCCTGTCTCTTTCACCTCTACTACCTTGTGAGCCTCTGGGTGTACTATACGTGTCAATTTTTCTGGATTCTTTATCAGGCAGAGCTAATGAAAAAAACTGTTTTTGCCTTTTCACATTTATCAGCCTGTAACAGACCCCCTGGGTTAGGGTCTACATAATGATATTTTAAAACACTCTTGGTTGCTATATTTTTGTTCTCCGTTTTCTTATCAATGCTGTAGCAGATGCTAGCAATTGTAAAATGTTCTTACTCATCCTTTTAAATATATCATGAATAGGGATGCTGACTCTTGGTCAATGCCTGTCCTAAAATCTTTGGAAATCTCACTCCACAATGTCAGACTTTATTTCCACACAGAGTGTTAATCATAGCTGTCATGCCTTTAAAGAAGGCAGAAAATTAGGAATAATCCTCTAATGGTTGTGGGGGTGAACGTACAGTATTTCCTCCTCAGCTGTGACTTCTGGAGTGATAAGGTTCCTCATATCAATATTCCTTCTTCTCTGTGACAATACGGGCAGTTAAGGAAGAAATTCTGGATGCCTTTTCTTTCATAGTTTGGAAGAATTGTCACGTTTGTTAAAATTCCTTCATGGAAGACATCCAAGAATTAACAATTGACCGAATGACTGTCTCATTTACTGATTTTCTTTTCTAGTCTTTTTAAGGCTGGTGTGAGAGGAAGACTCCTTTGTATGCCTCTTCTTGGTGACCTTTCTATCTCAGCATTCCTCAGCTGAGGATTTGTGCTTGTTAATAGGCTTCACTGCAGACTCTGCTTTAGACTTGTATTTAGGGGAAGCTGCTTCTGCAAAAATTATCAGAGATGTTCTCAACCTGTTTACTATGGGAACACTCTCCGGAGTTGAAGAGGCTGGAGCTGATCTGCTCAGATCATAGTTTACCCAACTAAGATCTGAGCAAAACACTTACAGCATGCTGCATGCATATTTGTCCTAGGCAACTAGTGACCACACTTTTGGTATTTTTTGAAACCTGTAGGCTCAGTTTTCTTTTTAGGCTTTTGTTTAAATTCTGACTCACTCAGTTGCTCAGCAACAGTTTTCAATGTCTACAACAGTCATTGAAAGCCAACCAGTATTTCACTTCATTTGGCCACATTAGCTGTGAGCCAAAATAAACAGCCTAAAGTTCTGAAAAAACATAGGCAGAAGCACTTTCTTTTAATTTTTTGTTACGACGGAACAGCTAAACTGTAAATTTCAACTGTCAACTCCAATACAGTCATCATGGGCAGAGTGTAACTTGGATTGTAGGTCATGGTCAGGGCCGGTCTTGTGGAGGGGGGAGTAGGCCCCGTGCTGTGGGGGAACCCGCTCGACTCCCAAGATGCCAGTGTTTTTGTGTTTTTTTTTTTTTTTGTTTGTTTCCTCATCTCACCTTTTCCACATAGCAATCCTTGGGCACGGCAGTCAGTCAGTAGCATAGATGGAATGGCACAAGCCACCCCCACCCCGTGACTGCCTAGCATGTCTTTCATGCAATACAATGAACATATAGAGCAGCCAGGACAGGACGGAGGGAGGGCACTGTAGGGTGGACCAAAAGGCTGTGAAGTGGAGGGTGAAGCCAAGACAAGGAGGAGGAGAGGACCCACACACATCACCGTCATGTGATGTGGAGAGGAGACTTGGAGTGTGGAAAACAGATATGAGCGCGTGCTGCTGTGGTGTGGACCCAATCGGTCAGTGGTTTGGTGTCTGTGGTCATCGGTTCAGCAGGGCTACAGGTTCTTGCTCTCCTCGTTGTTCACTGTGTGTGAGTCGACCCCCTCCTTTTGCCCAAGTCAGCCAGGATTTTCAATTCAAGAATTCGGAGCAGAGGCTGCAGAGCAACAGAGCCAGGAATCGGGGCGCACTGGGACAAGGCGAGGTCTGAGGTGGTGGTGGTGGTAGATGATGGCCCAGTGTCCGTGATCACTGATAACTGCCTCATAATTTGCCTGGTGAGTATAAGTTAGGGTCATCCAGCAGACTGGGGATATTTTCTGCCCCAGTCCCACACAGGATGGTAATTGCACAGGGACCAGGTGCATGCATAAAGTTGTAGGGAGAGAGAGAGAGAGAGACATTTTGGGGATTAAATTTCAAAATCTGGGACATCCCTGCAAAATCGGGGACACAGTGTGTTACAAAACAGCAGAGATTAGAAATGTAACTGTTCCTTTTGAGGCACAGCAAATTCACAGGTACATTCTGCTTTTGATGCAAAATAACTGCCAGTATATAATGCAGAATAAATGGATCAGTTTGCATCCTGCAGTGAAATCAAGAAAGCATTAGTACAAACACCATTCTGTCTAATTAATATTTGATACCAGACTTTCTATAGCCTGTGCAGAATCTTATGAGGGCAGTCTGGCAGAGGTATTTATATAGCAAAGGAGGACACAGGCAAGATGATGGATCCCTACAGCTGGCCTGCAAACTCTGCCAGAGAAGCCAGCTGAGTGGATTCCATTGTTTCCATCGATGGGGTTAATTGGCCATTTTATTTTTAAGAAATGTGAAAATCTACAAAATGCACCCAACTAGATGCATTTTAAAAGGGCAAAAGGGACCCTTTTTAACCTGAAGGGAATGTGTATAGACTTTGACTCATTATAATGGCAGATGGGATTTCTTACAAAAGCTCATCCCCAAATTCTTGTCTGCTGTGTTTCCAATTCTCAGTGCATAATTGGTGATTGCCGGTTATAGAGGACCCCGTGTTTTACCTCTGCCCTGGGCCCCACAAACTCTAAGGCAAGCTCTGGTCATGGTTCTTGGAACCATTTGGAAACACTGTAAAAAGATTTTAAAAAATTATTTTTTTTTTTCACTAAAACAGAGTTTGTAAACAAGAGCAACAATAAGAAGACAAAGTTACAAACTCTATAAAATAAAAAAACTTTAGGACTTTGTCATCAAATAGCAGGAGCACCATCCAGGGTGACAGTTTTCTTTGGCAGAAATTGAAGATCTGCCATTGTAATGCTGGGAGACTCGAGACTGGACCAGTGAGAAAGTATCTTTGAGAAAACATTCTAAGTTCCAGGGCACTGCACCTGGTGGAGAGGATGCACGTGTTTGGGCTGTTCTGATTCAAGTGGTTACAATAAAACATTATAAAATAAAATGTAAAGTTAATAGTTTTGTTAAATGTCTACAAATTAACTTGTGAATGTTCAACAATATTCATTAAGAGATGCTTTCACAGACCGGCCCACTGGCGTGAAGGGCTGAGGCATCCGTGCCTTACCTCCTGCCATGCCGGCAGCCCGTGTTCAGTGGCGAATGTGGGTCACTGGGGGTCGGCTAGGGAGGGAAGAGGATCGAGCATCCGGAGGACTGCTCTCCTCTTCCAGGTAGGGAGGCTTGGCATTCCCACTGAATGAATGCCCCCAGGTGGAGGCCAGAGGGTAGTTCAGGACTGAGGGTGCCAACGAAGGAAGGGTGCTGCAGGACTTCTGCAGCGTGCATGCGCCTCCACGTGCATATGCTGACGTGTGTGCCCCAGCAATGGGGAAAGAGGAAAATTGGGGACACTGGCAGGCTACATGATGCCCTGATTAGGGTGGATCGGAGTCCTCAGAGAGAGAGAGCCAAAGCCTTGCCTGCCAGACCCCCACGGGAGGAAAACATGCTATATAGAAAAAAAAATGCTTTCATTAATAAAATGGAGAGCATCACTCCTTTGCAATACTGATCCCGGACTGAACCCATTTTTTTTTTTTTTTTTTAACCATTCTAAAGTTACAGCTAAGGGCCACCATTCTCAACCATGCACTCCTCGCACCATCCTAACAAAAGGTTGTCAACATGGCTTGAACTAGGCCCATGAAAGTTCAAATCACGTTGCTCAAATATTACGCTATGCTGGTCTGAGGCATGCAGAGACAGGTGGCAATGGTGGCACCCTGGAATGAAAACTAAATCTGAAAAATGAAACATTTCAGAAACTAACAGCAGTTTTTCTATCTGGGATTGCTAGTACGATGGTGTCATGCTTTCAATGTTTTTACCACCATTCTCTTCCTTACTTGGACCCCTCACATAAGTACCAGGGCTATTACCCCCCCTCGAGGAGCACATCTTACGACCATGCTGTCTGCCACTGCACATGCACCAACCAGCACCAAACCCCACCAAGTAGGTCACAGCAGTTGTCAGAATATCAACATTCATGTGTAGAGGCAGCAAAGCAGGTGACCCAGTCCTCTAGAGCATAGGGCAGGCATGATTTAATCTGCCCACTCAGGGCCTTTTCTTCTACCCTTTAGCCTCCTTTCTGTCCTAGTGGCATCAGTTGGCAAGCCTTCCATTCCAAGCTGATGTCCCCAGGGCATTTAGTGCATTGTTATCTTACCATCACTACTTGGGACACCAGTGGATAATCAAAGACTGGGGCAATTATCCCCTCCCACCCTGGGGAGGAGGAGGAGGAGGACAGTGTTCGGGTTTGATGCTCATGATCCTGTGATCAGCCTGCCACATCCTGTGTTTACATAATCAGCATGACCAATGACGCAGCTGCTGCTGAGCAATGGGCAGACACAATGCTCTCAATTTTAATAATGAAAATATTTCTCTAGTACAGCTCCTCAGCAAGACTGTTTCCTTGGTAGTTCCCTGATCATACCTCTACAATCTTCTCCCGGTTCTTTGTAGGGTTCATAGGAGGCTCCGTAAGGAGAATCTTACAGTTCCTGGTATCTATGTTTAGCTTCTCACTTCCAAATGTATAGTCCCAGAGATGTTTCATGTCCTCCCAGTTCCGGACTATGCCATTCTCCATTGGGTAGTTGACCTCCAACATTGAGCGCAATTCACTAGCCTCATCACCCACCATGAGATCCTGTAAAGTGAAAGAAACCGCTTTATTACTTGTGCAGTTATCTGCTGACTGTTCAGGAATTTAAAGAGATCTATCAAGCTGTGGAACTGCACCACATATTGTGGTGCCTTACCTCAAGGAAACGCCATTTGTGCATATCTTATTTAAATGTTCTTTCTTATTTTCAAAGTGGAAGGGATTGTAAATTTACCCCTCATGGATCCCTTCCACTTCCGGTATGGGTTGCTTTGGCGGCTTTCAGGCACGTAATGACGTGAGCCCAGGGAGAGTGGGGGATGCGCTTCCATTAGTCTTGGGCAATTTAACACGTTTATAACGGCTTTAGATTATCCAGGCACCGGTGACTCAACAAGATCCTTGCTAGTCACCCGGTACCCTTGGTTAATCACAAAATGACAGTTACGATATATAAAAATGTTGTTAAAGTTGCCCCCCCATAGACTTTAACAGCATGTGTCCCTGCACTCTCCCTGGGCACATGTCATTATGTGCCTGAGCACAGGGGTGGATCTTGGGCAGCTCCAGATACCGGGAAGTGGAAGGGATCCACAGGGGGCAAATTTACAGTTCCTTCTGCCTTTAAAACAACTAAGAACATTTAATAAGAGATGCACAGATGCCATTTCCCAGAGGTAAGGCACCACAATATGTGGTGCAGTTCACTTTTAAAGAAAACTTGGTAGATCTCTTTAACTATGAAGACAATGAATTTACAAGAAGTTCTGATTTGCTAAATGAATTACCAAAACTAATAGGCCAGTGTGACTATTTTTTTTTTTTAAGTTTCAGAAATGGCGACAAAATGTCATTATCATTTAGGAACTGGAAGCTAGTAGATCATTTACTTTAAATGGAATCCCAGAAAAAAATGGATATTTAAAAGACTGACAATCATACGATATGTTGTTTACAGTGAAGTTTGTTTTGCTACATTAGTTTCTGAAGTGCAACTGAAGCCTCCCATAAATGAAACTCTTACCTTGATTGTCAGGCTGATATGAATCTTTGTTTCTGAATCTTTAAATACTTGTTACATTAAATTACTTTACCACAACATAGCACAGAACAGGCCTTGCTAGAAACCACACAGTATGTATGAAATGCCTGCAGTATGTTACAACAGATGATGCATTAGCAGCACAAAGGGACTGTTGACTGTTTCATGCAGGCAGCAAATAATGGCATACATTATCAAAATGAGAGTACCTTTTGATAAACATTGTAAAGTTCGCCGACATGACAAAATAACATTTACATAAGAAACAAAACTACAAATGAGCAGTGCTTCTTCAAACCTTTAGGCACAACAAAGCAGTTAGTGTTACCAGTCGTTAGTTGATTAAGACCACATATTACCACTACAACAAGCAGTTAGCCAATGTACTACCTACAAGATGCTAGATGGAACCTAGCTGGCTGGCCAACCACTAAATAATACAACAGAGGGACAATGGTTTGATGTCCCGTTCCGACAATATGGTGAAGAATCAAACAGTGGTAGCTAGTTATTGGATCTATCAGCACCAGGCATAGCCTCCGAAGGAGGACTTCAGTGTGATCTCTCACAGCTGATCTGGCACACATCACTAAGCTAACAGTTGTTGCTGGCAAAACTTTCTTTGGGAAGTTATAGGGAAGGTTATTTAATTGGCTTTACAGTGTTTGGCTCATGAGCCTAGGCCACAGACATGGGCTAGCAGAAGGATCAAGTGTCCCAGTATTGAAAGGCAGTGACTCCTGCTGCAGTTCTGCCACATGGCTAACCACAGGTGGTGAGAAAACAGAGCTTACAGGAAGAAAAGGATGCAAACAGGATGCCTCAGTCATCTGATGCAGAGATGCACCATTCTGACAACATGGAAGGGACAAGGGAGGAGTAAATAGGGGAAACTAGGTCATATCATGGATGGTGCTGCCAACTCCCATCTGGTACAACCATTTATAGCTGTCCCTAAATCATGGCTCCTCTTGTCCCAAAACCATACCTTGACTTTCATTACGGACAAGGCCATGGAGCTGTAGACTGACCCCAACAGAAGCTCTCACTGTTGAGAACCTTGGGTCTTTCCAGGAAGGGGATAACTCTCTGGGGGGCATCTGGAACACAGGAGTAGAGACCAAAGAGGTAAGGTGTTGGACCCCTCTAACAACGATGATATGGGATGGACTGTAGATCGCCAAAGAGAATTTGAGTAGACAGTCAAAGAGAATCTAAGAGGCTGAGTGGCACACAGTATAAAGAGATGGAGAAAACTAACCATTTTACAAGCGACTTTTACTTAACACTTTTACTGGGATATGCATCATGGGTGAGGAAGCTGCTCGCCTGTGTGACTGATTTATAACTACTGGCACAACTGCGGTTTTGCCAAGGGGGAAGAAAATAAAAATAACAGGCAGAGGGAAGAGGGAAAAAAAGAACATACGATAACATAGAACATAAAACAGCAAAGAGACTGCAGAATTCAACAACACAATGAACACTGTGGAAGACTGGCAGAGCAAAGGTCAGATTTAGACTACTTCAACAAGAATACACAAGCAAAAGACATGAAAACTGTATGTTTTGGGGCACTTTATAAAATACAGTCAGTACTAAGGCCCTAATTTAAATAGATTTGCAGCTGCTGGGATACTGGCGATTAACCCACAACACTGCATAAAATGGCTGCTTATCTGAGTAGCAATATTCCCAGTCTGAGTACCTAAATCCTACAGTGAGAGATGATTCTACTCGTGTACTTAGGATGGCTTTAACTGTCCACCGTGAACTATGCTAAGGGCCCCCCTTAAATGGCCACTTTGTCCACTAATGAAACATCTAATCATCAATCCAGTGATCAAATAATTTCCAATATAATTTTGTGTCCTTTCTAAAATTCAGTTTGTTTCTCAGATTGCCATACCAGCCATCTAATGAGATAATGAAGGGGTTATATAGAAATTCTGTGGAAGTTTACCCAACATACTGGTGACCATACTGACAATGGGAAACTCTTGTAACAGTTTTGATATATGGTCCGTTACCATCATCATGTGTATAGTTTAAATGCACATTATCTGCTTCTCCCAAGAAAAAGAAGAAAAAAAACTGTCAACTAAGGCAATAATCTTTGTTGTTGTTGTTACAGTAAGCCTTCCTCTGGAAATCCTAACACCTCTCATTTGGTTTCCAGATTTATTGTGCAGAATTCTGTACTGCATTTGTTTCCTTCACAGTACATTAGTTTGTCTGGTGGGGTTGGAGTAATGCAAGTCTAGTTTTTAAACAGGACAGGATATTACTTACAACTGGCAGTTGCTTGTAATGTTCCCGTTTGCAGAAATGACAGTCATACCTCCGAAAGACCCATATTTAATTGTACCTGAATACAATTTTGTGAAGAACTGTATACAATTGGTTACATATGATTCTAACCAATTGTCATACCCATGTATAATGGGATTTTTGGAATGTTTAAAAAATGTCTGCTGGTATTTTCTTTTGTTGCCTTCCCTCCACTCTACCAACCCCTTCACACACATACCAAGTATTACATGCACCCCTACCAAATAACCCCATCAATATGTGGCTCACAGATCCTCAGGTCTGTACATTTGGTTTTAGAACACTTCTATTTTAAGTCTTTTTTTTGTTTGTTGTCGTTTTGTTTGTTCATTTTTAATAAAGCAACCAGTTATTTTATAAAATAAAATATGGGCAATAGTGTAAATTCTCATCTTCCACCCCCTTTCCTGTTTCTCTGCACTTACTCTTTTGGGGAATACATCACCTGCCAGCACCTGGCATTGTGCCAGGAGCTGACATGATCTCTCAAAATCACCCACAGCCCAATTCCCTCCACCAAAGTTCCCAAAATGACTTGTATGTGAAAGTGCCCCTCCCAGACCACAAGCCTTGACTGGGCAGGGGGGAATTCAATTTACTTCTGGCTAGCCCTGTCACCCCCTCCCTAACACAAAGTGTCTATCTGCTACCCAATGCATACAGTCATCTGACGTTAATGACAGGGTCGGGAGGTGCATACGACCAGCAAAGGGGAGGAACGGAGCAGTCTGCATCACTGATGACACCGGGTCACCCAGGACCCTACCACCAAGCTAAAGAAGCAGGTGGACCTGCAGTGGGTGGGGATGGAATTTCATGTGGTCACTCACAACATCCAAACCCACTCTTGAGCCACAGCAGGAGGTGTTAATGCAATGGAGAGAGCAAAGCCGCCGCGGCCCCCCCCCAAAACCTGGAGTTAAAGAGCACAGGAAATCATTTCTAATTGGCAGCTGTTTATAAAGTTCTTATTCTCAGAAGCGATATGTATTCCCCTAAATTATCCATATTTAACTGTACCTAAATGAAAAGTGATAAGAAAAACCGTATAGTGTATAGTAAAGCATTGTTCTGTATAGAATTCCATCCCTTTCAAAATGCTGTTGTACCACAGTTCAAAGGTCATGGAATGTGACTGTAGCCTTCTGTGGTACAACAGCATTCTGGAACCTCTAGAGACTGCACAAGTCAGTTTTGTTCTGAAAGACAAAGAACTGCTGTGTGCACATTTCACACAATACTAAACACTATAAATTTACAGGAAGAGCAACTTTATGCACAACTAGTGTGTTCTGCCACCTCGGGGTTCTGATTCCCATTAACCTCTCGAGCTTTGCTGTCGAGGTCAGAGGGAAACAGAACCCCTCTGTGGCAGAACACACTGGTTGTGCATAGTTGCCCATCCAGTATTCTCTATATTTTTTTTTTTGTTTTGTTTTCATGGGCATCATTCTGTTACAGTTCTCCTTGTGGAACCAGTAATTTGGAGTTTTAACATCACCATTTGTGCACAGAAGGCTAAGCACAGTTCTAATAGGCCAACAGCTCAGAATTGGCATTCTCTACACAAACCATGACGTAATAAAAACTCCAAACAAATTGCTGGTTCCATGAAGAGAACTGTAACAGAACGCTGCCCATAAAAACAAAACAATGCAAAATACAGTTTTTCATTTTTTTTAATAATGGTTTTATTTTGTAATTCATAGCACATTCATAAGACATATTAGAAATACATGATTACAATTCATAATTCGTTAAGCGTCTAAATATACTCAAAAATCCCCCCTCCCCCTTAGGATGGAAATATATTGCCTGGGTTCTGAGCTTAATACATAGCTTAGTTAAAATAAAGGTAAGTGTAAGTATCTCTTATTACAAATACATATTATTGGTGCACTTTCAAACTATAACATCCCCTATAATATCAACAGAGGCATAATATTTTCTTGTATTTCTCTCCAATTGGAACCCTCTGGATTATCCCAGTCTGGATCCAGATTGTATAGTAATTTTTTAAACTGTATTGTTTCGTTACAATGAACCACTTACAATGATTACATTTTGCTACGGTTTTCTCCTTCCAGTTCTCTAACATAAGGAGTTTAACTGCCATTTTTGCCAATGCCACTGTTTTAGTTTGTACCTTATTCAAATGAGTATCAATGAAATTATTGAATAAGAATACATCTGGATCCAGAGGTCAATCAAATCCCATGATTTCATACAATGTTGTAGTCATAGAGATCCACCATTCTTTACTATTGGGACAATCCCACAAACAAAGAAGTAAAGTGGCTCTTCGCCACAATTGTGTCAACACAATTCAGAATAATTGTATCCATTTTAGCTATATTTACAGGGGTAAAATATGCCCGATCCAATATTGTCCTTTGTATTGATTTGTTTTTTGACGAGGCATATATTTTATTCCCTAGATTTTGAAGGGATTCCCATTGTTGGTGTGTTAGTTTTTTACTTATTTTTTTATTCCATCTATTGTTCGCTTTATGTATGGAGTCTTTGTATCTAGCTGCTACATATAGAATAATGGATGGGGAAGGGTTTGATATGAGAATTTAATGCACACCAGAGTTGTGGGATGCTACATAAACCCTGAGGGCGAAGCCCGAGGGGTTTATCAAAGATCCCACAACGAGGGTGTGCATTAAATTCTCATATGAAACACCTTCCCCATCTTTTATTTTTTATAATAACAGACCAGCAATTTTTCTCCAGCAGTTTGTGAGACTGTTTGGCCCTGCCCACATACAGAATGTTGGCCAATGAGGCAGCAGCATAGTTTGACTGGCATGGCTCATGAATGTCATAACAACCAGCTGGTTGTTATGGAAAATATCAACCTGGTCAGTACACTGAGAGAAATTGCTGATCAGTTATTATAAGTTTATCAATTCTAGACAGTGCTTTGTTTGGACCTTTATTGAAAATTATCATTTGCTGTTTCAACATAATTGAACTTTCTATATTTTTTGGAATTTATTATATAAAGTATAATACTGTAGATGGTTCCAGCTTTTATGTTGCATTTTCATAATAAATTTATCAAATGATAGACATTGATTATTCTTCCTACGCCCCTGATCGGGCTGCCTTTACTTGCCCCTGAGGCGCCGTGGCTGAGAAGCCAGCCGGCCGTGCGCCCATCACCTGCTGCCATGGAGCTCCCTTTCCTCGGCTTCCTATGCCCCTGATCGGGCTGTCTTCACTTGCCCCTAAGGCGCCACAGCCGAGAAGCCAGCCGGCCATGCGCCCATCACCTGCCGCCATGGAGCTCCCTTTCCTCGGCTTCCTACACCCCTGATCGGGCTGCCTTCACTTGCCCCTGAGCACCGCGGCTGAGAAGTCAGCCGGCCGTGTGCCCATCACCTGCCGCCAGGGAGCTCCCTTTCCTCGGGTAAGTCAGTGCTCAGGCTCGGTACCTCTCCTGGAGCTGCTATTGGACAATAACTCCACAGCTCTCCCGTGATTGGCTGCTGAGACCGACGGCTTTGCCTTTGATTGGCTGCCTCAGACTCTGCTCCCGTTTTCAAATAATGCCTTTTGCTTTGGGCACCTATGGCCCGCTTGCTCTCTCTAAGCTGTGCAAGGATTTTCAACCGAAAACTGTGATTGCTGACTGTTTGAGTTTACAAGAACTGTAGTTTCAGCCAACTGTTTTTTTGGGTCTGTTCTAATGATAGAGATATGTACAGCTGCTGTTAACCTTCTCCCTTCTGTTTCTCTAAATCTCCTGCTACCTTTTGCTTTAACCCTCTGTCCCCCCCACTCTTAAAAGCTATCTTTCCTCTTCTCGTTACAGTCCTGAACTAAGCGGCACCGCATTAATTTTGCATCGCTGTCTGCCCCCACCCCCCGCCTTTGTCCTCCTCCTCCTCCTAGCTTACTACTCGCACCTCCGCCCCCCCGATTTAACTACTGTGCCACTCAAGCTTCTTTTGTTCCCACCGACTATCTAATGCCTAACCCATCTCTCTCTTCCAGCTTCCTACACCCATGATCGGGCTGCCTTCACTTGCTCCTGAGGCGCCGCAGCTGAGAAGCCAGCCGGCTGTGCGCCCATCACCTGCCGCCACGGAGCTCCCTTTTCTCGGGTAAGACCGTGCTCAGGCTCAGTACCTCTCCTGAAGCCGCTATTGGACAACAACTCCATGGCTCTCCCGTGATTGGCTGCTGAGACCGACGGCTTTGCCTTTGATTGGCTGCCTCAGACTCTGCTCCCGTTTTCAAATTCTGCCTTTTGCTTTGGTCGCCTACAGCCCGCTCGCTCGCTCTCTCTAAGCTGCGCAAGGATTTTCTTCCCAAACCTCCCGCCCAGACCCTGGTCTCTATTAAATGCTCTCACCCTGAGAGCCAGGCCAACCCCCCCTTCCAGCTTATTGGTCCTAACACTCCAGGCACACCCACAGCCTAGTCACCACCCTTAAACAATCCAACCCTAAGTAGCTGATTTTTATCTGCCTAAGCACCTTGCAAGTTCTGCCTCCTTCTAGTAACTGTTGCAATTCTTGCACTTGCTACCAGTAAAAGGAAATATCCCAAGCTAAAAATGCATTTTGCTCCCATCCTCCGCCACTGCTGCCTCATACTACTAAGTTATGTTCCACCCGAAATATTGGTCCGCATTTTGGACAAGGGCCAGAACCCCTCCTTCATCACCCACCAAGACATAACCCCTTCCCTAGTTCATGGCATCTTACATCAGGGACATCTCCACTATGGTCATGCCCCCCCCCCCCCCAAAACCAGGCCTTAACTAAAGAACATGTGCGAATGCCACAGACATCGTCTGCCATCTCAGTTCTCTATGTTCTATCATTAGCAAATTGCAACCCTGCCCATAAGGCAGCTACCACTAAGCCAACATACGTCAGAAGGAGCAAAAAAAGACTATTTAGCAGGCTAAGCTATTACCTTAAAAAACTACTGCTACTTCTCCTACTTTGCTCAGGAAATGTCGAAACAAACCCAGGCCCACCTATTGCTCTCCCTCAATATAAAGGGATTAGCTTACTCCATATTAATGTCTGTAGCTTACTGAAGAAGACTGACTCGATACAGACCTGGGCATTACACGCATCACCCGATTTCTTCATGATAACAGAATCCTGGCTCACACCTTCGACCCCGGACAAATCTATCAACAAACCTGGATATATAATCTACCACTGCGATAGACCTACTAGAGGAGGAGGAGGAGGAGTTGCAATATATGTTAAGAGCAAATTCAAAATCACAGTCTTTAATTGTACCTCAAAGGCTAAAGAATTTGAGTGTCTAGCCCTAAAATTATCACTCTCCAGCGAGAAATCACTCCTTATGGCAGCATGCTACCGACCGGCACAGCACTCTTGCCACACCTTCAATACCTGCTTGACACAGCTAATGATGAGTGCATTATAATGGGGGATTTCAATCAAAACTGGAATGATGACAGTTCTAAGAAACTGAAGGAGCTATGTGATGCTAATGGCCTGTTGCAAATGATGACTGCAATCACCAGACCTAACAGAAAAAACCCAGAGTGCAGCACTCTTCTGGACCTTATGCTAGTGAGCAAACCTCGCAACATCTCGCATACTGGAGTATTCTTCAACGATGTAAGCGACCACTGCACTACTGCCTGTATCAGACATTCTCCCCAAACAAAACCGGCCTTCAAATTTAATCTGAAAAGATGCTTGAAAAAGTTCTGCCTCAACACTTTCCTGAAAGACCTAAGCAGCATTCGATGGCAGGAATTCTATCTGGCACCTACCTTTAATGAGGCGTTTAACATCTTTCACAACCTCTTATTGGGGCTTATAAACAAACATGCCCCAATGAGATTGATCAAATCAAAAAAAAACCCGGATGGTTCTCTCCCACCCTGAAGAAAGCACTTAGGGACAGGGACTACTGGTGGAAAAAGGCGAGGATATCCCACTTGGAGGCCAACTGGCTAGCATTTCGCATCTCTAGGAATGCTTGTACCAAGCTAATTAGATCAGAAAAAGCTAGATACTTCCGAAAAGAGCTAGAATACAATAAAAACAATTCAGCCAAATTTTGGAACATCCTCAAAGAGGTTGAAGGACAACCTACTATCACACATCTCCCAAACAAAATAGTGTCTGTGGGAACCACCTACACAGACAAAGCTGATACACTAGAGAAATTTAACGATCACTTTGCCACTGCAAGGCTTGCCTTTGACACCTCACCTATCAGCAAACTTAACTCGGCAGGAGACCCCACTGTTGACCCTACTGATAACCACAACTATAATCAACTGCATCCCTCCCCTTTCAGCTTCCACACAATTACGTTCAAACAAGTTGATGACCTCCTCCTTTCCCTGGATACTAAAAAGAGTGCTGATGCTGACAATATAGAACCTTATTTCCTAAACCTTGGCCATACTTACCTGACCGCCCCCATTACCCATTTATTCAATACTTCCTTAACTCAGGGCGAGTTACCTGTATCGTGGAAAACTGCCCACATCCTACCCTGATTCAAGTCCGGGGATCCAAGTGATCTGAACACTTACTGACCTATCTCTATACTATCCGTCCTCTCTAAATTACTGGAAACAATTGTCAACGTCCAACTAAGGGAACATCTGGACTCTCAAAAGTTGCTAAACCCAGCTCAATCCGGTTTCAGAGCCAAACACAGCACAATGTCGGCTCTTGCAAAAGTGACCACTGACTGGCAAATGGCCTTGGATTCTAAGAAACATGTATTTGCCCTCTTCCTTGATCTAAGTAAGGCCTTCAATACGGTGGATCATACCTTCATGCTTTCTGCACTAATATCGGACTTGATAGCTCTGCCATTAAATGGTTTACCAAGTACCTGACCAATAGACTACAACAAGACAAAACAATAGGCGGCTTGTCACCACAAAAATCCCTTTTAAGAGGAGTACCCCAAGGTTCCATCCTTGGCCCTATCCTCTTTGCAATATACATCAATAATCTGGACTCGCAGCTGTGTTCAGCCAAGATGCCCTTATTTGCAGATGATACTGTACTTTACACCACAAATTCATCTTTGGAATTGGCCCATGAGTACTTACAGCAAGACTTCACCACCCTCCAATACAACCTCATCACTTAAACTCCTCAATGCTAAAAAGACAAACTATGATTCTCTCGCCAAAGTCCACTCTTGGATATACACATATCCCATAGATCCGAACACTTTTAGACGAACCACTGGAAGTAGTAGATACCTTTAAATACCTAGGGTTCTGGCTGGACAATAAACTCAACTTTCAGTGCCACATAAATGAGATCTCAAAGAAACTAAGACAGCGTTTAGGTTTATTCTATAGCATTAAACATTTACTTACGCTAATAGCTAAAAGTCGACTAGTACAATCCACATTCCTCCCGGTACTGAACTACGCTGACTTTCTCTACAGTCACAGCCCCTTAACGATGCTTAACAAACTTGACACCCTTTATCACCGGGCCTTACGATTTATCCATAATCTATCCCGTGGTACACATCACTGTCTTCTATAACAGATGTCGGGACCTCGCTCTCATCTAGGAGAAAAAGAAATGCTCTCCTCTGGTTCCATAGAGCATTGTCTGATAACCTCCCTGCTTACATCTCGCACCTTTTCAAATGGGCAAAGGGTTCCTATGGCCTGAGGCGCGTCTCCATAATTTGCTTCAAGGTTCCTAGAGTGAAAACAAACTATGGCTCTGCAGCAATCATCTCCACACTCCCCTCACTTTGGAACACCAAGCAAAGCTCATTAAAACCATCTTCACTTCCAAGCTTGTCCAAATTCAAAGCTCTAACTATGGATTATCTGAAGGAATCATGCAACTGTTTTAGACGTCTATGATTCTTAAGACATGGCGCTGCTCCATACTCCCAAAGCCCAAGTATCTCACCCACCTTGCTTCACAAGCTACGGAAATCAGACACCCATCAGACGAGCTCTAATCTTGGTCACACCGGTATACTCCCACCACTAGCCCTTCTGGCCTCCCTTTTTTGGCTCCCTATTCCTTCACCCCCACTACTACCCCATTCTCTTAATACCACCTCACTTATTATTAGCAAGGTATGAGCTTTTACCAGCAAAGGCTAACTGGGATATAACTTTTTAGTCACTACTATTTTTTCAGGTAGTACACCCCCATTTTAGGAGTGTCAGAAACATAAAAGTTCCTGTTGATAAGGTCAAACGCCTTACTTGCATCAACTGCTTCCGCATAAAAGGTGTCATTTTCACAATCGGGTTTAGAATTTATTATTTGGATGATTGTTTGAATTTTTTATTAGCCTGCGTTAAGGTCCTGTTTTTCATGAATCCATACTGATTAGGATGTATGTAGGAATTTAAATGGTTTGAATTATGTTATTTATAATTTTTATTTATATTATATTTAATATTTATATTTAAAATTTATAATTGAGAGGGGGGACATGATAGAAACGTTTAAGTACCTCAGTGGAATCAACAAATTCCAAGAGGGTAGCATCTTTCAGAAAAAGAGACATGCAAGAACAAGGGGACTCAATTTAAAGATGGGGGTGGTTCAGGGCAATGTGGAAGTATTTTTCAGAGAGGGTAGTGGATGCATGGAACAGCCTTCCTGAGGAGATTGTGGGGTCTAAAACTGTGGGAGAATTCAAGAATACATGGGACAGACATAAGGCAATTCTTGTGGGGGGTAGGAAGAAATAGGCTGTTGGTTAACTAGGATCTGCGGCTTATCCTGTAGGTAGGGAAATGGGCAGACTAGGTGGGCCAAGCGGTCCTTATCTGCCGTCAAAGTCTAATTTTCTATGTTTGCAATAAGCTTATAATACGCATTCAAAATAGCAATCTGTTTATAATTTTTTGGAGCGTCATGCGGTTTTCCTTGCTTATGAATAAGTATTATTTTTTACATTTGCATTGATTGTGGGATTTCCGTGTTATCCGTTTCCTGTAATAATTTATTTATCATATGTTATGAACATATGAACACACGAAATTTGCCAGCAGATAAAGGCCTAGAGGTCTATCAAGTCTTTCTGAATGTGCAGATAGCACCCTTTATTTTGCAGCTGCCCTCCCTCCACCCTTCCCTAGCCCTGTCCCAGCCCCTTTTGAAGCAGTCCACTGTTCTACTGGATACCACTTCTGCCGGGTAACGATTCCACCTAGGTACCACCCTCTCTGTAAAAAAGTGTCTCCTCATCTCCCTCCTGAACCTTCCTCCCTACAGCCTCGTATCATGGCCCAGGGTGTCCCTCCCCTCCCTTACTTTGAACATCCCCTCTGTACCTGTCTTGTTTAGTCCTTTCATGTACTTAAAGGTTTCAATCATGTCCCCCCGTCCCTCCTCTCCTCTATCGAGTACATGGTCAGCTCCCTGAGCCTCCTCTCATATGGCAAGTCCCCCAGCCCCTTGATCATCTTTGTCGCCCTGCGCTGCACCCCCTCCAGTAACAATGTCCCTCTTCAGATACGGGCACCAGTACTGCACGCAGTACTCCAGATGCGGTCTAACTAATGATCTATACAGTGGCAGAATCACCTCCCCCCTCCTCGAGGAGATACCCCTTGCAATGCAACCCAGCATTTTGTTGGTCTTTGCAGCTGCCTTCCTACATTGTGCAGGGTTACATAGAAACATAGAATTTGACAGCAAATAAGGACCGCTTGGCCCACCTAGTCTGCCCATTTCCCTACCTAACAGATAAGCTGCAGATCTTAGTTAACCAACAGCCTACTTCTTCCTACCCCCCATTAGAATTGCCTTATGTCTGTCCCATGCATTCTTGAATTCCCCCTCTGTTTTTGACTCTACGACCTCCTCAGGAAGGCTGTTCCATGTATCCACAACCCTCTCTGTGAAGAAATACTTCCTCGCATTACCTCTGAACCACCCCCTTCTTCAAATTTTGCCTCCTTGTTTTTGCACATCTCTTTTTCTGAAAGATGCTACCCTCTTGGACTTTGTTGATTCCTTTGAGGTATTTGAAAGTTTATATCATGTCCCCCCTCTCCCTCCTTTCCTCGAGGCTATACATCTTTAGTTTCTTTAGTCTTTCTTCATATGTCTTCTGATGCAGACCCTGCATCATTTTGGTTCTCCTCTCTGATGGCCTCCACCTGTCTATGTCTTTCGGAGATGGGGTCTCAGAACTGTACAGTACTCCAGATGTGGTCTTACCAACTGTCAGTTCAGAGGGCCAACAACTTTCTGTTTTCTACTGGTGATGCCTCTCCCTATGCATCCCAGTATCCCCCCAGCCCTCTTTACTGCCTTCTCACATTGCTGGCCCACCTTTAGGTAATCTGATATGAGTACCCCCCAGGTTCCTTTCCACTTTTGTTGTTGTCAGTATCTCACCCCCCATTTTGTACTCTTGCCCTGGGTTTTTGTTTCCCAGGTGCATTACTTTGCACTTCTTTGCTTTGAATCTAAGCTGCCATACATTTGACCATTCCTCCAACCTTGCCAAGTCCCTTCTCATCCTTTCCACCCCACCTTGTGTATCAACCCTGTTGCAGATCTTTGTGTCATCTGCAAACAGACATACTTTCCCTTCCAGTCCCTCTGCAATGTCACTTATGAAGGCATTAAAAAGGAACAGCCCCAGTACTGAACCCTGCGGTACCCCACTAGTAACTCTCCTTTCTTCACTGTGGACCCCATTTACTATTACCCACTGTGTCCTGTTGTCCAACCAGCATTTTACCCAGGCTACCACCCTGGGACCCACTCCCGGGCTGGCTAATTTGTTTATTAATCTTGTGTGTGGGACTGTGTCAAATGCCTTGCTAAAGTGTAGGTAGGCCATGTCCACAGCCCCTCTCTGGTCTACTGCTTTGGTCACCCAGTCAAAGAAATCAATTAGATTTGTCTGACATGACCTTCCTGCTGTAAATCCATGCTGCCTTGGGTCCTGTGCCCCACTGGCCTCTAGGTACTCAACAATTCTTTCCTTCAGAAGTGATTTCATAATTTTCCCTACCACTGAGGTCAAACTGACAGGTCTGTAGTTTCCTGCCTTTGTCTTGCTCCCACTTTTGTGAAGGGGAATCACATCTGCCCTCCACCAGTCCTCAGGTACCACACCATCCTCCCAAGATTTATTAAAAAGGGTAGTCAGTGAGTGGTGTTACTAGTTCTTCCCTTAGTTCTTTTAGAATTCTGGGGTGAATCCCATCAGGCCCCATTGCTTTATCCACCTTCAGTTTTAAGAGTTCTTTCCGAACCCTTTCTTCTGTGAAAGGACTAATATCAATCCCCCTATCCAGAGTGCTTCTGTTGATAGGATTAGGTATTTCCTTGCTCTTCCATTGTGAATACTGAGCAGAAGTATTCGTTTGGTATCCCTGCTTTTTCACTGTCACTCTGTGCCCAACCACCTTCCTCTTCGTTCAGCCTCAGTATCCCTGCCTTAGTCTTTCTTTGCTCCCTAATGTACCTATTAAAGGTTTTATCCCCCTTCTTAACCGAGTTGGCTATCTTTTCCTCGGTTTGGGCCTTTGCTATTCTGACTGCCTTACCCGCTTCCTTCTGTTTTAACTGGTACAGTTCTCTGTCCTGCTCCTTCTGTATTTCCTTATATTTCCTGAATGCTATGTTTTCTCCCTTACCTTCCCTGCCACTTCTTTTGAGAACCATAGCGGTTTTTTCTTTCATTTTGATTTGTTTATTTGCGTCACACAAAGGCTTGTTGCCTCTGTGATGGCGGTTTTGATATTTCCCCATTGTTGCTCCACCCCACCTTCTTGCCTGTTTGTTAGTGCTTTTCTGAGGCACTCTCCCATTTTGACAAAATCAGCCCTCCTGAAGTCCAGTACCTTCACTTTTGTGTGGCTTGATTCTATAGCTAAGTTTATCGTGAACCACACCATTTGGTGGTTGCTTGTTGCCAGATGGCTACCCACTTCAAGATCAGAGATCCTCTCTCCATCCCCATTTGAGAATACCAGGTCTAAGATTGCTCTCTCCCGAGTGGGTTCCAAAACTAGCTGTCTGAGACATGCCCCCTGTAGGGCATCGAGAATGGCGCTGCTCTTGGATGTGGCTGCTGCAAAGGTGCTCCAGTCAACATCTGGTATATTCAGGTCCCCCATTAGCAATATCTCCCCTTTCTCTGCCATCCCAAGGATGCCTTCTATCATTTCCTTGTCCATTTCCTCCCTGAGATGGGGGTCTGTATATAACCCCTGTGCGGATTGTGGAGCCATTTCCAGTCTCCAGGGTAATCCACAGTGCCTCCTCTTCTCCTTGTTTCCCTTTAGCTCTGTTGCTTTGATCCCTTCCCTTACATAGAGAGCTACTCCTCCTCCTCCTCCTCCTCTTCTTCCCGCCCTGTCCCTCCTGTAGGTTGTGTACCCTGGTATGTTGACATCCCAGTCATGGTTCTCTGTGTACCATGTCTCTGTGACTACCACAATATCCAGACATCCCTCTTCCATCAAAGCCACCATTTCAGGGAGCTTTTTACCTAGACTATGGGCATTGGTACTCATTACCTTCCATTTTTTATGGCTTTATTTCTTTTTGCCCTTTCCTGTCCCTACTGCCTTTGTTTTTCTCCATTTACCCTGCCCTTCTCCCTATCGACTGCTCTATCTTGGTGTTTACCTCACTAATTACCCTGATTTTTTTTTTGGGGGGGGGCTAGGATTTCCCTTCTCTTCAGTGCCTCCCCCCTTGGCTAGTTTAAATGCTTGCCATTGAGGCATTTAAACCTATCACCTAGGATCCTGGTTCCCCTCCAGGATAGATGCAGACCATTGCGCCTGTATAGGCCTGCATCCCTCCAGGTGGAGCCCCAGTCCCCAATGAAGCCAAATCCCTGAGTTCTGCACCAGCTTTTCAACTGGTCATTGAATCCCATGGTGCAGAGTGCCCTAGCCTCATCCATGCCATAGACAGGTAGCACTTCCGAGAAAGTTACCGTGTGTGCTACTTGTCTAAGGTCCCTCCCCAACTCCACAAACTCCTGTTGCACTGCTCTGATCCCATTCTCAGCCAGGTCATTCATCCCTAGGTGGATAATGACATCCAGCTCCCTCCCCCTTGCCGCTGCTCCCACAATCCTGAGGATTCGTTTCCTGTCCCTCCAAGCCTTGGCGCTGGGCAGGCACCTTACCTCCCTTTCCCTCCCTCCCCAGTTCTACCCCTAACAATTGAGAACATCCTCTTTCTGGAGTTCAGCAAGGCATTTGATTCGGTACCCCACAGTGGCCTGCTGGCTAAGCTGAAGGAAATGAGGGTAGGGGGACAGTTGTCAAGATGGATAGGAAACTGACTCTCTGAGCATACTTAGAAGGTGGTGGTTGGAGGGTTAGCCTCATTCCCAAGGTGGCTTACTAGTGGGGTTCACCAGGGGTCAGTGCTGGGACCACTACTGTTCAACGCCTATGTCTCAGACATCAGGAAGGGGATCAGGAGTGAGATGAGTCTCTCTGCAGATGACTCAAAGCTGGGTGCAGTGGTGGATGAGGAGGAGGGGAGGGTGGCCTTGCAGGAGGACCTGGAGGCTCTGGAAAGGTGGTCGGGAAAATGTAAACTAAAATTCAATACGGGGAAGTGCAAGGTTCTGCACCTGGGAGTCAGAAATCCAGGCCAGGGGTATACCCTGGGAGAAGACATGATTCAAGTCATGGAGGGTGAAAGGGACCTGAGGTAGTGGTAGATGTCAAAATGAACAACTCAGAGACCTGTAGGAGGGCAGCGGCAAGGGTAAATAGGATGCTGGGATGCATTGCCAGGGGGATTACCTCCAGAAAGGCAGACGTGATCCTTTCACTGTACAACTGCTTGGTTAGGCCACACCTCGAGTACTGTGTGCAGTTTTGGACACCACATTTAAAGAGGGACATTACACTCCTAATGAGCACCCCCAGATCCTTCTCCTCCTCTGTCTTGGCTAGCTGCACTCCCCCCAGCTGGTAACTCCTCCTTGGGTTAACCCCAAAATGCAGCACCTTGCACTTTTTGGCATTAAACCCCAGTTGCCAGGGGTCTGACCAGGTTTCCAGCTTTTCCAGATCATCCTGCAACCCCTGCCATCCCCCTAGGTCGTCCACCACTGCTCCCATCTTGGTGTCGTCAGCAAACAGACTGATCTTGCTCTTGATGTCCAATGATATGTCTGCAATGAATATCCCAAACAACACTGGTCCCAACACTGAGCCCTGTGGAACACCGCTCATCACTACCCTTGGGGATGAGAGAGCCCAGCCCACCACCACCCTCTGTTGCCTTCCCTGAAGCCAGTTCCCTACACATCTCACCATGGTGCTAACTGCTTGATAAATATATGATAGAATTCATCTGTGAGGCCATCAAGGCCTGGATTTTTTCCCTTGGTAAATTTTTTACTTCATATATTTCTTGTTGATCTCGTGGGAAAAATGAAAAGGGCTTAGGATTGATATTTGCTTTGTTCATAAATTCAGTCACTAATTCAGGATCTGGATTAAAATTATTTTGATATGTTGCTGTGTAATACTCCATAAAGCATTTTGCAATACCTTCATCAGAACTCTGTATGTTACTTTGTGTGTCTTTAATAGCTGTTTAGATTTTTTTGTTTCTTGGTTCTTAATAAATTTGCCAATAATTTCCCAGATTTATCAGCATGAATGTGTCTGGACTTTTTAATATTCTTTGCTAATATTACAGTTTCATTATGAATTTGTTGTTTTTTATTTCTAAGTTCATACCATTCTTTTTCATATTTATTGTGATCTAATAAAATTAAGTTTTTGTAGTCTGGTATTAAGTTCTTCGTTATTTTTGTTTCTTGTCTTTTTTTATTTGACAGGATATTATTATCCCTCTTAAAGTAGCCTTAAAGGCGTCCCACAATGACAAGATTGTACACTGGCCAGAGTAATTAAAATACCAATATTCACTTATGGTGTGTTTTATTAAATGTGTAAAATGTTCATCTACCAATAAATTGTTACTAAAAGACCATGAATATGAAAATTATCTTTGATAATATTTAATATTTAATATGATGCTTATCGCAGCATGGTATGGCATTATTGTATCCGTTTCTTTTGTTTTTTTGTATAAGATTTTTAGAGATAAAAATGCTGTCTATTTTTGTGAATATTTTTTGTTTTTTGTCAAAATGGGAGTAACATCGTGTGGTAGGGTGGTAATTTCACCATGCATCAAGGAGTAATTCTAAATTTAAAAAGTTGTTTCAAATTTTAGAGATATATTTATTCCCTTGTGTTGGAGGGGTTTACCTAGTAGTGGGTTTTGTAAAACATTATAATCTCCAGCTAATATTATATTATTATTTTGTAATTTTTGGATCCCTTCTGATATTTTAGCTAAAAAGGATTGATAGTGTTCAAAAGGGGCATATACTGAACCAAGGGTTATCTTTTGGTTATCAATCAATCAAAATCAAAACTTTATTTTTATAGCGCCTTTCCAAACCAAGGCGCTGTACAAAAGATAAAAACAACCAATAAAGACAAAACAGTAAATTAATATCTGTATTCTGGAAAGGCTAGGCTAAATAGATACGTTTTTAATTAAATTTTAAACCTATCCACGGTTAGGCACTCTCTCAACCGACGAGGTAGAGAATTCCACAGGGCTGGAGCTGCAAAGGAAAAGGATCGAGAGCCAGATGTCTCTAATCGAACCCTGGGAATCTCTAGCAATCCTTCGTCGGTGGAATGGAGCTGACGGAGGGGGCGGTGGGGGATCAGGAGATCTATCAGGTAGCCGGGTCCCTGATCATGTAGGGCTCTGAAGGTTAGCAAGCCAACCTTAAGGTGATCCGCCACTTCCAGACAGAGCAGCCAGTGCAGACCCCTTGAGGAGCACAAATGTCATGACTGGTCCACAAGTCCCAGTCAAAAGCCTGGCTGCCACGTTCTGCACCAGCTGCAGGTGGCAGATATCAACCCCTGAAAGCCCTAGGTAGAGGGAACTGCAGTAATCAAGATGAGAGGTGACAAAGGCATGGGCCAATATTGGAAGATCATCCGGAGGAACTAGGTGTTTAACCCGGGTGATATTCCTAAGATGATAAAAGAATGATTTGACGACTGCTGACACCTGAGATTTTAAGGTCAGACCATCGTCAAAAATAACGCTCAGGTTTCGCACCCAGTCTGAGGTGGTGAGCTGTGTATCACCAAGCAACAGGCCTGATGGATATCCAGCCCCCAAACCTGCCCCCAGACGACCAAGGTCCACTACCAGCACTTCAGTCTTATCTGGATTTAGTTTCAGCCAACTGGAACTCATCCAAGTTCTGATTTCAGTAAGGCAGTTATTTAGCACAGAGAGTGCATCATTTTGACCGGGCAGAAAGGACATATACAGCTGAGTATCATCTGCGCAGCAGTGAAAACTCAGACTGTATCGCCTGATGATATCTCCCAATGGCAGCATATACACTACAAACATCATTTATTATAATATTAATCATAATTCTCCCTTCATTGTCACAGTACTGGTCCACTATTTTACCGTAAATACCCTTCCTTATAATTACTGCTACTCCTCGGCTTCTTTTCATCCGTGTACTGAAAGCATCTATCCATTTTCTTTTTAATTTTAATAATTCCGATGGTATCAAATGAGTCTCTTGTAGACATATAATGTGTGCCTTGGATTTTTTTTAAAGGTTAGCAGTCTTGCTCTCTTAACCGGGGAGTTTATTCCATTTATATTTAGCGATATACTTTTAATATTGTTGGGGTCCATCGTTTAATTTTGTAATGACCATACGCATCAATGTGGTACCAGGCTTTTTGAACCTCTTAAAATGTTTAAAAAATAACTTGAATTTAACTCTTGTGTTTGCTTGACTTTTTGCAAGACACATCCAGCTTGTTGTAATTTACATAGTCTCTTAAAACTATCCCATTTTCTCAGCTGTATTTATTGTCATAACATTCCCTTCCCCACTCCCACTTCCTCCATTAGACAACATGTTATTGGTATCGAGCATACCCTTTGCTTGTGTCCCATAACAGGAACTCTCTCCTTCCCTCCATCCCTTCCCGCTCCCCTCTCTTCATATCCATCTATTCGTGCTTAACATCTTTCTGCACAGATCTGACAAACTTAATAGGCTATCCATCCTCTTCATAAAGATCTCAAACATATTACTTGGTTATGAAAAGCAAATACAAGTTATTTAACCGATTATGTTGCGCATATAACAAAAATAAAAGTATACATTATTATCTGACTCAATACCAATAAAGATATTCTCAAGTCTCTACCTGCCTCATACCCTGCTCCCCCTCACACTGCTCTTAGAATATTTACAAGACAATATATGTAATTATATGTGCTTAATCTGAAATATATCTGGAAGTCTAATTGTTAAATCGTTTGTTGTCTCTTGGAGATTTTCACAGATATAACATTTTTCATTTATTATGACTCTCATCTTAGCTGGGAAAGTAATGGTAGCCCTATAACCATTGGCCCATAATTTGTTTCTTAATGCATCGAACTTCTTTCTAGCTTATGCTGTCTCAGGAGGGAGGTTGTTATAGATCATTATATTTGTTCCCATTAAATACATTTTCTTTTTTTTTGAAAACTGTACACATCAGTAAGTCCTTGTCTCCTGAGCGTAAAAATTTCAGTACAACTGGTCTTGGAGGTGCTGCCTCAGTTTGTTAGCACTCAACCCGCAGTGCATTCTGTCAATTTCAGATGTCTGAACATCCATGAAGGCCACAGCTATCAGATTAAATGTTTCTTTAAGAGGTCTACTACTGTCCCAAGCCCCAGGTACTCCCAGAATGCGTATATTTTTCCTCCGTGCTTGTAGTTCATGATCAATGATTTTTTCCTTTTAATTCTCAGTTAGCATTTTCAAGTTTTTGCCATGGAATTGTGAATGTTTCATCTGTTAACTTGGACATAGTTTATTTTATGTTTGACATCTCGATTTTCTTTTAGAAGGTCTTGTGTCAAAGTGAAATATTTTTCCATTTTAGTTTGCTGGGTCATCATAGTTTCCATTTTTGCCACTATTGCATTCATCTGTTTAACAAGAGCCTTAGCCCGGAGGAAGGGAGAGCTTATTCAACCTCCTCACTTCTTTCCTCCTCGGACTCACTAGTAGTATTAACATCCGAGTTAGCTTCCCCTTGATAAGTGCCTTGTGAGGTATTTCGATTAATTTCCATATTTGCTGCATTAGTAAATTCTTTCCCCTCTCTGTTACTAGTTGAAATAGCTTGCAAATTATCATTGTCATAGGGTTCAGTACTTTAGGTAAGGCATCTAAATCCTGGAAGTTCTGGAAAGTTTTGCTTACCCCAGGCGGTAAAGTCGGGTTGTTATCTTCTGTGGCAGCACGGGTAGTACCGTTCGTATTTTGTTGTTGGTCTATCAGAACAGTTACTTGTTTATCGGTTGATTCAGTTCTCGGGTCATTGTTACAGTGCATTCCCAAGTGTAAAGTGTGATCTTCCATTGTAAATGTCTGTATAGGTGGGGGGATTCCAGCACACAATGATCTGTGTTATATCCTGGGCCCCATCAGACATCTTCTCTATTAGTTCTGCATCTGTACTATTTTTTTGAGCTGTTAATAATGGTGGTGGCATTCCAGCATACTCAGGTGGTGTTATAAGCTGGGCCCCATTCTTTTTTTCAGTTTGACAGTCTGTCTTCCATAAAGCTGTTCCTGCCGCTTCTGGAGATTTTTCCGTTCGGGGTTCTTCCAGTTCCTCGGAGTTGCCGGCGACATTAACTTTTATTTCTTTACTTTGTGCTAGTTGTTGAAACACTGCAAATATGCCGGGGGGGGGGGGGGGTATTTACCTTGTCCATAACAGTTCCTGGAGAGACATTTAAAGTTTTTTGCTTACTTGATGGTCCTTGAGTTTCCTGGTTGCCATTCCTGCAATCTTATGGGAGTGAGTTTTAAAGGTAGGTTAGCTGTTTTTAACTTCTTTCAGAGGCGTCATTATATAGAATGCAGAAGAGTTTAATGTATTTTTTGTTCTCTGCTTCGTAATCAGTAATGGATTCTGTCCAGTCATGCATTCCCTGATCAGGGAGTGAGAAAGCGTGGAGACCCGGAGTGTCTTGTTCGTGCAGCCTACATGGTGGTAGCTTCTACCATGTAGCTCCTCCCCTTCATGGGCATCGCTCCATGAATCTCTAAAGCATTAACCCGAAAAGTACAGTTTTTCATACTACTTTTCATTCAGGTACAGCTACACATGGATAATTTAGGGGAATGCATGCATATACCTTCTGAGAATAAGAACTTTATAAACATCTGTGAATTAGTACAAATTTCCTGTCTCCTTTAATGAGTGCTGCCTTCTCCATGGCACTCCCTTACTCCAACAGCAAAGGGAGAAAAAGGCCGGTGACACAAACCTGAGTGCAAAGCTCTAACCCCTGAGATATTGGGCAGGCAGGAAAACATGTTAATAAGGTACCCATAATCTGTGCACTGGAACCAGTCTTGTTGATAATTAAAACAGTCAACTCTGGTAGCATCCTTGTTTACATTTGAAATGTTTTTCCAGTATCCAGGAAACATCTTCAAATATTCAGATACATTTTAGATTATATTTCATTCACTTTCTGTATTCATGTCCCCCTATTCTTTGTTATTGAGGACCTTAACAAGAACAGAATCCTTCTGTCTCAGACCTCACTCATCCTCCTGCTTCACACCCTGCACAAGTCATAATCCTCCGTTTGTAACATCATAACAATTTCCACAGTAACAGATTATGATGGCACAAATAAAGCGTTATGACAGGGGTGGGGAGTGAGAAGTAGGAATTTTATATGGTGACTTTGAGGGGGATAAAAGATAATAGTTTCATGCAAGTTATCTCCTGTAATAAAGAATGCAGAAAATTAATGAAATACATTTCTTTTAAGGCACACTGAGCTCAAGCTCGTTTCCAGGTGTACCCGAGAAGCACAGGCAGGTTAAAAGGACACTACGTGTGGTGACTGTTCACAATTTGTAGGGACTGCTGATGTAGCTGTATGTTTGATTCTGATTTTTTTTCCTTTTAAAAAGTGAAAAACAGGCTGCCCACCATAATTGTGTTATCACACGAAAACATGTGTTTACATTTCTTGATCAACTCCCACTGCATCTTTCCTGAATTTAGAAACACCTCAACACAGTCCAACCACTCATTATGCAGCGGGAGTAGAGGGGACAACTTCATCATGAGTGGCTGCACTGTTTGGGGGTGTTTCTAATGTTCAGGAAGTACACAATAAGACTAATTCCAGGATGTGAAACAAAACAAGGGTTGGTTTTAACTTTATATTATCATGCATTTCAGTTCTAATAAGCAAGGAGGCAGATAAAACAACCAGCAACACCAATGAATTTTAGAGAGGGTACGCAATCATATAATGTGGATTTTTAACTAGAAATAATATGATGCAAAAAATGTTGACAGTGTCCCTTTAAATGACTTGCTCAGGGTCACAGAGTATGCAAGCGGAGGTTGTGAGATTCAACCCCAGGCCTGCTGGGTCTCCAGGTTCACAGTTTGGTGCTCTAACCTCTAGAACAGATTATACTGCCAATATAAGCTGAACTGTGTCTGAAGTTGCATTATAAAAAGTGTTCCTTCATACAATTTGTTAGTTTTTTCCCTGTGTATATTTTAGTCTGTTAACCCGTTGGCTGCTGCTGTTCTCTCTGGGACCCCCATGAAAATGAGATACTGCATATCATGAGGTTATCTAGGTCGGAATAATTTCAAATAAATGAATAAATACTGAAAGAAGCTCTTTAAAGAGCATGTGTTCCCTTTTTTTATAAACAGACAACTATTTCATTTGTGCTTTGATGCGTTAGTAATGAACTCTCGACTTTTATAATTTAGGAATGTAAAAATAAGAAGGTTTGTTTTTGAGTGTGGAGGGGGACTGAGCATGCCAGGTTTGGTTTAAGTAATGGATTCACTAATGGGGAAGAGACTCTTCTCCCTTAGACCCCGTCCACACTACACCGCTCAGACCCTGTAACGGACAGAAACCGTTACAGCCGGGGAGAAGTACAGTGTGTCCACATTGCAGCAGTGACCGGTACGAGACCGGTACCGTCAGTCCACACCTCGGAACTGGGCGATCATATCATGCGCCTAATCCCACAATGCAGCTCGTGGTTGTGCTATGGGCCCTGTAGGACCATTACTGCCCGTCCACACTACCGCCGGTAACGTTACGGTGTAACGGTTTCATAATCGTTGCTGAAACCATCCTCTGTGCTTCAGCAATGGTTACAAAACGCCTGTAATTACAGGTGTAAACTAGAAATTGTTACTGTAATCTGTTTGGGCAATTTGTTATGTTACAGAGGCGTAGTGTGGACAGGGCCTTAGATGCTCCCAATCAAAGCAAATGGGTGATCATGAGGTTATTTAGCTATAAAAGTCAACGGTAACATTCTCAGCTTGGTTATGGTAGGGACCTATTTTGGAGAAGGGGGTTACGCTGATGTGGTCACTCGCCCTGCACCACAGCTGGTATCAGCAGGAGTCAAATCTCACAATGCTCCCAAAATATTAGAATTTTGAAACATTCTATTATTTATTACTAAACACATATGCAGGAAATCAGGCTCTTTGCCCCTTAGAATTCATCCATTTCTGCCGAAATTCTTCCTCTAAAGTCAAGATCCTTTTCTGTGACATCACAACCTATCACTATGGAAATTATGATGATGTCGTATGTAGAGGACTGTGACTCTGACGCATGAAAAACTTTAGGAACCAATAAAGCTTATAAGGCCAAGAAACTGTTTTCGTGCAAAATGTCTTCAATAATAAAAAAAAAAATTGCAAGTACCAAAATTCATATTCTGATGAAGTTTTGTGCAACAGAGTTCTGCTGGTGCTTACTGTGATTTTTGTGCTGGAAATCAGAATTTTTTTTTTTCCTTTTTCCTTTCTTTTTTAATTCTTTGGTAACAGGGTAACATGCTTGTTTTCAAGGATGACCCAGGAGCACTGGGGAGATGAAGTGACTTGCTCAGAGTTGCATGGTATGCAAGTGGATGTTATAGGAATCGAACCTAGGTCTGCTGGATGTACCAAGCTCATTACTCCAACATCTAGGCTATACTGCCAGCTTTAAACAGGTTGACACCCCAGGCAGCTTAGTAAGAGACAGAAGCCCACCTTAGGGAGTTAACCATGATGTGGTCACTCAGCTTGCACCACAGATTCAGTTTGAATCTCTAGGAACTAAAAACTCCTCAAAACTGATTGGCAGCCAAGCTGAGGTATATTTAAGATGTGCATACTGTAGCTAACCTTGACTGTGATTAGAAACAGAGGCATAGAAACATAGAATTTGATAGCAGAAAAGGGCCCAGGAGCCCATCCAGTATGCCCACCCTCCCTAATTCTCCTAACTTGGCCTAGTGGTCATCCTTCTCCCTTACCCTTGGCCCCTAATGCCTTTACTATGGCCTTGTGCCTGTCCTACCTTTGTTTGACACACCCACACTGTTTTTAGTGTTCATGGATATTTCTGTATTGGGTTCATCTCATCTGGACTAGTGCAGGGAAGTGAGTGAGTGAGTGATCACCAGACATGGGAAAAGATCCTGTCTCTGTTTTTTCTCATTCTTCCTAAATGCACTTGTTCTTTGCCTTGTAGTACAAATAAAAATCGTATCACAGCTATTAGAAAACTTTTTGCTGTGGTGGCCATTAGACTATCAAACATTAAACTCAATATTTCTCTTTGCCTCTTCTTGTGAGTGCAGCGTACAACTGCAGGTTTCCCTGCAGTGAGAGACTTCCTCCACGAGACACAATCAGCTTGTACTGCCTAGCTCTGAAACTGTACCTCTGGCATTCCTCCACCCCTGGGATTATGCACTTCCAGAGCAAACACTACCTTACAGGTACTTACAGGCACCACAGCCAATTCGCAACCTGATCAGTGAGCCCAGTGTTCTGAATCAAAATACAGGAATCTTTTTTTTCTGTGATCTTTTCTGCACCCCCCCATCCAACCAGCCCCCTTCTGCCAGTCATCCCAACCAGTCACCTCAGCATCCTCCAGGATTTACCTATCCACGTCTTTCCCCAGGGCTTACCCCCACCCCGGTGGGGTCAGTGGGTTTCCCAACCCATGCCAAACAGGATCCAATGAACTGGATAGGGCCTAGATAGAGTGTGGGGTCTGCGAGTGACTGGTGTCATCCTGTCAGCCGGGGGATTCTCTGGTTATCTCTCCTGGAGGCACCGACATGCAATGCTGTCAGGCTGCATGCTTCCGCATGATGTGCGACGACAGCCACCGTACCTCTGTGCACTTCTGAAGGCCCCAGACTGCCTTACTTACTGCTTTCTTCCTAGCCTCTGCTAAGTGTCAGGTACATGCCTGACTCTGTATCCCCCCACTCCCAGAGCAGGAGAGCAGTCCCATGGATGCTTGATTCTCCTCCCCACGGCTGACCCTCTGACGTCCTGAGTTCACTTCTGAACCTGGGTCGTCAGCGCCACAACTGGTAGTGTTACCGTTGTGCTGGCGGGCCAGCTAAAATATGGGACTCTTTACAAACTAAATTAAATACAGAGAGCCACTGACACCCAATTGTGTTCATTCCTGAGCAATGTAAACACATCAGACAGTAACCACCACAGAGACAGTGTAGGGTCTTTAACGCAACAAGAATAATGTGAGTATGATGTTAGCAAAGCTCTTGTTTTAACAAAGAGGAAAATCTTACTTATGCAAAGCATGTAATTAAATGTTAAAACAAAGACTTTATTTAATAACAAAAAGCTATTAGTTCCACCAAGCAAGAGAGAGAAAGATGAGCATAACACACATACACATACACTTAACCTCACTTACCATCTTTTTGTTATTCTACTTCAACAGGTCAAGAAAGATGAAGAAAGAGAAGGCAGAAGCAGAAAAGTCAGAAAAAAGCCAAAGTGACGTCATCTCCAGTAATATTTACATTGCTGACATAACTTTTCAGTAAAATGACTATTTTTTCCAAAATAGCAGAAAATCCTGAGCATTACATCTGTACCCTATATATAACATTGTAACAGCGAAAAAAGAAATAAGAAAAGAAATGCTGCATCAGTGTGTGGGCTGCAAAGGTAAAACCGATTTGGGTTGAGAGCCAACAGAATTTTGTTATTTCTGGGCTACAAATATAACACATGGGTAATATCTTACCTTGGACATTCTGATCATTCTAATTCCCAGTCACTCACATCCTTCCACACAGAGCTGTAATCAGAGGGTATTTACCAATGTCATGTGGGATTGAAGGTACACCCTAAGTAAATGAATGGCAGCTAGGAGGGACTCTCCTCCACTAAAAAAATCAGTTAACTATTGTCAAAACTCAGATGAGCAAAGAGACCCATAACACAGAAGTAAAAAAAATGGTGATAAACATAACATTCTTATCAAAATTCCCAACACTAAACAACCTCCCGCAGAAACAATCTGCTACGTGTGATCCAACATCATTTTCTGTTACCCATGGGTACGATTACCAACACTGAATGGAAGGATAAGG
Source organism: Neoceratodus forsteri (assembly GCA_016271365.2). Classification (NCBI taxonomy): domain Eukaryota; kingdom Metazoa; phylum Chordata; order Ceratodontiformes; family Ceratodontidae; genus Neoceratodus; species Neoceratodus forsteri. Next base: position 1,520,586,649 of record CM057450.1, on the reverse strand, counting down.
TAGACTCCAGAAAACAGAATACCCAAGGTAAGAAATTACCTATTTCTCATCGCTCCCATATCCTTCCATCCAGAGCTGCAGATACAGAGGACATAACAAACAGTCTCCCCCAACCGCTTTGTCAAGGGGAAGGGGGTGCACACTGGACTCTGACTGTTGATTTTGATCAGGCACTCACCAGGAACATCCTGAAATATGACTAAGCTAATTTAACTAGCCAGGGCTGAGCAGATTACACCTGGTAAAGGAACTCAAGGTGGTGACTACAGTTCTGGGAAGGAAGGGGAACCACAGTAACATGAATGAGGGAGGTGCTAAGACACACAGGCGGCATGGGTAAGAGAGACAGGAGGCAAAACACAAGGACACACAGGGAAGGAAGCAGAATGGAACAAGATCTGTGACTTACCAGCAATAACTGCAGATACCCAGGTAGACTTGGTGGCTGTTATGGAAACATGGGCTACACAGCACTACGAGTGGTAACAGTCAGTTCCTGGCTACTCACTATTTAGGAGGGAGAAGGGCAGGGGACAGGAGGAGGATGAGTGGCTTTGGACATGAGGATATAAAGGCCACGGAGGACAAGGACATGGGGGAGGGCACAGATGGGGCTGTGTGTTCAAGTAGTCATGGCAGGGAGAAGCTTCATCAGGGTTGGTATAGCATATAAGCTGCCTACTCTCAGAGGGGGGCAGCAGACAGAAAGATTGCAGAGCACCTCAGGAGGGTGGTTGAACAGGGTGAGGTGCTGCTAATCGGGGCATTGTAGACTGGAGTGCCCCAGTAGCGGCAACTGCAAAGAACCAGACAGTGACAGAGGCCTTACAGGAGACCTTCCTGGTAAAGAAAGTAGAGGAGCCTACAAAAGGGGGAAGTTCAAGACTTGGTCCTCACAAACATGGGCAGTATTGGGAAGATCAAAGTTAGGAAGCATCTTGGAACCAGATCAAATAGTTTGAAATAAGATTAGCAGTACAGCGCAATGACTCACAAACAAAAATATTAGACTTCAGGAGGGAAGATTTTGGTAGGACATGGCAGTTACTTAGAGAAAGGCTGATGAGGCAAGAGATGCAGTGAGGGTAAACAGCAAAACTGGGGTTACTGGAAGTCTCAAGTCTCTATGTCAAGACAGTAATTAAAAACAGGAGGAGAAAGAAACCAATGTGGTACACAACAGAAGTAGAGGAGGCAGTGAGTTAGTGAGAAAATGGAGTCCTTGAAACAATACAAGGTCAGACAGAAGAAAATAAGAAAGTGTGCCTAGGCAGGATAAGGGAGGCCAGCAAGGAGTAAGATGAGCATAGTCGGACACAGAGTTAAGGATAGCAGAGTGAGTAAGGGGGGGGGGAGGCATTCTTTCGCTACATTTAGGAAAATGCTAATCCAAGGCAAGGATGGTAAAACTGAAGTAGTGGAAGGGTAGGAGGAGGGGAGAAACTAGAAGGTGGATATACTTAGCATTTCTGGCTCAGTATTTACGGTAGAGGACAAGTGTTCACTATGTGGACTCAAGGCTTGGGGGGGGGGGGTCAATATGGAACAGATAACTGGAGAAAGCGCGCTTAAGGGCCTAAAGGCTCTAACCATGGATAAATCAATGAGTCGTGATAGGCTGCACCCTATTAAAGAAAATGAGGCAGGAAATGGATGCGTCCTTGATGAATCTCTTCAACAGCTTGCTGGACTCAAGGGACTGAAGAACAGCCTCCTGCATAAGACACAGAAACACAGAAGCTGTTGGCAGAAAAGGATCCCTTGGACCACCTAGTCTGCCCTATTTTCCCAACCTACTGTGTCACCACAGACTATATTCGATCTCCAGTCTTCCCCCCCCCCATCTTATTTCTAAGGTCCCCTTGTGTCTATCCCATGCATGCTTGAATCCTGTTGTCATTTTAGCACCCACCACCTCCGCTGGGAGGCTGTTCCAGGTGTCCACCATCCCTTCTGTGAAGAAGTATTTCCTCACATCTTCCCAGAGTCTCATTCCCCCCAGGTTCATAGTGTGATGCCTTGTCTTCGAGCATCTCTTAGTAAAATGCTACCTTTATGTACCTTATTAATATCTGTGAGGTAGTTGAACATTTCTATCATGTCCCCCTCCTTCCTCTAGAGAGTGCATATTTAATTCCTTGAGTCTTTTCTCATAGGGCTTTTGATGCAGGCCCAGCACCATTTTAGTTGCCATCTTCTGTACTGCCTGCACTCTATCTATGTCGTTCTGGAGATGGGGCCTCCCAGAACTGGACAGAGTACTCCAGGTGAGGCCTCACCAACAATCTATACAAGGGTAATACTACCTCTCCCTCTTTCTGCTGGCGATACCCCTCCCTATGCATCACGAGCATCCTGCTAGCTTTTCCCATTGCCTTAACACACTGCTTTGCTACCTTCAGGTCATCAGAAATAATTACACCTAGGTCCCTTTCCTGTTTCGTGGTTGTCAATGCCTCCCCGCCCAATTGGTACACTGTCCCTGGATTTCTGTGTCTAAAAGTGCATGATTTTGCACTTGTTTGCATTGAAACCCAGTTGCCAAACCCTTGACCAGTCTTCTAGCTTTTTCAGATCATCCCTCATTTTTTTCCCCACCACCTCCTGGTGTGCCCACTCTGTTGCAGATTTTTGTGTCATCCGTGAACAGGCACAATTTTCCTTCCAGCCCTCCTGTAATGTTGCTAATAAAGACATTGAAAAGGACCAGGCCTAGTACTGACCCCTGTGGCATCCTGCTGGTCACCTTGCCTTCTTCACAGTGTACACCATTTACAACCACCCTCAGACTCCTGTTGCTTAGCCAACTTCTTACCCATTTTACTACTTCTGGACTTACTCCTAGACTGCCCAACGTGCTCACCAGTCTTCTGTGTGGTATGGTGTCGACCGTCTTGGTGAAATCCAGGTAGGCCACATCCACCGCTCTGCCCTGATCCACTTCCCTTCCCTGGTCACCCAGTCAAAGAACTTGATCAAGTTTGTCTGGCAAGATCTCCCCCCTGTGAAACCATGCTGCCTCAGGTCCTGCAATCCACTGGTCACAAGGTATTCCCCAATCCTTTCCTTGAGCAGTTATTCCATTCTGTTACCCACCACTGAAGTCAGGCTCACAGATCTGTTATTTCCTGCCTCTTCCCTATTACCACTTTTGTGAAGTGGGACCACATCTGCCCTCCTCCAGTCCTCCGGAACTTCCCCCATATCTAGTGACAGGCTGAACAGGGCTGTCAGAGGTGCAGCCATCACCTCCCTGAGCTCCTTCAGTATCCTAGGGTGTACCTCATTAGGCCTCTTTGCCTTGTCCACATTTAGTTGCGCTAGTTCCTTGAGGATGCTCTCCTCTGTAAAAGGACTTATGTCTGCCTCCCATCGTTTAATGCCCTTGTCCCTTATTTGTGGCCCGTTACCTACCCCTTCCTCCGTAAACACTGAACAAAAGTATTTGTTAAATATATCTGCTTTTCTTTTATGGCCCTCTTCCACACAAAACCCTCCTTCCCCTTTTAGCCTTACTATTCCTCTTTTCACATATATACCTAAAGAATGTTTTATCCCTCTTTTTTAATGACTTGGCAATATTCTCCTTTTGCACCTCTGCACTCCTAACTGCCTTCCCTGTTTCCCATTGTTTCTCCTGATAGCTCTCCCTTATCCTCTTCCTTCTGTATCATCTCGTACCTTCTAAATGCTAGCTTTTTTGCCCTTACTTTTCCTGCTACTACTTTACAGAACCAGAGCAGTCTCTCTTTTCTTGCCCTTGTTAACCTGCCTGATACAGAGGTTTGTTGCCTTCTCAACGTCCTCCTTTATTTTTGCCCACTGTTGCTCAACTCCGCCCAGTTTCCCTATCCCTGCTAGGGTGCCCCTGAGACATTCTCCCATTTTCTTAAAATCGGCCCTTCTGAACTACAGGACCCTCATTTTAGCATGGTTTGATACTGGCCAGGTTCTTATATTGAACCACACTGGTCCCCAGGTGGCTACCCACCATGACGTCAGCAACGCTGTCACCGTTTGTCCGTACCAGGTCCAGTACTGCCCCCCCCCCCCATGTGTAGGTTCCTTAACTAGTTACCTGAGGAACATCCCCTTCAGGGAGTCCAGAATGTCCCTACTTTTAACTGTTGCCGCAGCTGGGAGGCTTCAATCCACATCTGGTAGACTGAAGTCCCCCACTAGCAATACCTCCCACTTGCTTGCCATCCTTTGGATTCCTTCCAACATATCCTTATCCACCTCTCACCCAGTGCTGAAGGTCTGCAGATCACTCCTGTGTGAATAGCAGCCCCCTTCCGTGTTTCCAGGGTGACCCACAGTACCTCTGCTCCTCCCTGCTCCCCCAGTATTTCTGTAGCTTTTATGTTTTCCCCTCACATAAAGAACCACTCCTCCCCTCTTTTTGCCTACCCTGTCCCTTCTGAATAGAGTATAACCTGATATGGTTATATCCCAGTCCTGGTTTTCACTGCACCAGGACTTGGTAACTGCAACTATGTCCAGGTCCGCTTCTGCCATGGTGGCCTCTAGGTCTGTAATCTTAATGCCTAGACTTTGAGCATCTGCACACATGGCTCTCCAGATTGTACTGCCACCCCCTATCATTTTACCCATTTGCCCTCCCTTATTTCCTCCATTGTCCTTCCTTCTATCTCCCTTTCCTTCTACCCCCTGGATTCTTAAGTTAATTGGTTCCTTTTAGTATTTTTCTCCTTCCGGATTCCCACTACTGCCCTTGTAAGCCTGCTGGGGGGCAGGGTTATGTCTCCCTGCCTCATTCTGCCCCCCCCGCTAGTTTAATTGCTTGCCAATGCGGCATTTAAACTGTTCACTGAGGACCATGGTGCCCCTCCTGGATGGATGCAGGTTGTCATCCCTGTACAGGCCTTTATCCCTCCAGGTGGAGCTCCAGTCCCAAATGAATCCGAATCCCTCCTCTCTACACCGTTCCTTCAACCATGCGTTGAAGCTCCTGGTGTGAAGAATCCTGTCCTCCCCCTGTTGTTGACAAGCAGCACCTCCGAGAAGGTCACAGATCGTGCTACTTGCCTAAGACCCCTCCCCAATTCCCTGAACTCCTCCTGAACTATTGCTGGCTCATCCCTAGCAAGGTCATTAGTCCCCAGATAGACAATAACGTCCAACTCTCCCTCCCTTCTTGCTTCCCCAGCGATCCTTTGGCTCCTCTTTCCATCCCTTTGAGCTGTGGCACCAGAAAGGCACCCAACCTCCCTTCCTCATCCCTACCTGCCTCCAACTGTATCCCCATCACTATCGAGTCCCCCACCAGGATTCGCTTCCTCCTCCTCTGGGATCCTCTGCCACCCCCTCCTTTGGGGTCGCAACTATGGAGGACCCCCACATCCACCCCAGTCACTACTTCTGGTGCCTCTTTGGGACATTCCTTCCCAGCCAGTGCAGTGTAGGAGTTTTGTAGTGGTACTGGATGGGAGATTTGCCAATGCTTCACCACATTTACCCTCCCCGAGCCCACCATTTTCCAGCCACTCCTCCTTCTTGGCATCCTTTGAGGTAGCGGTGGGGGAGTAGGTCCTCTGAACCGAAGCCAACTCAGCCTTGAGTCTGGCAACTTCCTCCCTCAGCCCAGAGAGGTGCATGCAGATGGGGCAGCAATGTAGCCTCCAGAAGGTCTCCCTGAAGACTGCCACCCCCACAGTCAGTGCACTGCACTGCACCACTCCCATCATCCTATACGTCCTACTCTCTCTGCAATTTTAGCCCTTTGAATTCCTTTTATTCCCTTACCCTATATACAGTAGGAGCCAACTTAAAGCCCTTTCTCCCCCCAAACTATTGCTTTTTCTAAACCCTCTTCCACCTTATTCTAGATAGAGTGTTTCACCTATTCCCACACTTTTGCTGACTTTAAGCCCTTTTCTATCCCTGCCCTTTATATGGTGTTTTACCTAAACCCAATTCCTGACTTGACCCCAACACTCCTCACTCCCTTGTGGTATGTGAGCTACACTAAGAGTGTAACTGGAAATTTACCTCCCTGCCTCCTTCTGCTTTGCCCAGTCACCTAGTTCGCTCCTCTACTGGTCCCCCGCATCCCTTCTGAGGAGCAGAGTGCCCAGCTGCTGGCAGACTCTGCTTTCCTTTTCATGTGGGTCCTTAGCATGGGGGGGCCACTTGGTGGATATGAGTTAAAAAGGAGAACACGAAAGGGATTCCAAGAGCGCCGTCCAACTGGCCCTTCTGCAAGGGCTGGGGGCACGGCCTTGCACCTGATTGGCTCTTCTTTCAAGCCTTTCCTGGAGCTCTCCAGCATGGCTCCTAGATATGGTACAGTGTACTCTTCTCACACTTCTTTTGTGAGCTCAGTGAAATTAGTGCAGGGAGGAGGACTTCCAGGTTGCTGTGCTGAACCCTCCTGTCCACTGCCCTTTCTTCCGTCAAGTCCTGCTTCTGGGATGAGTTTCTAGGTGCCAGTGTGAAAAAGCCCTTTGAAAACAAAGGGCTTCTAGAGTGCTGTCCGACTGGCACTTTTGCGAGGGCTGGAGGCATGGCGTCGCACCTGATTGGCTCTTCTTTCAAGCCTTTCCTGGAGCTCTCAAGCTCAGCTCTTAGATACAGTGTACTCTTTTCACAGCTCTTTTGTGAGATCAGTGAAATTAGCGCAGGGAGGGGGGGATTCCAGGCTGCTGTGCTGAATCCTCCCATCCACTGCCATTTCTTCTGTTGAGTCCCACTTCTGGTGGGCAACAGAGATGAGCTGGGGAACTACAGACCAGTAAGTCTGATGTCTATTGTTGGTAAGGTGCAAGAGTACATTATAATGGAAAGGCTAGTGGATTTCCTGGAGGAAAATGGAATCCTGGACAAAAAGCAGCATGGGTTCACCGGGGGAGGGCATGTCAGACGAATCTGACAGACTTGTTCAACTGGTTAGGAAGGTGATTGACAAAGGCAAGGCAATGGATGTATTGTACCATGACTTTATTAAAGCCTTTGACTTGGTCCCACATCAAATGATGATTAACATATTGAGTGACGTGGGGTCAGGAGACAGAATAACATGGCGGGTCAGGAACTGGCTGGGGGGGGAGAAGAGATCACACAAGGTCATCCTAAATAGAGAATTCTCAGAGGTTAGGGAACTCACCAGTGGGGTTCCCCAAAGATCAGTCTTAGGCCCAGTTCTTTTAAATATCTTTGTTTGCGACACTGAAGAGGGGATTCAGTGAATGATCTTCCTCCTTTAGATTACATGAAAATCTGTGGAACAGTAGACAGAGAGGAGGGCATAAGGGTACTGAGGCAGGATCTTGGGAGGCTGGAGAAATGGTCCAGGTTCTGGCATCTGAAATTTCTTTCTTTCTACTAAGCTGTTTCTTTCTCTGAATTTTGCCCACTGGCACCCCACTCCCAGCCCTGTCACCAATGATCTCATGCACTTACCAGTTATCTGCCGCTTAACCAGGACCACAACATGGTGGGTGGTCAGCCATGTCAGCTGCATGAGAGCCTGCAAGGGGGGGTGCTGATCAGGACAGCCCAGCGTTTTCCTCCAACCTTCATTTTCTCCACTGGGGTGCCAGCTTAATGCAGTCATGCATGCATGGTTTCACACATCCCCATGACAGGTGTCCGGCGGTAACCCCTCCTCTGTGGTCCTCCTGTCTGTGCTACCTGCTGGTCTCCACCAGTAAGCAGCCACACAGCATTCCACCCCTCCTAAGGAAGGAGAGCAGTCCCTGGGATGTTTGATCCTTTCACTACCGGCCAACCCTTGATGGCCCTTGCTTGTTTCCAAATGTGGACTGCGGTGTTAGCTAGCGGTAGCATTATCGCTATGCTACCAGGCTGGTTTGGCAGCTGAAATTTAATGTGCAGTGTGGGAATTGTAGCCTGGCTACCCTATTCCCTTAAAGGACTAGTACCACCAAAAAAAAAAAAACAACAGCATGCAGAAATTTTAGTAACTTTTTAAAAAAGTAGTCCCTTCTATTTCTGAAGTCTTTTTCTTAGTGTTCATCTGACAGTGTTCTTAAATTTACTAAACGTGATGAGGCAGACACACAGTATCCAGTCTATTCCTCCCACTACTTCATCAGCATGTGACCTCACTCACTCATTGTTACATCACAAGCCCTGCTGCCTAATTAGTAACGTGACAAGTTACCAATCAAGCAGAAGGAGATTGTCTCCTCTTAGTTACTAGAGATGTCACAATGCTGACGATGTGCACTATGGGGAGTACTAGAACTGACTATGTCAGCCTGCATGTAGCATGCTGTTTCACATAAAACAAAAGGGGAACAGCAATGCTTGTAGCAGCAGTTTTGTGGAGCTCTTCGGGATGTTATTAAAAACACTAATTTTCTGTGTAAAAATTACATTTTGCAAGACTTACTATAAAATACTGAAAGGCGGAACGCGAGGAAGATACAACAATCTTTGTTTGAGAATCCTGCGTTAAGTGTATCAAAAGTTTTGAGCAGAAGCAATCAACTGGGTCCTGGTGGAGAAGGAGCCCGATCTAAAGACCCAAAGCCAGGCACCAGTAAAGAGGCAAACAAGGTGTCCGGGCTAGAACCATGAGAGGAAACATCAACACAGCCCTCAAATGCAGCATTCCTAAAAGCTATTCAGAGACTTGACAAGAAGGTGGAGGACTTAACCACACAATTTAAAGTGCTCGATACCAAAATGGTACTGTTAGACAGTGCAACTAAAGCGGGTCAAAATTGGCTGAAACAGCACTAACAGTGTCGGCAGGCCTGTCTAAAGAAAATGTGATAATTCGCCGTTGCCTCAAGAATCTGGAAAATGCCTCCTGAGCCTCTCACGTTCACATTCTGGGGCTGCCTGAAGGCGCTGAGGAAGAAAACTCTAAAAGGTTTATTGCTGATTTCTTTCAGGATGTTCTGCTTGTGGAAGAACCGATAACGATTCTCAGGACATACCGGACCTGCACACGAGGTGGGAGAGCTAGTTCTGCAACAAACAAACTTCCACCTCGTACTCTCCTTGTGGTGGCAGGAACTGTACTGGATAGAGACATCATTCTAAACCAAGCGAAGAAGCACAGTCCGATGGAATGGCAGGGAAATAAGGTGCATCTATTCCCAGATCCAAGTTATGCAACCAGACAACATCGGAAGGGGTTTAACAGGGTCCGTGCTCAGCTACGACAACTGGGAGTCCACCATGTGCTCCTTATGCCAGCCAGCTTACGCATCATCTATGGGGAAAAGACGTACCAGTTCGCTGATCCTGGAGAGGCTGCAAAAATGACAAGGGGAAGGCTTGGATATTGACTCTGGGGACAGTGAATAGCCTAGTGCTGATCTCTAATGTTAAACATGACTCAGAAACCAACAGGTGATTCCTCTTCTTGTTCCCCCTGCTCCTCTGCTATTGATAGACTACTTTAGTAACAATATACCATTTGGTTTGAAAAATGTTTTTCTTTGTGGAATTTGCCAGGGGTTGCAGGGAGATCGGAGGGGACTGTTACAGGATGGCTTCTTCAGATGGCGTACCTGACTTTAGTTGAACATGGCATGTCTCTTCTTTATGGAGGCAGTTCTTTTGGTGCCATACAAGGTTATACACATGCGCACTGTTTTGACTTGGACTCTCTACAGATCGCAAGCTAGGCTACTTGCGATAATTTCCTACACTAGGAGTATGTTTGCGCTTGACAAAGGAAACTTTTTTATTCTAAAATAAAAGTGTTTATCTGCTTTTCAGTACATTTACATAATAATGACACAAAGAACTGATGTTTATATATAGATGATTTAGCAGCATCCACTGGGTCCTGCATTATTACATATAATAATAACTTTTCATATTGGGCAGGGGGGTATTTTACCCATATTATAGGGTGCTCGATCTTATCTTAATATAACTATGTTAGGAATCCCTGCTCATGGCAGTTGTGGCCATTTTGTATCTACCTTATTTATTTATTCACTTTTGGTAACCGGGTAAGTGCGCTAGGCAACAGACCTGCCTATTTTCAGGCACGACCCGGGAGAGCACAGGACATTGGTTACAATATGCAGAAATGCACAGACATAATATAGGTGTACAGGAGCAAAACAAGATATACATTAGGTAGCACAGTAATATTTACATAAGTGTACATTTTAGGCATAGATCATAATAAGGATGTAAAATAAAGCAATTAGGGTAACCATAAGACAGCTGAGGACAGTAAAGACATCAAGGTTCATAGCCACCTAGACAAGCATATTGCATGGGAGAACATTAGTGTAGTACTCAGGGTCAGACCTGTCAGCCTGCAGTGGGACAAAGCAAATTAAGAGCATTTGCATTGGCCAGAGGCTAGAAGGTGGGTGAACAGCGAGTTTTTGAATTCTCGATGGGAGGCTGAAGTTTTCACCATAAAGGGGGAGTGAACCTTGTTGGGACATTTGTTATAAAATTTTTGTAATCCCACCTGTGTTGTACCATGGGAGAGGGGCACATCAAATCTGGACTATAACAATGATGTAATATATATGATATTACTGGGTGCCTTCCTATAGGATGGCGATACTGTGTAATGTATACAGTTAAACTAATAAAAACAAAGTTTAAAAAAAAAAAAGGAAAAAAATACTTCAGATAGCTACTTCGGAAGGCTGTTATTAATTCTAAGCAGTACACTAGCTCTTTAATGTGGGACTCTGTGTTAGTGTTGGAGCTGCCTCTGCAGCACTTTATCAAGTGATGTAAAGCCATGCATTCTGAGCAGAGTACCTCATTCTCTTCCTGAGCTCAAACAGCATATCTGATGTCAAAATACTGGCTTTCATCCGACCTCCAGGAGGTGCAAAAATTACTCTCTTCTAATAAGCTTCTCCTAAACACCTTCAAAACCCAGGCAATGCTTCTTGGCTCGACTACAAGACTCAAAAACTGCCCATCCCCCTCTATCTTGTGCAGTGGTGGAACCTAATTTGCATCAGTATCCTCATTTAATTATCTAGGGGTAATTCTGGACCCATCCCTGGACTTCTCCCTGTATGTCATGAGCATATGTAAATCAGTAAAATTCATGGCTGGGGCTTTCGTATAAGGTTAACCACAGTGATACTCCTAAAGCCCATTTAGCCATTTGCCCGTGGCATTCTACTCCCTAAGCTTCTTTATGGGGTGGCTGTCTCCCTGGCCTCATAAAACCATTTTACAGAATTGAGATGTGATGTACAACATTTGCTGTTTTGTCCTGGCCTCAAATTGATTTGCTCACCATTGTAAAAGTGTATACCAAACTTAGGTGGCTTCTCCTTGCATCCCTGCACGATCTCATCCTGGGTGGTTTTGTTATTTTCAGCACCCTTCATAAGCAGTCCCCTTTATCACTTGCTTCCCTCCTTTGGCCTGCTAGCCACTTCTAAAACGAAAACAAAACTGGGTGATATGTCATTCCTCTGTGTTGCCTCATGTCTGTGGAACTCCATTCCAGTTGAGCTCTGGCAATGCCAGACAATGCAGGCTTTTGGGAATGGTTATCATAGTTACCACCTCAAAACAGCAATTTGCTGTTATACCTAGCTGCTCATCTAAGTTGCTGTGTATTTGCTGTTCTAGGCCTTGCTATTGTTTCTGCATTATATGTATTCAGTTTCTATTCGCTATCGCCTGCTTTTGTTGTTTACATTTTTAGTCTTATGGTAGCACTGTACTTCATTCACTTTATCTGAACTTTACATAAGTGGTTAATTGTTTTACCTGTGAGAATTTGCCATTTGTAATGAATGCACTTTGATACTGTCTGTATTATTATATGTATATGTTTCTGTAACATCCCAGGTTGTTCCAGAAAACACAGGTTACTCACCTGTAACAGTAGTTCTAGGAGTGGTATACGGTGTTCATCCACACTTTAGGTAGTGTTCCTTTCCCCTTTAAAGATTGCAGAAATGTCTTTAAACTGGCTTCTCGCACACACCTGGGTGGTAACTCCCTCAGCACTGCCCCATGATGCCAGATCTTACCTGCTGGAAGCAAGACCAGTGTGCCACTTGCCAGGGGAGGCTGGGTGGGTCAGTGGGGGTGAACACTATATACCACTCCTAGAACTAATGTTTCTAGGGACGTGGATATGGTGTTCTATCCACACTTCAGGCAGACTCCTAGCAGTTCTCTGGGAGGAGGGAGGCAAGGCATACACTCCCTACTTAGGGAATAGAGACTGGAGAACTGAAGTGCAAAAACCAGCACCCCGGCATGACTCAAGGTTGATGTGGTAATGGGAAATGAAGGTGTGTGCTGACTTCCAGGCAGCAGCCTGACAGATTTCCTGGGTGAGGACAACCCTGGAAGCAGCCACCAAGGCAGTAGCATGATGGGTGGAATGAGCCCTTAGCCCTATGGGAGGCTACCTACCCACAAACTTATAGCAGAGGTCGATGCAGGATACAATCCACCTGCCAATCGTCCACATACCTCTCAACCTCCTGCCTCATAAATCAGGGACAAGGCTTAAAAAAATCAGGGACAAAGGACCAAAATCAGGGACACATCTTCAAAATTGGAGCTATCAACTCAGGAAGCTGGTAGAATAATGGGCTTAGTGTAAAATGTATTTTCTAAGGAGGAACAAGTCAGCAAGTTTAATGTTTGACATTATTTTGTGCTTACAAATTCCGCTGTTTGGTCACAGAAACACAATTTTTAGGAGGGACAGAGTAAAATTTTGAGGCAAAATCAGGGACAGTTGAGAGGTATGATCGTCCACTTAGCTGCCGGTCTGCCTGGTGCGGCTGCAGTGAAGGTGACAAATAGTTGGCGAACCTCTCCCAGAATGCCAGTCGTGTGTTCCTTGTAATAGACGAGCACTCGCTGCAAGTACGGAGCTGTACTCGGCCTCCGAGGTGTGGTTGGTGAAGTACACCAGGAGATTAATCACCTGGTTAAGATGAAATTCTGACAGAACCTTCGGGAGGAACTTCAGCTTGGGGCAAAGGACAGCCTTGTCCCTGTGGAAGACCAGGTAAGGAGACTCCACCGAGAGCACATGGAGCTCACTAAATCCTTCTGGCTGACATGACAGCCACCAGGAAGGCAGTCTTCCATGACAGGTGAGACATGTCACACCTGCGCACTGGTTCGAGTGGCTTGTCCACAAGCTTTGCCAATACCAGCAACAAGTCCCAAGGTGGTGGTGGTTCATGCACTGGAAGGGAAATGTGACAGAGGCCTCTGAAAAAGTGCCAGACCACCTTTTCCTGCGCCACCGACAGTGTACCGCCCCGCGCCTGGTATGCAGAAATGGCTGACAGGTGTACGTTAAGGGTTGTCGACTGAAGGCCTGACTGGGAGAGGGACCAGAGCTAGCTGAGAATGCTAGCTACCGGCCAAGATATGGGGTCCAGCACCTTGCTCTGGCACCAAATGGAGAACCTCTTCAATTTGAAGGTGTAGCATTTTCGGGTCGACTCCTTCCGAGATGTCTCAACCACAGTGAGGACATCTTCAGAGAGACCCAAAGCCCAGAACTCTAGCTGCTCAGGAACCAGGCTGTTAGGTACAGGGATTGAAGGGCCAGATGGAGCACCTTCTCCTGATTTCTCAAAAGCAGGTCCGACTGTAGATTGAGATAATTCAAGAGCCTGCTGCTGAGGCTGAGGAGTACAGGGGAACCAGAACTGGTGGGGCCAATCCAGAGCCAACAGGATGACCCATGCCTTGTCCTTCTTCGCCTTGAGTGACACTTTGTGGATCAAGGGAAACGGAGAGAAGGCACAGAGGAAGCCCAGGGTCCAGGGCCTCGAGAAAGCATTCTCCTGCAGCGCTCCCTGCTGAGGGGGGTGGGCACAGTACAGCCTCAGCTTTGCGCTCTCCCTGGAGGCAAACAGGTCCACCAGAGGGATGTCCCACTGGGAGAACAGGCTGTGTACCACCTCTGGATGAAGAAACCACTTGTGAGACGCCTCAGCTACATGGCTGAGAGCATCTGCCAGCTGGCTGGAGACACCAGCCACATGGAAGCCCAGGAGAGCAGGCTGCGCACGAGGGTCCAAACATGGAGAGATTCCCTGCACAGAGGAAGGGTGTGCATCCTACCCTGCTTGTTGAGGTAGTACATGGTCATGGTGTTGTCCATCTGAACCTGAATGACCAGACCGCGAACATGCAGAGCAAAGACCATATCAGCCGAACTGCCCGCAGTTCCAGCAGGTTGATATGGCATCGGGACTCCTAGGGAGTCCAGAGCTCGAGGACTCTGTGGTCCCCTAGGTGGGCACCACAGCCCAAGAGGGAGACACCGGTCATCAGGATGACTGTCGGCTTGGGCAGACAAATGGGATACAGGTGTCCCACATCAGCTGGGTCACAGTGATCAGCTGGTCAAAGTGGCCCTTGCACTGAGACCATTGGTGGGCCAGCTCCCATTGCAGAGAGTACATTCCCCAGCAGGCCCAATGGACCACACTGGTGCATGCTACCATGTATCCCAGGAGGCACAGGAAGTCCCAAGCAGGGTGCAACTGCCCAACCTGAAATGATCGGGCAAAGGAGAAGTGAGCCTCCACCCTGTCCTCCGGGAGTTGAGCCTTGGCTCTGCAAGAGTCGTGCTCCGCCCCAAAGAAGCTGGTCACCTGCGAGGGCACGAGTTCCGACTTGGCCTCGTTGACCAGGAGGTTAAGAAAGATGTAAGTCTGGATAGCCAGATCCCTGGACTGCTCCACCTCCTGCCTGGAGGGACCCGCAATCAGCCAGTCATCCGGACAGGGGTAAACCCGGACTTGATGCCTCATATAGGCTCCCACCACAGCCATGCATTTGGTGAAGACCGTGGGGGCTGAGGACAGGCTAAATGTAATGGCCTGGAACTCATAGAGGATCCTTTCCACCTGGAACCAAAAGAACTGGCGGTGGGACGAATGGATTGGGATGTGAAAAAAATGGATCCTGAAGATCCAGAGGGCAAAAACACATGTTTTGCCTGAGAGATGGTATGATACGAGACAAAGTGACCATCCTGAAGGTGTACGGCCTGAGAAAATTGTTCAGGTCTTGCAGATCTAAGATGGGGTGCCAGCACCCCCCCATCTATTTTGGCACCAGGAAGTACCTGGAGACAAACCCTGGGTGTTCCAGAGGGTCCGAGACAGAAGCCACAACCTCCTTGCAGAGGAGCAGGGCGATGTCATCCCAAAGGGCAGACAGGATGTCTGTGGACATGATGCCCTCCCATGGGGCACAGGCTCGGCAAGATGGGTACGCCTCAAATTCCAGAGGCAGACCCTGACCGACCACATCCAGAACCCACCTGTCCATGGTAACAGCGGACCAGGTGGAAAAGACGTGGTGGAGCTGGCCCCCATGGGACGACCCAGGGGAGACATGACGGGCATGAGGGAGGCACCCTTCATCTCATCACTGGGCAGGCTTGCAGGCAGAGGAGGGCCTAGCTGAAAAGCCACCGGGGCCTCTGCCTCCAGGCTTATGGATGACCGTGGCCACAGACTTTGGTCGAGGTCGCTAGGCCTGAGCCTGTTGTCCAGCCTGAGGCTGGGCTGGTTTGAGCAGAGAGGGGCCGAAAGGGCTTCTTCTTCTGCTGCTTAGAACCCTTTGGGTCTGAGTGGATGTCACAGAGTCCAAGGTGGGACTGGACTTCTCAATGTGGGTGAGGAGCCCCTCAACCCTGGGCCCTAACAAGTCTGTACCTAGGAAGGGGACATCGGCCAGTTTGTGCTGGGTATCTGTCGTAAAGGTTGAGATCCTCAGCCAGGATCTGTGGCGAATAGCCATTGCAGCCACCACAAACCGGGCGCAGGAGTCGCCAATGTCCACAGCAGTCCGAAGCTGTTGCTTGGCTACTGCTCGACCCTGATCCCGGACCTGTTTGACCATGGTCTGCAGGTCCACTGGGAGATGAGGAAGCACATCCTCAAGCGTGCCCAGGAGGACATGCGAGAAGTGGGCCATCAAAAGGGCCAAACTCCCTTGCCTAAGGCCATGAGAGGAGGCAGCATACACATTTTTAGCCATGTGGTCCAGCTTCTTGGGCTCCTTATCAGGTGGCTTGTCAAGGTCCCACACTTTGCCAGAGTGCCTGAACACCGAGCCAGCCACAGGACCCTCAGCGGAGGGATGCTCTGTAAAACCCAAAAGGGAACGAGTATGGACAGTGTACTTGCAGGCCATCCAGGCCGATGGCTCAGGGCAAGAGGCTGGGTGCTGCCACAACTCCAGGGCAGGACCAAGAATGGCATCTGCCACCGGCAAGGTCTCGCCAGTCAAGGATCTTGGTAAGCTAGTACCGAGCCCACATTTGAACGGGCTCCAATGGAGACCCATAGACTCTGAGATGAAATGGAGAAAACCCATAAAGGACATAGGGCCCTGCTCCATCGACAGATCCTCAGCCGACTCCAAGCCCACTGGATAGGAGTGCAAGGAGGAGCCTTCCAATTCAAAGGATTAATGGAAAACAGGTCGATCACCAGAGTCCCTGCTGACCCTCTGGGGATGGTCAGGGGTAACGGTGACCGACAGCCAATGGGGAAGACCAGAGGCCGGGTGGGCCTCCTTTGTCAGAATGACGGTCTTTGGCTGTTTCAGTGGTGGTGCCACCAAAATCAGCGGAGAGGCCAAGCCAGGACATAACAGGTTGGCTCCTGCTGAGACAAGGAAGGCTGCGGCCTCTGTGGCGAAAGCCACGCAATGGCTGGAGTTGAAGCTGGAACGGGCTTTACCCCGCTGAAGAGTAGCTTTTGCCACATCAAGTCCTCACAGCGCTGATGCAGCTTGCACCGGAGCCTCTTCTCGCACAAGGAATAGTAGTGGCACCGCTTACCCGAGCATCCAGAGTGTGAGTGTCAACACGGGCTGCTCGACTCGGGGCTTCGAGAGTGGGACTGCAACCTCCGATGGTGGGAGGCAGAGGGGCCAGCGAGAGCTGGGTCTCCTCCTGGTCCAGAGACTCTGGGTCGAGAGGTAGCAGGATCAGCGAACTGATCCATCCCTCCCTAAGTGGGTGGTAGGACCAGGGTCCTAGAAAGGGAGGTGTCGGCCTCTTCTGATGACAACGGGTCGACTGGCTCCAGAAATATCTCAGCCAGAAGATCGACCTGCGTCTCAACCCAACTAGCCCAACAGGGAGACCGTGGGGCAGCAGCCTGGGCTGAAGAACCAACTGAAGTCGGAACCTCCGGAGAAGTGCGGGAATCAGAGGCCCAATGGCGCTCCCGATCCCACGCTCGATGGCGAGACTGTTTCTTGGTCTCTTTTTTAGATTTGGATTTGGACTTAGTGCCCATGGGAACCTGCCCATGGGTGGGAAGGGCCTGGCACAATTCTTTGAATGCCCCTGTGAAGGAGGCACTCAAGTGTAGGGATTTCAAGTTTCGGGATATCAGTCTCGGGATCCCGACACTCGGTATTATGCATTTCAGTCTTTTGTAGTGATAGCCACCCAACACTACAGCATCCCCTTAGTATTGTACTTTGGTGCCAGCACTTTATGGTATGGTTTATGGTTTGGTTTCTATGATACAGTATGTACTGCCACCATAAATCTTATGTCAATGTGTTCATGGTTTATTTAACCACTTCTTCCAGGGCTGCTGTGGTGACTTTTTTTTTTTTTTTTTTACATATTTTACCAGTTCACCTACTGCGTTCTGGTACAATTTAACAGTGGAGCAGGCACCTGGCCACACATTGTGAAGAATGAAAACTGTACCAGAATGGAGGAGGTGAGACAGGCAGGCAAGATAAGAATAAACTAAGATTGAAAACACTGTGATAACAGGTAGACTATGTGAAAAAAAACACCTGTCTGGGCCTATAAAACATGTAAATTGATAAACTCAATGTCACCCACGAGATGCTTGGGTAGCAGACGTGGCAGTAATAATTTCCCGTCAAAATGATTCCACGCCGATTCGCCCTCTTTTTTTTTTTTTCCAAAGTGAGCTCTTATCTCCTTATTTCACCTCACTGCCTGGACAGCTAGTAACATTTTCTGACACAGTGGAACTTACTATGTTCTGTGGGGAGCACTGTTGTCTTTGTTGGCAGTGCTGCATTATTTGCTTTGGACCTCTTGCTTAGGCCGTGCTCGTGTCTCCTGATGCCAACTTAGTAGCAGGAACAGGGTGATGCACTAATGGTCACTACACTCTCCCCCTCCCAGAGTGGCAAACTGCAGGTGCCAATCAGGGACACTTACCTAGAGGATAAGAATAAGTGGCTGCAGCGGTTTGGTCTATTAGTGAGGTAAAGGCTGTCCCAATATGTGGACCAGAGTCCCATGATGCCCCCCTGGAAGAAGAAAACATGCCCTGGTGCGACCTGTTGTCTTGGTGCATGGACTGTTTCATGAGTCTGAACTAAACTAGCCCAACACTGAGACCTAAAACTAAAATAACTCACAGAAAAAAAAACGCCACTAGACTTTCCTAGTCCCAGCTGCAGGGGACAGACTGGTGTGCTCTGCTGTCCTGTGGAGCAAAAAGCAATTGAGGTTTTTGGCAAAAATAGGAAGGAATAACCAGGGAGTATCCCACCCACCTGGCACTCATTTAGTTAGGGTGTGCCTATGGTCCCAGGTGACATGGGCAAAAATTCTATGATTACATCTCTGGGTGGAAGGATATGGGGACAACGAAGCAACGGTTAGAGTAAAGGGAACACAAACATCGTTATTTACATTTTCTGATGTAACTGTAAATGTAGGCATATGACAAGTCTGTTGAATCATCCCAGTATAATTAAAAAAAAATAATACTAGCAGGAAAAGGGTTGCATCAATATGGTGCTCTAAAAAAGGACACATTTTTGACTATTTCAAAACAAAAAAATACACTGGGATGAGTCAACAGACTTCATATATGCCTACACTGACAATTACAGTAGAACATATAAACACCATTGTTTATGTTCCCTTTAAAAGTGCATGAAGAAATTAAAGTCAGAACTGACATTCCAACCATAGGTCATCTTCAGGAACCATCCATAAATGAAAAGGGTAAGTCAGTTAGCTAACTATGCTTTAACTTTTTTCTTTCTAGATAATTCCTGAAGACCACCTCTGGTGGAGCTGTTGAGTCTAATGTTATTTTCTATTTTCAGAGGGTATTCCATGCAACTCTTTTGTTTTAATAGTAACAGTACTGGGGTAACTGTCCACCCCTCCTCCTGCTGCATGGCAGGGACTACAATCATTTTGAGTAGGGACACTCATACAAGCTTATTCATCAGAATGCTACCCATACGCATGTGTGTACACCTCAGTGCCATTTCTTCTACAGTTCAACGGATTTATTTTTACTCTGAAACTTTAAAAACCAGGATAGCCTCATTCAGGTGACTCTCTCAGTTTAAAGAGCGTGCAAGAGTAGCATTAGAAACAGATGTAGTAGCAGCAGCCAGTTTTAAACGTGTGGCCTCAATTACATGTACATTGGTTACACACGGCACTGTAGGTACGGTTTATGTTCCATAGGTATAGTTAATATAGGAGTTACACAGGAACACAGTTTCATCTTGCATATATAATTAAACTGCATCTTTAATGTGTCTCACCTCAAAGATCTCTTATTTTGTGGTTGTGATGAAAAAATATCAAAGAATCCAGGTCCTTTATTTTTTTCTTTAATTTTGCTTTTTCTCTGCTCCCACAGTCCACCCCCTCTCCAAATGGCACCCCTAGCCCCATCACCCACCTTTTCATGGACTTACACCTTAACCACCACTTAAACAGAACCATATATGGTTGGCGGAGAGCTATGTCAGTGGTGCACGGGCCTGTGTGGAGTGCCGGTTATCGCCTCTGGTGTGCTGCTTTTTCCACCTTCCTTTTCGCTCCTTGGGCCACAGACGTGCAGCAATGCATGTGCATGCATACAAAGAGCAGCATATGCAATATCGGTACCTGTCAGCGGGCCCGCTCCCCAAGTGCTGTTCTCACTATGCTGCCACCTAGTCTCCAACAGGTGCCAGGCAAGTAGCGGGACATAGTACCCCCCCCTGACCCAGGAAGGAGCGCCATCCATGAGGTGCTCAATCTGCTCTCCCTCAGCCTGCCCCCTATCAACCAGAGTTCATTTCCCAACCTAGGCTGCCGGTATAATGAGCAGTAGTGCTACCAGGATGGAATCAGAGTCCCTTATTGTCCCATATGTGGACAATATATTAAAGTTACAGGAAAACTGCCATGCAAAATCAGATTTAATTACCGCATTCTAAGTTTGTTAAACCTTTTTTTTTGGTTTAACAGCTGAGGCAGCTATGGTGTCACACCCGTAAATAGCATCAAATCAGCTTCACAGCTGAGGCGCCATTATTCATAGATGTAATACCACACTACTAGCTTATAAGAAGGACTTGCACTTTATTACCCTTAAAGAAAACGTAGTGATAATTTTATTTCAAGAAGCTGACACAAGGCCGAGCTTTACTGAATGAAATTATGACCCTGTTGTTGACAGGCACATCCATGCATTATCCTTTATGTCATGGACCTAGAGTCACAGCTGGAGGATGCTATTTATTGTAGAAGTTCTTCTCCCTGTTACAGTGATTGCGTTGTGTGTCATGAAAAGAAATGAGCTGTCCGCTTTTCTTGGTCAGCTAATGGGGAAGAAAAAAAAAAACAAAAAAAATCCCAGAAATTCTGAGCTGTTAAGGCTTTTTATATATTTCACTAGGTCACTTTAACTCGATATCAGTCTTCAAGAGAGAAACGAAAACTTTGTTAGGCTGTAAATTTTGTATCTTCATATTTTTTGGGGGGGCTATCCATGCGATTTGGATACAAAGAAAAAAATCAACATCAATTTTCTTTTGTCTAGAGTCAAACTACGCTAAGAAGAAAATTTCCTCCACTGATAATACAAGGCCACAGATTAATAATACAAAATACAGAAACCTTAAAACTCATTCCACAGGCCATCGTTCAGTAAAACGAGTGTAAGAAAAAAGCAAGAAAGGAAAGAAATTAAAGAATAAACACGAACTGCAGAAGCATTTAAGGGGCTGAAAACCTTCATTTCTTGACATTTGTACTGAATCAGGGTTAGCACAATGAGCTGTGAAACAGGGGATCCCAGGTTTGACTCCCTTCACAGTTACTGACTCACCTAGTGGCCTTGAGCATGTCAGTCCTCCCAGCTGTAAAACCGAGTAGGAATCAGATCCCCCAAGATATCGCATCTCACTTGGGATATCCTTTACAAAACAATGTCAGATGCACCATTAAGGCAGTACGTCACATTTCAAGTCTTTCTGAATGCTTTTTCATCCTCCAATTTTCCCACTTTTCACCATGGTCCTCCATCCCAGGCAGTCTATCACATTTTGAGCCTTTCTGAATTCTTTTTCATCTTCCCAGTTACCCACTTTCCCCCCATGATCCCTCATCTCAACAATGAGACTGCCATGGTTGCATGCTTCCCTATGCCTGTAATGCTGCTCTTTTATTTGGCTGGCAGGGGGTACAAGAATGCCAGGATTCCCATGTCCTCCTGCTTTAGGAGCTGAGCGATTCTCCGCTGCAATGTGCCCATTCCCTCAGCCAGCCTCAGTGTGAGATTCCTGGGCTCCCACATGAGGCCCAGTTTCCACAGCACCACTGGACTAGCCACAATGTGCCTGTGCCCCCGACAGCCTCAGTGGGAGATTCCTGGGCTCCCACATGAGGCTTAGTTACTACAGCACCACTGGGCTAGCCATAATGTGCCTGTGCCCCCGACAGCCTCAGTGTGAGATTCCTGGGCTCCCACATGAGGCCCAATTTCTACAGCACCACTGGGCTAGCCACAATGTGCCTGTGCCCCCGACAGTCTCAGTGGGAGATTCCTGGGCTCCCACATGAGGCCCAGTTTCTACAGCACCACTGGTCTAGCCACAATGTGCCTGTGCCCCCGACAGCCTCAGTGGGAGATTCCTGGGCTCCCTCAAGGCCTAATTACTACAGCACCACTGGGCTAACCACAATGTGCCTGAGCCCCCGACAGCCTCAGTGGGAGATTCCTGGGCTCCCACATGAGGCCCAGTCTCTACAGCACCACTGGGCTAGCCACAATGTGCCTGTGCCCCCGACAGTCTCAGTGGGAGATTCCTGGGCTCCCACAAGGCCCAGTTCCTACAGCACCACTGGGCTAGCCACAATGTGCCTGTGCCCCCAACAGCCTCAGTGGGAGATTCTTGGGCTCCCACATGAGGCCCAGTTACTAAAGCACCACTGGTCTAGCCACAATGTGCCTGTGCCCCCGACAGCCTAAATGTAAGACTCCCACATTTTCCCCAATCTCTATATGCCACTGGGCTAGTCCACAAGTCTGAGCATTTTTTACCCATTTTTATGAAACAATGTGATCTTAAACAAGTTAAACTGAAATGTCATGGTTTTCTCCCAAGTTACTGCACTCTGTCAGTGCTGGGTTCACTTGCCCTGAGAGTTGCATTTAATTATAATCTAATGCTGACAGTCTTTGAATGTTATTTTACTTTGTGGATTGCTTTTGAAATTATTAGTTACAATGAACAGATGCTGTTCTAATGCTACCTTTTCTGCCCTTCATTTTTTTTTTTTTTTTTGTTTCATTCCGATCCTGGCCCACCATCTTACCAGCTCCTCCAGCCCCGTCACCTGGCATCTTGTGGGCTTGCCGTCCACTCCATCCTCCACGTCCTTCTCTCTACCCAGGGGGCTATGGGCTAGAAGGGAGGTGGGCCTTGCCTCACACCGCCCAGATCAGGTCCCAGATGGAGGAGTGTCACATCACCAGTGTAGGGCCTGTGGGGAGCCGGTAGTCATCCTGCTGGGGCCATCTCTTTCCTTGTTCTCCGTCCCTACACATGGTGGCATTTGGGGAGTGCATGCGCCTGCTGGGCGTCGTAGTGCATGGCACCAGCTGCGTCTGTCCCCCACTGGCTTCTCCGACTGCTACCACCTGTGGTCACCCAGGTGGCAGTGAAACAGCAGAGCCTACCACCACCTCCTCCCCGGAGGAGGCGTCCTCCTGGATGCTTGATCCTCCTCCCCCAGTCAGCCCCGCACCCCTGCTCATTCCGAATGCAGGTCGCATCGTCTCAAGCTGTACTGCCGCCATGGGCCAGCACTTTTCTGCCTTCAGTTTAACTTAAGCTGTTACCTGGAAATCCATTCCTTCCCTCCGCCAAGTCTCATAAGAGTGAAAATTAAACGGTTTGCACACTGTATTGCTCACACAGTAAAATAATTTCAAGTAAGTAAATAAATAAAGAAAGAACTTCAGTAATTTATACACCTGCCCCTGCACCCTCGGCAGTTTCCTTTTTCAGTGAGTATTTAGAGTTTCTTTTTAATGAGACTGCCATTTATTTGGATACCTCTTAAAATGATTCTGATATAAAGCTTATATAATTAGTGAAAAGTGCCCCCGCTTTGCAGGACAGGCACGTAAAATGCTAATGTTACCTAAGATTGCACTATCCCATTAACATGGACCAAAATAAGTCTAAAATGATGATAGTGCCTTTTTAAATCCAGCAAGTTGTTTAATTCAGGTTTAGCAGCAGTTTCACATAGCATTTAGAGTTAGACTGGGGTTTCTATTGTAAAAGGAAGTGCTCAACGTAAGCTGTGTTCCAACTCTTTTTCAAATGGAGTTTAAGCAGGTTACACTAGCTGATCGGGCTGTGGTGGGTTTGGGGGACCGGAAGTCAAGGACTAGTGCTGTGTTTGTGTGTGTGTGTGTGTGTGTGTGTGTGTAGGAGAGGCATTCACTGCATCACTGTCACCAGTACAAGAAAAGGGCTTGGACGAGGGGAGCGACTACTGGACACCAGGGAGAATATTCTTTTTTTTTTTTGCAATTTAATAAACTTTATTGAAGACTGCATAATACAAAAACATAATAATACCAGTCCCTAAGGTACAATATGTAATATAAATAACTATAAAAGAACAATAATCATCAGCCAGCCCGGTGGCGCTGAGGGTTGAGGCGCTGGACGCCACACCTCACGTCACGCCGGTGACCCGGGTTCAGATGTAGACTCTGGTTGCCTGGGGTCGGGTAGGGGAGGGAGGGAGAGGATGTAGTGTCTGTAAACAGCTCTCCTCTCCTTGGGGGAGGGCTGCGGGTTGTTCAGCATCTTGGTGGCCCCTGAAGGAGATCAGGGGGCATTACAAAAATGGCAGACTAAAAGAGAGGGGCCAGTGTGGCAGACATCGGCAGGGTTGCCGTGTGCCATGACGTCATTGCACATCGCACTCGAGGGAGGGGACAGTACTCTCAGGGACAAAGTGAAAAAAAAAACTTCGGCCTGTGGAGATGAAGAGGGCACCAGTGGCAAGGCCCACATCCCAATGACGGCTCAGTGCTCCGGATACCTCCACAGGTGCCAACTCAATGCTCAGATAGGGCCTTGAGTCTGTAAGGTCGCTGTGGGTGGGTGAGCCCTCCCTTGTGGGTAACTTGGTTGCTGGGGACTGATCTGCCTGGGTCAGGTGGGGAGAGCACTGGAAAAGCGAGAGTTCAGGCCGTGTGTGCACCTCGGAAGGATGCCCAGGTCCTTAGGGAGAGAAAAAGAATTGTAAAAAAAAAAAAAAATCATCAATACAAGACACAAATACCCCCCCCCCCAAAGAATAACACAATAAGAAAAAAGGAACTATCCCCCAAACACTGTCATAGGCTTTGAAGGCAGATAAGAACTGCTTGGCCCACCTAGTCTGCCTATTTCCCTACCTATTGGATAAGCTGCAGATCCTAGTTAACCAACAGCCTACCTCCTCCTACCCACCAGTAGAACTGCATTATGTATGTCCCATGCATTCTTGAATTTTCCCACTGTTTGTGACCCCACAACCTCCTCAGGAAGGCCGTTCCATGCATCCTCTACCCTGTCTGTGAAAAAATACTTCCTCACGTTGCCCCTGAGCCATCCCCCCCTCTTTGTATCCCCTTGTTCTTGCACATCTCTTTTTATGAAAGATGCTACCCTCTTGAACTTTGTTGATTCCCTTGAGGTACTTGAAAGTTTGTATCATGTGACCCCTCTTCCTCCTTTCCTCAAGGGTATACATATATATATATATATATATTTTTTTTTAATTCAACCTACATCCGGGCATCCTTCAGGAGTGCCCACATGAATCTCCACCTACTCCCAACCTGAACCCTCCGCATCTCCCTGACTCCCTCCCCCGGTCGACCACAGGCAGACCTCACCCACGGTACCATCTCCGGGGCTGATTCCGCTCCTCCCTCAGTGGCTACTCCTAAGTATGAGGGACCTACCTGTACGTCGTCAGGTCCTCCGGAAGGAGCTCATGGGCGCGTCTGGGCTGGTATCTGGGATGAGGGAGGGTCCACCAGGGCCACCATCATCTCACCGGTGCATAGGAGGCATTTCTCTTGTTTTTGTTCCCACCCCCTCAGAGCTCAGCTAGCACGGCAATGTAGCGCCATAGATCCGCCTCCTCCCGCATGCGCCTGCACTGCTCAGTTGGCAAACCCCAGCCACGCCAGAGGCGCCCATGAGCGAGCGATCCCATCCCTCCCTGGGAAGAGAGCAGTCCTCAGGCGCTCGATCTCTCCCGCTGACCCCCAGTGACTCCCGGCTCATTCGAACCCGGGTCACCCGGCGTGGCGGCGGTGTGGTCGCCTCCCCTCAGCCCTACCCGGGCCAGCAAGGGTATACATATTAACCTCCTTTAGTCTCTCTTCTTGATGGCTTCTGCTGCACCCTGCACCATTTTAGTTGCCCTCCTCTGGACTGCCTCCATCCTGTCTATGTCCTTGCAGAGATGTGGTCTCCAGAACTGCATGCAGTACTCCAGATGGGGTCTCACCAACAGTCTGTACAGAGGGATAACAACTTTCTGTTCTCTACTGGTGATGCCTCTCCCTATGCATCCCAGAATCCCCCAGCCCTCCTTACTGCCTTCTCACATTGCTTGCCTACCTTTAGATCATCTAATATGACTACCCCCAGGTCCCTTTCCATTTTTGTTGTTGTTAGTACCTCACCCCCACATTGTGTACTCTTCCCCTGGGTTTTTGTTTCCCAGGTGCATTACTTTGCACTTCTTTGCACTGAATCTAAGCTGCCATACTTTTGACCATTCCTCCAACCTTGCCAAGCCCTTTCTCATCCTTTCCACCCCCCCAGTGTATAAACCCTGTTGTAGATCTGTGTCGTCTGCAAAGAGGCATACTTTTCCTTCCATCCCCTCCACAATGTCACCTATAAAGACGTTAAAGAGGACCAGTCCCAGTACTGAACCCTGCGGTACCCCGCTAGTAACCCTCCCGTCCTGTCTCTCCAAAACCCTCCCAAAATGGACACGCCAAGCAATAACATATGCGTCTAGTAAACAAAAAAAGAAAAAAAACACACCCATCCTTGTAGAAGTATAAAAACAGGTACAAAAATATTATTAATAGGGGTGAGAACAGCCCAGAAATAGAGCAAAAAGGGCCAAATAAAAATAACTGAAATATGGTCAGACTGCTACTAGCCTGCCCAATTACGGAGTCGTAAGAAGCAAAGCAAGTAAATTCTCCTAGTGTGACTTAAATGTTGGTAAGATGTGGAATAAACACGCTATAGATCATTCAGCATCCAAGCCTGTAGCATTTTTTGGACTCATTCCAGTCTTGTGGGAGGGGATTCATCTTTCTGTTTTTGAAGAATTAACAACTTAGCCACTGCTGAGATCAATGCCATGTGTGCCTTCCTTGGTTCCCATAATGGTGGTCCACAGTCCCCTAATATACAAATCTCCGGGATAAAAAACTCTGACAAGCCTAGAATAGGGTCCGAACTGTTCCGGATGGAATCCCAAAAAGGACGTATCCTTGGGCATTGCCAAAAAAGATGGAATAAAGTACTCTCTACACAATTACACTGAGTACAGGCAGCCGAAAAGGCTCTTCCAATTCTAGAAAGACACATGGAAGAGTAATATAATGTATGCAAAATTTGAAAAACTGAACTAGACACAACTGATCTTGTTTTATATATTTATAAACATCTGACCAAATCTTGGACCAAAAGGAATCTGGTTTATCAAAAGCCAACACATTTTGGCAATAAAAGGCAACAGGAGAAGTAGTGTACCAAAAAGTCTGATTATACAATTGTCAACTCTTGCCCAACAATCTCATCCTAATTCACAAAGTATTAAAAAGTGTTAATGACTTCATTCCTCTAAGGAGGGTGACCTAAAAATTGTAATACACAATGTCGTAGCTGGTAGTATTTGAAAACGAATGTAGGCTGGAGGCCATATTTATTCCGAAGAACTTCAAAAGAAATAAAATAATTATCCAGAAGCAATTCTGATAAGGAACAAACAGGGAGTCGATACGATTGCCAAGCCACCAACAACTTACAGACAACACATAGATTGGAGTTACCAAATAAGGGTTGGGAAACATCCTCAAATATATGACAGCTTAAGATGACAAAGCTGAGCATGAGCCTGAAGGGACCTCGAAGGGCTCCAGGTAGTTTAGAAAAAGGAATAAAGAGCATCAAAGGGGGAGAAAGGTGATGCTGGGCACAAAGCACTCGTTCAATGTACAAACATGAAGGAATATAGCGATCCTAACCAAAATCCTCTGTCACATCATTCCAATGAAAATATTTAGCTGCATGAAGAGCAAAGTAATATCTTTGGAAATGTGGAAGAGACAAACCCCACAGATTCCTAGGCCACACTAATTTGGAATAAGCTCTCCAGGGAGGTTTGTCTAACCATAAGAATTTTGATATTAAAACATGCAGTTTATGGACCCAGAAATTGGAGAGAAAAAGGTTCAACATATCTAGGGGATAAAGTAAACATGGCAAAATATTCATTTTAATATATAGCTCTCCCCCACAGTGTCAATGGCAAAGATCACCATCATAGTAAATCCTGCTCAATCCTTTGTAGGAGAAAGTCAAGACTGAGAGCTTTTAAAAGTCTAATGTACTTAGTGATCTGAATACCCAGGTACTTAAATGAATGAGAAGTCCACTGAACACCTAACTCAGAAAAGTCCTGTTTAGAAAGAGGAGGTGAAAGCAGATAAACCATTGTTTTGTGTAAATTTAATTTGTAACCAGAGAAAATACCAAAAGTTTGAATTAAACACAGCAGGGATAGAAATCAAGGGTTCAGAGAGGTATAACAAAATGTCATCAGTGAACATAGGTATTTTTCCAGTACCAACCCCCCCAAAGTAATACCCAAAATGTTAGGAGAAGAAATAATTTTACGAGCTAGAGGTTCTATATAAAGATCAAACAAAAAAGGAGATAGAAGGCAACCCTGACGAGTACCATGAGTCAAGAAAAAAGGGTCAGAGAGAACCACATTGAAGAAAATCTTAGCAGTAGGGGAAGAATATAGAATATGTAACCATCGAATACAGGGAGCGGGAATACCACAAAGAGGTAGAAGACAAAAAAGAGATGACCAAGAAGCTCTATCAAAAGCTTTTTCTGCATCCAGAGAGACAAGGACTACATCTGGACCGGTCTCTCCGGATGTAGCAATCAAATGAAAAAACTTTCTAAAATGATCACTAACAAACCACCCCACCATGAATCCAATCTGTTCTGGGCCTATTAATCTGGACCAGACCCATCCTATCCAGACAGCCAGCACTTTTGCAAAAATCTTAAACCCACATTTATAAGAGATATTGATCTATAGCTGTCCGAATGGGAGGGGTCCCTTCCCGGTTTGGGGAGCAACACAATTCTAGCTTCTAGCAAAGAAGTATCACAAAGGTCATGATACTGTAGATGTTAAATAAACAAGATAAATGAGGAGCAAGATCATCCACAAACAATTTATAAAAGTTAGATGGAAAACCGTTTGGTCCTGGAGCTTTGTCTAAGACCAAAGAAGAAATGGCGGCTCTAACTTCATTCTCACTAATAGATGCAGACAACAAATTCTGTTGGAATTCCGAAAGTTGTAGTAAAGTAACACCAAGCAAAAACTGCACATGGTTAATTCACTGTCTAGGGATGACATTGATGCATTATAGTGGGAGGAATAATTACGAAAAACAGCAACAATTTTACAAGGATCTGTAATTAAGGCAGAGGATGAAGAGTCTTGAAGAGAGGAAACTCAGGGAGATGCCCGCTGTTCCCTAAGACGAAAGGCCAACAGTTTCCTCACCTTTTCACCTTGACCTATGTATGTAGCTCTGGTCTACAACAACTCTTTCCACTTTGTCAAGCAAAATAGCAGAATATTGGGCTTTCAATTGGGAAAGCTGAATTGGATCCGATTCAGTAGAGGAAGGGGAGAGGCATTTTTCCAAAGTATGAATATCATGTACAAGTTGGTTTATCTGATGTTCCTGAAACTTCTTACGAACAGAAGCTAAACGAATTAACTCTCCCCGTCAAGTACATTTTTAGGGAACCCCAAACAACATCCAGGGCAAGAATGGCCAGGACATTTTCTTTGGTAGAGTGTTGAGGAATGCCCAGAATTGATCAACAAGATCTGTAAAGTGCAAAAGCTAAGTATTTAAAGACCAGGTATGGTCTTTATTACTCTTGGTGAGTATATCCAAAACAATACAAACTGGAGCATGGTCAGAAATTACAATTGCATCTATGGTACAAGAATATAAGGTTGACGGCAAATGAGAACTAATAACAAAATAGTCTAATCGTGAATGGGAATTATGAGAAAAAGAATAGAATGTATAAGCACGGTTGCAGCGCTAAAGAGCCCTTCAAAGGTCTACCAGGCCCAACTGGTTGATAAATTCCCTCAAAGAACACTGGACGAGATAAAGTACAGCCATAGGTCTAAGTCCTATCCAATTCATTATTAAATACCAAATTCCAATCCCCGCCAAGTATCAATGGTAAGTGAACAAAGGGGACCAAAGCAATGGCTTGTGTAGGGAAGAAGGAAGGACTATCAGCATTTGGGCCATAAACAGACCACAGGAGGACCTTGGAGTTGCCCAACCGCCCGTGCACAAAAATATACTGACTATCAGAGTCACACAGTTCATTCAAAAAGGCAAAGGGGACCCATCTAGCTATAAGTAAAAAGACCTTCCGCTGATGGGTGCTATTACCTGAACCATAAACCTGACCCACCCAATCCCTCCGAAAAAAGTTAACTTGCTGGGAAGTTATACGAGTCTCTTGAAGGAAAGCAATATGAACATGTAATTTTTTCAAATGTTTAAGGATACAGTATCTCATGGATTGGGACTGTCCACCCTTAATATTCCAAGTCACTATCTTCCATGGGTCAGACGTACAAGGAGAGCACAACACAAAAGTAAAGTAAAAAATGCCACAATAGAAAAAAAAGAAGACATAGCTGTGTGTCCATTCAACCCTCCCCACCCACCCCCAATCATACAAAAAACACCCATAACAAACTACAAAAATCCCAAACAGTAAGTAGGGAATATCACAAAAAAGACGAAGTCCGGGCCCAAGAAAGCCCTCTCCTTCCTCCATGGTCCATGTCCGACTGAAGGGTGGCGAGCTCTTGGTGACCCCCAAATATAGACACAATCCCTTGCTATAATAACCCCTCCTCAGAACAATTCCATATAGTGCCAAAATGTACTTCAAAAGGAAAGAACATTTGCTACAAGAACTGTGGTCAGATGGGGAGGAAGATGGCCAACTAAGTGAGCATCATGGAAGCAGAGGGGAGTACATAGTAAAAAATTCAGATGATTGATGAGACAAATGAGAACCATCGCTGTCAAGAATACATCAAAACCAAGTAGGTAGGAAAAGAAAAAAAAAAAGAAATAAAAGGATGGCCGAAGAACAACTAGTTATTAAGGCAGAGCACAGAGATCAGAAAAAACTAAAAATAAATGGAATCATGAAGCAGGACTAGAATATGTAAAGACAGCATTTTATGGTAGACAAGTCAAAAAACAGCAAGAAACAGTCTCTTAAAAAACATAACATAAAAGTGGACTCCAGATTAGTTCTAAAAACTCATGACTGGATTAAGGCAAACTCCCCACCTGAACCAGATAAAATAAAAAGAAACAAATATAGAAAAAGAAATGACGTTCCTCTGCATATCAGGTGCATCACCCTCTGACAGTTCCACAGGATAAATGCTCCCTCTGACAGTTCCACAGGATAAATGCTCCCACCCAAGCGAAGAACAAGTAAGGACAAAATAAAGGATCATATTTTCAAACCATAAGTATCCAAAAGAAACACCCATAAGAACAATCGCACACTAAGAAACACCACAATCTAAATAAGAACCAGTTAATAATATAAAACTAGGCATAACAGCACACATTGTTCCCAATAACAGGTAGAGAAAAAACCATCTATAATTACTATAAATGTGACATCAGAAACCCTTCCGATAACAAGATGACACATACCATTAAAAACCGCACCCCCCCAATAAAGATAAGAAAAAAACAGACAGTGGCACAGAACGTTCTAGCCGTCTGTCCAGAAAAACATCACAGCCTAAAGTCCCAATATTACAGTCCTGATTATGGGGAATAAAAAAAACATTTGCAAAAACCATTGACTGATGAAACATCCCTCTCCTCCCAATAAAGCCCGTCCTTTAGCAACATATTTTGTACAGAGAGGCAAGATAATTAAAAAAGGAACAAGACAAAAAATATCCCCTAAAAGCAAGCTCTTCTTTGAAGGGTTACAGAGGAATTTCCAGCAAGAGAGCAGCAGCGAAACAAGAGACAGAAAAATCCGGTAAACTGAGGAGACAAACATTACACCGAGCAAAGACAAGAAATAAGAAAATATAAAGTAAAAGACAAGTAATACAAAAACAGTACGAAACCAAAATTAAAATCCATGAAGAGGGCAGAGGGAGCAAAAAAAAAAAAAAGTAATAAGGCAAACAAAGAAAAGAAAAAAAGAGGAGAGGAGAAGGAGCACAGAAACCGAGACTAGATTAGAAAGAAATAAAAAAAGCTGAATCTATAACAATCAAAAGTTGAATCCTTGGGGCCCAACTAAGCAGGTCATGAAGCAGGGGTATGTAACCGAAAGTCTTTGAATAAATCTGGGTAGATGACGTCGAGGTTTTTGGCAGCCTGAACCGCAGATTCAAATCTCCTCTGGCCATTTGGAGTAGTGACCTCCAATCGCAATGGATAAAAGTAGTTGATGCTTAATCTGTGCAGCCCATAATTTAGAAAGAATTGAATGGTACTCCGAACTCTTTCGTGTTGCTTAAAGTATTAAATCCTGAACTACACGCAGCCAGTGTCCTTCCCACAGCAAAGCTTGCTGGCCCCGTTATAGCTTTCAAAATATGCACACGGTCCAAATAATTTAATTATCTAAAGATAAGCCGCCGTGGCGGGTCCCCAGCTTGCAACGTTGGTCTTAAAGCCCTATGGGCCCATTCAGTTATGTATGTAGGGCAATTAGGAGAAGGACCGGCAAGTTTGTTCAAAAGTTGTTGTAAAAAGTAAACGGCATTAGAGCCTTGAGCAGACACCGTAGCCCTAGAAGAACAAGGTTATTTCTCTGACTCCATCCCTCGAGGTTCTCAAGTTTGGACACTGTAAGTTGGACAGCAACTGCCTTTGACTCAAAATGGTTAAGTCGGTCCTCCGTAGAACTAATACGAGCCTCAGAATCTAAGACCCTTCTCATTAACTCGGCAAGAGCTGATGACATCTTTAAATCTTCCATCTGGGTAAGTATAGCATTTTTTATAACACTGAGTTCAAGAAAGAATTTCTGAGGTAAGCCCACCAGGCCCTGATAATGGTGGAGTAGAAGGTGAATCACTCGGTTGTGGTTGTTTGGGCTCCAGAGCCAGGGCCTGCAATTCCTGGGGATGGGACGCATTGGTCGATATATTTGGTTCCATAATAGAGATTTCCCCAGAATCCGACATTGTTGACTAAATCTTAAAAAAGTAAAGAGCCAACAAACACCAAAAATCACTAGAGGAGATCTGCAGGAAAGGGAAAAATATTAAAAAAAGAAGCGGGACCGACGGAGCGCACTACCAAAGCTATTAACCCGACAGTTGCATCACGTGATTCCCCAGGGAGAATATTCTTTTAGTAATCAGGCATGGCTTCAGGTGGGGGTTGGGGAGACTACTAGGCACCAGGGAATATGGTGTAATGCATCGGGCGAGGGATCGGGTGGGGGAGGGATCACTGTACACCAGGGACAGAACAATGGCACATCAGGCATGGGTGTGGGTGGAAGGAAAGGGGAGGGACCACTAGATACTAGGGAATATGGCGTAATGTACCAGATGAGGGATCGGGTAGGGAAGGGGGACACTGGACACTAAGGACACTGTTTTGGTGGATTGGGACCAGCACAGGGAATATGGCGTAATGTACCAGGTGAGGGATCAGGTAGGGGAGGGAAAACTGTTTTGGTGGATCGGGACCAGCACGGGGGGAGGTGCCACACTTCCTCTGCCAACTGCTAGGGTTGCGTGGGAGTAAGTAGTGGTCTCTGTCGGTGATATTTGCGCCATACAAGTGGATGACATAAAACACCCTCACATGGCGTAAATACTCTGAATATTGGACTGCACCGATATTCAGGTCCCTGCTCCTTCATCAGCATTGCGTCCCCCTCCACAGTTTGTCTGGGTGCAAACCGGGCTTTTAAATATAGGAAATCCATGCAAAGCCCAGTTTACATGCGCAAACCAGGATTTGCACCCGAGCAAAGTTTTGAATATCTGGCCCCTGATGTCATAATACTCTGCTTGTGACATCACAGTTATTACCACAGCAACAGACTGACATCAAAACAGAGAATTATGACATCAAGTGGAGAATAAGCAGTAGGAGCTGATTAATTCAAGGAAGAAAGATTACGTTTTCATGCATATGACCTAAATAATGGGAAGAATAAATACCGAGCAACTGAGGAAAAACTAGCACGAACAGTAAAAGAAGGTGACAAGACCTTCTATAGATATATTAGTGAAAGGAGAAAGTCCAGAGGGGGTATTGCTAAGCTTAATGGAGAAAAGGGAGCATGTGAGGAGGAGGAGGACCCTGTAAAGGCATCTATCCTAAATAGATACTTTTGCTCAGTATTTACTGGAGAGAAGGTAGGGCAGGGCCCACAGCTCAACATCATGGACACAGGGAGGGAGGTGAGCACTACTCCCTTCACAAAAGAAAGGGTCCTACAAGAGCTTGCTAAGCTCAGGGTGGATAAGGCAATGGGACCCGATGGCATACATCCCAGGGTACTTAAGGAGCTAAAGGTGGAACTAGCAGAGCCATTAGCAGAACTGTTTAGTGAGTCTCTGAGCACAGGAGAGGTCCCAGAAGACTGGAGAAGGGCTCATGTGATCCCGCCGACAAGAGTGGTAGCAGGGAGGGAGGCGGGAACTACAGACCAGTCAGTCTTACCTCAGTAGTGGGCAAGATTATGGAGGCACTCCTGAAGGAAAGGATAGTGCAACACCTGGAATCCATAGGGGCACAGGATCCAAGACAGCATGGGTTTACAAAAGGAAGGTCCTGTCAAACTAATCTCATAGATTTCTTTGACTGGGTAACCAGAGTGGTGGACCAAGGGGGAGCACTTGATGTCGCCTACCTTGACTTCAGCAAAGCTTTTGACACTGTTCCACATAGAAGATTGATAAATAAGCTGGGTAGGCTTGGGGTGGGTCAGAAGTTGGTCAACTGGGTGGCAAATTGGTTGACGGGCAGAAAACAGAGAGTGGGAGTGGTGGTAAATGGTATACAGTCAGAAGAGATGCAAGTCACAAATGGGGTACCTCAGGGATCAGTCCTGGGGCCAGTCCTCTTCAACATCTTCATTAGTGACCTTGCAGATGGACTAGAGGGTAAGGCTTGTCTGTTTGCAGATGACACCAAGATCTGCAACAGAGTAGATGATCCAGATGGGGTGGGCAGAATGAGAAGAGATCTGGATAAACTAGCAAAATGGTCAGAAGAGTGGCAACTGGGATTTAATGCAAAGTGCAAAATCATGCACATAGGGAAGAGAAACCCTGAAGCCACTTATAGGCTGGGAGGGTTGCTAGCAGTCACAAAGGAAGAAAGAGACTTGGCATCATCACCGATGACCTGAAATCATCAAGCAGACCTCTAAAGCAGTAGGTAAGGCTAGGGGGTGTTAGGGTGTATTAGTAGGGGTATCTACAAGTCGTAAGAGGGAGGTAATAATCCTCTTTACAAGACACTGGTTAGGCCCCATCTGGAGTACTGCGGCAGTATTGGAGGCCACACCTTCACAAGAACATTAACCAAATTGAGGCAGTCCAGAGAAGGGCAACCAAAATGGTGCAGGGACTGTATCAGAAGACATATGAGGACAGATTAACAGAGCTCTATGTATATATCCTTGAGCAAAGGAGGGAGAGGTGATATGATCGAGGCATTCAAACACCTTAAGGGCATTAACAAGGTGAAAGAGTCTAACATGTTTAAATATAAGAAAATAGCAGGACAAGAGGACACAGCATGAGATTAGAGGGGGCGATTAAGGGGAATGTGAGGAAATTCTTTTTCACAGAAAGGGTGGTGGATGCATGGAATGGCTTACCACAAGAAGTGGTAGCTATGAATACAGTGCAGGGCTTCAAACAGGCATGGGATAGGCATAAGGGAGCAATACAAATGACTATGAATAGATAGGCCACTGACAGAGCAAAGGCCAATGGCACATTTATAAGGTAGAAAAAGAAATGGGCAGACTGGATGGGCCTTTCGGTCCTTATCTGCCGTCAACTTCTATGTTCTATGTTTCATGAAACACAAGCTGAATTGTGACTAATTATTATGTTTTCCAAAATTTTCCCCAGAGGCGTCAGCAGCTTTTTAAACATTATCTCCTCATTGTCCATGTTCTTATATTATCACTTCACTGGGTTATTAATAGTAAAATGAATTAAAATTGATAATTCTAGTTCTGAATATCCTACCAAATCAATACTGAACTTTCCAATTTACTAACTGGACTTACCACAGCTTAATGGCTTAAGCTTTATTTAACTGGTTTAGTATTTTTTTTGTTTTTTTTTTAATTCTATTCATAACTCCTAGACAGCCTAGCTAGGACCTCCTTCAATCTTCTGCCGGCACCACCTCTCATCCATCAAGGCCCTTCTTACCCAATCCACGAGGACTCCACAGTCCACCACCAACACACTGCTGCATTACCCCCACTCAACTTAATACGCTCTGACAGAGTCTGCATTCAGTTCTGTGGCAGGATCCTTCCCAGGAAATCCAGCCACCCATGGAGGTGAAGGCCCAAAGTGTCCACACTGGTCAGAAGACACAGCCAGCGAATGACGTGAGTGGAAGGCAGGGCCCAGCCAGCACTATTTTCTCCCTTTTTTCTTTCCTCCAGTGGGATGTGGTCTTGGATGATGTCCAGAGCATGTACCCAAGCATGCATGGGCATGCCAGTGTCTGCCACATCTCCACGCTCCCTTACTGAAACTTGTTCCACCAGTGCTGCTGCCCAGCCTTCACAAGGTGGCAGTAAAGCAGCACAGCCACCACCTCCCCCCCACCAACAGAAAAGTGCAGTCTGACAGGCACTCCAACCGCCCTCCCCAAGTCTGCCCTTGGCAACTCAAGCTCGCTCCTGAAGGTGGGATCAACAGCGGCATGAGTGACAGCTCTACCACTGCGCTGATGGGTCGGCTTAGTGTTGGGGTTATTATCCCCACTTTTTTATTTTTATTTACACTATTTTGTTTCAAAATTAAACGAATTTTATTTATTTATTTTTTGCAGTTCTTTTTCTCCCTTGACCCTGAGCAGCTCTCTGGATATCAGCTACCCCAGCTCTGACTTCCTGATTTTCCACTAGGACTTACCATTGTGCGAAGACTACATGGCCTGGGTATTCGTTGGGTGCAGGGCTATTGGGTAGCTGGAAGTCTGCAGCTGCCCAGGAATCCACATTTCCCATTTTATTCCTTGCCGAGTGGACATGCAATGCCACCCAGACGTCTCCATGCACGCTACTGTATGTGGGACATCGGCAGTCGCCATTCCGCCCCATCTAGGCACTCCATGGTTGCAGCACCCCTAGCCGAGGCTAGAGGTCAGCTCACACCAGGTGTTGTAACCCTCCCTCCCGGAAGAGGAGAGCAGTCTTCCGGACATTCTACATTCTCAGATCTGGCCAACCCCCGGCATCCCAGGTCTATTTCTGAACCCAGGTCATGGCATACTGGCAGGTCAGGTGCTCTGCACTTCAGCCATCCATGCCGCTGGTCCGGCATGAAACAACATGTATGAATTGTAATTTGCCTAGAAAGGAAAAAAGGTTGTACATAAAAAGTTAAAATGGAACTAAAAAAAATATTAGCACATGTGAAAAAGGTTTAACATGCAGTTATCATGATGAATTTAGATAAGTGAATCAATACCTTGATTTCGATGTTTCCCACTTTGGTAGTAGATCTGATGATGGGTCTCCCAACCAGTGCAGGGAAGATGTGTTCGGGAAAGTTGGAGCCAGCATACCCACATTTTACAAACTAGCCAGAAAAACAGAGAGAGAAGAGCAGTCACTTAATTAGAAGAACAAACAGCCTGTTCCATGCATGCTTTGGAACAGTAAGAAACATTCTTTTTAAACTACACTACAGTAAGCTATAGTACAATCCCAACATAACTGGAAAAGGGTTTCTCATATGGAGGGGGTATTAACCCCCCACAATCCCATCCCAAAATCTACTTTTCTTCAATTAACCATTTATCTTGTACAGCATGAACAGAAAATTACTCAGTTTTCATCAACTGCTGCACAAATATGTCGCTATACAGCTGTCACTTTCTACACACTGGGTTTTTACACAAAAGTGGGCATACAATGGCTTCACACAGGGCAGAAAGAACAATGAGGCAAGCCGATCCAGTGGTGTGGAGGGGTGAGGCACTGGATGCCTTACCTCCTGCCACGCTGATGATCCGGGTTCAGGAAAAGATCCGGGCTGCTCAGGGCCTGGCTGGGTAAGGAAGGACTGAGCGTCCTAAGATGGCTCTCCTCCCTTGGGGGCGGGGGATATGGAATCCTGCCATTCGCCTGCCACCTAGTGGAGGCTGGGTGGCAGCACCCGCAGGGACAACAGTCATGGGGAGGCGTGTGCTGACGCAGCATGCATGTGTGTCAACATGCACGTGCGTGCACTTGTCCCATGAGGATGCTCTGGACAAAAATAGAGGAGACAGCCCCAGCTCGTTCAGCATCCCCTGCACTACGACGCACAACCCTTTGTGGAAGGCTGCTCACCAATATGGCTCTGTGTAAGTGGTGGTTAACCCGTAAGGCTATGAGATGGATAAGTGATGGGGCTGATGCCGCTGACTCCAGGGATAGGAGATTGAAGAAACACAATAATAATAATAATAATAATAATAATCATAAAAACAATGAGGCAAAGTGCTTTAGATTGCTCACTCTCGGCTCTTCGGTTTGTCTCAATTAGTAACTTTCCACAAAGGGAGATAATAAAGTACAGTTACGTAAGAACTTACCGTAACAGTAGATCTTCGAGAGAGGCTCTTGCAGTGGGTAATTACATATAGGACTGACGTCGACTGGCGGCAGAACCCCACGGAAAAATGTCTAGCTAGCAGTCCCTGGCGGACCGCCCCATGTCAGGTGACCGGGCGCCATGCGACGCCAGTATAAAGGGGCGGTCCCGACGCCCTTCCAGTTCTTTTCCCACCAGGCCTGGAAGGCCCAGACGAGAGAAGCAGACATTTCCTCAATGGAAAAGGAGCTAAAAGCCTAGGGGGATGGAGGCGGGAAGGTATTACCTGCTGCAAGAGCCTCTCGAAGATCTACTGTTACGGTAAGTTCTTGTCAGCTGTACTATCTTACTTCAAGAGGCTCTTGCAGTAAGTAATTACACATGACTCAATCCCAAGCAGTCTGGAACAAATAAAAGGCACCAGAGGAGGAAACTACTCCTGAAAGTAGCGATAGCCTTGCAGGCCTCAAGACAGGAGGCCCTGCAAAACAGCTAGCCCAAGCCTGCTCTACGGCGAGAGGCAATGTCCAAACTGTAATGTTCTCAGAAGGTATGGACGGAAGTCCAGGTGATGGCAGCACAGATGTCTGCGGCAGACACATTCTTGAAATAAGCCGCAGAGGCCGCTACTCCACGAGTGGAGTGACCTCTGACTTGACCCGGAAGGGTCTTGTTGTACTTGCCATAACAGAAAGTGATGCAATGAGCCAACCACTTCGACAGGCATTGCTTGGAAACAGCATTGCCTTCCCTTTTGTGAGCAAACGAGACGAACAACTGGTCAGTTTTCTGAGATCCTTTGTCCTATCGGTGTAGTATTTCAGAATCCGGTGAACATCCATGGTATGGAGTAAATATTCTCCTTGGTTGGAGTACTGCGTGAAAAAGGCAGGTAACTCTATAGACTGATTTAAGGTAGACTCTGCTACCACTTTAGGCAGAAACTTAGGTTCGTGTAAGAGCCACTCTCTTTTCAGAAAATCAAATACGGGATTTTACACATAAGGGCCTGAGCTCGAAATTCTTCAGCGGAGGTAATGGCCACCAAGAAGAGAGTCTTCCACGAAGAAATTTCAGATTCATGGAGGCTGCAGGTTCAAGGGAGGAAGGGTAAGTTTCTCGAGAACAAAGTTCAAGTCCCAAGGGGGAGCAGGAGTCCGGACAGGGGGCCTCAGATGAAGGACCCCTCTAAGAAAAGTCTTGGACACCTCTAATTGGGCAAAGGCTTTATCAGAGAAAGGAACATGATACGCTGAAATAGCGGCCATGTGGACTTTCAAGGAGGAATGACTGAGACCCAGGTAGAAGAGATGACGTAAATATTCAAGCAGAACGGCCACTGAACAGGAGAAAGGCTCCACGTTCCTAGAAGCGGCCCAAACAGAAAATCTCTTCCATTTCATGGCATAAGTGAACCTAGTGGAGGGTTTTCTAGCCTCCACCAGAATCTCGGCAACCTCGGGAGAGACACCAAAGCGAGACTGAGCTAGGTCTGCAGGAGCCATGCATGGAGTTGTAGGGACTTAAGGCCCGGATGGACTAGGGTCCCCTGATCCTGGGTCAGCAATCCTCGAGATAAAGGAAGAGGAAGAGGAGGAACCTCTGAGTATTGTTGTAGAAGAGAGAACCAGATTTGCCTGGGCCAGAAAGGAGCGATCAGTATCATTCTCGCTCCTTCTGTTGCCAGTTTCTGCAGTACACGAGGGACCAGAGGAATTGGGGGAAAAGCATAAACAAATCTGCCCTTCCAGTTTAGAGACAGAGCGTCGCTCCAGAAAGCACCTTGCTCTGAAACGAGCGAGCAAAAGGTGGGAAGTTTTGCGTTTTGGGAAGAGGCGAACAGGTCTACCTGCGGAGTCCCCCAAAGCTGGAAGATGTCTTCTAGCACCTTTTGGTCCAATTCCCACACGTGTGGCAGGGCAGAGGAGCGGCTTAGTTTGTCTGCCAGGGTATTGTCGACTCCTGGAATGTGAATCGCAGTGAGGTGAAGGTTGTGAAGAGTTGCCCAGTCCCAAACCCTCATTGTTTCCCTGCATAGAGGGTAGGATCGAGTCCCTGCCTGCTTGTTGATGTACCACACTATGCACATGTTGTCCGTCTGGACAGCTAGGTGACCGGGAAGAATGTATTGGTGAAGGGCTTGGAGAGCATATAGGACTGCTCGAAGCTCGAGCATGTTGATGTGGAGAGCTAGTTCCAATCTGGACCATAACCCCTGGGTTCGGTGAGGACCCAGATGGGCTCCCCAACCTTCGCCTGATGCATCTGTGGTCAGAGTCTGGGAGGGGGAAGATGACAGAAGGGGAGCCCCCAAAACAGGTTCTCTTGAACCATCCACCATTGCAAGTCTCGAACCATCGGCGAGGAGATCAGAACTAGATGATCTAGGTCATCTCTAGTTGATCCCACTGGGAGCGAAAAGTCCACTGAGAGGTTCTCATGTGGAGCCGAGCGTGGGGAATTGTCG
Source organism: Neoceratodus forsteri (assembly GCA_016271365.2). Classification (NCBI taxonomy): domain Eukaryota; kingdom Metazoa; phylum Chordata; order Ceratodontiformes; family Ceratodontidae; genus Neoceratodus; species Neoceratodus forsteri. The sequence continues at coordinate 1,520,545,730 of CM057450.1, read as the reverse complement.
GGATGGCATCCGCCATAAGCCCCAAGAGACAGAGAACCAACCTCGCCGGAACCTTCCTGCGTTCCGATAGCAGGGAAATCTGTGACTGAAGAGAGGCCGCCCTGTCCGGAGGCAGGAAGGCCTTGCTCACCATCGTATCGAGGATAGCCCCGATAAACTGTAGTCTCTGAGAGGGATCCAGATGAGACTTGGAATGGTTGATGGTAATACCCAGGCAAGTGAAGACCTGCTGGGTGAGGGAGAAAATGCAGGAGTTCCTCCTGGGACGAGGCGCCCAGGAGCCAGTCGTCCAGGTAGGGCTACCTGAACTCCCATAGTACGCAGGTGGGGCGCTACCACAGCCAGGTATTTGGTAAAAACTTGAGGTGCCGAGGAAAGACCAAACGGGAGTGCCTGGAACTGGTACTGGTCCCCCTGGAAAGCAAACCGAAGGTACCTGCGGTGAGAGGGGCGAATGGGGATGTGCAGATATGCATCCTGCATGTCCAGTGCACAGAGCCATTGACCCGGCCGAAGAAGGGGCAGAAGGGTCTGTAGGGAGAGCATCCTGAACCTTTTGTATTCCACGTAAAAGTTCAAAGAGCTGAGATTGAGAATGGGTCTGAGATCTCCCGTCTTCTTTGGGACTAGGAAGAAATGAGAATAGTAACCCTTCCCTTGAAGGTGAGGAGGAATGCGTTCTATGGCCTGCTTCGCGAGAAGGGCAGAAATTTCTTCCCGGACCAAAGGAAGATGGTCCCTTGCGTATGACGACTTCAGAGGGGGGTGGCGGGGAGGTTTCTGTGGAAACTCTATAGAGTGCCCTTCCGCTAAAATCTGAAGCACCCATGAATCCGATGTTATCCTCTCCCAACCCGGAAGGTGGAGGGAGAACCTCCCTCCTACCGGTTCCTCCGGTGAGTCCGGAGGCGGTGGGAGAGGGAAGGAGTCAGGTGGTGTGGGGCAGCGCGCAGCTGAGGCACCGCTGCTTTTTGGTGGGGGGCCTGGCAGCTGGGGCCCGGCGTTTAGTGGTCCGCCTTCCTTGGGGTTTCACTTGTGGCCGACTGCGTCTGCGAAAAGGACGGCGCTGTGGGGGATGGGAACGGTACATGGAATCCACGGTAAATGGAATTTCAGGGCTGTCCCCTTCTCCTGCAAGTCGGTGATGATGTCCTTAACATCACCATCGAAAAGCACCAAACCCCTGAAAGGTGCTTCCTGGATCGCTGACTGCACCTCCGGGACCAAACCTGACACACGAAGCCAGGCATGACGCCGAAGACTTACGGCGAAAGCGGAGCTCTGCCCGGCAGTGTCCACTGCATCGTATGTCATCCGCAGAATGTGACGACTGGCCGAATGAGCAGAATGGACTAAGTCAGCTAACTCCTGCTTGACTTGAGAGTCAGGTAAGGAGCCAATCTTGGATTCCGCCTGGGTAAGGATGGCCTTCTGGTAATCCCCCATATGAGCAACACAATTCAGGGCCCTAATTCCCAGTGTGGAAGAGGCGTATTATCTTTCTTCCATACTGGTCCAGGAGGCGAGATTCCTTATCCGGAGGAGACGAGCTTAAATGTTTGGGATGTGCCGACTGGCCATAAGCAGCGCTAATCACGACCGAACCTGCACGAGGGTGAGAGTCCAAGAAATCTACACCCTCAGGAGCCTGGTACAGACTGTTGGACTTCCTAGGAAGCGGGGCTAAAGCAGACGGTTGTTTCCAAATAGTGGAAACAAGGTGGGCGTGAGGCTCGATCCAGGGTCGCACTGAAGTAGGAGCCGTCAGGGGCAGGTCCAGATGTTCGGCGAGTTTGACCCGCTGAGGATCTGGCTCCAATGAGCGCCACTGATGTACTTCCTGGACTTTTCTGAGCAACTCCGTGAAGGAAGGGTCCTCCGGAAGACACGTCAGAGGAGTCCTCGGCCGGAGCTTGGACGGAGAGCGAGGCTCATCATCTCTCTTACAGCATCCATCAGAAGAATCCGAGGAATCCGAGAGCGAGGAAGAATCAGAAGCAGAATAAGACTCCCTAACCTGGCTAGGTGAAGGAACGGGTTCCTTGGGGGGAATCCCTGGACGCGTGTCCTGCCCCTCTCGGGATCCAGAGGGAAGGGCTCTGGAGTCCAGAGGCAGTGAGGGAGTGTGCCGTCTCGGCCGTACGGGGGTCGGTGGCTGCACCATCGCAATAAGGCGGCTCTCTACTTCCTGGGTGAGCTGAGCCTTGGCCTCAGCTCACCAGGAAGCAAGGGTCGCCTGCAGATCCACCGGCCGAGGGGTGGTGGAGGAGGAGGGATAGGGATGCGGGTTGTATCCGTGGGCGGTATCGGCCGGCTGCAAAAAACTGGTGCCGGGTACTGCGGCGTCGGAGGGACCGGCGTCGGGTACTGCGGCGCTGGATACTGTGGTCCTGGGTACGACGGCGTCGGATAGGACGGCGGGTACCCAGGCGCCAGAGAAGCTGCTGGAGCAGACGTCCCGGAAGGTGGCCGTACGGGTGGGTCAACAGTGAGAGGCCCGGGGGAGGGCAGGGCCCGACGGAAGGGGAATATCCCCCCGCCGGCGTCAGTGGGGCGGCGCTCGGAACCGGCGTTGGGGCCAGGCGTCGGGCATCTGGGGCCAGCGTCAGATCCAGTTCCCTAGGAGGAGGGTCTGACAGAGGTGGAAAATCCCCATCGCCCGGGGATGGAGGAAAAGTCCTTGGGGTCAGGCTGGGGTGACTTGGGCTCCCTGGACAGCAGCGAAGGTTGTGGGGAACCGGGTACGACGGGGGTAGGAAGGTCCGTTGTAGGTTCCGTCGCCCAGTGCATGTCGGGGGAGCCAATGTGCGGTTTAGGGGCAGGTTCCCGGCGGGCGCCGGAGGAGCCGGCGTCCGTCCTCTACGGGTCCCTAGTCGTAGGCGGACCTAGGGAGCGGCCCGGTCCGAGGGATGAGGTTGTGCGCGCCCCGAAGGTCGGCGTCTTATCAACCTTCTCCCGGCGGACGTCGGAGGAGCCGACGTCCGACTTATGGAGTCGCCCGCACCAGTAGGCCTAAGCCTGCGGCGGAACTGGGGCGGAGGCCTCCTTTGCCCGGGCGCCCGCAGGGCCTGCCGTGAGCCTGATGGGCGGCCAACGCCTCCTCCAAAACCTTGGAGGCTGCGGACGGTCCCAGGGGATGTTACCTGGGCCGTGACTCCAGCCGGAGTCGCGGGTGAGGAGGCCTTCTCCCGGTGCCTTTCCTTGTCCCGCTTTTTATGATGCCCTTCTGGAGAAGTCGACACCTGCCTGAGCTTCTTCAATTCTATTTCCATCGAAGACATCTTTTTCTTTAGAAGATGGGCTTCCAGGGACTGTTGGCGTCATCTGCGGGTACCGCGTTGAAGTGCAGGCAATGCGGGCACTTGTCCACCGGGTGGTTGGGGCCTAAACAGAAGAGGCAGAGGGAATGGCCGTCCTTGTGTGGCAGTTGGGCACCGCACGAGTCGCACTTGTTTTTGTGCTTGGAAGGTGTGGGGGACGACATACACCGACGATGACCTGACGATAAGAAGAAAAAATACTGAAAATCTCGGTAAAACTGACGAAAGAACAGGGCTGACTAAGCACGAACTTTACCGTGAAGCTACGAGCTACCGGCAGGAAAGAACTGGTGGCGGGCATCCGGGACCGCCCTTTATACCGACGTCGCGACAGCGCGGTCACCTGACGTGGGGCGGTCCCTCGCCTGGGACTGATAGCTAGAAATTTTTCCGGAGGGTCCTGCCGCCGGCCGGCATCAGTCCTATATGTAATTACCTACTGCAAGAGCCCTCTCGAAGTAAGATCTCATTTTGTTCTGTGCTTTTCAAGTGCATCTTATTTGTGCTGGTCTTTACACAGCGTTACCTACTAAATGCCTGCTACACACTGAATGCCACACAAAAGAGGGGGTACAGTTGTTTCAGACAGGGTGCCCTGCAAAAAACTTCATTTTTTGTTGTTTGTTTTATTTTGTTATTGCTACTCAAATCCAGGTTAGTTTCCTGGTAATTACCATGCAAACATTAAAAAACATTTTCCCCTGCTTTTCTTAAACTCCAGTGGCATGGCTGTCAAGCGCTCTGCAGTCTGCCCTTCGCACTACTGTCCATACTTGACCCCAGGGACATCTTGCTCATGTTGTCTCTGCTGTTCTACAGAGGCGGCACAACAAAACCCAGAGGGACTGAGTTAACAATTTGGCAAATGTCTACCCACTGCTGACTGACCCAGGAATGAAACTGGCCAAAGTACATATCTAATGCTGGTACTTCAGGTGGGAATGCAGTCACAGAGGCTGCCATGGAGGGGATTCAGACAGACATGGAGTTAAAACAAAGAAAATAGGGCTCAAGGTGAAGGAGCTGGGACCCCCCCCCCCAACCAAGGACTAATATTTATAGTCGCTGTATATTCCCCCTGGGCTAGCGTGGGAGTAGGTGAAGAGTCTGTTTTAGCTGCAGGAAACCCATAAAAATAGTAGGAAAATGAAAAAAATCAACTCATTTTCAGAGAAATCCATAAGATCTGGTATAAACTCTCCAGTAAAAATAGGGTGATTATTCACTAAACTTGTCAGACATCCACAGAGGTGCTTTGAAACTATCATAAAGGTGGCTGCATTTTGGTTGACCCTAAAAATCAAAAAGTCAGCCATCATTCTTCCCATGAATCCCTTTATCACCCATCCCAGCTATCAGCACTGCCACTGCAGTGCCCTTTCTCTGTCTGGAAAGGGGACAAGGGGCTGTCTTTACAGAGGACACCAATGCTGCTCCTTGGTTGGCAGTCAGCAGCTGCATGAATGCGACATGTTCCACACCACCCATCCCTGGGAATGGAGTGTCTCACCTACGCAATGCATCCAGTACTCCAAGCCTGTTCCAACACGGCATTCTCGTTCTCAAATGTAAACCCTAGTCTCCCAGAAACGCACTTACTGGGCTGACCCAAAGACAGACATTGTTTTTACTGTATCTCACCAAAATCTACTTAACCGCTTTCAATAAGAGGTAATCACTCTCAAACAACTGAAGGAAATTTAACTATTTCTGAGCAATCTTGTTAATAATAAGTTAACAAAGATCATTCTTGATCATACTATTAAGTCTATTCAACATGCGTTCATATGAAGGGTAATGACTCACTGCAATATATACAGGGCCAATGATTTTCTGTTTTCAACAGAAACCTCCAGTAAAAAACAGAATTTGTCATTTTTAAACCAGCACTTGGGAATCACTTTTTTACGAACAAAAAGACAATTTGCACCAGTCCTCCCCCCCCACCAAATTCTGGTCCAAATTTTTGTATGAAACAAGCAGATATACTCCTCAATTTGGGGGGCCCTGGAAGAAATTAATTTTGCCAAACGGAATTGGCCATTTTTGAAAACAGAAAATCATTGGCTCTATATTATAGTGGCACGGTACTGCCCCCATAGGCTGTTTAATGTTAAACCCCCACTTCTGTACCTCAATAATTTTGGCATTGTTTAACGAAATAGCACAAAATTTGGCATGCGTGTTCAGGCTGTAAGAGTCTCAAGGTGTGAAGTTTCATGATGGCATGTTGTTCAGTTTTCAAGATATGGAGCACCAAAAAGGGAAAAAGAAATCCTTGTTTGGGTTCCCTGTACTTAACACTGCATTTTTTTTTGTTTGTTTTTTGCTCTCACCTACTGTCTAAACAGTGTGGAATTTTTTTCATGAAATTTTCAGGGTGAAGGAGCCTGTGCCTTTCGAAGGTTTTGTGAAAAAAATGTTATATACTCTCACAGTTACTGTATAAGGATTTTTTTAGGTAACTGACAAATGTGAATGGCAAAAAAAAAAAAAGATTCTGAGTGCTTATTTTCATGATGTACTGGTCATGAGGAAAAAATACCGAGCTTGACTGCCACCTTTTTTTTTTTTTTTAACTCACAAACACTAAAAAAAAAAAAAAATAGACAACAAAACAAACATCTGAACAGGACCTGTGTAGCTAATGTAACCCCCTTGTTCCCAGGGGTTACTAGAATCCCATTAGAATCAGTGGCAGGTAGGGACAGGCAGCTAGTGAAATGCCAGTTAAACGGATTTCACAGAGTCACACTCTGTTTTTCAGTTTCAGCTGAGCTGGAGTGATGGTGTCACTTTGGAACGGTCACAGCAGCATAAGTCACATTGGAAGCTGTCTGCAGGGAATTAGCTTTAGAATGCTGAGTTAGAGTGTAGTTAGTCTGTAGTTGGAGTCAGTGGAGGAGGTTGCAAGTAGTGCAGCCTCTCTCTTTACCTCTGTTAGAGAGCTACCAGCAGTGTTTTTGTTCGTTTCTCAGCCTAGTGGTGAAGTGGTGGAAACCAAGCCAAGTGGTTTTCACAGTGCCCCATCCCAGGAGGGATGGGGTGGATTCCAGGATTCAGAGGCAATCCCCTGGTCCAGTCTGGACTGTGCTGATGCTGTCTGAGATTCAACTGCTCTGTGAGTACCTGTGACTTTTGTTTGGAAAAGCCTTGGGGCACCTGCATTCCTTGTGGTGTTTTCTCTGACAAAGGTATCCTGTCACCTAGACTGTTTTCTGTTTACCTCTCCGGGTTCAGTTTGGGCACCTGTGTTTTCTTTCTGCGCATTTGGCCAGTGCCTGAAGAAAATAGTTTACCCAGACGTGGATTGGATTCTCTGTGAGCCTGTATGTGCTCTTTGATGGTCGAGGGTGCCACTATCAATTCCTTATGAAATATGGGAAAGTCTCCTAGTACTGGCCGTGTGTACCTACTCAAGGGAAGTGTACCAGTACTGGCCATGTGTGCCAATCTCCACATTCAGAATCAGAGTGTTCGCTGTTCAAGTCAGAACCTGAGGGTTCGCTGTGTGTGTGTTCTCTGTACCTCAGTAATCTGCATTACCAACAAGAGTAGCCCTGTGTGGGTCCATCTTCGCTTTGTGATTATTCTCTATGTATGTGAATAAAAGCCACACTCTAGAATCCCAACCTGGTTTGGACAGTACTGTTATTGCTTCCACTGTATCTGGATTTACTTGGGTGCTCCTGACCAGAAGTACAAACCTAGCATAACTGTGAGCAAACTTTTTCTCCCAGGGACCCAGGCTGATGGCCATGGTAAATGGTCCCACCAGGTGTGTGTCAGGCAGTGACCACACTTGGTTTGCCTGTCTGTGTATGGCAGGCTCAGTACTAGTAAACTGAACTGTAGTGACAACCCCCATCCCTCTCTTTGGCACCATGTGGTGAGAGGAGCAGCCCTGCTAGGTAAACAAGGGGGGCTGGTGGGGGTGTGTTACACTAGATTCTGGTGTCTGTTTGAAAACTGCCCTGGAAATAGGCTAGGACCCTCTGCTAAGGTAAATTCCAACAGACTATATAAAGATATAGTTGCTAAGGCCTACAGATTACTAGTGCATAGCAAGTAACGGAGAAGAGAGAAGAAAGAGAGGCAAGTCACCTTAAAAATATAACATATTTAGCGACCACCCATAAAACAAGTACAATGGACACTAATGCTGGGTTTGTAACACTGAGTACAGGGGAAGTAGCAACGACCTGCATCATAAGCAACAATTTTAGCCTAAAAGGGGAGACAGGATTTGAAGGCTATAAATGCAACCAACGCAGGGAAATCCAAACCCTAAAAGGACAAATACTGGAGTTACAACGAGAGAGTAAACATATTAAAAACCAAAAAGCACACAGGGAAAATGACAAGGAAAAAGGTGTGGTTATTAATCAGCGTGTGTGCAGCATGGTAAATAATCCCAGTGAGATATCCTTAAAAAGGAACAGGGAAGAAGAGAGTGGAGAAGATTCAGACTGGACCAGTCTGAAAACAAGAATAAGAAAGGACGTAGGGCTATGGGTTTTTACCATACCACTAAACAATAACTTTACTCCTTCCCCCATCCACAACATGCCAGGAAAATACCACAGAACCTAGTATTTAAACAGACACATTGTAGAAGTGGCCAGCGGAAATCCAGATTCACAGAACATAGAGTGCAGCAGTATTGAGGATTCCACAACACAAACCCCCCCGAGGAGGCAAATATAACTACCCCAGAACAAACAGACAGTGAAACAGCACAACAACGAAAGCCTCCACACAAAGCTTACTCCCGGGGTGCAGCGAGGACCAACGGCGCCGTAAAGGCCGATGGACCTCCCAGTACACTCACGAAGCCTCCACACAAAGCTTACTCCGGGCAGCGAGAACAGACGGAGCCGTAAAGACTGCGGGACCCCACTCCCCAGCAGACTACGCAAGCCTCCACACATTTGCAGGTTATAGGTTTCGGCCACTAGGGGGATTTCCTATCCTCCCTGCCCCTATCCTATCTCTCTCTCGTTTCCCTCTCTATACCTGTCAGAATCTCTCGACCTCCTGTCCTTTCCACTGCTCACCCCTAGTACACTTTTCTATCCTCACGACCCCAACCCCCCTCGAAGCACTGCATGCCTTTCACTCACCAGCCCCTCGCCTCTGCTACCTTATTCCCACACCCTGACTCCTACATTTTTCCTTCCACTTGTCACCTCTAGGAGTCGCTATTGCGCCCTTCATTTTGACCCCTTCCATCCACTGCCTGGGTGACAGTACGTGCCCTCTTCCCAGGCTCTACAAGGTCTCCATGCAGTGTTCCCCCATTGGGATTTGAACCTTTCAACTTCTGTATCAAATTCCAACACCCTACTGCTGCGCCACAAAGACCTTCACAATGATGACAGACAATGCACCCCACTTATGTCAACCCTGGGCCACTACCCCCATATTGACTCTAATCGAGCTCCCATACTCATGCAGTCTCCACAGGCTCCTGATGATTACTATAATTGTTCTTCTCATCAGGTGCTCCAGCCCTTCCCCCAAGGTCTGTTATCTCACACCCCCCCCTCAAATGACCCTCTCCTATCACCAACAAAGCCCCTGCCTCACATCCATCCCCCCTGCATATCTCCCTACTGTTATGCATCATCACCACCCACCTTGCCATCTTGCATTCCTATAATTTCCTACCCTCCTCAACATGACCATTCCGTGTACCATCCACACAGCCATAAGGCGGCAGCCCTCACAGGCAAAAAGGAGACAGCAATCTCTTGCGCGCCTTAGGAGTTTTGGCCCTACTATTACTAATGTCAGGAAATGTTCAGCCCAACCTGGGCCCCATCTCCCTCGACCCAAGTTTCTTGCACCATGGGCTCAAAATAGCTGCAATGAACATCTGTAGCCTGCCCAAGAAGACGGTGTCACTTCAATGCTGGATCTCGCAATGTAAGCCAGATGTTCTGGCCCTCTCTGAAACCTGCCTCTCTAAAAAAAAAATCCCTGACTCCTTTGCCACCTTCCCAAGTCTCTCCCTACACAGGTCTGACAGAGTGGGCAAATGAGGTGGGGGGGTGTGCCATCTACATCCAGGACTCCAAACTATGCCAAGCCCTTCTGGCACCTCCTCTAGACCATGAGGCCCAAGCCCTATCAATGAAACTAACTCAGACCCCTCCAGAGCCCCTGTAGCCATTACTGTTGCATATGTTCCCCCTTGAAACCAAGCTCTTGCTGCTCAAGCCATTGCAGACTATATCTCCAGCTTCTCCCCTAAAACAAAACACATCACAGTGGGGGACTTCAATGTGAACTGGCTTGCCAGGTCGGCCTCCCCCATCAAGGATACTTTCGCTGCCATGGCCTTGACTCAGCTGGTAAGCCAACCAACCAGGGTGAATCCAGCTAATGGCTCAAGAACCCTGCTTGACTTCTTACTTACAAATCGTCCCCACAGAATCTCGAACCTTGTAGTCCCTCCTGACTAAGTGATCATTCCCCCATTCTTTTTCACTGGTCATGTCAGCAGAAAAAGAAACAAACCAACAATACAGCTCGATGCAGACTCCGACAAGGAGGCCTCGCTAAGCTAAAGAAATACCTGTCACTTTGGGATTGGCATCCTATCTCTCGGGCCCCTACCATAGATAAAGCCCTTGATTATTTCATCCACTCTTTCAACAGTGCCTGCAATATCTATGCCCCCCTCTCAAAAGTGCAATCAAAAAAAATGTAATGCCCCCTGAGTCACGCCTGCGCTGTTGCTACAGCTGAAGCACAGAGATGATCTCTGGCATAAAGCCAACACCTTGGGCTTGCAGTCGGAGAGGCAGGCCTACAGGGCGGCACGTAATGGGTGCACATGGACTATACGGCAAACCAAATCGGACTACTATAAAACTACCCTTACCTCATCCTGGGGGAATGCTCGGTTGTTTTGGGACAATATTAAAGAACTCAATGGTAAAACCCGCCCCCACCCCATAACCACATTACCATCTCTGACCCAAAGGCCATCGCAGACTGTCTTGACACTCAACTCTACTTTCTCTGACCTGAGCGCAGTTCTACCCAACTCCCTCTACTGCTCAGCCCTATGCTCAGCATCCCCCCTTCCACCTCAGGGTTGTCACTATGAGTGAGGCAAGAACATATCTTGCAAACGCGCTCAGTGGCTCTTGCTACTGCAAAGATTCCCATAATATGAGAATTCTGCATTTGGTTCTAGATACTGTCCTTTTTCCCCCTGCCGGACTTCTTTAACCGCTCCCTATGTCAGGGGCAGTTCCCAACTGCCTGAAAGACAGCCTCCATCAGCCCAATTTTGAAAAGTGGTGATAACACCTCCCCCAATAACTACCAGCCCATCTCCATCTTCCCACCACTATCAAAATCCCTAGAAAAAATTATTGCCACCCAGCTCACCGAATACCTGCTGGCACACAACCTGCTATGCAGGGAGCAACATGGCTTTAGATCAGGACACAATACTACTACTACTGCCCTCACGGAGTTCTCAAACTTTATACACTCTTCCCTGGATTAAAAAACAAACAAAAAAAACACCTTGTTGGAGCTGTCTTCATCGACCTGTCAAAGGCCTTTGACACGGTCTCCCACCCCCCACTCCTAAATACACTCTGCCACACCGGTCTGTCACAAGGCCCCATTTCCTGGTTCACCAGTTACCTCTCTGCTAGATCCCAATGTGTCAAGATAGGCAACACCCTCTCTACCACCCTACCTGTCTGCTCTGGGGTCCCCCAGGGCTCCATTTTGGGCCCTCTTCTATTCAGCATCTATCTAAATGCCATACCCAATTCTTGCCATGGTAACCTACTGCTCTACGTTGACGATGCGGTTCTTTTCGTCTCTCAGCCGGACATCACCAGCTTACAAACCTCCCTCCAACTTGCCTACAACCAGATTGAAAACTGCTTCATTGATCGAAGGCTCGTGGTTAATGTAAAAAAACAAAAACCATGCTCTTTGCTCATTGGCAGAACAAGACCAGTGACGCACAACTAAAGATCCTGTCCCACTCCCTCCTCTCACTGGAACAGGTACATACTTATAAATATCTGGGCATTACCTTCGACCCCAGCCTCTCCTTCCACTCCCGCATCGATAATCTATCCTCGGCCATAAATGCCCGCATAGGCCTACTCTATCACCGCAGAGACTGCTTACCCCCAGAAGCCCTGAACCTGGCTGTCACCTCATCAGTCCTCTCATTCGCAGACTATGGCCTCACCACCTATTCAGCCGCTGACTATACAACCCTCAACAAAATCAATCTGGCATTAAATAAATCTTGCAGACTCCTCTCTGGGGCAGACAAGCGCACCCATACCTGTACGCCTTAACTAATGTCCTCATGTTGGAAGCAGGGATCGACAAATCTCATAGCCCTACATCTGGGGCTATCAGTTTTCGGACAGGGACAAGCATTTATTGCATAGCTGGTTGGCCCTGGACAAACACCAAATGAAATCAATAAAAAATTTTTTTACCTGCATTTCATGCAGTTTGCCACTAGGGTCCTTTCCTCCTATTTCTGCTTCTGGGACTCTGGGTTGGACATCATGTGATGTGGGTAGTGTTGGGAACGAGGGGTGAAATCAGAGTGGCGGGACCATAAGCGGCCAATGCAGGAACCTGATCGGTGTGGCTGCAGCAGTTGGAGTGACAGCACAGCAGCAAATGACAAGAGCTGCATTAAACTCCACCGTGTGTGCTGCAGCCAGTCAGGCAGGGGCAAGAGCAGACTGGCAGTGATGGTGGGCAAAAAGCTCGGCGAGTTGACCCTAGATGGTAACAGGAGTCGGCAGAGTGAGAGCAAGTGCTGAAGAGAGAGAAGGAGGGAGCAGCCAGAACGAGAAGCTGGAGCCAGAGCAGGCAGGGAGGAGAAGCAGAAAAGAACGAATGGAAAATTAACCTGTTGGCTACGGCGGTGAGTTGTGGGTTGTAGGGCTAGGCAGTCATTCGAGGAGAAAGAGGTGCACTGTCACTGTTGAGGAGGAGGAGGGGAAAGCAAAGAATGTGTGCTGTGGTGCAGTCCTGGAATGTGGGGGAACAGTGCCACAATTTTGTGTTTCTGTGGCTGTTGCTGGAAGTTCTGCATTAAGCGTGCGTCACCAGCCACTGAAAAATAAATGAAAAAATTATATATATATATAATATATATATATATATATATATATATATATATACATACATACATACATATACACACACACACACACACACACACACACAAAGTGAAAGGGAGGGTGACTGACAGTGGTGAGCTGGGAATGGGAAGGGCGGGAGCAACAAGCAGGGGCACTCAAGCAGCTGATCAGCGAGGTCGTCATCAGGCATGCAGACCTGCTGACTTGCCCAATAAATCTGCTCCAAGAAAAGAACAAAATTAAAAGAAAAAGAACTAAACAGAGAGAAAGTGTATTGGCTGGCCAGGTCAGAGGAGAGCGAAGAGAGGGGAAACGAATCTGTACTGTAGTGAGGGTTGGGCTTTTTGTGTTGCTCGCACTCTAGAAAAGTAAAGGTACAAAAGAGCAAGAACTGACACTAACAACAAGACAAAAGCTGCCTAAGGAAACAAAATACAACAAAAAATCTGTTCTTGTGGTGTGCTAGCTAGGAAGGAAACTGTGCCTGGTGTGTTGGGTGAGGGTGGGGCTGCTGGAGCCTGCCATGGGATAAAGTGTAAATTGTCAGAAGCAGGACCTAACTAATAAGAGTTGCATCTCAGCTGGGCTATCCTGAGTAAATAAACAGACCAACATCCATGAAGTATTAATAATACAACACCCCACCTTGTACTTTGGTGCTCCATAAGTTGCTGTTTTTTAATTTCCTTTGAAGTATAGCCTTCCGATCACGGACTACCACTTGAAACACTGGGACTACCATTTTTTGCTAGGCCAGTTGTCCTGGACTAGCATATAATTTTGAACTTTGTCGATCCCTGGTAGGAAGAAAGGATACTATATCAAACGTGCCTCCTCGCCAAAAAAATCTATCTGGGGCTTACACCCTTGAGGGTATCTGCCTCTCTCATCACGTCGCACACCAACGTGACCTATCAAGAGCCAGGACCTCCTAGCTCAAAGGTCCTTCTCCTACTGAGCCCCATTAGGTACAATGAACTCCCACCGACTGTTACCTCCCTCCTCAAAATCGGTCCCTTCAAGCTAGCCTGTCCTCAAGAAGCTGCCAGTGTAGCAACTAATTTATGTGTAACTGTATATAGTTGTATATAAACTGTAACCTGTAGTTTCCTGGCATAACTGTTGATATGCTTGACAAAGTCTGTTATACCTTGGCTGCTCTCTGTTCTACCTCTGACAATAACTGGTCCCTGTATTTCAGGAACAGCTTAGCTAACAATTTGTATAGGCTGCTCCTCTATATATTACGGTCCTGTAATGCTAATAATCTGTTTGTTGTTGTCATCATCACCCTTGTTTGTTTCTTGTGGACGTGGAGCCTTTGAAAATGAGTCTTTGACTCAAAGGGTTATAATTCCTATGATCCTAAATAAATAAATAAATAAATAGCATGGAGGACGGAGGCCACAAATGAAAAAAGGGATGAAACAAGACAAGTGTTTGTCCTAGGGGATTCCATCCTGAAATACACTGATGGTCACATATGCAACTGAGATAAGGAAAACAGAATTTGCTCAAGTTTTAGTGGGGCAAGAATAAGGGACATTGAGTATATGACACACAATATATTAAAAAAATGCCAGGAATAAACCACTGGTAGTAATCCATGCAGGAACTAATGATGAAAGCAGAGCAAGTGTGGAAGAAATCCATAATGACTTTATATCTTTAGTAAAAACTCTTGAAGATAAGGGTTGTGAAGTGTGTATATCAGCAATACTTCCTGTGCTAAGAGCAAGTAAAACAAAACAGAATGAAATAAAGGTTATAAATGAATGGATGAGGAAATTCACTCTAAAGAAATCAATAGGGTGTCTCAAGCATTGGGAAAACTTTGAGGATAACCAGATCCTTTACAGTTGGGATGGACTATACCTGGGCCCAGATGCAGCATCTCTGAAATGTGTCATTCACAAAGTTGTGAATGAAAGCACACAGTACACACTGCAAGCCCACTGGTCGACAGTGTCTACCAATGGTACTGCAGTACTTACTGTAAGCTGTCATTCAGTGAAATCGCAGTCAGAGGGCAGTCGGGGAGGTGTGTGGGTGGGTTTTGCTGCCCACCGGCGTCAATGGCCATGATGGGATGGGGGGAGTGGGGTGTGGGTGCCTCAGTGGGTGGGGGTCCACTGGACTACCACAGAGGTCTTGGGAGTTATTTTCATGATACGACCAGGGCTGGGAAGGGGGTTCCACTAGACTACCATGGTCATTCGGAGTACATTTATTCTACGGACGGGGATCAGAGATGTGAGGGGGGCCACTAGACTACCACGGTAGTTCGGACTGGACCTTTGTGTACATTGGGTCAGGGCTGGGGTCCACTAAACTACCCAAGATGAGCACTGCGGTCCGTTACACTATGGACGGGGTTCGGATCTGTGGTGGGGGGGCACTAGACTACCAGAGAAACAGGGTGCATTGTTATTTTCGATACGATCGGGGATGGGGGGGCACTAGACTACCAGGGAGTTTTGGTGTATTTTGATTTCAGTGGACATTGCAGGGCACCTGGTGCATTCTGCCAGGCGCATCCCTGCCCCAGACATGCAAATGGGGCCATAATAACATGCAAATGGCCCCATTTGCGCCTTGCATACATAATGGCCCCATTTACATGTCGTGGTCTGAAATATCTGGACTGTGCGCCTCACGGATTCCAAAGATACACAAGCGCATCCCCATTTCAGCTATTCCAGACCGCAGGGTATTAATGCCAGTGCATCTTGAGGCCCCATTTGTGCGCCTCCACATTCTTTGCTATATTCAGACAGGATGCGACAGTCCTCATTTGAATATGAGAAGTTTGCACTCCAGTGCAACTCAGTTGTGGGGCGCAGATACTTGCACCCTTTCTGGGCGCAGTTTGAAAATCCCAGCCCTGAGATGAAGAGGCAGTGCTAAGCTTGGAAAGACAATTTCATCATACTTAACAGTGCATTTAAACAGATAAAAAGGAGGCAACTGAGACATACACACAGAAACTTAATAACAAATCATTTAAAAGGCTATAAAATATTGGTCACCAATGCTCGATGTCTGAACCTGGTTAAGTTAAGTGAACTCATAGCCACTCTGTCACAACAGCATATAGATATAGCACCAGTGGATAGTTTACCAATAATCTTTTTTGAAGACATTAGTCATGCTGTTTTTTTTTTGTTTTTTTTTTAAAGATTATTTTTACCTCCTTTGTGAAGTGGGCTAGCAGGTCGTCTGGCTGCTGGCACCTACACCCCCGGATCTGACCAGCGTCTCGCTCTCCTCCACACAGGCTGGCACGCACAGTGTGTTCCCCCCAAGGGGGGCACACCTCTCTCTGTGGGATAGTTGAGGGTATAGAGTAAGCTTTTAAATGTGTGTCGGTGGGGGGTTGTTACATCGGTCAAGCAGTACTCCCCCTCGAGGTTGAAGGATCTTCAACCTTTCGAGTGTCCTCCGCTTTCACCACAGGTAAACTATAGATGTAGGGCCTTAGGCATAATTAGAAGGCAGAGGACTGGTGGGTCCTGGAGACCTCGGTGGGGGCGGGAAATGGGAGAAGGGTGGCGGATGGAGACAGTAGGGACTAGGAGGCACCCTGGGAATGATGGGAACAAGACAAGGATTTCCTTGCCTGGTGCCTATACCGTCTTTCGGATGAGACGTTAAACCGAGGTCCCATCTGCCTGGATTGGTGGTAGTTCAGGCGGATGTTAAAGATCCCATGGCACTTATCGAAAAGAGAAGGGGAATTTCCCCGGTGTCCTGGCCAAAATTTCCCTCATTCACTGAAAAAAAATACCACCGACAGCTTAATCTGGTTCAAGGTCAGCTGGCATTCAACTGTATCCCCCTCCCCCCGGGTTGTGCCTGAAAATAGGCAGGATTTGTCTAGTGCACTTACCCAGTCAACAAAAACTAAATAAAATAAATAAAAAAACATACCCAAGGGCTCTGAGGAATTCAGGCAGGTGTTGAGGCCATCTACGGAATCCCATCCCTCTTGGGCAGTGTTATGCAATGCCAGGTCTATCAAGAATACGACCGCAGTGGTTGCAGGTTTAGTAGCCTCTGCAGACCTGGCCTGCATCACCGAGACCTGGCTGGATGAGAATGCAGGACCTATCTTGGTTGCTGCAATACCAGCCAGGTTCTCGGTGATACACCACCTGAGAGTGGGCTGAAGAAGCGGGGAGGTCACAATCTGTTGTAGACAGGAACTGAACCTCAGGGAAGTGCCAGTGGGGAGCACCAACGCCTTCGAGTGTGTGGCTGTTGCGGGTGCAGGACTCAGGATCCTTCTCATCTACTGTCCACCTGGGGATGGGAGGGTATTCCTGAAGGAGGCAGCTGACTTCATCACCGAGGTGGGATTGGAGTCCCCCAGATGGTTAATTCTGGGGGATTTTAATGCCTGGGTCGACGATGAACTCTCGCACTTTGGACAGGACCTCCTCCTACTGATGGATTCATTGGGTGTGACACGGGTTTTTACCACTGCAACACATGAAAAAGGGCACTCGGACTTTGTATTCCACCCGAGGATAGAGATCTCAGATATGGAGGTGGATCTTGTCGGATAGTCGGACCATCACGCCCTGAGGTTTAGTGTCACGACCACCTGAATTGGGCCTGCCCCTAAGGAAATGGTACAGTACCGTCCTTTAAGGCAGGTAACACCTGAAGGCCTTATGACGGTACTGGACCTTTCAGGTATTCCGTTAGATAGCAGTGACCCAGGATCTCTGGTGCTGGCTTATAACAGGGCAGTAGCTGAGACCCTGGATGCCACTGCTCCAGTTAGTATTCACCCTCTGACCTCTCGCCCTGGTGCCCCATGGTTTGATGAGTCACTAAGGGAACTGAAGAATCAGGGGCGAAGGCTGGAGAGACATGAGCAGAAAACTCGCCTGGAGATGGACAGACTTAGGTTGTTGGATGATTATGAGGTCTACCAATCAGCAATTTCCCATAAGAAGGCAGAATTCCTGTCCAGGGAAATTGTTGCAGCGAGAAACAGATCAGCTCCGCTCTTCCGGACCATGGACAGACTGTGCAATCCAGTCTGTCTACGGGCTGGAGGAGCGCTGTCACAGGAAAAGAGTGAGGAGTTTGCCCAGTTTTTCACTGATAAGGTGTTCACCATCAGGACAGAGATCAACTAGTGTTTCCCCATGGGTTTTTGTGGTGGCCTGCCGAGTGGTACTAACACCCAACTGACCTGATCTGCATTCAGCCAGCCGGTAGTCATGGATATAGTGAGGATCATCCAGACTCTGCGACCAGCTTGCTGTAGTTTGGACCCCGGCCCAATGCACCTTCTTGTAGGGTGTGTTGAGGCTTTTGGCCCAGTCCTAGCTCAGATAGTCTGGGCCTCCTTGGAGAGAGAGGGATTTTTCCAGATCCCTTAAAGGAAGCAGTGGTTAGGCCACTGCTGAAAAAGCTCCCCCTGGACCCAGACTGCCTTGCCAACTACAGACCGGTCTCTAACCTACTTTTTATAGGGAAGGTTATTGAGAAGGTGGTCGCTTTGCAGCTGGAGGATCATTTATCTAGCCATAATATCTATGACTCCCTCCAGTCTGGCTTCAGGAAAAGGCACAGCACCGAGACTGTCCTGGTTCGAGTACTTCATGACCTTCTAGTGCTGAGAGATCGGAGAGCCCATTCCATCTTGGTTCTCCTTGATCTCTCAGCAGCTTTTGACACTGGGGACCATGAGGTACAGCTGGAACGCCTGCGGTTCTTTTGTGGAATGAAGGGAATAGTCCTCAATTGGTTTCGATCATTCCTTGAGGGCAGATTACAGAGGGTGGTATCAGGAATGTATTACTCATCCCCTCGAAGCCTGCACTGTGGGGTACTGCAGGGTTCTGTGCTTCCCCCATGCTGTTCGCAGTGTACATGCTACCATTGGGAGACATTATTAGGTGGTACGGGTTGAGTTTTCACTGCAATGCAGATGATTCTCAACTGTACATGTCCTTTGTACCCAGCCAGGAATATGATACAGTCTCAATGTTTAACAGCTGCCTACAGGAGATACAGAACTGGATGAGTGCCAGCTGGCTGAGGTTAAACTCAGAGAAAACCGAGGTGTTGGTTGTGGACCTGGATCAGAGGATGCTCGGGTCATGGGCAGGAAAACTGTCCGGTCTACAACTTGGGAGTAGCCTGCTCAATGTCTTGAACCAGGTGCGTAACCTAGGGGTGCTATTTGATGAAGGTTTGACCCGGAAGGCTCAGGTGTCGGACGTAGTCAAGTCCTCCTTCTACCATCTCACAAACATCGCCAGGGTGAAGCATTTGGTTCCATCTGAGGAACTGTCAACATTGGTCCACGCCTTTGTCACCACTCGACTAGACTACTGCAATGCCCTTTACTTAGGGCTACCGGGAGTGGATATTGGCCGACTGCAGCTAGTGCAGAACGCGACAGCCAGGTTGTTAACTGGAACCCCTAGATCAGGTCACATAACACCTGTGCTGCGCGAACTGCACTGGCTGCCTATACAATGGTGAATCCCTTTCACAGTCGCATTGCTGACCTATAAAGCTCTACATGAGCTGGGACGCCAATACCTGCAAGACTTCCTATCTCCCTATCATCCCTTCCACTCACTCCAATCCTCTGATGAAGGACTGCTAGAGGTTCCCAGGGTACACTTGAAGACATTTGGGGGAAGATCTTTTGCCTTTATGGCCCCTACCCTGTGGAACTCTCTACCGCGTCCGTTACGTGACAGCCTGACCGTGGAAGGGTTTAAAAACTCCCTCAAAACATATTTCTTTGAAAAGGCATTTATAGGAACATAGTGGCCTAGGATTTTCACGTTGTTTTAAGGGGATTATGGTCTGTATTTTAAGATGTTTATTGTATTGTTTTTATTTGTATTGAAAAGATGCTCTAAGCAATGGAAGGGCGTTTTGTAGAAATAACATTTTCTTGCCTCCTAGGTCCTGGGGCCTGGTGCACGGCCATCAGCCGCCACGACCGTCCCCCGAATTTCCACCTGGTTTTTCACCCTGGAGCTGGACGTGCAATGACATCAGCGCACTTATGTGTAGACATCTGCCATGCTCCAACCCCCTGCTGTGCACCGCACCTATAGTGCCCAGACTTCTGTCAGGTGCCGCTGCAGAGCAACGTGACGCGACCCCCTTTACCCACCCCAGTGAGAGGAGAGGTGTCGTGGGATGCTCCATCCTCCCCCTCTCCTGCCGACCCCCGACGACCCAAGTCAATTCCCGAACCTGGGTCACCGACATAGCGCGAGACGTGGCATCCAGCACCTCAACCCTCAGCACCACCGAGCAGGCAGTCATGCTGTTTCTAAATCAAGGTTAAAACAATACTGTATGAGTAAAGTGCAATGTGATTGTTTTTGATGAAGATGTAGTGTGTATTGTTGATGCTGTAGTGTTGTATTGTAATGTTTTGTTATACCTGTTTCTGTATTTATTGTATAATTGTAACATCTTGATTATTTGGTCCCGGGTCATGCCTGAAAAAGGGCATTGGCTCATGGCACTTGCCCAGTAAACAAAAGTTAAAATAAAAAATAAATAAATAAATAAGTTAGTGAAAACTAGTGGGACCAAGCCTCAAACTGGTGTTAGGAAATCCCAGGTTACCGTTTATATAAAAAAAAAAATAGGAATAATACAAAAAGGGGGTGAAGTCTGCATTTATGTGAAAACCACAACTGAATTATCAGAAATACAGCTCAATGACTTTTGGTGATGTCACCGAACAAAATGGCTGATTAACTAAGGAGCTCCTCAACCAACATCACAGAATACAGTCAACAGCCGAATGAGGAGCAGTACTTTAACAATGAAAAATTGACTGTACAACAAACATGGGGAAGAAATCTGGAGCCCAAAAATAAAAAAGAAACCACGCCGGATCCGACTGATGGAGACACGACTGACTCTGGCAGCAAGGGCTCCTCGCAAGCCAGCCAAGCTCGAGCCAGAACTCCCCCACAACAAAAGAAAGCAAAAACTAGACACCATCCTAACGGAACTCAAGCTTTCCACACGGAAATGCAAATAAGACTGGACAGACTTCAAAAAGACGTGTCAGAGCTGCAGAACAAAGCCACAGGCAACGAAAAAGCAATTACTAACCTGGACTTGAGGGTCGACCATATGGACCATCCCCTGGTGGAGGCCTTCAAACAGATAGATGCGCTGAAAGACAAATGTGAGGATCTGGAAGGGTGCTCACAGAAGAAGAATCTGCAGCTGTATGGCTTCAGGAAGATGGCAGAAGGCAATGATATTACCGGCTTTTAGACCCGCTCTTACACACCAACTGGAGCGGCCAGAAGATTTCCCCCTGAACACTGAGTATGCACACCAAGCCTTAAGTCCAGTGCCAACCAACAACCAGCAGCAACCATGCTCCATTGTGCTCCAATTTATGTCCTTTTCCACCAAACAAAGGATACTAACCAGACTGTGATAAAAGAGAAAGGTCTTCCATGAGGGCACCAGAATATTCACTGACAACAATTACTCCCCAGCAGTGATGGAGCAAAGAAGGAAGCTAGGCCCCGTCATTGCACTTCTGAAAGAGATGCAAATACGCTTCCATACACCATTTCCAGACAGAATCCGGATTTTCTTCGCGATGGCCCAGCTACCTATGAAAATCCGGACATACCAATCGCCGAGTTGGCCAAGAACGGTCTCCATCCAGCAAGGCCACAGCGTCCATTGAACAGGCAGTCCGAAAGAAGTCAGATCAGACACTGGGCAAATGCAGAGATTCAGGAAAAGAGACGGCACTCAGAAGAGTCACTCAGAGACATTCAGGACTTACTGAAAACGTTCACAAAAGCGTGATGCAAGATGAAAACCTGCTAATCTAAATGTTACTAACCTTTGTGTGTGTTCTGCTTTCCTTCTAGGGTGCCAGGGAAGGAGGTCCCATCGTACGATGCAAAACAATGGTGCGACCCTTCTGCTTTTAATCCCACTCTGGATCTTCACGGTTGATCCTCAGCACTTTCTCTCTCTCCCAGAGGTCTGATGGAAGCAGGGGGAAATTGGCAGGTAAGCCACCTTGACTGACTTCTCGGTATCAGAACCGCTACCGCACAGCTGCTGCGGTCTTTGGGGGTGGGGGGGAGTGACATGCGAGCATACAAAGAGCAATGAGATAATTCTGGAAGGCCTTGCACCATGCGGCTCGAAGAGTGAACTGTGCAGTATTATTGTCTCAGCAGAGAAAGCTGTGAGGACCCCTGAAGAGCCGTGGGCGTCAGGCCCGGACATATTTGTTAGGAAGCTGGGCACTCAGTGTGTACCCCTCCGTCTCCTCACCCTTGCAGATAGGCGGCATAAGTGGAGCTGAATGGAGAGGCTCAGACAATACAGCAGGGCTGATGCTGGGACCTGGTCAAGTACAAGAATTCCCCTGAAAACAATTTATCCAGAGTTTCTGTCTCCTTTCTCTTCTCCGGGGCTGAATGAATGGGGGAAAACACAGGAGGAAGGAGATGTTTAAGTGAATGAATATGAATAGAAAGAACAAGATTTTCGAAAGGGAAAACTTGGGGCAGACCCCCTAGAAAAACAATACACCACAGTTCAAGCGTTAGGAGGTTAAATGCACAGCCGGGGTAATAGGACAAGTATATGAAATAAGAAAGGCAAGCGCCAAGGTGTAAAAGAAAGGAAAGAGCAGAAAAAAAGACATGATTGTAATAGCACCTGGAAGTCATAGAGCTTAGAGGTGCTTGACAAACCAGCCACCCCCCCCCCAGCAGACAAAGGGCTGATCAGAGTACCATACAGAGTTAACATTAAATGACTCAAAACGGAAAAGGGATAGGGAACTCCAGTGAAATTCTGAACAGTCTTATGCCCCACAGTAGGGGGGGAATCCCTCGACTATAACAACATGCACCTCTCTAGCACTACCCTCAGCCCCCCCCCACCCCATCACCCAAGATGTACATCTTGCCTGCTCTAAAGGTCAACCAAGGAACAGATAGCATCAATAACAAAAGAAGCACAAGGGTGGTCACAAAAGGGGGAAAATATGATGGATAGCCCATAGAGAGAGGGTGTCAACTGACAGAAGGGGGGAAGAGAGGAGCTGTTTTACCTCGAGGAGACCTGGGAAATTGACCTATGGACCAGGACCACAGTGGAAGAGGAAGGGAAGATGGGTATACAAAAAGGAAGGGAGGGACGGAAGAGAGAGGAAGGAGGGGCTCCCCTGGTTCCCTTTGCTTATCACCAACGCAGGTAGAGAGAGGGGACAGGACCTAAAAAAAAACAACCAGGGATACCAGACCCAATAGATAGGACCAGCCATGGAAGGGAAGATACAGGGAGGAAGTTTATAACAGGGAAAGACCAGAGAGGTGCTAACCGGACTCCAGGAGGAAAAGAAATCAACAAGGGGCCTCCGCAGACACAAGGGAAGGTAAACTTACCAGGGAAATTATATTGTACTTCAAAGATCTCAAAAGATGCAGTGAAACCCCCCAATAGCAAAAATATCACATTAAATAACTAGAGAGATGGAGGGAGAGGAAGCAGAAATTACATCCACTCTACTCCCTTGAGCTGTTAGCCTCTTGAGAAGGTGACCCATAACACCCCACCCTATGGGGAGGTATAAACCGCCCCCAGGAGACCTGAACCCTCAACTGGGCTCACTCCTTCTCTTGCTCGGGGCATTCCTCTGGTTCCAAGAGGAGATGCCTCGAGAATTTAGGGAACCTATACAATGGTACCCCTACCTCGGAAGTCACACACACACACACACACACACGCCTGCAGACAGGAAACGGATGTTTCCTGAGCAGCACCACAACTGGGACCCAGACCTGGCAGCCTTATGAATCGGGGCTGACTGGGCTACAGACCCCAGACACACCAGTTACTGTTCCTGACTACAGATACCAGTTGTGCCTAATAGTTTTGTTTGTTGAGAAGTTTTGCACTCATTGTTTGTATGTTGTAGAACGTGTAAGCTACTTCATTTTTAAAAGAGCTTATGATAAGAGGCTAGTACAACTCAGAAAGGTCATATTATTATCAACAGACAGCCAGATAGAAGAGAGAAACAGAAGACAACTCAAACCAGATGACAAAGGTACTAAACATCCAGAGAGAAAGAAAGAAGCAATAAGAGATGGAGCTCTCTTGGGAAAGACTCATAAATGTAAGAATACAGTGACCCCGTGACTATGGCTCAACTAATCTCAACCACAGTATATTTCCAAAATGTCAATGAGCTTAATAACCCGGTAAAAAGGATCAATGTGCTCTCCTCAATCAAGAAAAGACGCCCAGCATTCATTCTCCTCCAGGAAACCCACCTGTCCCAGGTGGAGCATGACAAGCTGAAGCATTTTGGGTACTCCACAGTGGTGGCCTCCAGTTATGGGAGAGGGAAACGAAGGGAACAGTGATTTTAATCCCAAAAACCACACCCTTTAAAATGGAAACCCAGTACTTGGACCCAAAAGGGCGTTTAACCATGGTCACGGAGCAATATCTAGGAAAAGATCTAACATTGTCAGCCTATGCCTACACCCAGGAACAGACAGCATGAAGGTCAGCCACCTGCTAGGAAGAATTTTACAACACCAAAAAAGATTACTGGTAATAGGGGGAGACCATAATATGGTATACAATGCCATAGACTCTACCAGTCAGGCACAACCCAGACAAACAGCAGCTATAAAGCGCAGTAAAATGTTATTTAAGCAGTATGCTTGGCTGGATTCGTGGCAAACTCTACACTCCAAAGCTAGACAATATACCCATTACTCTCACCCACACAGGATTTACACCCACATAGACTATATCCAGTCATATCCAAAGAATATGCACACTTTATAGTAAAATGTGACATACTACCAATATATCTATCAAATCATGCCCCGGTCCTACTCACCCTGAGATGGAGCACGGAAAGGCCCAACACACTGTTGCGCCTAAACAACTCCTTGCTTAACGTAGAAGAAGTTAGGGATCTAGTGAACCAAAAGACAGAAACCATCATAGAGGATAATACTAGCCAGGAGGTCCCCAGCATATTCTTTGGGATACGGTCAAAACAGTATCAAGGGGGGAATTATTAGCTATGCCACCAGAATAAAAATAAAGAGGGAAGAAACACTAGAATGACTACAAAAGCAACTGGCGTAAACCCAGCAGAAACACATGCTAGGAGATCTGACACTGGGCCCCGATATTAGTTTCTTACAACAAAGGATTTAAACCATTCTTAATGCCAAAACGGAAATAGCCCTATAATACTGTAAGCAAAAATACTATGAAGGAGGTGCTACAGCCTCCAGGATACTTGCATACCGGATAAGAAAAAAAAATAATAGAAATGTCAGTAACACAGATAAAAGACCCAACCACAAATCTCAAAATTACAGACCTCAAAAGAATTTTGGCAACATTCAAAGCATACTATGAAAAGTTGCACACCCCAAAACAACTCACACAAACTAATAAAATTACTTAATTCCTGGAAAAACCAAAGCTACCAACCCTGTCATTATTACACAAACAACTAGAAATGCCTATCTCTCAAGCGCAAATAAAACTGACAATTAAAAACCTGAAAACTAATAAGAGCCCAGGCCCAGACGGGTACACTGGAGTGTTCTACAAGACCTTTACAGATAAAGGCTTAATTGCATTTGCATGTGCCTCCTTCTTTGTTTGTAGTGGCTGCTTGTCTGTGTCTGTAGCTTAGTTTTTGTGGATTTACATGGTTTTCTGCTTGGAGTAACTACACCATTCTTGCTCACTACATCCGTGAAAGTCTCCTGAACTGGATTTCTGCAAAACATCACAACCAGGTATCTGCATTTTTCATTTAAAAATCAACTTTTTGGAAGCTATCCCAAGCACAACATACTTCAAGCAATTAAGTCTGAAACTCAGTGACTCTAGGTCTGCTTGAATCCACATTTTCGTCTGACCTGCTCCATGATCTGTATGTGGGCTTTTCAACAACCTCTTTGAATGACAAAGAAGCATGCAGACAAAGGATTTCACATCCTGCATATGAGCACAGTTCATCACCTTCAGAATTCTAACACATTCTGTGACTCTGGACCTCAGCTGTTGATAATTTCTTTTGGCTTATGAATTAACCACCAGGTATCTACAAGATGCTGAAATCCTTTCTCCTACAAATTCTCCTTATGCTGCTCCTGCTCTCAGGAAATGTTCATCCCAACCCAGGACCACCTGGGCAGCCAGTAGTGGCACCAAGCAGAAGGACAGGGACACTCACCATGGCATCCATCAATGCCTGCAGCATCCTCAACAAACTTGACTCCCTTCAAACATGAATCCTACAGCACAACCCTGATGTCCTCTCAGTTGTGGAAACATGGCTAAACCCTAAAATCCCTGATACCTCAGTCGCTATCCCTGGCTACTGCATTTTCAGGCAAGACAGGATTACTAACGGGCGGGGCTGTGCCATCTATCTTAAGGATACCCTTATGGGTCACATCATCCCATCCCTAGCCTGAGCAACTCCTCTCAGGTCCTCACAATCAAAATCCTCCTTGGTGCACATAACAAGAACTCACTGTCATCTCAGTTTACCTACCCCAAGAGACCAGGCTGCTGGCTTCCATAGCATCATGGAATATCTAAGGTCCGGCAACATAATTCTGAAACCATAATCATGGGTGATTTTAACATTAACTGGCTCTCCGCTGAGGCCGCACCTATAAGGATGCAGCCAGCGCATCACCTCACTCAACTGGTCAATGCCCCATTAGGTGTAACTATAGGACAGGCTCCCTTACACTTCTAGACTGGATTCTATCTAACGCCCTGAATGCATCTCCAATGTTTCTGTACTCCCAGATACAATAAGTGACCACTCGCCTGTCATCTGCTCCTGGTCAAACAAATACCACAAGCCCCTCCCAAGCTTATCTATGCCAGGGTTATCAAACAAGGCACCTCCAGCTGTTAAAATCCCATCTAACCAGGCTGAACTGGGCAGTGCTTGACTCCCTCAATGACACCAACAAAGCTCTGGACCTATTTATCAAGCGTTTCAATGAAGCCTGTGACATCTATGCACCAGTGAAAAAGATGAAGGTCAAAGGACAGACCAACCCCTGGGTTACTACTGACCTTTTAACTCTGCTCAAGCACAGAGACCACCTCTGGCATTGTGCTCGTGCAACTCCGACGCAAGTAAACATACAATTATACAAAGCAGCCAGAAATGATTGCACTCGAAGAATACGGAATGCTAAACGCAGCTATTACAAAGAGGCTCTGATCAACTTTTGGAGCGAGGGAAACAAATTCTGGAACAACATGAAAGAACTCACAGGCAAGGATCCTAAAGCACCACCCACTATGCTCAACCTTCATGGCACTCCTACACTCGACCTAGGTATCATCACCAGCACTTTTAATAATGCATTTACAAACCTGGACAGTGTCCTTCCACCAAATTTTTTTGACGACCTCCCTCCAGTTCCTCCTAAGTTACCCCCCAACTAGAACGTACAACCCCAAAGTTTTTTTTTTTTAAGGAGGTCCCACCACAAGTAGCTAGAAAATACATTCAAAAGGCCATCGGCAAACAAGAGTACAGTGGTGACTCTCTTGACCTGAAACTGCTGGCACAAGTCCTCGATGAAATCTTAGAACCACTTACAAAGATCTTTAATCTCTCGCTTAGATTGGGCCATTTCCCCTCTCTCTGGAAGAAAGCCACTGTCACACCGGTTCACAAAAGCGGAGATAGGACACTGCACACCAATTACAGACCTATCTCACTCCTCCCCCCACTATACAAAGTGCTGGAGTGAATAGTGTCGGACCAACTAGTTGAATTCCTGGATAAGTACAATGTACAGTGCCCAGAGCAGCATGAAGCTTCAGAAGAGGCACAGCACCACCACTGCACTACTGAATTTACAACCTTCATCCATGCCACGCTTGACAAAGGGAATTGTGAGGGTCAGTATTTATAGACCTTACCAAGGCATTCTACACAGTTAACCACCCCTACTGCTCAAGCAACTGTCCTCCATTGGGATCTCCAGCGATGCCCTTCCATGGTTCACCAGCTACCTTGATAATCGGATCCAACGTGTAAGGATTGCAGGGATCTCTTTGGATGAGAAACGGTCCGCTCCGGAGTCCCCAGGGTCTATTCTGGGCCTCTACTCTTCTCCTCTTCATCAACAATCTTCCCAGTGCCTGCCACCAAAAAATATTACTTTACGCAGATGATGCAGTCCTGTTTTCCAGCCACCATGACATTATAGTCCTTGAATCCCAGCTGCAGCTCGACTTCAATCGCATCGAAGACTGGTTCAATTCTCAAACTTGTCCTGAACCACAGCAAGACTAAAGCCATGTCCTTCTGTAACCAACAGAGCAGGCACAACTCTCTGTCCCTCACCATCAAGAACCACGCTGGGAACCCACTCGAACATGTCAAGGAGTTCAAGTACCTTGGTATTACCCTGGATAGTACCCTCTCCTACACTCGGCATATTGACACTGTTGCCAAGACCACCAATGTAAGGATTGGACTACTACATAAACATAGGCACTGTATGCCTGCGGATGCCCTTAAACTAGCCATCTACAGCTCCGTCACCTCTATCATTGACTACGGCCTTGCCATCTATGGCTCTGCCTCAACAAGTGCCCTCCGCAGGATCTCAGTTGCTCTCAACAAAGCCTGTAGACTACTGACAGGTGCAGCCCGACAAACTCACACCTGTGACCTCTATGCACAGGCCAGCTGGCTACCCCTACGCAGCAGAATACAATATCAGACCTGCTTACTTACCAAAAAGATTCTCCCTGGTCTCATGCCACCTGGTGCTGGCTCACTCCTTACTACCTACAGTGGCACTCAACAAACATGTGGTGCCCAATCTCTAACCTTTCAGGTTCCCAGATGTCATACCTCCATGGGTCAGCGGTCCTTTATCTATAGAGCCGCTCAATGGTTCAATTCCTTCAATAAAGATGCACTTTCCTCTACTACACTTGGACCCTTCAAAAGGAATCTCAAACTTTACCTCACCTCTACCACTCAATGTGACTGCTTCTCTGAACAGAGATCTCTCTAAACACCTCCCAGCTCACTCATGTCTCACAGCCCGCCCTTTCCCAATCTCATTCCCTCTGGTACTGGGCCTTCCTTGTGACTCTTCCTGCTTCACATCTCCACTGGTACAAGACATTTTCCACCACCATCGGACAGTGGCCCATTAGCCTACCAAGTTCCTCTCCCGGTCGCATGCCTGCAATACTAACTGCCTATGGTGCCCTCTATCTCTTATTGTTACCGCAGCCAGCTGCCTACTCAAGCTGCTCATTTTATGAATATTATTTCAAAGTATGTTATAACTGAGTATCTTTATTTTTTCTTTTAGTTGTTTTGGTTGTTTATTGTGCATTCTTTCACTACCTCTGTATGTATGTTGACCCTCATCCTTTGACGTGGAACCTTTGTAAACGAGCAGTTTCTGCTCAAAGGTATTTGTAATCCGAGAATTTAATAAATAAATAAAAATAAATAAAGTAACCCCCTCCCTGACAGCGGTAAGCAATTAGGTACAAAAAGGAAAACAAATACCAACAACATGCCAGATGGCCACTATATCAGCTATCTGCTCCTCGTATAGATCAATTTCAGTCCTCAACATAGACTATAAGCTATATACCTCAATATTAGCAGAACAACTGGATCAAATTTTGCCAGCACTAGTACAGAGAGAACAGACAGGATCTGTGAGAGAAAGACAAGCCCAAGACCATATAAAACGAACCTTACATATTTTAAGCCACACATTAAAAGAAAAAATACCCTCATTGGTGTTGACCCTCGATGCAGAGAAGGCATTTGACAGGGTGAAATAGGACTTCCTATATTATACTATTCTAGGAAAAATGGAGTTCCCAGAGAAGTTCATAAACTCCCTGAGAAGTATATATACACCTCACCACAAGCCTATGTAAAAGTAAATGGCCAGATATAATCGAAGTTCACCCTACACAGGGGGACTAGACAAGGGTGCCCTCTTTCCCCACTACTTTTTGCTCTATATCTAGAACCCTTGACTCAAGCCATAAGGCAACATCCACAGATACCGGGAATCCAGGTAGGGGGATACCAGCACAAAATTGCATTATATGCAGATGATTTACTGGTGTATCTGGCCTCTCCTGAGGAATCTCTCCATCTATGGCAGATGTTACAGGAATCTGGGGAATGCGCAGGATACAACCTCAATAAATCTAAAACAGAAGCTCTAAAAATGAACTATAACCCATTCCCCTTTAACAAAACAGGCCTTTAAGTTTCGCTGGGACCTTCCAAATATAAAGTGCCTAGGGGTCAGGATACCCATCCAGCCAGGTGTGATAAGTAAAAATAACTATGCACCTATCATGCATGAAATACAGGAGGACCTTAAACAATGGCAGGCAATCAATCTTCCACTGATGCAAAGAATTGATTGTATTTACATGAATAGTCTCCCCAGAATACTATACCTTGCACAAATGCTACCAACATCACCCACGAAATCTCAATTTAGACAACAGGACAAGTACAGTATATCTCACAGTTTATTTGGGGAGGGATCCACCCAAGAATAAGGCATGCCACACTACAGCTCCCCAAGACGCAAGGAGGGCTAGCGTTACTTCACTTGGGAAAAATAATACCACCAAGCGGCTCAAATAAGATTCGCTCTCTTTTGTCTGGCACCACATTATAATGCACTATGGAAAGAATTAGAAACAACTGAGGAAGGCCTGCTACCAGTCACTAAGCACTTACTAATGAATGACAGACCACTAGCGGAAAAGAAAAAATTACTCACCATAGTAATGTTGTTTCTTCTAATGGAGTCTTGCTGTATTCAGACATAATGCAGTTAGCCCCAGCACTTGAATTGCCCCAGAGAAGAAAGAGTTAACTCTATGCAGAAGCATAGAACGTTGAGCTCGAGCTCGGTTTTCAAACCTCTGTCTGTGGTACTTCCCAGTGTAACCGTCAGATTCTTACGCGCACACTAACATACTATAGTATGGAAACTGTTCAACATATAGCCAAAGGGCAAAAAATTCTTTTTGGGCCCAAAAGACACAAGTCGAGAACCCAAGAAGGAAAGGTAGTGACAATATTTAAGTATAAAACACCAGAAAACAATAACAACATCCACCCCACCCAAGAGGGAGGGTACAAGGTGCACCCCTGAGGTGCAATACTGTACCTGTCAGCCCACTTCCCAAAAAACAGGTTCTGAGAGGAGAGGCAGGGGGAGGTCTGAATACAGCAAGACTCCATTAGAAGAAACAACATTACTATGGTGAGTAATTTTTTCTTCAAACAACATGAAGTCTTGCTGTATTCAGACATAATGCAGACTACCAAGCAGTTCCCTATGGAGGAGGGAATGCAGAACCTACTTTGGGAAGAGGCTCTACAATACTGCTGTGCCAAACCTAGCATCACTCCTAGCCTGGATGTCCAGGGAGTAATGCTTGGTAAAAGTATGTACTGTTTTCCAGGTGGCTGCTTTACAGATCTCTAACAAAGGTATATCTCTTGCTGCAGCTAGAGAAATAGCTGTACCCCTAGTCGAATGAGCCCTCAGGCCCGAAGGGGGCGTTCTACCCAACTTGTCATAACATAATTGTATACAAGAAACAATCCACCTGGCAATAGTTCTTTTAGTGGAAAGCTTACCTTTCCCCACTTCACCATAAGTGAGAAACAATTGAAGACAGTCATTTCTATGTGCCTTAGTATGCTCAATGTAGTAGATGAGGGCCCTCTTAACGTCCAGACTGTGTAACCTTCTTTCACCTGAAGAAGAATGATCAGTGAAAAACACAGGGAGAGATACAGACTGGTTCAGATGAAAATCCGATACCACTTTGGTCAAGAATCTCCTATTGGTTCTTAGGACCACTTTGTCCCTATGGAAGGAGATGAAGTCAGGTTCAACTGACAGAGCCTGTAACTCATTAATCGCCTGGCAGAAGTAATAGCTACCAGGAACACAGTTTTCCAGGTCAAGTACTTCAATTCGGCTGAAGCCAGAGATTCAGAGGGTGACTGCATAAGCTGAGCTATGCAGACATTAAGATCCCAAGGTGGAGTGGGCTGCCGAAAGGGAGGATTAATGTGAACAAGTCCTTTGAAAAACTTTCTGAAAACAGGATGAGATGCCAAGGAAGAGCCCTTCCCTGCTGAGAGGAATGCAGAGATAGCTGCTAGATGAACCTTCAGAGTGGCAGGCCTAAGGCCTAGACCATTCAGATGAACTAGATAGTCTAAGGTTGTGGAAATGTCTGCAGAATCAGGCAGGATGCCTTTCTGAGAGCACCAAATACTGAACCTTTTCCATTTGGAGTTGTAAGTTTTTCTAGTGGAAGGTTTCCTGGAGACCTTCAGAATATCCAGAACTCCCTGAGAAAGATGTAGTGCTGCATATTCTAACTCTTCAAGAGCCAGGCCTTGCAATAGAGAGACTGGAGATTGGGGTACCAGATTCGCCCCTGGGAGGAGGACAGGAGATTGTATGTCCTGGGCAGAAACAGGGGACGTGACACTGACAAGGACAGCAGCAGAGGATACCACGGCTGTCTGGCCCAATCTGAAGCCACCAGTATCACTGTGCAGGGTCGAGTCCTGATCTTGATCAGAACTCTGAACAGCAGAGGGAAGGAAGAGAAGGCATAGAGAAACCTGCCCTTCCAGTCCAAAAAGATAGCATCCTGGGGAACCATCCCCAGGACTGGAGGTCTGCAACAAAACAGAGGAAGTTGATGATTGACTGGTGCTGCAAAGAGAGCCATCTCTGGAGTGCCCCACCTGGAGAAGATGACCTTAGTATGTGAGGATCCAGGGACCATTAGTGGTGTCCCTGTGAAATTCTGCTCAGAGCATCTGCTAGTATGTTGTCCTTCCCAGGAAGGTGAACTGCTACCAGAGAAGTCTGAAGAGAACAGGCCAGAGACCACAGCTTCATGGCTTCTGTGCACAAGGCCGAGGACCGAGTGCCTCCCCCTTGACTAAATCCGAGAAGCTCTGCAGGGCTAGGAAAACTGCCCTGAGTTCCAGGAGATTGATATGAAGGAGAGACTCTTGTGGGGAACAGACTCCTTGAGCTGTCAGGGCTCCCAGGTGGGCTCCCCACCCTAGGATAGAAGCATCCGTAGTTAGAACTACTGATGGGACTTGAGGGAGAAATGGAACCCCTTGTCTGAGGTTGTCCTGGTCCAGCCACCACTGGAGAGCTTGGACCAGAGTCTGAGTCACTGGGATCAGTTTGGTAAGTGAATCCTTCTTTTGAGACCAAAAAGACCTTAGATGAAACTGAATGTCCCTCATCTGGAACCTTGCTCCCTGTATCACTGCCGTGGAAGCTGCCATGTGGTCCAGGAGCTGGAGGAACGGTCTTGCTGACTGGGAGACCTGAGGTCGAAAGGAGGAAGCGAGATCCACTAGGGCCTTCACCCTTGCCAGGGGAAGGAAGGCTTTTGCTTGTACAGTATCCAACTCTATGCCTATAAAGGTGAGAAGCTGAACTGGTTCAAGGACAGACTTTGGAAGATTGAGAAGAAACCCCAAGGAGCTGAGTAGGTCCTGGGTAGTTTGAAGAGCTGACCTGACCTGTAAAGGTGACTGACCCACTAAGAGCCAATCGTCCAGATACGGGAAGATGGTGACACCCTGTCTTCTGAGGTAAGCCACCACTACTGCAAGGCACTTTGTGAACACCTTTGGAGCTGATGTTAGGCCGAATGGCATAGCTCTGAATTGGTAATGGCCTGAAGGCAACTCGAACCAGAGGTATTTTTTGTGGGAGCACCTGATAGGAATATGGAAGTAGGCATCCTTGAGGTCCAGAGATGCTAGCCAATCCCCTGGCCTTAGAGAGGGAAGGATCATTCCCAGAGTTACCATTTTGAATTTGGGCTTTGAAATGTGTTTGTTCAAATACCTTAGGTCTAGGATGGGTTGCCACTTCCCTGTTTTCTTTGGGGTAAGAAAGTACCTGGAGTACAGTCCTTTTCCCCTGTGCTGAGTAGGAACCTTCTCTATAGCTCTGAGAGCTAGAAGAGAGGAAACCTCTGCCTCTAGGGCAATGGTTTCTGAGAGTGATGCAGATGGAAAAGACTTGGCCCTCTTTTTTAGAAATTTTTTGAAGCTGAGGGCCAGTCCCTGGCTTACTACTTCCAGGACCCACTTGTCTGAGGTCACAGACTTCCAGGCCTGGAAGTAGTAAGCTAGCCTGCCTCCTACTGGAAATGGGGAGTCGACCCGGGCCGACACATCAGGGTGTCTGCTTGGCAGGAGCCTTAGACTGAGAGGAGGAGGGAGCAGCTCTGTTCATCCTCCTCCTGCCCCTCCCTCTGAAGAACCCCCTCTGTGGGAAGGGAAAGGAGGCCCGAGCTTGGTAAAAAGGCCTTTGAGAGGGCCTGCCCCTAGACTGCTGCTTGTGCGGAGTGGCCTGCCTTTCTTTGGCCTGTGCACTCCTGTACATGGTCCTGCATTCATCCGTTTTCTTCATGTAAGCCTATGTCTGCTCCCCAAACAGAGAGCTGCCTACTACAGGAAAATCCATAGTCTTAGTCTGGGTATCCTGTGAAAGGCTAGTACATCTGAGCCAAGCATGTCTTCTGAGAGACACAGATGTAGCCATGACTATAGATGCCACATCATTGGAGTCCACAGCAGCATGAAATTGCATTTCGGATGCCTGAATTCCATCAGCAGCCACCTCCTCCAGCTCCTTGGCTAGCTGGGGAGAAGCCTGTTTAGCCAGTTCCAGAACCGTATCCCATCTGGATTTCTGGTACCTGGCTGTGTAGGCCATATAAGTAGCCTGCCCGAGTCCCAAAGAGGATGCCAAATACTGTTTTTTGCCCATGGCATCCACTTTCCTGGAGTCCTTATCCGGGGGGTGTGAAGGCAAAGGAATGTTAGCCCTGTCACAGGCTGCAGCCTGCACTACCCCAACATGGCCGTAATGACTATAAAGGAACTCCGCAGCTGAGCCTGATAAATACCTCCTGTCCATTCTCTTATCCACAGGAGGTATTGAATTAGGGGTTTGTAAAATTTTGTGTCCGTTTCCCCAAGGATTTATGAAGAGGGATAGACAGTCTTTTGGACTCTGGGATGTCCATCATTTCCACAAAAATCAGGCTCTTCATCCTCCTCTGCAGCTTCAACCAAGGGAAGCTGCAGGGTTTCTGCCACCTTGTGAAGAACAAAAATGTGAAGGGACGCAGAGAGCCTGGGAGGATCCTCCTCCTCCTCCTCCTCGATAGTCTTCGTCTCCCTCCCACTCCTCATAAAAAGCATCTGGATCATAATCCGGAGGAGACGGATCCGACCAAACTGACCGCCTAACCGGCGGTACCGGTTCGGATGGAACCGGTCTAAGCGATTGAACAATGCTAATCGCTTTGGCTATTTCGTCCGCGGTTGCAGAGTGCGATACCGGATCCAAACTGGCAGACTTATGCTTCTTTTTTTGATGGAACCGACCCCTCGGGGTCAACTCTCCTGTTGCCAGAGGAGGTATCGCCTAGGTCAGTAGGCACCTCCTCAGGTTCGGGCGCAACTGAACCAGGCTGGCCATCTGGATCTACGGACTTCTCGGCCTCCCTTTCCTTCAGCCTACTTAGTCTTTTATCTCGAGTGGATTTAGGAAAGTTTTTACAGATTTGGCAGTCTGACTTGAGGTGGTCAAAACACCAGACAATAAACACAGATGAGGTGGGGGTCAGCCTTAGCAAAGGCCTCCCCACACTCAGTACAGTGTCGAAACCCAGTGGGACCGGTTTTCTTCTTGGGTTTCTCAGACATGGCCAACCTAATAAATTACCCTATTGCAGCTTTCAAGCCAGGTAATACAACAACCGATCGGTTACAAACCATGTCACGGGCTTTTTAAAAGAACCGGCAAAAAAACCTTGGTTCTTTTGAAACCGATCGGTACTGGAACACCACTCTAATCCCAGAAATAAATTTAAATAGAATGGGTCGGTTCCAAACCGGACCGACCGGAAAGAAACAGAAGAAAAGAACAATTTCCAACTTTTTCACAGAATAAAAACACAGTCACTACCTATCTGCAACATTACCTGTACCGTAGACAGAGGCTGGAAATCTGAAAATAACAAAAAATTATACGGTTTAAACCAAACGCTTTACTTTTACCGAACCGAGCAGAGGTAATCTCCGGAGTGACTTCACTGTTAGGCAGAGTAAAGAATCTGACAGTTACACTGGGAAGTACCAGACAGAGGTTTGAAAACTGAGCTCGAGTTCAACGTTTTATGCTTCTGCATAGAGTTAACTCTTAACTCTCCAGGGCAGTTCAAGTGCTGGGGCTAACTGCATTATGTCTGAATACAGCAAGACTTCATGTTGTTTGAACAGCAGTGTTAACCCGTTGACAGCCACCACTACTCAGATGTGGTCAAACCTATCAGCACATCCATTTCTAAGCCCTTACAGATACCTGATCATGCTGCTGGCATATGGTAAAAACTTTGGCCCAGCTAAGCTTGACCACATGTATAGACAGTGGGAGAGATTAGGCCTGTACCTACCCTGTCAGTTTAAAAATGGCCAACAGTTCATGGACTTCCCAACACTAGCAACAAAATACGGTCTACAACAAATATAGTATACACACACACACACACACACACACACACACACACACAACATATATACACATTCAGGTTAAAACATATATACAAAAAAAATTATCCAGGTTGTCCCCAACATCAATCTATGCCAGGAATTATTAACCTAATTCAAACGGTACTGAAGGGGAGCTACTGAAGGTCTTAATATCTAGAGTCTACCTGGGGCTCCAGAAACTGGATGGCCATTCCTCGGATTATGTCCGGCAGAGGTGGCAGGTGGACATAGGAATTAAGATATCTCCAATACAGTGGCAGAACTATTTAAAATACACACATAAGCCAGCCTCCTCACACACATGGAAAGAATTCTCATGGAAGAACATGATCAGGTACTTTAGAACACCAATACAATAGGCCAAATATAACCACAACAGTTCCCCAAATTGTTGGAGAAGATGTGGAGAGACCAGGGCCAGCCAAGCCCACATCTTTTAGATCTGTGCCAAGCTACACACTTACTGGGCAGATCTCCACAGGGAATGGCAGCAGATCATTACACCTGCTGTACAGATTTCTGAGCGAATGATACTCTTCCTGGAAATGCCAGTAGGATTTAGATCACCCGACACCAGGAAAATCCTAACTATATTTATCTTAGCAGCCAAAAAAGCAATTACGAAAAACTGGCTCACCAACACAGCCCCTACACTTGAGCTATGGAATAAAATTATGAGAGAAATATACACAATTACAGCTCTCTCAGCTGTTCCTGCTTTAACCCCACCTTAATACATATCCTCAGTTTCTGCCTTCCTATCCTGACTCCCCCGGCAGGGTTCTCAACATCCTGAAGGGGGAATCAAGAAATGGCTACCCCTACTCCACTCCCCCTCTCTTCTCCACCTGCCCTTCTGGGTCACCCTTGTGCACAACCTACTTCATCCTTTTTACTCCAACAGCACTTGCGTACTATCTCGAGCCTGCTCCTGGTACACTCATGCACTATAATGGTTCTGTTGCATTATTACTGTTTTGTACGTTTATATGCTCTTTTGTACGATTTTGGACATGTATTGTAATTTACCCAATGTTCCACTACTGTTTATTGTACAATATCTCGTGTTCCAACTGTTGCATAATCTTACAATGTTGTATTGTTTCTACTACCCACATACTATTGTAACTGATCATCCTTTACAACCCTATGTAACCCCCCCCCAACCAGGTCGCAACGTGAGACAAGCAACTTGTTGTTCAATGTGCCCTCCTGGTGAAACATTTCAATAAATAAATAAAAAATGACAGCTACAGTTAACTAGAGAGTAGAGAAGTCTGAACTACTCTGGGGTAGATGTGTAAAGTATGACCTGAGCAAACATGCAGACTTTGTCCCTTGGACTGGTACTAAGTAGAAGATAAAAGTACAGGAAATGTACAATGACTATATAACGCCCAAGACTAAGCTACAGAGATGAAATATGATGTAAAACATACAATGCAGCTCTGTTATGTTGATGTTGACTGTCTTGTATATAATGTTCAGAAAATTTCAATAAAAAGAAATTAAAAAAAAAATGGAAATATAGCTCAATACCAACAATGAAGCACAGTTAGAAGGTGTATGTATACAGTTAAAGGATAAGAAAGAAAAAAAAACTTAAATCTAGGAAATTTTGGCCAGCCCAGTGGTGCGGAGGGCTGAGGCGCTGGACGCCTTATCTTACGCCACGCCGGCGACCTGTGTTCGGGAATGAGCACAGGCCGCTGGGGGTTGGCAGGGGAAGAGAAGGACTGAACATCCATTGGACTGCTCTACTTCTCCGGGGAGGGGGGACACCAGCACTCGGGGCACTGCTAGCTAGTAGCGGAGGCTGGGGGCAGGTGCGCCGAGGCTACAGCAGGGGAAGGCGAGGTAGACGCTCGGAGGAACGCATTGGGGAGCGTTCGTGTTCGCTCCATGTGGTGTCATTGCACGTCCTTGGCTAGAGGGGAAAAAAATGGAGGAAGAGAGGTCCTGGTGTGATTTGTGGCAGTCGATTCCCGCTGGCGCCACCCTCGGGACTGACAGCAATATACCTCCAGCACTGGATCCTTGTATGAGTCGGGTTGAGGGATCCCCGCTGACCCACCATGGGGGGGAACCATGGGGCAGCTGGAGGATGAGCTGCGATCGGGGGGCGTGGCTGGGGGATCTGACAGGAAGCACTGCTGCCAGGGACTGGGAGGATAAATAAACTAAAAAAAAATTAAAAGAATCTAGGACATTTCTATAGACTTCCATCATCATCATCATCATCAAAGGAAGATGAGGGCTTAACATACTAAAAAGCCAGCAGAATAGGCCTAATTGTCTATCATGTCAGCTCGGTAGCCAGCCACCTAGTGGTTGCTCGCTTTCCCACCCCAGCCCCAAAAGGGTCTTCATGGGATTTAGATTCCCCTTGTACATGTCCCTTCTTGAAGCCCTCCACTGTGCCCTCCTCCACCAGCCTCTTGGGCAGCACATTCCACGGTTCCACCACCCTCTCAGTGAAATAATGCCTCCTGCGTTCCCCCCTATAATTTCCTCCTATCATGTCTCCTCTGTCCCTCCTCCAGTGTGTACATCCCAAGCTCCTTCAATCTCTCCTCATAGGTCCTCCCCTCCATTCCCTGAATCATCCTGGTCACTCTCCTCTGGACTCTCTCCAACAGTGCTATGTCCTTCTTCAGATGAGGTCTTCAGAACTGAACACAGTACTCAAGTTGCAGCCTGACCAAGGCATTGTATAGAGGGAGGATCATCTCCCTCTTCCTGGACGTAATTCCCCTAGCTATGCAGCTCAGTATCCTGTTTGCTTTGGCAGTGGTTCTTCTACTATTTTCAGAGTTATTCATTTTGACGTCTACCACCACCCCTAAATCCCACTCACCACTGTGGCTTGCAGTATGACCCCAGGTGTAAACATGGCCCGGATTTGACCCCCAAATGCAGTACCTTACATTTCCCGGCATTGAATTTCAATCCCCACCTCCTTGACCACCCCCTAGGGTATCCAGATCCCCTTGGGCTACCTCTCTCACTTCTTCCCAGTCCACCAGTGCTCCCAGTTTGGAATCATCTGCAAAGAGACTTAATTGACACAATTATACTTGCTGGGTGCTCAGACAGCAATACAGTAACTGTAAGCAATTTTAACCTACCAGGTATAGAGTGGCAATTTTTAACTGCAAACTCTACTACCGAGTCTTTATTTCTTGACAAAACTCTGGCTGCAGGACTTGAGCAGCTAGTGATGGAACCTACAAGGAGTAACAACACCCTTGACTTAGTCCTAACAAATGTGGCCTCTGAGATAACAGATCTCAAGATGCTTGCCCCACTAGCCAATAGTGATCACAACTGTATCACCTTTAATATGACCAGGAAAATAATCCACCAAGGACGTCAATATTTCAGATATAATTATGCAAAGGGTAACTATAATGGAAGAAAGACTGCTCTTCAGGAATATGACTGGGTATCCAAGATGTCGAACATAAGTACAAACGAATGTTGGGAGCTAATTAAGTCAGTTATTAAAGAAATGGAAAAGTAATATGTTTGCCCTAAAGCAAATCCAGAATAACAAGGGAAAAGTTCCAAACTGGATCACAGAACAAACACAAAAGCAAATAAAAAAAAAAAAAAAAAAGCATTTAAAAAATGTAAACAACTAAACAATGAACAAGCAAGACCAAGATACAGGGGCAGAACAGAGAAAAACCAAACCTTTAATAAAAAAAAAAAAAATAAAAAAATAAAAAACAAAAGATGGAAATTAGAGTTCAGACTGTCAATGATCAAAGATAATCAAAAGTTCTTTTATGCCTATATAAATATTAACAAAAAAGTGACAACACTCTGGGCCAGATCCTAGACAATGGCAGTGAATTATGTAATCCAAAAGAAATAGCAGATGCACTAATTTAGCTCTGAGTGCTGAATATGTTTGAACGTATACAGATTCTGGACGTTTATAAAAGCCTGCAGACTTCTAAGGGTTCTAAATAAAATATTTTGGAACAATATTTACCACACAGGACTCAGCTATATCCTGTGATAACATCCAAAAGACAGACTCTAAGAAAAAATTACTCACCTTAGTAATGTTGTTTCTTCTAATGGAGTCTTGCTACATTATGACATATCCAGTGAGTTCCAACCTTCGAACTGCTCCGCAGGTGAAAGAGTTAACTTTCCATGCCAGGCATGGAACTTTGAGCTCGAGCTCGGTTGAAAACTCTGTCTGTTGTTAATCAAACTCAAACTGTCAGATCTTTACGAGCAAAACTCACTAAGGTTCTGTGTGGAAGCTGTAAACCTACACTAGCCAACTGGCTACTAAATATAAGAACACATTTTTCTTGGTCCCAAAGCAAAGACTCAAGTCAGGGGATCCAAAAAATTAAAAACATAACACCCAAACACCCCAAAAAGGAGGGGTGAAAAATAAGGTGGGCATCTACTAAGTGCCAACACTGCACTGCCCACCCACATCCCAAAAGTAGAGGTTCTAAGAGGGGCAGGCAGGGGGGGAGGTCATAATATAGCAAGACTCCATTAGAAGAAACAACATTACTAAGGTGAGTAATTTTTTCTTCAAACAACACGAAGTCTTGCTATATTGTGTGACAAGGTACCTTTGTAAATGAGCCTATGGCTCAAAGGTTTTCCAAACTGCTGTCTAAATAAACAAAATAAATAAATTATGACATATGCAGACTACACAGCAGTACCTCCACGGAGGAGGGACAGAACCTACTTTGGAAATAGGCTCTGAAGCACAGCTGTGCCAAACCGAGTATCACTCCTAGCCTAGATGTCCAGGGAGTAATGCTTGGTAAAAGTGTGAACTGTTTTCCAGGTAGCTGCTTGACATATCTCTAGGATAGGGATGTCCCTGGCCGCAGCCAGAGACGCAGCTGTACCTCTGGTAGAGTGAGACCTCAGGCCTGAGGGAGGAACCTTACCCAGTTTTCATAGCAAAATTGGATACAAGAGACAATCCACCTGGCAATGGATCTTTTAGTGGCAGGTTTCCCTTTACCAACCTCACCATAAGTGAGGAACAGTTGGAGGGAGTCAAACCTGTGACCCTTGGTACGTTCTATGTAGTAACTAAGGGCTCTTTTGACATCTAAACTGTGCAGTCTCCTCTCGCCAGAGGAGGAATGGTCAGTGAAGTACACAGAGAGACACAGATTGATTAAGGTGGAAGTCTGAAACCACCTTAGGCAAGAACTTTCTGTTAGTCCTGAGGACCACCTTATCTCTATGAAAGGAGATAAAATCAGGCTCCACTGACAATGCTTGTAATTCACTTATGCGCCTGGCAGAAGTGATGGCTACCAAAAACACAGTTTTCCAAGTCAAGTACTTAAGCTCTGCTGAAGACAAGGGCTCAAAAGGGGGTGGCATAAGCTGGGCAATGCAAATATTAAGATCCCAGGCAGGGGCAGGGTCCCTGAAAGGGGGTTGGTGTGAAGCAAACCCTTGAAAAACTTGGAGACTACAGGGTGAGCTGAAAGAGAAGAGGGTTTACCTGCTGATAAGAAAGCAGACACGGCTGCCAGGTGCACTTTTATGGTAGCTGGTCTCAGCCCCAGAGTATTCAAATGCACCATATAATCCAGGACTGTGGGTAAGTCTGCAGATTCTGGGGAAATATGCCTGCCAGAGCACCAAATAGAAAATCTCTTCCATTTGGAATTATAAGTAGCTCTGGTGGATGGCTTCCTAGAAGCCTTCAATACATCCAATACACCTTGGGAGAGGTGTAGGTCAGCAAACTCTAACTCTTCAAGAGCCAGGCCTTGAGATTGAGAGATCTGAGATTCGGGTACCAAACCCTCCCCTGAGCACAGGTTAACAGGTTGTGATTCCTGGGAAGACACAGGGGAAGATGGACTGCTAAGGACATAAGGAGTGGGTACCAGGGCTGTCTGGCCCAATCTGGAGCAATCAGGATCACCTTGCAGGGTTGAGATCTGATTTTGACTAGCACCTTGAACAGGAGAGGGAAGGGGGGGAAAGCATAGGGAAACTTCCCTTCCCAACTGAGAAGGAAGGCATCCAGAGGGACTGAGCCCAACACTGGGGGCCTGCAGCAAAAAAGGGGAAGTTGATGATTGTCTGGGGCTGCAAAAAGATCTATCTACGGGGTGCCCCATCTGGCAAATACTACCTCCAATACTAGGGGATCCAGTGACCATTCGTGATGGCCCTGGGAAATCCTGCTGAGAGCATCTGCCAGGACATTGTCCTTGCCTAGGAGGTGAACTGCCATAAGGGAGGTGTTCAGGGAGTACGCCAGAGACCACAACTTCATTGCTTCGGTGCACAAGGCCGTAGACCGAGTGCCTCCTTGCTTGTTGATGTACCACATTGTAGTGGTGTTGTCTGTTCTGATCTGTACAACTCTGTTCTGAACAGAGGTGGAAAAAGCTTGAAGTGCTAGAAAAACTGCTCTGCGTTCCAACAGACTGATGTGGAGCAGAGATTCCTGAGGGCACCACAATCCCTGGGTAGTGAGATCGCCCATGTGAGCTCCTCACCCCAAGAGGGATGCATCTGTAGTAAGGATTAAGGAGTGAGACTGAGGGGTGAAGGGGACCCCCTGTCTCAGATTGCTCTGGTCCTGCCACCACTGAAGGGCTTGGATCAGGGTTCGAGTCACTGGGATCAATTTGGTTAGAGCGTCTCTCCTTTGAGACCAAAAGGCTCTCAAATGGAACTGGATGTCCCTCATCTGAAATCTTGCTCCCTGCACAACTGCTGTAGAAGCAGCCATGTGCCCCAGGAGCTGCAGAAAATGCCTTGCTGGTCGAGAGACCTGCAGGGTGAAAGAGGAAGCCAGAGAAACCAAGGTCCTTGCCCTTTCCAAAGGAAGGAAGGCTCTGGCCTTTTTTGTGTTCAGTTCTGCACCTATGAAGGTGAGAAGCTGGACAGGCTCTAGAACCGACTTTGGAAAATTGAGAAGGAAACCTAGAGATGTGAGCAGTTGCTGAGTTACCTGAAGGTGTAGTTTGACTTGGTCTGGAGACTGGCCTACTATGAGCCAGTCGTCCAGGTAAGGAAAGATGGCAATCTTTTGCCTTCTTAAGTGAGCCACTGCTACTGCCAGGCATTTTGTGAATACCCTCGGGGCAGAGGTGAGGCCGAAGGGCATTGCTCTGAACTGGTAATGGCCTGAGGGCAGTTCGAATCTGAGGTACTTTCGATGGGAGCTTCTGATAAGAACATGGAAGTAGGCATCCTTGAGGTCCAGGGACGCTAGCCAGTCCCCTGGCCTTAGAGAGGTAAAATAATTCCCAGAGTCACCATTTTGAATTTTGGTTTAAAAGGTGCTTGTTTAAGTATCTGAGGTCCAGGATGGGCGCCATTCTCCTGTCTTTTTTGGGGTAAGGAAGTACCTGGAGTACAACCCTTTGCCCTGGTGTAGGGGTGGAACCCTTTCCACAGCTCTGAGAGCCAGGAGGGTAGAAACTTCTGTTTCTAGGGCAAGTGCCTCTAATGGATTTGCAGGTGGAAAGGACCTGGCTCTCATCTTTGGAATTTTTTTGAAGCTGAGAACCAGTCCCTGGCTTACTACTTCCAGGACCCACTTGTCTGATGTTAAAGACTTCCAGCCCTGGACAAACTAAGCCAGCCTGCCCCCTACAGGTAGTGGAGGATTGGCCTGGCCACCCCATCAGGGTGCCTGCTTGGCAGGGGCTTTGGGCTGAGGGTAGAAGCAGGCTTGCTTGTGCCGGGTCTGCCTCTCCCTCTAAAGAACCCCTCTGGGCATAAGCAGAAGAGGAGGCCTGGACTTGGTAAAAAGGCCTATGAAAAGGCCTGCCCCTGGGATGCTGCCTTTGAGGAGTGGCCTGCCTTTCCTTGGCCTGTGCACTCCTATAGGTGGTCCTATATTCATCCATTTTTTTCAAGTAATTCTCTGTCTGTTCCCCAAACAGAGAATTGCCCAC
This sequence comes from Neoceratodus forsteri, assembly GCA_016271365.2. Lineage (NCBI taxonomy): Eukaryota > Metazoa > Chordata > Ceratodontiformes > Ceratodontidae > Neoceratodus > Neoceratodus forsteri. The sequence goes on along the minus strand of CM057450.1, from coordinate 1,520,501,608 downwards.
AACAGGAAAATCCATGGCCTTAGACTGGGTATCCTGTGACAGGGCAGTACATCTGAGCCAAGCCATTCTGCGAAGTGCCACAGATGTAGCCATGACCCTTGATGACACATCATTAGAGTCTACTGCAGCATGAAATTGCACCTTGGATGCCTCAATACCATCCGCAGCCACCTGTTCCAGCTCCCTGGCAAGCTGGTCAGGGACCTGTTTTGCCAGGGCCAGCACAGTATCCCATCTGGATTTCTGGTACCTAGCAGCATAAGCCATATAATTTGCCTTTCTGAGTCCCAAACATGCTGCCATGTACTGTTTCTTTGCCATGGCATCAATCCTCCTGGAGTCCTTTTCAGCAGGGGTGCGAAGCTAGGGGAATATTTGCCTTGTCACAGGCTGCAGCCTGCACTACCCCCACATGGCTGCATTGCTGTGTGAGGAACTCCGTATCAGAGCCTGATAATGTATACCTCTTGTCCATCCTTTTATCAACAGGAGGTATAGTGTGAAGAGTTTTTAGAATTTTTACTGTCTGTTTCCTAAAAGATTTATGCAAAGGAATAGACAGTCTCCTAGACACTGGAATATCCATCATTTCTACATAATCAGGCTCCTCTTGGTCATCAACAGCTTCCTCAACAGGGAGCTGGAGAGTTTCAACAACTTTCTTATAGAACATAAAATGAGAGGGGACTCAGATAGCCTGGGGAAAAACCCTGACGGTCTGTCTGGAGAGATGTCCGGTTCAATGGGCACATCCAGACCTTCAAAACCATTCACTCTCCTCATAGTCCTCTTCCCCTCCTCCGGTTCATAAAAATCCTCAAAATCATAATCTTGAACTGGTGGAACAGGCCGGACAGGCGCTTCCCTGATGGTGTCGGTTGGTCGAGACTCAAGAAAGTGACTGGACAATTTGAATTGCTTTGTATTTCCTCAACGGTTGAAGAAAAAACCAAACTAGCTGACTTTCTAGTCCTTTAGTTGGAACGGCTCCTCGGAGCTGGCTCTTCGTTGCCGGGAAGTATGCGCCCTGGTCAGAGGCACTCCCTCGATTCCGGTTGGAACCGAACTGGGCTAGCCATCGGGTCAGCGGACTTTTGGCCTCCTCTCCTGAGCCTACCATCTCTTTTCTATGGTGGCAGCAGAAAATTTTACCAAATCTGGCAGTCTGCATTGAGGTGGTCAAACCCCAGACAATACACACAGGTGGTGTGTGGGTCAGCCTTAGCAAAGGCTTCCCCACAAACACTACAGTGCTGAAACCCAGTGGGCCTGGTTTTTCTTTTGGGTTTCTCAGACATAGTGCCAGCCTAACCAAACTTGCCCGTTTATGGCAATCTGCCAAGCAAGACTCTCTTATCGGTTCCCAACCGTGTCACGGGTCGTGGAAAAAGACGTAATGAAATCAGTTTTTTTTAGAACCAATAAGAACCGGGAACCACACTCTAAATAAGGACTAGAAAAGTTTGAGAGTAACCTGATCGGTTCAAACCGAACCGAAAAGCGTTTACAAGTTCCACACAGAATAAAATAAATGTAAGCCTATCTATTACTTACAATACCACAGACAGAGCTTGAACCGACCGGTTGCGGTTTAATTTCGGTCAAAAAACCGAAAAATAATACTTTTTAACCGACAAACGAACCGAGCAGAAGGAGAAATCTCCGTAGCGACTGTTCAGTGAGGCGGAGTAAATAATCTGACAGTTTGAGTTTGATTAACAACAGAGTTTTCAACCGAGCTCGCGCTCAAAGTTCCATGCCTGGCATGGAAAGTTAACTCTTTCACCTCCGGAGCAGTTCGAAGGTTGGGACTCACTGCATATGTCATAATACAGCAAGACTTCATGTTGTTTGAACCAGATAACCATGAAAGAGGTCAGTACGGCCATTAATGATCTGAGGAACAAATCAGTCCCTGGTCCATATAATATTAATACAAATTTTATTAAAAAACATAGCAGAAGATCTGATACGTCCCCTTGCACTGCTCTTTAACAAATCTTATAGTACTAGTGAGGTACCAGAGGACTAGAGACGGGCAACACTGCCCCCTATTCATAACAAGCATTTGTCAATGCCGAATGTTTGCTTGCTGGTATTGCCATTGGAAGTGCACGAGTTAGAGAGATGCAGAACAGGAATGGCAGTGAAGTACTGAAGTGATGGCACCCCCACCCTCACCCAGCAGAGTTGATAAGTCACTGGGGTGTGCCTTTGGAGTAGCGACCATAATGCATTTAACCTCACCCTATCCTGCAGACACTGAGAAATGTTGAGGTGTGCGTTGCGGAGTGCGGCTTTATAGTCACCCCATTCCATAAGGAGACACAATGAAATGGGTGCAGTATAGGAGAATGGGGTGAACTTTAGGGGCGAAAAGTCCAAGGCACACCTTGATGCATGTCACTGGCTGCAGGGTGGGGGTGGGGCTGGAATGGCTTGAGCATTACAGCCAGCAATGCAAAGGAACACCCCGATGCCGGTCAGTCTGTACAGGGTGGGTTGTTATGGTTAGAAACCTTAACGCCTCGGGCGTTTGCTGGTATTTGCAGTACAAATTTTCAACATGGCTTTTTTGTGATCACACACACACACACGCACACACATATGTTGGACCTCTACTCATGAACAATGGCACTGTGATTTTGTTAGTCTGTCCTGAATGTTGATTTCCCACAGTGACTGTGCCATTCTGCCTCACATGTGCAAAACACAGTTTGGGCAGGATGTGAAAAATGACAGCTGTACTACTGATAGGGAGGTGTGAAAAGATGGCAATGTTGAAAATCTGGAGTGAAAATATTAAAAATTCTCCCACTTTTGAGCGTACATGGAAACTGTGTAAAGTATGCTCCTAAGAAAGTCATCTCATGAACTTCTTTCATCAGATTTTCAACATAGGCATTTTGTGACCTCTGCTCATGAACAGCGGCAGTATGGTTTTCGTAATATGTCCTGAACATTGAGTTCCCACAGCAACCGTGCCATTGTGCACCAGATGTGCAGAAACACATTTTTGGGCAGGATGTAAAAAATGACAGCTCCAGTGCTCATAAGGAGGTGTGAAAAAAATGGCAATGTTGAAAATCTGGAGTGAAAATATTACAAGTTCTCGAAGTTATGAGTGTGCATGGGACCTGCTCAATGCATGCTCCTAACTCGGGTCATTTGTTGGAACTTTTTCAACAACTTTTCAACATAGGCATTTTGTGACCTTTGCTCATGAACAGTGTCAGTGTGATTGTCATAATGTGTCCCGGACATTGATTTCCACAGTGACCACGCCATTGTGAGCCAGATGTGTGAAAACACATTTTGGCCAGGATGTGAAAAATGACAGCTGTACTGTTCATAGAGAGGTATAAAAAAATGACAATGTTGAAAATCTGGAGTGAAAATATTACAAATTCGCTATGGTATGAGTGTTCATGGAAACAGCTCACTGCACGCTCATGACACAGTCATTTTTGGGAATTTTGTCACCAGATTTGCAACATATGCTGTTTGGAAGCCCACCTCATGAATAGCAACATTGCCGGTACATTAATCAGCCCTAAAAGGTCATGTCACACAATGACCATGAAATCACCTTTCAGGATAAAATAACGATATAACAGTGTCTGAATTTAAGAGGTGGGGTCCCAAGAACCCCATGTTTAAAATGTGGTGCCAAAATGTGCAAAAATGGCCGAGATATCCACATACGTTGAGAAACACCATTCATGGCCATTATACAGCTTACAGGCATTTCTTCAGTTTGCAGTCAGCTTTGAAGAGTACAGACATGTTCCCGCGTCACCAAAGATCATCGTGCCGAGCTCTGGAGGTAAGTATGGGTGAAGGGGGGATGCAGGGAGGTGGGATGCACAGAGGGTGGTTGTGGGTTGGGGAGGAGGCACCGAGACAGATGGGGACTGTTTTCTGTTTTACAGGTAAAAAAACGACAATCTTGGGAGGTTTTGGCATGCTGGGGTGGCTCACAGCATGCCACCTGGGTGTTTGTTGGCAGGGGGGACTAAGCGCAGTGGGGTGGGCACCCCATTGGCCATACAATGTGTGGGGGGTGAATGAGCACGCTGGGGTGGGCTCCCAGCATGCCACCAAGGGGGTGGTTGGGGGCTGCAGCTGACAGGGACTGGGCACCCCCCATTAACCATACAGTGTGCTTGGGGGGGGCACATGAGCTGAGAAGGATTGGGAACCTCCCTCGGCACACAACGTGGGGGGAGGGCAATACAGTGGGAGCAGGGAGGACATTAGCAGAGGGAGGAAGTGGGAGGGATTTCAAGCAGCCAAGGGAAAAGGCTGTTGTCAGTATGCTAATTACACACACATTACCACCACTGATTGCAGCGGTGGTTTTCTTTCAAGTGAAGATTACTGCTGCTGAACTCCTGTCACAGACAGCTCAGTATGTACTGGTGTGGTAGGGTCACACCTGCTACACTGAGCATTGCATTCGATAGAAGGGTCACACACCTCCAAAAAGTCATACTGTGACAAGACGTTCCTTGCTCATGCACACACATGAATGCAAAAAAGAAGGGAATGGGTGGGAAGGTTAAGAGATAACAGTAGCATAAGAAACACAACCACAGTACAGGAAAAAGTCACATAATTGGAGAGTAGAAGTGTAGTAGCATGAACTTTGATGTCAGAGAAGGACCAATTGAGTCACCCAGTCTGCCCATTTTCCTACCGACTGGGTAAGCTGCAGACTGTAGTTAATGAACAATCTATTTCTTCCCACCCCCACCAGAATTGCCCTATGGCTATCCCAAGTAACACAAAAGACCTTAAAATTTATATTACTACAGGCATATGCAGAAGGCAAGCATCCAGGCATTCAAAAAAGAGGCAAACTGTAGCCAATATAAGATGTAGCCTAAGGCCAATCCGGACATAATACATGTAAAAGTAAAATGAAATGTCAGTTAAATATACAACTATATAAATAAAGACCAGAAATTGAAGAGCACTATGTGTAACAAAGGTGTGCAGAAGGTACATCCAGGAATATTACTATGATAAAGAATACACACATAGCTAGCATAATCAGAACATATTGGAGGTTGTGTAAGATGTGGAAGGCATAGCTGCGACTGCTGGACAATCAACAAAACAGTCTAGTGGCTACCACTACTATTGGCCAGCTGCCTGTGGGGAGAGTGGCCCCTGTGGCCCATAAAAAACATGTCCTGTACAATTAATTTTAGTACAATAAATGTTTGATTTTTCAATAATGATCCAAGCACCCACCCCCATGTTGTCATGCATGCTGCCATTTAACAACGGGGTGTGTCTAGTGTTGCCAGATCTGGCATATTTCCATTACCTCCAGGTATTTTCCTGTAGATTACATGAATTCCTTTGGAAGCCAAATTGCACTGTTGTTCACTGTAATAAATACAAGTATATGGGAATAATTTCCCTCTGGATGTCTGTAAATCACTGTAAAATACAGGAATACCTGTACATCTATGAGGCGTTGGTGCGTCAGCCAGCATGCAGCAGTGAAACAAAACAGTGGCCCACCCTGCTAGCATCTCTGTAAATGGACATGCCACACTGGGCTCTGAAACCCCACTCAGTTCATAGATAGTCACTGGACCAGAGTGAGGACTAGCATCTCTGTAAATGGACATGCCACACTGGGCTCCGAAACCCCACTCAGTTCATAGATAGTCACTGGACAGGAGTGAGGATACCTTATGACACACTGATACAGATGTTACCATCTTATATATTATATTAATATGTTAAACAGCTAGTAGAACCACAAATGGCAGACAGGAAAATGTTTCAAATGTAAAAAAGTGGTCATAACCTTATCTTTCTGAAGTGTTTTCCTTTCTGTGTTTTGCTGAGTACAGAGTTTTCTTTGTGATACCATTATGCATCACTGATGAGGACTCAGTGACATCACAGGTGACTGTCATGGCAACTACTGAGTGGCCCTTCCGGAGCAGCTGCTATGTCAATCAGTAAAATAATAATACTGCTGATACAATGGGAGGAGCACAGCTAGATATGCCAGCTGCCAGACAGAGTGCTATACCACATCAGAGCTACTCATATAAGATAAAAAAAAAACAGGTAACCAACAGGAAAATAAAAAGTATCTCAGATATAAAATGTAATACTGTGCTACTTTTAAAAAGTAACATTACTTTAATTTTCTTTATTTTAGAGTTTTTGGGTAACAGATAAGGGACACTAGGTACAAGTGTGTGTTCTCAGTGGTGACCTGGGAGCACTGGAATAGTTAAGTGAATGTTACTCAGAGTTGCTAAGTCTGCAAGTGGAGTTTATGGGAATCAAACCTAAATGTGATGGGTGGTATCCAGTAGGCTATACTGCCTGTCAACCCTATTCTGTTCTTATTACAGCATGTTGATTTACCAAATTTGTAAAACTGAGTAGCTACTTTGCTGTAGCATCTGTGTTTTCTGTCCACACTGAGAACATTCTAGTCACTATATTTGTTACAATACTGCAGTCAAATAAGTTGGTCAAAATGACAGTCTTGTACTTGGGTAGAAACATAGAAGCTGACAGCAGATAAGGACCGCAAGGCCCATCCAATCTGCCCATTTCTTTTTCTACCTTATAAATGTGCCATCGGCCTTTGCTCTGTCAGTGGCCTATCTATTCATCCATTATCAATAAACTAAGGCAGTATAGCACAGTGGCTTAAGGCTGTGAACTGAAGACCTGAGTTTGAATCCCACAGCCCCCACTTGCATACTGTGTGACCCTGAGTAAGTCACTTCACTTTCTTGTGCTCCCATGTCACACCTGTAAACAACCTTTCAGCTTAGTGCGTCTCTTGGTTAAAAAAAGAGAAATGCAACTACGTTTTTGCCTTCTGCAAATATTTCATACAGGAAAGAACATTTTCTAAATAAATCATAAAACAGTTTTTTTTCTTGTGCATTTAAAGATATCTGGTGTAAGCACCTCACACTTAAAAACACACTGGAGGTGTGATTACTGACCCATAACAACAGTTTCAAGACATACTACATTTTCCATTGGATCACCGTCATTTTCTGTGGGCCAGGAATATTGATTCACTCACTGGCCTGATAACTGCGTGTGTGTGTGTGTGTGTGTGTGTGTGGTGCTCTTAATGTAAAAATCAAATTTCCTCCTCGGTCCCATGGGAGAAGGAATCAGATGAGTCCCACGGAGACTGAGGGATATTCCTAATTTCAGCGTTTGTATACTTTGTAAAGACTAATTCTTTTTTTTTTCCCTCCCTCATTGAAATTTACCTCTCCTTCAGAGGCGCCACCTGGGACCCGATTCCCCTACTAAGCTCCCAGCAGCCACCTACCTCATATCTGCAGCCTTCCTCGGGCTAGTCGGTGTAACCCTTGTCGGATGGGTCCCCTCCTCCGAGGGAAAGGCACCAGAGGAGGCAGAACCAGCACACTACTATTCTCTCAGACCCTCGGAGCTGCTGAGGCAATTGTGGCTCTCAGGGGTATTCAGGGATGTCGGGGCGGCGTCCGTCATCGGTAAACTTCGAGTGGATTTTCTCGTTTTCTTGTTCCCCTACTTACGTCGCTACATGCATTGCCTCCAGTCTCCACTAGGGGCCTCTGCATGGCGAAGATGCTCTAACCCACCCCAGGACAGGAGAGCAGTCCGTCGGGCCTTTCGATCCTACCCTTCCCTGCCGACCCCGAGACCAAGTCCGTTCCGAACCGGGTGGCGATTAATGGAATCGAGTAAAGCGCCAGCGCCCTCAACCTCTCGCCACCGGGCGGCTGTAGCAGCTAATTCTTGATGCCTTAAACAACAGAAGCCTCTTCGTAAAGCATATATAACAACTCTCCAAATGTCATGTTTAAAGCATGTGAAACAAGTTAAAATTAAAGAATTCAAGCATCAAAATTCAGCTTTCAAGTATTCATAAAAGCATGGTCTTGCATTTTTAAAACTCAAAACCCTGTGTGGCATGATTGGTGTAACCGTTGATTTAAGTACAGTTTCTAAACAATTAAAGAATTCTATATATTCCCAGCAGTGTAATTTCATGTGCAAACGAGTGCAGTTCACTGGTGTGCTTCATGACATGCAAAGAACCACCTATATAAACAATGTAGAAGGCTGGAATTTGTAAATCTTAACCAGACAGTGTCGTAGATATCTAGTGACAGTCAAAGTTATAGGGATATTTCACTTTAAGGTGGCGACTGACTGGGTAGAAAAATATGCACTTTTGATTTAATGAGCTGTTACATTGCTCAAGTCAGTTACAGGCATCAGCCAATGACACTTGCTGCACTTAAAAAAAAATATATAGGAAGCTTTTTTCTTTTAGAATGTTGTGAATAGCACTTCGGATGTTTGAGCAGTCAGAAGGAGAACTCTTTAATTAATATCAGCAGTATATGCCAGTGTGACACATGTACACAGTAGGATTGCAGTCTTTGTAATTGCTCATATGAGTTCCTTATTAACATTGTCATTGAAAGATATGTAGTACAACTTCACTGGCATTATACAGATCAATCCTACCTGTACTGCATCCTTGCACTGCACATGAAAAAAAAAAAAAAAAACTAGGCTTGCAGTCCACATAACTGATGTTTGGAATACGCTGTCATTGTCAGTGAAAGGTATGTAGCACAGATTAACTTGTATTATATGGATATTTCTTAAGCAGCAGAGAATTGGAGAGAGTGTGTGTGTGTGTACGCGCGTATGTCTCTGAGTGATGCGTCTCCATACTGTGTTGGCAGTTTTGTTTTTTTCAGCTCAGAGTGGTTGTGTTTTACGCATAATAAAGTACAATGGACATCTGTCCTCTTAGCCATGTAATTATATATATATATATATATATACTGTGTTCTGTAGTACATGTTTCATTCAGAATGGAACATTTGTAGCTGCACCCAGGGACGTCAGTAGAAGCCCATTATTAGCACCTATGATGCAATGTAATGTTCATATATTAGTTATTCTGGCACATAGTGTAGTACAGTGTTTATAAGTTTGTAATTTGCATAGCTATGTTCTAAGTTTCTCCGTCAGTGATTGGGACAGTGATTTGTACCTTAGGTTTCGTAATGTGGCAATAGTTATCCATGATGTTTTATTCATTGCACAAGATATTCCTGCTGCTATATATGTCATTTGTCACTGCACAGGATGCACTGGCTCTAAGAATGGACAGATTAGCAACAAATTACAATGCAAACATGTGCATACGCATCAGTATTGCAGCCGCCAATGCGGTCTTCGGAGTCCAGACAATTTTACTGCACTTATTTTTACAACAGGTTTACAGCATGGCCCCCTCCTTGTTCCATGTATTTAGACAATGGTATTTGTATACGTCATGACAGCTGTCACGATGCTTGGTGTGACAGACATAGTCCAAGGTGCAAAAATGTAAGAATGTCATACCACTTTTTTCCTCTATTTTTCTTCAATGTCGATTAATTGAAAAAAAGACAATAAAAATTATAAAAAAAAAAAAAAAATAAAGGAAAGCAAGAAGGCAGCATGATTCACAAGCCTAGCAGAATACATGCATAGTCAGAAGCCTCTAATTGAAAGATCTGACATTTGATTCCCTACATGGAAAAAACGAAGGTTTTATGACTGTCGGTCTTATAATTATTATTCTTTTTCTTTTCAAGTATACAAAACTGAGGCTTCTTCAAAGATTTGCAATCTAATTTAAAAATAACTAACTCTCAGCCATATTCCCACTGTCCATCAATTTTGATTTATTTTCAGTGTGAAATATGGTTTGTAATTAGCACACAACCACATTGATGAACACTGTATGCACGTTGTAAACCAAGGACCGGATACTCACAAGGGATGCGCCATGCACAACAGAGATGCGCCAGCGCAAGTACGAAAATGCGCCACTCTGTGATGTTCAGCGGGAGGCAATAGTAATGAATGCATGCACAACCACAGGGAGAGGAACCATGAATAAAATGCGCAGTGCGATATTCAACAGCATGCGCCATGTGCAGTAGGGGAGCTAGCGGAAGTTTCGCGATAGCAGAAATGATCCAAACTAAAAAGGAACAAGACAGAGGCGCAAGAACACTACAGGGAAGCCACAGGCAGGAGCGAGGTGACAGGAACAAGGCAGAGGGTAGCAATGATCAGGACTGGGCAGGAGCAGGACAGGGCATACCTGGAGTCAACCAGGAACAGTAAAGGAGTGGGGAGCCTGTGCCACTGTGCAAGACTGCTAGGGAGGTGCCACAGTGGACTGAGGGCAGTGGCAGTAGGCAGGACAGCCACAGCCAAAGGCCGGAGGTGTACCCAGTGCAGTGGGAGCATCACAAATGGACAGCGGGGGAAACGGGATAACAGCTGCTTGGGGGGGGGACACCAGCCAGGGACATGCCAGTGCCACCTTCCAGATGGGCGGTAATGAGGGGGGTGTGAGAGGCAGGCAGCAGAGGCACAGCCATGGAAGGGCCAGCTGGCGGTATGCCCCAAACAAGTAGTACCAGAGCCCGCACCACCTTGAACACTACTCTGACACAGAGATTGTGGGCGGTACCACCTGAACGAGGCGATTCTGAGGTGGCTCTGTGAGCTGTGCAGTGATGAGATGCAGGCACCCATACGTCGGAGCCATGCTCTGTCAGTGGAGACAAAGGTGACAGCTGTCATGTGCCTGCTCGCCATGGGCACCTTCCAGAGACCAACAGGGGACACAACAGGCATAACCAGTCGGCTCGTCACGCCTACTCACACAATTCCTCAGCGCACTGCTGCCACATGCTGCGAGTACATCCATTCCCAGCACACAGGCAGAGCACACAGCACACATACAAGAGTTCCACAGGGTAGCACGTATGCCTGGCGTGCTCGGGGCCATTGACTGCACCCATGTGGCCATCCGCACGCCACCTGGCCTGGACGGTGTGTCCTACATAAACCGGAAGGGGTATGCCAGCATCAACTGACAGGTGGTGTGCGATGCCAGGGGGCGCATTACCAATGTCTGTGCCACGCACCCTGGGGGAGCACATGATGCCTTCATCATGTGAGGACACCAGCCTATACTGGCAGGATGGTCTGCATCTGTCCAGGAAGGAACAAGTCTTTTGAGCAATCGGTTTAAATGCTTCATTGGCAAGCTTTTAAACTAGTCAATGGGAGGCACTGATAAGCAGCAGGAAAATCCCAGCCTCTCCTACAAAACAGGGTACTAAATGAGAAAAGACCGAGGTAGAAAGGTCAGTGGGGATGCTGCAAAGAAGGTAAAGCCATCAAAAATGGAGAGCAATAGTACCAATGCCTGTAGTCTGAGTAACAAGCTTCCTGAATTAGTGGCCTTGATGGAGGAGGAACATCTGGATAACGTGGCAGTCACAGAAACATAGTACACACAAACCATGACTGGGACGTAAACATGCCAGGATACACTATCTACAGGAGGGACAGGAGGGTAAAGAAGGAGGAGGAGTGAGCTCTTTACATAAGGAAGGAATCAAAGCAACAGAACAAAGGAAAACAGGAAGAAGAAGAAGAAGCACTGTGGGTAAATTTGGAGACCGGCAATGGCACCACAATCCGCTCAGGGGTTGTATACAGACCCCCTTCTCAGGGGGAGGAAATAGGACAAGGAAATGATAGAAAGAATACTTAGAATGGCAGAAAAGGGAAGATATTGCTGATGGGTGATCTGAATATGCCAGATATTAACTGGAGTGCAGTTGAGCAGCCACTTGAAGAGTGGGGTTATTCTAGATGCCCTACAGGGGCATGCCTGAGACAACTAGTATTGGAGCCCACTCAAGAGGAGCAATCTTAGACCGGTTCTCTCAAATGAAGATGAAGAAGGATCACAGATGTAGAGTGGGTAGCCATCTGGGAACTAGCGACCATCGAACAGTATGGTTCACAATAAACACAGCAATAGAGTCAAACCATACAAAGGCAAAAGTACTTGACTTTAGGAGGGCTGACTTTTGCCAAAATGGTGGAGTGCCTAAGAATGCACTAGCAAATGGGCAGGAAGGAGGGGTGGAAGAACAATGGGGAATAATAAAACTGCCATCACAGAGGTAACAAGCCTTTGTGTGAAGCAAATAAACAAACGAAGCGATGTGAAAACCACTATGGTTCTCAAAGGAAGTGGCAGTGAAGGTTCAAGAAAAAGAAAGCATTCAGGAAGTAAGGAATCACAGAAAGAGCAGGACAGAGAACTGTATCAGTTAAAACAAAGGAAGCTGGAAGGCAGTCAGAACAGCAAAGGCCCAAAGCGAGAAAAGACAGCCAATTCAGTTAAGAAGGGGATAAAACCTTTCATAGGTACATCAGGGCGAAGGAAGACCAAGGGAGGATAGTGAGGCTTAATAAAGGGAGGGAGGGTGGGCAGAGGGTGACTGTGAAAAGGCAGAGATACTAAACAAATATTTTTGCTCAGTATTTACAAAGGAAGAGGGAGTACCTAAAACAAACAGCAGAAACACTCTGGATACAGAAGTTGATACCAGCCCATTTACAGAAGATAGGGTTCTGAAAGAACTCTTAAAACTGAAGGTGGACAAAGCAATGGGGCCTGATGGATTCATCCCAGAATTCTAAAGAACTAAAGGTAGAACTAGTGACACCACTGACTACCCTCTTTAACAAATCATGGGAGGATGGGGTGGTACCCGAGGACTGGAGGAGGACAGATGTGATTCCCCTTCACAAAAGTGGGAGCAAGGCAGAAGCAGGAAACTATAAACCTGTTAGTTTAACCTCAGTGGTAGGGAAAATGATGGAATCACTTCTGAAGGAAAGAATTGTTGAGTATCTAGAGGCCAGAGGGGCACAGGACCCAGGGCAGCATGGATTCACAGCGGGAAGGTCATGCCAGACAACTCTGACAGATTTCTTTGACTGGGTGACCAAAGTAGTAGATCAGGGAGGGCTGTGGACATGGCCTACCTAGACTTTAGCAAGGCATTTGACACAGTCCCACATAAAGATTAATATACAAGTTAGCCAGCCTGGGAGTGGGTCCCAAGATGACAGCCTGGGTAAAGAATTGGCTGGAGAATAGGACACGAGTAATAGTAAATGGAGTCCACTCTGAAGAAAGGGGGTTACTAGTGGGGTACCGCAGGAGTTCAGTATTAGGACCGGTCCTCTTCAATGTCTTTATAAGCGACACTGCAGAGGACTGGAAGGAAAAGTATGTCTCTTGCAGATGACACAAAGATCTGCAACAGAGTTGATGCTGGGTGGGGTGGAAAGGATGAGAAGGATTTGGCAAGGTTAGAGGAATGGTCAAATGTATGGCAGCTTAGATTCAATGCTAAGAAGTGCAAGGTAATGCACCTGGAAACAAAACCCAGGGAAGAGTACACAATGGGGTGAGATACTAACAACAACAAAAATGGAAAGGGAGCTGGGGTAGTCATATCAGATGACCAAAGGTGGGCAAGCAATGTGAGAGGGCAGCAAGGAGGCTGGGGGATACTGGGATGCATAGGAGAGGCATCACCAGTAGAAAACAGGTGATTATTATCCTTCTGTATAGACAGTTGGTGAGACCCCATCTGAGTACTGCATGCAGTTCTGGAGACCCAATCTCCATAAAGACAGACAGGATGGAAGCTGTCCAGAGGAGGGCAACTAAAATGGTGCAGGGTCTGCACTGGAAGACATATGAAGAGAGACTTAGAAGCAATATGTAGCCTCGGGAAAGGAGGAGGGGGACATTATAGAAACTTTCAAGTACCTCAAGGAATCAACAAAGTCCAAGATGGTAGCATCTTTCAAAAAAGAGGTGTGCAAGAACAAGGGGCACAATTTGAAGATAGAAGGGCGTCTCAGAGGTAATTTAAGGAAGTATTTTTTCACTGTGAGGGTTGTGGATGCATGGAACGGCCTTCCGGAGGAGGTTGTGTAGTCAAAAACAGTGGTGGAATTCAAGCATGCATGGGACAGTCATAAGGCAATTCTAGGGGGTAGGGGTAGGAAGAAGTAGGCTGCTGGTTAACTAGGATCTGCAGCTTATCCATTAGGTAGGGAAATGGGCAGACTGGGTGGGCCAACCGGTCCTTATCTGCCGTCAAAATCTATGTTTCTATGTTCTATGTTTCTATCTGGCACCAGTCCACACTGTGCCACAGGTTTGAGAGTGGGGACATCCCCACTGGCCACCTAGTGGGTGAGTATGCACATCACGCAGGGTGACATGAGCAGATGGGGGGTGCATAGTCAGAGAGGTGCCATGGAGTACCACGGCCTTGACGGCCTATGGCGCAGACCACCATACTAATGTCCACCCTCTACACACAGGTGACAGTGGCTACCCACTCCGTCCCTGGCTGCTCACACCATACCAGCGCCCCGCAACCCCATCGCAGCTACGGTACAATGAGGCATGCCACAACACGGAATGTCATCGAGCGGGTGTTCAGGATTCTGAAGGCACATTTCTGGTGCCTGGACACATCTGGCGGTGCCCTACAGAGTACAGCCCCTCGAAGGCCTGCGGGCTATGCCTGGCCTGCTGCATCCTGCACAACATGGCCAACGACTGTGGGATAGCCGTAGAGGTCAAAGGGGTGACAGCGGTGGGGACAATGAGGACGCCGGTCCAGACGGTGATGGGCTGCCACCCCCTGGGTGAAGGGACCCCTGTCTGATCTGGATGTCACAGCTGCACCGGGACACCATCACAGAGGAGCACTTCGGCCAACACAGGTAGGTCATGGGGCCATATGCAACCATCAATGGCAAGGGCACAACCCACAGACAGGCATGGACGAAACCCAGGGGCGGATGGCAGCAAGGGAATGGGCCTGAGCATGGAACCCTTTACACCGTCAGGGATGGGCAGGGCCAAACATGACACCACGCACTACAAGACATGCACAAGGGTAGAAGGCACGCCAACCCGGACTACAACCCTACCCACACACAGGTCCACACACGACCACGCCCAGTGGCCATCACTGTGCGTGTCTCAGACGCTGGGCACCACTGCACACTGGTGGACAGTGCAACGAAGGCATCATCATGCACATGCCACAGTGGCCAGCAGCCAGGAGGGTGTGTACAGGGACCATGTGTGTGTGTGTGCGCAGGGCCGGGTACCCCACCCGTGCGTCGCACGATGCACAACACACTGCACACAGGACAGCGACAGACAGTGGCCATAGTGGGAGACAGGTCAGTCACGTGGCACAGTGCCACAGCCGCCACGGATGCGTGGGAGGCCCCGCCAAGACCTGCCAGCTGTGCCAGACTGACCATTGGCCTCATGGGGTGGCACGATGGTTCCCCAGGGTGATGCTGCAGGAACACGGCCGTTTTTGTGCAGGGGTCTGCAGCTTCGGTATGCCCACAGCGAACCGGTGTCGACATGGAAGGTGTCACGCCGCCGGGAATGGGGGATGGACATGACACTGCACTGTGTCTGCGGCGCATGGGCAACAAACTGGGTGCCCAATGTGGCCATGACAGCTGTGAATGCACGTGTCTGCCTGTCAATGGCAGTGGTCACATCCTCCCACTGCCGGGCCATCTCTGCCAGGAGCAGACTGTGGTCTCTGCTGCACCACTCCTCTGCCTGGTGCAGACCCACACTGAGTGCATCCACCACAGTCACAAGTCGCAACTGCTGATTCACTGAAGCCTGGAGTAGGCGGCTGTGCTCATTAAAGTGGTCATCCGCCAGTTCAGCATGCTGTCCCTCGTGGTGTTCCTGGCCCTGCTGGGCAGCACCCCTTGATGCCAGGCGCTGCACAGAGCCATGCTGGGCACATCCACCTTGGGTGCCTCGCCGCCCCTGACACTGTCCCCCATCGCCACTGGCCGACTGCTGGCACTGCCCCTACGGCCTCCGATCACCAGGGTTCACTGGTGCAGCAACAGCCCCACCGGCCTGGACGCACACCAGTGCTGCCCCACTGAGGAATACAGGCACAAGCTGGGACTGTGATGTCACGCAGGCCTCCACGGCAGTACCACCCACGGCTACGCCCGTGCCGCTTCCTGTTGTGGGATCATCCTGCATCCCACATGTATCACTGTCCGGGACGTGTGATCCATCATCATCGGTGCCGGATCCGGCATCAGTCAGTGTCCCAGCATGCTGGAGTCCGTGGGCGCTGTCACGCTGGGACACAGGCAGGGCCTCGTCTGCACCAGCACCACCATCTTCAGTCTGGACAGACAGGCAGGTATGCGGTGGTCCTGTCCCTCGGACACCTGCGGAGGTGGATGGGTGCTCCTCCGTGTCCAGGGCATCACCCTCGGTGGACACACCCACCAACGCTGACCCATGTAGACGCTCAGAAGCTGTAAGGGAACACAGTAGCGTTAATGTCTCCGCCCTACCCTGTGGCATTCCCCCCACCTCCCACACAGTGACAGCACAGGACCTACCATGCAGTGATGGGCTGTCACCCATCTGGAAGCCACCACCAGGAACGCCCTCTATGGCAGAACGCTGCATGCTGCCAGTCACCCGCTCCTCCTGTGGCATCAGGCGTGGCACATCCGGTTGTCCACCACCGGTTGCAGCACATGCTGCCCTGATGGCAGCCACCTTGTCCTTTATCCTCCTCTTGTCCGTGCCGACCTTCTTTTTACACTCCTGCACGGACTGCTGGTGGCTGCCATGCTGGTTCACGGAACGCACGACGTCACCCCATGCCGCAGCACGGGCCTGTGGTGTTCCATGCTGTCCACTGAGCAGCGGTTCCCTGTTGAGATAGGCCTCGAACAGGGCATCTGATTCCACCCAGGTGAAGTTGGGCCTCCTTCTCCCACATCCCTGTTCCTCCTCTTCCTCATGTTCGGTTATTATAGAGCCTGTGGGAATGACAGGTGTTACCTTTGAATGTGCAGTCCCATGCATCTCTCACACACCACAAACCACACTTCCAAACAGCATGCAACCTGCCACAATAGACTGCAAAACCAAACTATGCCCTCTGCAGCCCTATGTCGCATTTATACAGCGCAAGGCATGCAAATGAGGCAAAGCGCAACTTTAAGTGGATGCTAATGCAGTGGCTGAGCCATGGAATTGCTGATGAGCTGATCTGCATATGCTGGCTGAATACTGCGCTCTGCGCAATGTTGTTGAGCGTGCTCAGGTAATGGCGCAGCTCTGTGACGTGCGCAGTAGGCACCGCACAGCGCATGCTCGGGGTGCTGACACAGACGCCTGCTGTGCTGACTACATGCTGCACGCGGGAGGCAGTGAAGGGCATGGCCACCACTGTGCCAGTGGTGCTAGTGCGCTGTCCTTGCGTGTGGCGCTCGTGCCCTGGAGCGCCGTAGGGGCCATGGTGCCACAGCGAGGTAGGCCATTGCAGGGTGTCACACACAGGCACCCTACCACACTACATGCAGGGAGTCCCAATAGCGCTGTGGCAGTCCGTGCGTGACAGAGCCTTGACCCTGCAGTCAACCTTTGCCCCCTAGGCACCATTCATCCGCATGGGTGCACCTCTATCATGCTGTTCGGTGACAGCACGATCGGGAATGGCAGCGCTGTACCGCGCAGCATCTGCACGTGGGGGACATGTGCTACAGAGCGCCATTTTGTTATCTGGCCTGCATGGAAAATGGCACAGGGAGAGCCAGCCTGGTGGCGCTGAGGGCTGAGACGCTGGACACCTTACCTCGTACCACGCAGATGACCCGGGTTCGGGAATGAGCGCAGGCCACCGGGGGTCGGCTGGGGAGGAGAAGGATTGAGCGCCCAACAGCTGCTCTCCTTCTCCAGGGGGGGTTACCTGCACGCTCCCGCTGCAATACCACCACCTAGGGGAGCCCGGGTGGAAGGTGCAGTAGGAGGGAGTAGCAGCACAGGGATAGGGCAGATGTCAGCAGAGGGGCAGAGCAGAAGGCACGTCTCAGCGTGCCTCCATGCTCATTGCCCTCATTGCACACCGGCATCGGGGAACGAACAGAGGAAAATCACCCTCATCTCTTCTAGGCGACGACTCCTCGCTGTGTCCTCAGGTTCGTCGGGCAGACTCTGCTGTACCGATCCACGTCGTAGCAAGCATGGTTCAGAGGAGGTAAGTGGGAGAGTGCCTCCTCACCCTACCCAGGGGTTATCCGGGCACCTAGGTCAGTGGACCGTGTACTCTAGGAGCAGACCAGACGAGGGAGGTAACACAGGTTGAGGTAGTCTGAGAGAGTGGAGAAAGGAGGGCGCTAGAGCTAGCCAACCTTGTGGCTATTCTTGAGCCCCATGCTGGGGCCCTGTTTGGAGAGGACCCACTAGATAGGCCACGTAGCGCCGTGTGGGAAGAAGTGTGGAGGCCATGGGGAGACCACAGGGATTGCCCGTGGCGCTAAGCTGTGTCGCCACCAGTATGGGGACCTCCGGCGGAGGGACCCAGATAGGCTGGGGTGACTATCCGTGTTTGCACCCCAGGCCCGGAGGAGTGACATCAAGCAAGAGAAGCCAGAGCTCAGCGGGAGAGGGCTGATGCGCAGCAGCAGGGACGTGGCAGAGGGGCCATGGGACAGCAGCACCCAGCTGTTATGGATGCAGGTGAGTGCCTTTTTTTCCAACTACATCTTTGCATGCTGTGTTGCAGGGTTGGCGGCGGGGCATGCCCACCAGCCCTTGGCCCCATCGCTGTGCACGCCACACGGTACACTCAGCACTGTCCTGTGGCACTGCATGTGTGGGTGGGCGTCGCTGGTGGTCCGTGCGTGCACTGGGTAGATGGCTGTGCCACTGCCTTCGCACCGCATAGCCATGTCACTGTACGATCACGGTGGTGCTGTGCGGGACATGGGCGGTGGGTGTGTGCAGTGGTCCACATGGCTTTGGGTGCCTGGGTGGGCAGGTCTTGTGGACGCGGTCACTGTGGGTGGTCGCAAACCATCACAGGGGCGTGTCCCATGGCTGTATGTCACACACAATGGGTGGGCTGCAGGGGGATGGACAGTCATACGTACTGACTCTGCTTCTTTGTCCTTGGTGGACATCGCCGGATAGCACTGGAGAGTGGAGTGCAGGAGCTGCTGCAGCTAGCGTGAGCATCCCTTGAGATACTACAGCGGATGGATCAGGACAGGGTTCAGCGCCGCAGTGGTCAGAGGCGCCACAGGAGTAGAGAGTGGGGCAAGCAATAGGCCCTCCATGCCCCCTAAGTGACCTAACCCTTTGGACCCACACTCACACCCCTTAATCCCTCTCCAATTTGTTCATCCCTGCCCCACGCCCGCCCCCACCTGGTTTGTGGCCCTTCCCTCCACCCTTGTATATAATTGTATATATGTTTTATTGTTTATACTGTTCAATACACACATTTTGTAATGACAACTGTGGTGGTCTCTGATTTGCAGTGGGCTACAGGTGCGTGGCTGCAGTGGTGTGCATGGCATCAGGGGTGGTGCAGGCATGGGCGTGTGTGTGTCCAGTACTGACCTGCCTATGGTGTGGGCGGGGGACTCTGTCACTGTCTGTGGTATGTGTGTTGTTCTCTGTGCACTGGACGCCTGTGTGCAGTGGTCCACGGTGCATGCACTGTGTCCATGGCGCCCCTGTCAGACTGTCCGTGGCCTGTGCAGCCGACACCCTTGCATGTCTGTGCTATGCACGGTCTGCTGGCATGTCAGTGGTGGCTGTCCATGCTGGCCACCCCCTGCGCCCGGAGCAATGCCGGATTGCCTCCTGTCACCGGTATGGTGCATGTCTGCCTCGGGTGGCACTGTGGCCTCTGCAGTTGTCCCCCCTCCATGCTGTCGCTTGTGTCTGTTACAGGAAATGTGCTCCAATGTCTGTCACTTGTGCTCCAGCCGCATGCTGGTGGTGGACGGATTCATGGTGCATGCGCAGGGTGGCTGGTACACTTGTGCCATGGAGGGGTGCTGGCCATGGGTACACAGCTGCTGTGGCCACATTCCAGCGGGTTTGTTGCCCCGCTATTGTGTCCCTGTGTTGGTGTGCCCTTGGGTATGGGTAGGTGTTTGTCCGTGCACTGTGTTGCATCCTGTGTGACGCATGCTTCCGTGCACCACTGTGGGCGTCTGTGCTGGCTGTTGGGGCCAGTGTTGGGTCAGGGTGTGTTCCTGAGTGGGTGTGCAGGGTGCTGTACCACTGGTGGTGGGCCCAGGGAAGGCCCTGTCGCATGCGGGGTACCTCGTGTGCAGACGCAGGGTTGATCTCTCAGCGGTGCCTCGGGGGGGCCGTGCAGGGCGG
Organism: Neoceratodus forsteri; assembly: GCA_016271365.2. Lineage (NCBI taxonomy): Eukaryota > Metazoa > Chordata > Ceratodontiformes > Ceratodontidae > Neoceratodus > Neoceratodus forsteri. The sequence continues at coordinate 1,520,481,435 of CM057450.1, read as the reverse complement.
CACTGTGTCTGCAGTTGTTGCATCGGTGGCTGCTGCCGCCCGCTGCAGTGTGCTCACGGTGGGTCTGCCTTGCATAGCTCCATGGTGCACAGGGTTGCATTGTCACAGTGGGGGTGGTGGCATGCATAGGGTGACATGCACTGGTGGGCTCTGCTCCTGGGCAGGATGTCTAGGGATCGCTGTGCAAGGTGTGCTCTGCATTGGTGGGATGGTGTAGCACAGGGTGGCCGGACCTCCTTGTGTTCCGGTCACAGCTTGTCAGGGGGTGTGCTGGGGCACCATGCCCTGGTTGTGGAATTGTTGCTTGTGTCCATGGGCTGGTGGTTCTTCTAGCTCACCTAAGGTTGTGCGGTTCATGGGGCGTGGGGGGCACTGTCTGTTCTGCTGCGTGCTCCTATGCCCATGTCTTCCATGGGTGGTGAACCCCTGCATCCTGTCCCTGCGCACCACTGGTTGTGCTGATGCACTGCTACCCTGCTCCACTGCGCATCAGACCTGTGCCACTGCGCATCCCTGGTTGCGCCATGGCACAGCTGGTGCGATATTCAGTTGTGTTGCGCAAGCGCATCTTGGCCTGCACTGTGTTTGAATATTGCGTGTGTTGCGCATAGGCGCACTGCTATTGCGTTACTTTGTGGCGCAGTTTGAATATCTGGGCCTCTATGTTTAAGTCCAAGCTCAGAAGCATGTTACAAGTCTACCATTCATTCATGAGCACTCAAAATGCAAATGTTCTGCTGCTTATTTATACAATGTGTCAATGGTAGCTGCCTTTTTTCAAAGAACTGCAACTCTCAATCATATTACCGCTGTCCTTCCATTTTAATTTTTTTAGTGTAAAATATGTTTTTTAATTAGTACACAACCATATTGCTGAAGCTTTTATAAATGCTATAAACACCATTTTTATACAGAAGCTCAGAAGTATGTTGCAAGTCCACCATTCATTGCAGTCAGCAGCGGCTCTAGCCACAAATTGTTACCAGGGCACAGCCGGGGCACAACAGATGGTAGCCAGGGCACTTATATATTGTTACTATGGGGGAATCTCTGCACCATATGGGGCACCAACTGGGGCACAGCATTTTTTTACCAGGGCACGTGCCCTGGCGGGCCCTGGTGTAAAGCCGCCACTGATTGCAGTGTAGTCCAAAGAGGGGAACAAAAACCTTGTGCTGCATCCAAAAAAAAAAAAAAAAAACAAATAAAAAAAACATTCTGTCTGGTTGTGCAATGTGGCAAGATTTGCAGTTTTGTTGTGTTTTTTTTTTTTAGCCCCAACACGTGTTCCTGAGGAGGTAATAATAGTACAAGTCTACAGGGCAAATGTAACCTTGCATAAGCAAAAGTGGCATCGTAATCAAAATCACATCAAAGTAATCTTTATTTATAAGAGGTAGCACCATTGAGACAAGTAACCTTGGCAATAGAAACAAATGCCTTCAAAAGTACTCTGCACTTCTAGTAAAACAATGAATTATCCAGTAGATTACCGGGTCAGTTATTTATTTTTCTTGGAATAAAATTTATTTAGCTTTTGTTAACCGGGTAAGTGCACTAGCCATAAAATGACTATTTTCAGGCATTTACATTAGTGTTAAATTGAACTGTGTCACAAGTTTTCGGAGGAATACTTAGGTAGGAATCAGAGCAAGATATGTTCTTGATGAAAGCCACAATGGCAACAAACCTGCTATTTTATAAGACAAATTCCATTGAGACAAGTAACAGTGGCAACAGAAACAAGTGCCTTCATAATTACTCTGCACTTCTGGTATTAAAAAAAAAAAAAAATTACCCAGTAGATTACAATCTCGGTTATTTCGTTTTGCAGGAATACAATTACAGTAGTGTTAAATGCAATGGTATCACAAGTTTTCTAAGGAATACTTAGGCAGGAATCAAAATATGAGACATTCTCTTTGATAAAAACTACATTGGTAACAGACCCGTTGTGCTACTGCTTTCAGTGGTCTTCCCTGTGCATTTGCACATCACTGGACACTTTATCATCAGACTGTTTATTTATATCCTACGCAGTCGGAATTAGTACACAACAACATTGCTGAATCTTTTACTCTGCGCTTCTGGTAAAAATAAATAAATATATAATTATCCACTATGTTACAGTCTCAGGTATGTATTTTTACAGGAATAAAATTACAGTAGTACTAAATGGAAGGGCATCACAAGTTTTCTGATGAATAGTTACGTTAGGTAGGAATCCAAATAAGAGAAGTTCTTTTTCATGAAAACCATATTGCTAACAGACCTGTATGCTACTACTTTCAGTAATCTTCCCTGTATATTTGGACATCACTGGACCCCCTATCATCAGACTGTTTCTATGCTAAGCAGCCTGAATTAGTACACAACCAGGTTGCTGAACCTCTCATGTATGCTATAAACAAAAGTTTTATGCAGAATCTCAGAAGCATGATACAATTCTATCATTCACTGATGTGCAGTCCAAAAAAAAAAAATAAAACACATGTTGCTGCTTGCTTATACAATGCAGCAAGACTTACTGATTTTTTTTTTTTAATTCCACCAAGTGTTGCAAGGTCATAATGGCACAAGTCTGCAGGGCAAAGGTAATGTTGCATAACCAAAACTGGCACATTAATTAAATAAAAGCAAAGTAGCCTATTTTATACGACAAGCCACAATTGAGGCAACTAACAGTGGCGATAGAAAAAAATGCCTTCAGAATTACTCTGTGTTCGTGTAGAAAAAAATGTATCCTCTAGATTATGGTCTCAGTGATTTATTAAGCACCACTGAGACAATGAAGGAATGTGCCCCTGTAATGATAGGGAATCGTTTCCACACGTCCTTCCAAAAGAACCGCACTGAAGATGAGTGTGTGTGTGTGTGTGTCTACGTAGGAGGATGAATGGAGTCCTGAGCAGTGTAGCAAAGGAAGAGGTTTTTATTTATTTTTTGTTCACAAGTGATGGTCTCTCTTGAGGGCCCAGGTATAAACCGGTTAATGAATTATCCAGGCTGTGTGTGTGGGTGTTGATATGTGATATGACCATCAGTACACACTGTCACTTCACTAGCAGTCCAGCATTGCTTGTAAAGCGCTTTGGGATACACTGTACGAAACGCGCTATATAAAAATGCTGATTCTTCTTCTGCTTCTTCTTCTGAAGCTGGTCTGGCAACCAAATAAGGGGTAATCTCCTCATGATGTAGCGGTGCTATCTTCGTGCTTCTGGGTACTGTGTTGGGTACTGGAACCTGCCCCTGAACGTCTTGCCTCTGCTGTACAGAAATTCCCTCACCGCAAGTGCAGTAAAACTGCAGACAGTAAAAATAAAATAAAAACAAAATCAGTATGCAATCAAGCAAATAAAAAATACATTGTTAATACATGGGTAATTTTACAGGTTGGAACACAGAGAAGGAAGTGGCAGCCCCAGCACTTTGAACCTTAGGTGTATAAAAAATGTTTTGCTAGCAAAACATTTAGATGACCTCTTCTATGCTGTGACTGCAATGGGTTTAGGCTGCTGCTAATATCAGTTAGGCAGTGTGCCGTTCATCTGCCTAAAATAATGGAGAAGGCACAAGTCATCTTTTCACGGACTCTCCCCCATTACGGGTAACTTTATAGAGGGGTAGAACACTGACTGTAGTTGTGGCCCCAGGTAGAATGGTGCCTTGGTGACAGAGTAAGATGGCATCTCCTCATGAAGCACTGGTAGGACTGATGAGGAATTACATTTTTTTCCACACGCAATATTGTGTCTTATGCCCCAAGTAGAAGGGGTAGGATTCAGAAGGAGGAATTCAAGTTTTGCTCTGGCGACCCCGTAACAGTGAATCTCCTCTCCTTTTTAAGACTTTTTTGTAGAACAAGGCTTTTGTGGACTGATGCTGTTACGAATTGTTGATTTTATACGTATATTCTGATTTTTTGATTCATTTGTACAGCGCCTTGGTATTTGAAAGGCGCTAAATAAATAAAGTTTTATTATTATTATTATTATTATTATTATTTGTATTCCTGTGGCAGTCTGTCTCAGATTAGCTCTGCAGAGTAGGCATTTAATTTTTTTCCACACACAATTGCGTCTCTTGCCCCCAGCTAGAACGGGGTTCTGGCGGTGAGTAACACAGCACCTCCTAACGAGGTACTGCTCCTAACTTCGTATTCCTGAGGTAGTCTGTTAGAGATCGGAACTCAAGAGAAGGAATTCAGTTTTCACTCTGGTGACCCAGTAACAGGGCATCTCCTCGTGAAGTATTGGTAGCACTTTTGTATTCCTGCGGCAGCCTGCTACAGATTAGGACTGTGGAGTACAAATTTATCTTTTTTCCAGATGCAATCTTGTCTCTTGTGGCCCCAGGTAGAACTGAGCTGTGGGGAGAAGTAAGAGGCCATCTGCTAATGAAGTACTGCTCGCACCTTCCTACTCCAGGGGTACTCTGTTACATGCTTCGACTGAGAAGGAGGAATTCAATTTGCGCTCTGGCGACCCAGTAATAGGGCATCTCTTCATGTATTTCTGCAGTAGCCTGTTACACATTAGGAGTGTGGAGTATGAATTTGATTTTTCCCCCACACGTAAAGGCAGTGGTGACGGGCCAGAAATAAATGGAGCAGAAAATGCTGACCGCTACTGAACTGCATCCATTTGGACCTCCACAAGGCATAAAACATACTGCAACAAGAGGAACACTGTGCTGCAACAGTCAGGGTCACTCTGCCATAGAAGCATCAGCTTCTCCGCAAAGTGCATATGCCAATATGTCCACAGCTACCTCCATGCACACTGTTCAGAGGAAAGGAGAGGCTGATGCTGCAATGACGATGTGATCTCTGACTGGTGCAGCTATTTTCTTTTAACTTGGTGGCAAGCTTCCAAACTAGCGGCACAGCCAGTCTGCTTCTTTATTGGTGCCAGACACACAAGCCCCCAAATGCAGTGGCAGCACTGGCCACAACAGTGACGCACCTCCACAACCTGCTTCTCCAGCAAGCTGATGCAATATGTTTCTTGCGCATGCGCGCAAGCAAACATAAAAAGGGGAACAAACAACAACCTGGCAACTAAAGACCTATAAATCTGACCTCCATGTTTGGAAAAATCATGGAGAGATTCCTTAAAAAAAGGTTAGAAACTGAAATTATTGTAAACAGTCAAGTAGGTCTTAAACAGCATGGGTTTGCTGCAGAGCGCTCCTGTGCAACCAGTCTTATTTCATTTCATTTTATGAAAAAATAAGTGACGGTATTGGCAAAGGAATTCCTATAGATGTGGTTTTATTATACTTCCAAAAAGCATTCAACACTGTCTCTCACGCATTACTCATAGAAAAAAATGGCCAAATTAGATCTCAACTCTCATACAACCTGCTGGGTCAAACAGTGCCTCCACAACAGGATGCAACAAGTTAAGGTCCAAACCATTCTGTCAGAGCAAATCAAAGTTACAAGTGGTGTCCCACTGGGATTAGTGTTGGGCCCTGTGCTATTTGGAATATTCATTAGTGACCTGCAAATTAACGTTAAGTGTAACTTGAGGACATATGCAGATGATTGTAAAATCAGTGCAGAAGTGGACACAGATGCACAAATAAATGAACTGGCAACTAATACAGCAAATATATAAAAGTGGGCACATTCTAATTAAATGTCATTTAACACTGGAAAATACTCTGTTATACATCTTGGGAGAAAAAATCAAATGCATAATTATGTACTAAATGGTACTACAATAAAACAGGTCAATCAGAAACAGACCTAGGGATAATTGTTAACAAGGATCTGACTGTAAGAGATCATTGTAGAAAGGTGGCATTGACAACTAATCGACTTATAAGATCAATTAGGAAGTCATTCATAACCAGGTCTGAATCCTGTATTGTTCCACTATACAGGGCATATATCCACCCACACCTAGACTGTGCTGCCTCACTTTGGTCACCATTCCTAAAAAAACAGACATAAATGTCCTTGATAGTGCCAGAAAAAGGGCAACCAAGTTAGTAACAAGGGTAAGAAACCTTCCATATACAGATAGACTCCAGAAGTTAAATCTGTATGATCTACAGTTAAGGAGAGACAGAGGGGACATCCTAATAATCTTCAAGATACTACAGGATAAAAACTGAGTAAAGAATGCAACCTGGTAATAGCCTCCAAACCAACAAATCTCAGGTGTCATAGCAAACAACTGCATATACAGAGGGCCTTTACAAATAAAAGTAAACACTTTTTTACTATAAGGGCATGTAAAATGTGGAAAACCTGCCCACAGTTCCTAGTGGACATAAACAGCTTCACTAAGTTCAAAAACCAACTCAATAGTTTCCTTTTTAAGGACAAATAATTCCCCCCCACACATGTGAGGAAGGCAGTTACGATGGGCACAGTGCCTTCTTCTGCCTTTACAATACCGAGTAATAAAGTTTGTGGGCACCCAAAAATCCTAAGTGCCCATCTTAGCGAGAGGAGCCATTCACCCATGTTCTCAGTAAGAGAACAGCAGGACTTTCTTCAACTCTAAAGCTGCAGCTGAAATGCTGCCAGCTTCAGCTGAAGCAGTGAGCTAGCGTTCCCCTGCACTGTCTCTTTCTCTCTCTCCCCCTCTCTATCAATCTCTTTCTTTCTCTTGCTCTCTCTCTCTCTCTCTCTAACTCTCTCCCTACCTACCATACTGGGATGCCCACCCCTGGTATCCCGTCCTTTTTCCCCTCCCCTCAGGTCACCCGCCCCACCTTCCCATGTTTAATTTATAATTTTTATAAGTGAACCTGGATGCCCACCCCCCTACCCTCCAGGCCGCCAGCCCCCTTCCCATTATATGCATGGCAGCAGCAGGGTGCCCATCCCCAGTGCCACCAAACACCAGCCCAAAACTGGGGTGCTCAACCCCCCATTTCAGAATCTCCCCTGCAATAAAGAAAACTGTTCCGCTTTTTTTTTTTTTTTAGTTTTTTTATTTTTTTTACCTGTAAAAAAGAAAAAAACAGTCCCTCTCCGATCTGACACACACACACACACACACACACACACACACACACATCCCATCCAACCCTGACCTTCCACTCAGCACCCACCACCCACCATCCTACCCTCCACACCCTCACTCACCTGAACATGCCCCCAAGACGTAGATCCACTCTCCGATCGAAGCCATGTCTTGCTGCTGGAACCCGTGACTGCAATATGGGAAAGTAAGTCCCATTTAATGTATTTCAATGGGGTTTGAACTTTTCTCCATAACTTTGTCATGTCTGAATATTTACACCAAATTTTCAACATTACTTTTTTGGGACCCATCTCATCATCAAGGGTGGTGAAATTATGCAAATCTGGCCCAAAAGGCAATTTCACTGCTGCTTTGCGAAATCACTTTTTGGGTGGGATTTGAAAATGTTCACTGCCCTTGATCAGAAGAAGGATATGTTGAAAATTTGGGTTTGGAATATTGAAAAACGCTAAAGTTATGAGTGCACTTTAAAATTTTTCTACGCTCGCTCATAAACTTTGGTAATTTTCAATATTTTTAACCCAAATTTTCAAGTCATTTTTTCATACCACCTCCTGAATGTGACAGTTGCTGTTTTTCAAATCCTGGCAAAAATGTGTTTTTGCACCTGAGGCGTGGAATGACGTTTCCGTGGGGATTTGAACATTTTCACCTATGGTGCTCATGAGGTGGAGTCATAAAAAGCTATGCTGAAAATCTGGTGCACAAATCTGGTAAAATAACCAAGTTAAGGGTGAACACTGCAATATTTCAGTGTTCACTCATGACTTCTCCAATTTTCAATATTTTGGCTCCAAATTTTTAACATAGCCATTTTTTCACACCACCTCATAAATGTGACAGGTACCACTTCTTAAATCCTAGTGGAGATGTGTTTTTGCACTTCTGGTGCAAAATGACGTTTCGGGCAATATGTCACATGACATATTTATAAGGGGAATCATAAAATAACTATCGTGAAAATGTTGGGGTCACAATCATATATATAAAATTAATAAGAAACGTTGTGCGTAGTGCCAGTCTGTCCCCAGCAAGAATGCTTTGATATACTATGCCGGTGAGCCGAGTTCGGGGGTGAGCTTGGTGACCCAGCTGGTTGGGGTGAGGTTGGGGGCATGGCGCTGTTATGCAACACCCACCAGCCAGGGAATGAATGCTGCAGGGTTGCCCGCATGGGCCCAGGTGCCATATAGTAAAGAAAACTCTTCTCTTGGCATATGGCCTTACACTTCTGCACCTATGGGTGGCAGAGTACCCCCAAAGTCCTGGCTGACAGATGGACTCTGCTCTGTGCATCTTTATCTGTGGCCATGTGGACGCGCGGGGAACAGAGCGCCCTGCGATTCCACAACCAACCCAGCCCACCAAACAGCTGCTGAATTCTTGACATCCGCTGCTGCACAGAAGAGCAAGGGCAGTAAGGTGGAAGGAGTCTTCCCTTTCTTCCCTAGGGCCTTACACGTCCGCATGTGTTCACGCAGGTCCCAAAGGGACCTGCATAAATGAGGATATGATTCCACTATTTCAAAAAGAAAAGAAATGAATTTCTCTGAAAAAGAAACTGTTAATGCAACAGTTAGGGTTCCAGTTAATGCTACAAATGCCACCCTCAAGCAGTAAAGAGAGAAAACATTAAGGTTTTGGGTCCCCAGAGTCCTGGTGTATCAGTGGTGGGGTCTTCCTTGGGGCTGTCAACTCTAATGCCCACCTTGTTCCCTGAGCAAATGAGGTCAGAGGTGATCTCCTTTCTTCACGTAGGTCCCGCAGGGCCCTGTGTTAAGAATGCTACAGCAGATTGTATTGGGAACATGTGGCAATGCATCAGAATGAGGCACTGGCTTGGAGCTGTACCTTATGCTTTAGACAGGAGGCTACGAGCTGGGATGCCAGAGAGTGAGCATTAGGGCTGAAAAATCTCAAGGAAGACCCCATCACTGATTTGCCAAGACTCCAGAGACCCAAAACACTATGGCCCAGATATTCAAAAGTGTTGCGCCATGCGCAACCCACTGTAATCTCGACGCGATATTCAAATGGGAATCGCTGGCATATAATTCCAATGCGCTGGAGCGCATCAGTAGTGTATGCAGGAGCAGGTAGGGGGGCGTGCCCATGCATACTCTGCACATCCCGATATTCAGCCCGGGATGTGCTGAGCCATGCACGCGCAACCCCTACTTGTGCCGCACAAAGTTGATCAAAAAAAAAAAAAAAAAAGGAGCAACGGCCGGCCACTCACAGGTGAGCTGCCATATTGCAGGGTGCAACACAGCAGCTGCCACCTGTGGATGGCCACCCGAGCTCCGGTTGCACCTCCGTGGTGGCGCCCCCTCCATGCCCGATCGCAGGCATTGGTATGAAAAAATAGAATCTTATATCCCAGGTGGTCCAGTGGACCGCTGTCAGCCCGATCACAGGCTTAAGTAAAATAATAATGATTCCTTTTTCCCTGGTGGTCCAGTGGGCGAATAGGGAGGGGAGTCCGCTGGACCACCAGGGTATATAGGAATCTTTATAATTTTACTTAAGCCCTCGAACGGGCTGACAGTAGTCACTGGACCACCAGGGAAAAAGGAATCATTATTATTTGACTTAAGCCTGCGATCGGGCCGACAGCGGTCCACTGGACCACCCGGGATATAGGATTCTAGTTTTTCATACCAATGCCCGCGATTGGGCATGGGGGGGGGGGTGTCACCACGGAGGATATGATTCCACTATTTCAAAAAGAAAAGAAATGAATTTCTGTGAAAAAGAAACTGTTAATACAACAGTTAGGGTGCCAGTTAATGCTACAAATACCACCCTCAAGCAGTAAAGAGAGAAAACATTGGGGTTTTGGGTCCCCAGAGTCCTGGTGTATCAGTGGTGGGGTCTTCCTTGGGGCTGTCAACCCTAATGCCCACCTTGTTCCCCAATTTAGCTCCTGTCCTCCCACCCCCATCTCCCCCATTTTTGCTATCAGTCCATTATGAGGTACTGAATCAGACGCCTTGCTGAAATTTAGGTATAGGACATCCACCGGCCTATGTCTATCCAAGGCCCCCATCACCCAATCATAAAACTCTACAAGGTTGGTCTGACACAATCTCCTCGGGACAAAGCCATACTGTTTATCATTCTGGTGTCCTAACCTTTCCAACTGCCTCCCAAGCCTCTCCTTGATAAAGCCCTCCATTACTTTGCCCACTACAGACGTCAGACTGACCGACCTATAATTCCCCATCTCCTCTCTAGACCCCCCTTATGTATAGGCACTACATAAGCCACCCTGCAGTCCTGTGGCACCCATCCCATCTGCAGAGAGATGTTGAAGAGTGCAGCCAGTGGGGCTGCCAGCACATCCGCCAATTCCTTCATAACCCTCAGATGTATTCCATCCGGCCCCTGCGCCTTATCAGTTTTCAGATTCCGAAGGGCCTCCCTCACCCTATCCACTGTGATTCCCCCCCCAATCCACTACCTCATGCAACCTTCCTACTACTCCTTGGTCTGGTCTAGCCTATACCCTAGTCTCTTGCCATCCTATCATCTCAAACTGAGACTAGTGCCACTCCTCCTTCCCCGAACCCAATCGTAGTGTAAATAATGCTAGAAAACCCTCCCTGGTAGTCCTGTGGTGCCCCTTCCCGTCCCCGACCCCTTCTGTAAAATAACCCAAGTTCAAAAATCCCTGGTAGTCTAGTGCCCCCTGCCCCATCCCTGAGCATATAATAAAATAAATCAGATCTTATGTCCCTGGTAGTCCAGTGGATCGCCCGCCCATCCCCGACCTCATTGTAACAAAACACATCCCTGTCCATCATTCCCTGGTAAGTCTAGTGGACCCCCACCCACTGAAGACCCACATTCCACCCCGCACTCCCCGCCCAGCAGGTGGCACAGAGTTGGTGGACAGCCCACCCCACCCGCACACCACCATGGTTGCTCGCCGACTGAACTGTCATGAATGACAGCATATTGTACTACTACAAGGCTACTGGTCCACACTGTCGACCAATGGACGAACAGAAAGCTTGATGAAATTCCTGTGAGATTTTTAAGGGCTGCATATTTTTTTTTGTCAGATTTAACTTTTTCTACAAAATAATAATAATTTTAAAAAATTGCTATATAAAGTAGGATATGGGCAACCATTCACAACTCAGCCTGTATGTTTCCATCTCCAGGTTGAGATGACAGCATGGAACTCTCAAGCTTCATTCTCAAAGTAAATTATGCTGTCATCTTAACTCCTTGATGGAAATACAGCTTAGCGGTGTACACTTGTTCATACACTATTCCATATGTTATGTTGCAAAATACAATTTGTAAGAATCTCCTGGTCCACAGTTGTCATGACAACACAATTCTTAGCCAAAAGGCAAGCAGTTTGCCTGACAGTCAGCTGAAGAATATTCAAAGATATAGCTACCTTCGAAGCATGAAACAAGCCCCTCAAAAAAAAAATAAATAAATAAACAGTTCATTTGGAATTTAATGGCCATTTATTAGCTACGCTATCAAATGGAAGTTGGGTAAGTAAACTTACTTCTTCTTACCTTTCCACCATTCAAGCTCAGACTTCAAATGAGGCAGTGCAAAAGGAAATGATCTGACACAATTCCCAACATTCAGAGAGCTGGTCTACTACCTCCGCTTTATAAATAACTGAGAAAATAGGGGATTTCAGGCAGCTACCACAATGACCTAGGTAATTCTTGTCAAAGATCAGACTCTGCAGAGTAACAGTTTTATGTGTTCTAATTTTCTTACTCCAGAACAATATGGCTATCGAAAGGTGGAGATTCACAGGGAGCAAATTTAGTTCTTTGGGGACAGGGGGGGGGTGGGGTAATTTTAGATCAGTGTCTGGAAAAGAAAATGTGGGATCACATTATACATTTAGTGGTCCTGCCAAGTGTCTCGATCTTCTTGGTGTACTTAGACACATACTGGACCTTCTATTAGTTTTGTTTTCTAACTTCAGGTCTATTGTAGAATACATCACAGCAACATTAAAGTTGATAGGAAATGATTTTACACAGTTAACTGTCATCCCATTTTTCCTTTCCACGTCAGGTATATATTCTGATATGCTTCAACCAATTTTTGATAAATAAATAATCCCGTTTTGGAATGCCCTTAGACCTGCATAGAGAGTTTGACTCTCCTCAGTAGCCCCTGCTCATTCTTTTCCTATTTATAAGACATTCCATGACATCAGTTACACCATACTATGCTATTCATCTCAATGGTGTTACCGATGTCACTGAATGCTTAGGCAGTATAAAAAAAAGAGACCCGCAACTGCTGAGGAGATTATTTAATTGAAGGAGAAAGGTCAAAACATATCCAACTATTGGATAGACATAAAAATGACAACAGGAGGTCATCTAGAGGTGTAAAACTGTTTCCTATCCCCTTTAAGCATATTTTCCAAACCACCATATAGATGTATGCATTTTCTTGTTAACTGTACAAGTGACTAAAACAAATAAACAAAACCAAAGAACCGTGAGCCACTATTGTTCATTCAGTTGATCACTATCATAATTTACATAACAAACTGGTATACATAAAATAACCTGACAATTCCAGCTTATTTGACTTATTCCAGTCTGGCATCTCTGTTTTGCATATACATTTCAAAAGGCAGCCAATGAAATACATGTCTTGTGCTTACTCGGCTCAGTCTGTTAGCCAGGTCCTTCATGACACTGATGATCTGAATGAGATTCGGCTATAGGCCTTCTATTCTGTAAGCATCCACTGTTGTGTGTGCTACTTTAGGGCACGCAAAAATGCCCGCTAGCCACTTTGAAAAGGAATCAGTCCATCAACTAAAGACAGCAACTGCTTAATCTGTATACCTGCAGCTATACTAGCGCCACTAACTTAGATTTTATCTTGTTTTAACTGTTAAAACATACAGTTTCTGTTGGGACCCTACTTAGTCCCCTGCCAGACTGCCCATCTTTTCTTCTCTAGAGAAGGGACAGGCTATACTGACCATCACACCTGCCCTCAGAACGCAGCTCTCATACTGGACACTGGCTTCAAATGGGCAGGAGGTCACAGAAGAGCAGGAAGGAGCTGCCTGGTGACCCGCTGGGTAGAGCACTGTGCTCCCATGTTGGTGACCCGAGTTTGGGAGCGGACTCAAGAGCTAGCTGGGCAGCTGGGAGGGTGTTGGGGGGGCTGGGGAGACACAGCAGTGCTCCCACTCAGGGAGGGACAGACACCAGGTTCTGCTGCACTGGCAGCCCCTGTAGTAAGCCAAGGAGCTTGCCTCCTCTGCAAGGGCATACTACATCTGGCCTGTCCTGCAGGGCCACTGCCTGGTGTCAGGTGGGTGATGGGCAGGGAAAGGGGAGGAAACAAAAACACTAGAAGCACCAGATGCCATTCATGAGGGAGCCGGTACCCTAAGATCACATGCCATGTGGATTCCGTGTGAACTGGACAACCCAAGATCATGAGCAGAAACTGACAGGAGGGATGTGAAGAAGTTCTATTTTATAGAAAGTGTGGTGGAACCATGGAACAGTCTGCCAGTGAAGGTCGTGGGCATCAAGATCATAAATGGTTTCAAGCATAGCTCGGATAGGGTGAAGGATCTGGAGGTTAATCAGGTTGGAAGCAGCAGGGAGGGAAGTGGAGTAGACCTGGAGGGGATAAAACCCCATGTGGACAATAAGTCCCAGGGCAGATAGGGAACTTCGGGCAAATGGACCTTTGGCCTTTTGTTCTGCCATCACTGTCTATGTTTCTATGATTCTTGCTGGTGAGACAGTGTGTGTGTATATGTGTGTATCTGTCTGGCACACAGGGTTGAGGGTTGGAAATCACCTGAAGCAAGTGCAAAGCGACAACCAGGGACCAAAAGGCTAAATACAAAAAAAAAAAAAAAGCAGGAAGGATAAAGAAAAATGTACAAAGGACGCTGTTCTAATTAGTGAGGACATTGAATTTTTTTTTCTAATAAATGTAATTCAAAGATGATTAAAAAAAAAACTCACTAGAGTTTGACTGGCAAGGTTGGCCTCTACTAAGGTCACTGAAAATATCTGTTCAGTCAGATAATTGTGGCATTAGAGCTACTGTACAGGTAGCAATAATAATGTTCTGCTGCTTTAACATTTGATTACATGTCTTTGAATAAAGATAACAGAGAACAGAGGGGACGTTACCAGCCAGAAGTGCATGTGCCTAGTGCATATAATACTTTATTGTACTCTCAGCTGTGCTGGCATTTACTGAATCTGCAGGATAGCTGGAGCAGCAGTACTGTAAGCCTCTTTAAAGCCGCTCCACTTCCCTTGTGCCCCAGCTTTGCGGGCCTCTTGCCCAACCTGCACAAGAGACACTTGCAAAACATAAGGAAACCCACTTTTTGGTACCCATAATCATATAGTAGTACTCTGCAGTTCAGGCATACTGACCTCATCACCGTTTAAAACACTGGGGGTATCCCTGTGCAAGCACTGAAGCCTCTGTGCAATGATGCTTTGCAAAGTGCTTCACAATCAGTGTATGTTCACAAAATTTCTTGATTTCAACAAGGCCTTTGATTCTGTGCCCCACAAAAGGTTGAATATGAAGTTGGTGGATCTTGGGGTTGGGGAAAAGATGGCCAGATTGGTGGGAAATTGGTTGAGAAACAGAACCCAGAGGGTAGTTGTGGGGGGGGGGGGAGAGAGTTATCTGGCACCAGAGAGACAACCAGTGGGGTCAGTGCTAGTGTCGGTGTTGTTTAATGTCTTCATCAATGACATTGGAGATGGCATTAAGGGCAAAATATGCCTATTCACGGATGACACCAAGCTCTGTGGGAGAGTGGACACAGCTGAAGGGATACAGGACCTACAGAAAGATCTGGAAAAGCTGGGGAGGTGGTCCAGGATCTGGCAGCTTAGCTTCAATGCCAAGAAATGCAAAGTTATGCATATTGGAGCCAAGAATTCTAGGACAGAGTATTACCTGGGTGTTGTCAAGAGTTTCTGTATCAGAAAAGGAGAAGTACTTGGGAGTGATGATCACTAGTGACCTGAAGCACTCCACGCAGTGCAAGAAAGCAGCAGCAAAGGCAAACAAGATGCTGGGATGCATATCTAGCGGGAGCAGTAGTAGGAGAGAGGAGGTTACACTGCCCTTGTACAGGTCACTGGTAAGGCCGCATCTAGAGTATGGAGTTCAGTACTGGTGCCCACACCTCAAAAAAGGACATTAACCTGCTGGAGAAGGTCCAGAGGAGGGCTACAAAGATGATAGCCAGTCAGCAAGATAAGGCATATGAGGAGAGGTTGAGGGCATTGAACATGTACTCCCTGGAAGACAGGAGAAAGGGGGGGGGAACATGATTGGTACCTTCACGTACTTCAAAGGGATAAATAAGATTGATAAGAAGAGTCTCTTTAAGCAGAGTGGCAACCATAACATGAGGGGGGACAGTCTTAAGCTCGAGGGTGGGAGGTTTAGGAGGGAGATCAGGTAGCATTTTTTCACAGTGAGGGTAGTGGACACTTGGAATGTGCTGCCGGAAGAAGTCATCTCATTGAAGATAGTGGGCAGCTTTAAGAAAGGCTGGGAGGCATAGGGGGAAGGCAAGGATCATGGGTAGGGAGGATGGGAGGAGTGGGTAGGGAGGGCAAGGACATTAGCTGAAGCTGTGGACCCTGCAATACGAGCAAACTTGACAGACCAAATGGCCTTCTTCTGCTGGCTTCTTCGTATGTAATATCCAGACCTTTTTTTCCTCCAAAGTCTACTAACTAGTATAAAAAAAAACAAAAAACAGAGTGGTCTTGTGGCTAGAGCAAAGCAAATCAGTGTTTCAGTCTATCCAAGTGTGAAAATGACTAAATACAGGACACTACTAAAAGCAAGATACCGAATCCCAGTTGGACTATCCTGGGTAAAAACACACTATAAAAAAAGGACTTATGGTGAGGTCACCCTCCCCAGCCCCCATCACTACCCACCTTTGTTCAATCTGTGAAATTTTTACTAAAGCAATAAAGACAGTGGACTATGGACAGGTGTCCCCTCTCGCAACAAAGAGCAAGACAGGACAAGACAGATACCTACAAATACCTCAGGGGGTGAACAGGGTGTAGGACTGAGTCTCGTTCAAATGAGAAAGTACACCAAGACCAGAGGGCATGAGATGAAGCTGGTGGGCAGGGGGAGGTGCTTAAGAGGGACATGAGGAGTACTACTTCACAGAAAGAGTGGTGGACATCTGGAACAGACTGCCAGCAGAAGTGGTGGAGGCAAAAGGTAGGGGACTTCAAGCATGTATGGGATAGATACAGGAGAATATTAGCAAATAGGCAGGGAGGAGGGAGGGTTGCCGGAGTCCAGTCAAGGACTACGGAGACAGATTAGGAAAGGACCATCAGGGCAGACTGGGTGGGCCAAGCAGTCCTTTTCTGCTTACAATTTCTGTTTCTAAGATGTAGCAACAGACAGGAGTGGAGGATGCACACCAAGTGCAGCGAGACAAATCTACTTCTGATAGTGTATGAGCTAAGATGTCAAGGGCAACACACCTCCTGCAGCCCAAGCCACAGACTCTAACTTACTGGATCTCCTGTTCTTGGAATAGTGTTTATAACTAAACTGACAGAAATCATGCCAGATATTTTCGCCAATGTGACTAAATATGAGTAGCAAGTCACCACCAATGAAAATCAGCTCACGGTTTCAGACTTCCCTACTGACTGACTGGTGTTTCAATTATGAAAAAGGTGCATGAAGAAGAAAAAGGGTCTGGAAGACTGCTTATGCCTTAATCTTTGGATTTACAGTTTGCCAGATGGCAAGGTGGGCACCAGATTACTCTTATCTTCCTTCAGCGACTGCTGCACTTGACCCTATCACTCCAAGAGGGTTATGTACTCCACAATGAACGGTGCACCTTGCTTTAGACCATCACCCGACTAACTCAGCTGCCCATCCCTGATCAGTCCTTATGAAATTCCTCAACTCTGCAGTCAAGGACATTCTTACTTGAGTTTAAAACAAAAAGATGACCATAATAAGGTGCACAACCTTCCTTCAGCCATGACTGTCATCCTGGTGTCCTCGCTCATCAGAAAGTATTTGCTTTATTCTTCCGAGTGCTGAATGAATGGCAGCTGCTTTTATACATGGTGCTCCTCTTGTTTACAGGTTGTTGTTTTTTTTTTTTTTTTTTTTAAATAAAATCAGGAGGGCCTTCACGTATCTACCACTCTGCAGGATATCTTCACAGATTTGAAAACAGGGGGTATCCCCAGGTAGACAATGAAGCCCCTGTGCAATGCTGCTGTGTAAAAGTGTTTCATTCCTTTCAAGACTGGCAAAAGAGATAAACATAGTTGCAAGGAAAGGTCAGTCAGCAGCTATACAAAAAAAAAAAAAAAAAAAAAAGGATATTATTATCTTTCTGCACACTTTCAAAAGAGACCAGAGTTTCTGGCATGTTAATGTCTGTAATGTCATGAAGGACCTGGCTAACAGACTGGGCCGACTAAGCACAAGACATATATTTCATTGGCTGCCTTATGAAAAAGTTTACTCTGATCCAGGCATGGATTAGCCATACTTACCCGGATGTTTTGGTGATTTCCAAATCTTGGCTCAGGCCAGCCACCTTGGACAGTGAGATCAACATCCCTACTTATACGCTATTCAGAACTGACAGACTGACTAGAGAAGGAGGAGTGGCAATCTATGTTAACGACAAGTACTCCGCATTTTCTCTTGATTCAGTTAGGGTAAAAAACAAATCTGAATGTCTGGCTATTAAGACTGAGTTATCCACCTCCCTCGTGCTTTGTGTAATAGGTTGCTACAAACCATCTGCTGGGCTACAGCTCCTTACGCATCTTGACTCTTTATTAGGGAAAGGGAACTTTGAAACAATTATTCTTTGAGATCTCAACTTCGACTGGCTAGCCAAGCCTTCTACTCCTCTTAATACCTTCTGTGATTCCCTTGAGCTGACACAATTAACTGATGAACCTACACACCCAAATAAAAGGAACCCGAGCAACAGTACCTTGCTAGATGTTATACTAGTTAATAAGCCCCACCTATTTTTCATGCTGGTACCTTCTCGGATTTTAGCGACCATTGCTTTATTGCTGGTGTCAGCTCACTACATCATACGGTACCTGCAGCTAAATTTAATACTAAAAGGTCCCATCGGAACTTTGATCCATTTGCCTACATTAATGACCTGAAACATTCACTGCGCTGGCAGGATTTCTACTTAGCCAACACGGTTAACATGGCCTATGATATTTTCTATGAAATACTGGTGGGGGCACTAAATAAGTATGCCCCATGGTAAATATTTGTGTGAGGAACAAAGCTTGTCGCTGGTTCTCTGCTGAACTGAAGGCTGCTTTGCTGGCAAGAGACAAACTCTGGAAAAAGGCACGCAGATCTAAGTTAGACACCAATTGGTGTCAGTTCTGGAAAGCTCGGAATGCATGCACAAAAATGGTTACGGAAGCAAAGGCTACATTCTATTGTAATGAACTGGATTCCGCTGCAAAGTGTTCCTCTAAATTTTGGAAAACAAGTAAGAAAATGTCGGGGCACACCCGGGCAACTCTCTGCCGGCAAAGATTAACTCAAGGAATACTACTATTTGTGATAAAATGGGGATTCTAGACTCCTTTAACTATCATTTTGCCATTGCTGGTCTTGAATTTGATAACTCTCCTGCATGCTTGGCATGCTTGCAACTAGGAGTGCAAGATGAGCAATTTCCTGCCCCTGGCTTCTCCTTCCAGCCTGCATCCCTGAAAGAGGTTGAAGACCTTTTGCTTTAGCTGGACTCCAAGAAAAGCGTTGGGGCAGATTCACTAGGTCCCTATTTCCTTAAGATTGCCTATCATCTTTTAGCGGTGCCAATCACTCATCTCTTCAACCTGTCACTGTCTCAAGGGATTATTCCCCCGATGTGGAAAACTGCACATGTAATTTCCCTGTTTAAATCAGGGGACCCTTGAGACCTGAACAATTACAGACCGATATCTCTCCTACCTATCTTGTCAAAACTTCTGGAAAAAATAGTGAGTAACCAGATCAGGAACTACATCGAGTCCAAAAATCTATTAAACCCCATGCAATCTGGTTTTAGGTCAAGTCACAGCACTATTTCGGCCCTTGCCAAAGTAACCAATGACTGGCGCCGTGACCTGGATAGTAAAAATGTTGTCTGCGCTGTAGTCTTAGACCCAAGCAAGGCTTTTAACACCATGCATCAGACCCCGTTTCTCTCTTCCTTGAGGAACATAGGTCTTGACCCAGTTCCAATAAGCTGGTTTACCGATTATCTCTCAGGACAGCTCCAGCAGATCAAGGCGGACGGTGAGCTGTCCCCACTCAAACCTCTTCGAAGGGGAGTGCCACAAGGGTCAATACTTGGACCATTACTGTTTGCTATCTATAGTAATAATGTTTATGACAGCATAAATATGGCCAGTATATATCTGTTTGCAGATGACACTGTTCTTTACCTTAATCGTCCGACTCCTGAAGCCACCTGTGCAGATCTCCAGGAGCAATTTAACCGGCTGCAGAATCAGCTTCTTTTTAAAAAGCTCCTCCTAAATGCAAAAAAAAAAAAAAAACTAAAGTGATGCTTTTCTTGCCCCCACAGTCATGTGGTGAACCCGGCCACTACTGGAACGTTACCTCTGATCACCACAATCCTCGGAGAGAACCTGGAGTTTGTTTCAGAGTTTAAATACTTGGGAGTGTGGCTGGATCAGAATCTCTCATTTACACATCATATTGAGGACTTGCTAAAGAAACTAAGGCAAAGGCTGGGCCTTTTCTTTAGGATTAACCAGTTTCTTACTAGGAAGGCTAAAAAGCGCCTAGTCCAAACAACTTTTCTCTCTCTGGTCGATTATGCAGACTTCTTATATAGTCAGTGCCCCATAGCCTCTCTCGACAAATTGGACACGCTTTACCACAGAGCTATTAGGTTTATAACTGGCCTTCCCCTCTCCACCCACCATTGTGTCTTGTATGCAGCTGTAGGGTGGACTTCTCTTATATTTAGGCATAATAGAAACGTGGTGATTTGGACCTTCAGAGCGGTCACAAAAAAGCTTCCAGCCCGTCTTCCACTAGCATAACTGAGCAACGATGGGTTAGGATTTGATCACCTTCATGCCCAGATGCTAGTTTAAATGACCTACCTGCTCACAGGGGTCAGGGACATGAACTATAAAGAGTTCATAATTGAGGATCTGGGAGTGCAAGAGGTAGAGACACCACCTACTCAAACAATTGTTATTTCTGGGACTATTTATGGACTATACTGACAACAATTATATAACATTTTCTTTTAGTTTCAGTGCCACTCTGGGAATAATGAGAGCAGTATCTCCCCTACTTCCAACACAACCTTGGCTCAAGAACCAGCAATGATGGGATATGCTGAAGTTGATACTTAGAGGATTATAGCTCTTACTAATGGTCCTCTTACAGGAAATCCACCATGTTGAGTGTTCTGTAATGAAATATTGCAGGGGCAGTTAAACCTTCAACTGGCCTTTTTATATTTTTCAGAGAAAAACAAAGATCCTTTCAACTTTTAAGCTCCTGTCAGTTGAAAAGGATACTGTGCACATAGCACAAAACTTACTTTACTGAGTGAGTTGTGGGAAGAAAACAACTGAATGGAGGACAGAGCCCTGCTGAGCAGAGAGTGTGCTTTGTAGGCACTCTGCCAAATCAGCCATACACATGGAAGAAGGCATCATTTCTCTCCTGTCACTATGAACAGCTATAGATTCCACTCTACCTTGCAATATAGATGTCCCTGCCTCCGACACTATAAAGCTCACTAACAGAAGATGTTGCTTAATGTTAAAAAAAAAAAAAAAATAGAAATCATAAGTGGAGCAGATATTTAACGCGGTACTGAGTCAGGGCTTGTAGCCCCACTAGTAAATTCCCAAAGCAGCAAATCTGATCTCCAATAATTACAGTCTCCCAAGTGAGATATAAGGAAGGAGCATATCAATGTAACCCACAGGCCAACACGCTTGACATCAGTGTCTGCTCCCTTCTATAGACACACCACGTGGAGACCACTGCAAGGCACCAAGATTCTGTCTTCCAGCTCCATCTTAACTGAACACCAAGATTTACAATTTTATTTGTCCCCTTACAACAATACAGTATTCAAAGAGAAAGTAAATGTTCACTGTTAAGAGCACAAGTGTCTCCTCCTCCCCTCAAATGTACTGCACACATTCTCTGCCCCCGAGGATATAAACAGCGACAGCATTAACATGCACCAAAAGGGCAAGATTTGCATCCTGCCAAGAAATGACCCCTCTTCACTTTGCCAGTGGATCCACATTGATGTACCCACTTTAATAATATTTAAAGGTAGAGAACATGAACTGTTCAAAATATGCCATGGATTATGTTTTGACCTAGTAGGTTCCTCTTTAGGCCCACATTTTTTTACACTAGTGGGTCCAAACTAACCCATGCTTTAAACCCCACAGCGCTGTCACTGGATATTACTATATCTCAATATCCACAAAGTCAATAAAAAGTTCTTTTAAGAAAGTCAGAAGTGCATACCAGTCAGTTTAAAAGTAAGCTAAAGAGTACCAAAACAACCCTTTTTGGGTGGGAATGAGCCCCTGCAATGCTGGATCCTCTGACTCGTTCCTCAGGTTTCAAACCACTCAGATCTGTCCAGTAACACAAATATAGGCCATTCACATTGGTTGAGATCCAGCAACCATAATAACGCAAACACAATACCTTCCTGGATAATCCCAGTCCATCCTATTACAATCCAACCTTCAGCCATCTTCCTCACTGTCTGAAGTTCTTGACTCAGTTTCCTTCTCCCGGTCTGGTTCTAGCCACGCCACAAGCTTGTGGGCCTCTTTAGGGTCTGTATAAGTGTATACTTTCCACCCAATACTTACCTGTAGACAAGCAGAGAATAACAGAGGACGACGGTCTTAGAACTGACAGTTTTAAGTGTTAAAACCATTTCACTTTGTGCGGCTGCCATAGGATGAGTCTGGAAATAACAGAATTCTGGTGCCATCACGCTGCATCAGTTTCTGCTCCCTAGCAGTACAGAGCACCAAGTCACATGCCAGTAAAAAAGCAGTTAACACTAGGGTTGTTCTCGTCCTTCCCTCCAGTGCAGCTGTCCGCCGTGAGGTAATCCTGTAAGCCTTTGACAACTGGCCTTGCAAGTCCAGACTCAGCGTTTCAGAAAAACAGCTACAGCTGATGTACACTGGTGCACCTCCCTCCACTCCTTCAGGCAATGCCAGAATATGAACGTGAGAGGCCTGCATAGCATTTTCTAAATGATCAAGGAGCATTTTCATCAGTATTTTGTTCTTCTAGTGAGGTTGCCATAGTCGCACACACTTTTCTGAAGTTTGCTTCAGCCTCCCATTACCCCCACCAGCATGCTGTTCATTTTCGGCTCCACCTTCACAAGTCAACTAGAGCACATATCTCGTTTATTATCAATTTGCTGTACCATTTGTGTTAGGACAGTAACACCATTCTGAAGAGACTCCAAGGATGCCGGTTGAGTGATAGTTGCCACATCCTCTCTGCTGCTTCCAGATCCATGAGGCCCCACTGCATGTTGCAAAGAAATTGTCCTTTTTATGTTTTTTATTCATATTACTTTTAAAAGACAAGGTAAGTTGGAAGGTCTTCCTCTTTGCACCCTCACAACTTTAAGCTATTAAATGGGATGGAAGAAGGTTAAAACAGTCAGAAATTCGTCCACTGATAAATTATCTCAAAAGTATTTGCTGCTGCTATGCTGGGCTGCAAACCATGCTGCCTGCCCGCCACCCTCCCCAACCATCATTTGTGAGATCCTGACTTCTGTAGTTTTGTGAAGAACTGGATATCAGAGCGAAAAATGATTAATGACACACAAGAAATAACAGCAGCTACTTTGTGGGATATGATCTAAACAGTGCTTGGGGGTGCTCTCATTGCCTAGACAGCCTGTAAAACTATGGAAATAAAGGTCTGTAGGAAAAGCCTGGACTCTTATCCTAAACATTTGCAGGTGCAGCATAAGGAAGGGTAACTACAAGACACCACTCTAGGGCCATGGATTTTCCATTTTCAAAAAATGAACAATTCTGTTTTACAAAATTATAAAATTTGTTTTCCCCATTTTCCCCCAAAACTGGAGTGCAAATCATCATGTTTTGCACTAAAATGTGGAGTACATTTTTTTTTAACACAAATTTAGCGCCAAGTGTGGTTGTAAATATAGTGCAAACAATTTTTATATGATAAATTGATTCCAAGTTGTGTTTAAAAATTGCCAATTCCATTTTTAATCCAGTTTTTCCATTGTCACTGAAAAAGGGTGGCCCTACAACTCAAATGACAATATAAAGAAGGAACTATGTGACCACAGTTTCCAATGGAGGTGGCACTCCATTTTCTGTGGCAAACATAACCTTTAGATTTACTGCACACCAGGATAGCCTCATTTAGGTTTCACACCAATTTTTCAAGGTCCTGGGGGATATTTATAGTAGCAGCGATTTACATGAAGATTATAAATATAGCTAAATACATACAGTAAGTTGGAAAAAGTACAATTAAAAAACATGACATATTTACATACTACCATAAGGACATTTTTGACAGTAGTAGGTTTAAGTCGTGGAATGATCAGAAGTAGTTTTCTGTGGCAGGGAATAAAAAAAAAGAGAGATGGGCATGTTAAAGAGCTGCTGACACCTTCTATTACTTGGGACACAACACATGCCCAATAGCTGACTGCCCGAGGACCAAAAATAGCCCTCTTTTGACATTTTTTCCAAGTAGTAAATAAGTTATTTTAACTTACAGTAGGAGCAATCCTACTTTCTGCTAGCACCGAAGCCAGCGAGCGCCTGCTGCGGCCCCACCCAGAAAACAGGGTTTTGATGACACAAAGCAGGGAAGGGGCTACAGAGCTACAGATACCATTGTACTCCTATCAGAGGCAGCGGCAGCCTTTAGGTGTAACGTCTGCTTAAGACAGGCAACTGTACATGTTAAGGGGGTGGTGAATCACATGCTCTAACCCCTTAACATGTACAGCTGTTTATCCACGCAGACGTTACACCTAAAGGCCGCTCATGCCCCTGATAGCACTATAATGCTAGCCATAGCTCTGTAGCCCTTTCCTATTTTGCATCATCAAAATGCTATTTTCTGGGTGGGGCTGCAGCAGACACTCAGCTGCTTTAGCGCTACCAAGAAGTAGGATCGCTACTACTGTTAAGTTAAAATAACTTATTCACTACTTACAAAAAAATGTCAAAAGAGGGCTATTTTAGGTCCTGGGGCAGGCAACTATTGGGCATGAGTTGTCTGCTCCAATGGTGTCAGCTGCTCTTCAAGGAAACAGTGAGGGAGGGGATATCAATCTGGAGAGGACAGACAAAGGATATGCGTTAGCAGTCTCAAGGGTTTTGTAGGTGTTGTAACAATGCCTTCTTTAAGGTTTGCAGGTTGCTGTGGTTCTTCGCACTTTCAGGTAGTGTATTCCAGGTGACTGTGGCAGAAATGGCCAAGGCCTTTGCTCAGACCAATTTGGGTGCTGGAGGTTAGTGCACAATATGTCTGGACTGGGAATGCAACTGAGTTCTGGACTGCCCTGACAAGAAAGCTGTTAAGTATGGGGGCTAGAGACCCTGAACTCATCTATATATGGAGCTGGCCCATCTGAGCTCTCCTTTTATCTGAGAGAGAAGTTCAAGTTTACTATAGAGGGTGCAGGGACCAGTTTTCTTTTCACAAGCAAGTAAGTTACTTTTGATAAGGCAGTGGTATAGGTGGTCCTGTAGCCTTGGTCCACATTCAAAGATTAGGAGTAAGGACAGCCACAGAAAGAGCTTCCTGTTTAGGTTAAAACAGCTTTTACTGCAACAGAGCAGATCAAGTTTCTGGACCTTGAAAGGTGATCTGCATATGCTAGCTTAGAATCCAGCCATAATCCAATCCAGTCACAATTCAAGACATTTGAATCATTGCTCAACTTCCAGTGGCGTTTCACCCAGTGAACAAATTTATAGTGAATTATTTAGAGCCGAGTTTCCACTGAAACAACATTAGTTTTGTTTTGGAGTTGTTTAGCAGAAAACAGTTGTTAGTCATCCAGCGCTGGGTTGCATTAAAAACCAGACAAGTATTGAGATCACTGATATAAACGGATTTGATGTAGTTCACTCACATCAACACAAAGATGAGTGTGTGTGTATTTGAGTAATCACAAGTTGAAGGTAAAGCATTAATACACAAGACTGAATAGTACTAGGGATCCCAAGATGGAACATTCCAGAACACTAAGATTAAGAGGACAGGGCAGAGAAGTCTCTCCATTCAGTTTGACAACTTGGGATCAGTTATGAAAATAATTATTGATCCAAAGCAGTAGGGTAATTAAGATCCCCTTGAGATGAAGCTTACAGAGTGTAATATCATGGCAGACCATTATCAAAAGCCTTTGTAAGCTCAGTGAAGCAGGGGTGTAGCCAGAAATTTCCATTTTGTACACATACTCTCCAACTGCTGCCCCCCCCATTAAATAAAATGTACACATCCTCTCTCAATCCTGCCCCCATAAACAAATTAGATTGTTGTCAGATGACTCAACCAATCTCTAAATAGGTGGTACACATATCTATCACCTAAACAATAAAAGGTTAGACAGAGACACTGCTCAGAGGCCTACACTAGCGAATGCTACAGAATAGATTGATAATGTTAACAAAATGGCATATGATTTGGGACAGGCACTCAGCAAAACTGTACACAAATGTGTACAGTGAGTATGCCTATCTACACCCATGCAGTGAAGATGGCACCAGTATGGCATCCAAGACAACTGCCAGATCATTGATTACTTTCAATAGGGCTGTGGTGGTTGAATGTTTCGGATGAAAGCCTGCTTGTGCATCCCTTAGGAGGTGGTATTCCAGGATGTGGTCCACACTGTAAGATGCCTTTGAATTATTGGGTAATGAAGCAGGTCCAGATTTATGAAGTAGGGCCATAGCAGTCCCCCCACCTTATTTAGGGATCTGTCCTGAGAGGAAGAAAAAGCAGTATAGCACTGTACACCTAAAGATATTAACTGCTTAGCTGTCAGTTTTAGTAAACAAGATTCTATCCCGTCAGCCCCAACACTTCTGAGGGCATCAAACCCTTTTAGCAGTTTCAGCGCCACTGACTGTGATATTTCTTTGTAGAAGAAGGTTGGCAAACTATTTTGGTGGAAAACATTGCTATGCAAGTTAGGAGAACTGGGGGTATTTGTTGAGGGTGTTATAGGTAGAGGAAGGTTGAGGTCAGTAAAGCACTTGCTTAGGTTGTTCACTGTTCCAGTGTTAACCGGGATCAAGTTGCACTTGTATGGCAGGTGAGAAATTGGGCACGATCTTTGTCCAGTACAGTGCTTATTCTGACAAAATATTTTTTTTGGGGGGGGGGGGGGAAGACATTCATCGGGAGTCTCTCAGTACTTGATATAACACTATGCCTTCATTTTCCGCAGGACTGTAACAACCAGATTTCAAAGGCATCTGAAGGCTTCCCAATGCCATTATTAGAAAATTTTAACTTGGGAGCAAACAGTATAGATCGATTACGCTGGAACATCTAAAACTTGGTCAAACCCTGGTAAGCTGCATGGGACAGATTGTAGCAGACAAGTCTGACTTCTGAAGCAAAATTTCTGGAATAAGTGTTAGAATTTCCCATTTGATGTCTTCAAATTCTCTGCACAGCTTTGATGTATCTAGGGATTTGCATGCTGGAATTCTGATGTCCCATGGAGGGGCCCTACTCAGCTTGCACCTCCAGATAACAGTAGAAACAAATTTCACAGGCAGAAAAAAAAAAAAGAGTCCATTGTGTCTGCTTTGTGTCTACCAAATTCAGCCCCACCAGCCTAGCGCTGTGTGTACACTGCTGAGCAACCCAGTTGTAGACCAACTGCCTCCCCCCACTGTTCCTGTCATAGCTTATCAGCCCCATGTCTCTCCCACCCCCTTCTGAAGCCTGTCAGTCTCCATCTCCAACATCTCCCTTGGAAGACAGTTCCACTTGACCACCATCCTCTCCATGCAGAAATGCTTCCTCAGATTCTTCCAGATTCTGCCTCCCATCAGCTTATACCATTGCCCCTGGGGTAGACCACACACAATGCTTCATAAGTTGTTGACCATTAACCCTATTTACCTCCCTGATAAACTTCAAAGTTTCTGTCATGTCATACTGCTGCCTCCTAATCTCTAGTGAGTACATACTGAGGCCATCCGCATACTGCTCAAAGGATTTCCCTAGCTACCCCTAAATTATCTTAAGACATTTTATGCTGCACAGATTTAAACCTATCCCTGTCCTGTTTCAATCAATCAATCTTTACTTTACCAGGAGAAAACACAATTGAGAGGACTCATTTACAAGGTGGTCCTGACAGGACACTACATCAGTACAACAAAGGCCATCAAGCAAATCTTATTTCCTCTCTTCTAGCACTTACTCACTAGTTGTATGACTTATGACTGTTAATTATTTGCACTTATATTTCTGTTTTGTTACTACATATAGATTCCTGCAAATGTAGTCATTGCTGAAAATTTTGTAGAAGTGTACTATGTCTGACTTCTACTTGTTCCCATGATGTTTTCTTGTATCTACTATTGTCTATGTACCCTTTGTTGTAATCTCCCGGGTCGTACCTGACAATAGGCAGCTATGCTGTCTAGTGTACCTACCCGGTTAACAAAAACTAAATAAATAAATACAAAGGCATAGGAATATATAGAAAAAGTGAACAATACAAAGCTATAATACAATACATCAGGAGTAGACTAACAAAACTATCTAGAACACCATGGGTCAGGGTACAATGGGAGTGATCATAGGAAGAAGGGATGAGTAGATGGGATGGTATATAATGGGGAAGGGAAAATCAGAAGGATTTTAAAACAGGAGGCTGCAGCAGTTAAACAGGACAGCAGCAGAAAACCAACAACCACCAGGGGAAAAGAATAAGTGCTGTGGTAGAACCAAAAGGGCAATGATTCGCATGAGGACAGCTTTAGGAGAAGCAAATATGGTTATCCTTTAAGGAGTGTCTCAGCAAATTCTTAAAGGTAAATATCCCAACAAATTTGGAGAGTTGTAAGGTTCTTCAGATGCGGGTTCCAGAACTGTATACAGTGCTCCATGTATGCTTGCACCACTAATCTGTACAGAGGCAGTATTACTCTCTAGCTTCTGCTGAATAACCCTTTCCTATGCATCCAAGCATCCTATTAGCCTTAGTATTTACCTTTTGGCACTGTGCCATAACTTTTAAAGAGCACCTTTTCCACTCTTTTACCAATCGCCCCCTGAAACATATAATGTCCCTTACTTGCCCCCGAGTTGATTAACACCAAATTAGAATCTTCATCTACCTAAAATTTGGAAGGGAATGGACTGTATTTTGGCTCCATGGAGCCAAACCACCAGTCCCTTCTACTTCCTGGTCCTGAGTGCCACCCCCAAGCTAGCTCATTTTGTAATGCAATAATATGGAAAGCATGAAGGCGTGCTCAACATAAAGTAATAGGGATGTTTTTAAAGTTCAGATTTCAGTAGTTTACATAGCCAATACAAACTAATTAAGGCCACCGTTCAACTAGCAAAACCCTTGTTAGCTGAACGGTGGCCTTGACTGGTTGGTATAGGTCATGTAAATGATTGAAATCTGAACTTTAAAAAACATCCCTATTACTTTGGGAAACTGTTTACTTGCACGTCCTTACCTCGCGCATCTTTCTGAAAGCTAAATATTCACTGATAAAAGGATCTTTCCAAAGGTAAATCATTAGTTAAAAATGTGAGCATAACATTGTATATAGAGCAATATCATAAATTTTCCTAACTGTGCTTTTTTTAAGCTATACTTGTCACTGAAAGTTCCAAACATAAAACAATACAACAGTAAATAAATGTAACAGCAATACTAAAAACAACACCAGGAGCAAATACAGTGTAGACTAACCCGGTAAGAGACACTCAGAATGTACAGGATGTTCACAAGAAGCACAACAGTCAGCTGTTTAACATATCTTTCAGGGTTTTATTTAACTCTAAAAATTGATTAGCGTTTTGCTTATAAAAGTGCTAAAACATTGTGAAAATGCATAGTACCTGCCTCACTGTGTTTAACAAACACAACACTTCTAGAAAACCTATATAAATACTTTCTGAACAGTTAGTATTGTCCCGACTGCTTATCAATTATTTAAAACCCTGATCTTTATATATCATCCAAACTGTGCAAACCTT
The DNA here is from genome assembly GCA_016271365.2 of Neoceratodus forsteri. Classification (NCBI taxonomy): domain Eukaryota; kingdom Metazoa; phylum Chordata; order Ceratodontiformes; family Ceratodontidae; genus Neoceratodus; species Neoceratodus forsteri. The sequence continues at coordinate 1,520,452,078 of CM057450.1, read as the reverse complement.
TGTGCGAGGGACGATGCCTAACTAACTGGAGATGCCTCAATAGGCTCCTCTGAAGTGATGGACTGGGCTACAGAGAAAGAGGGGAAATGTTTTTTTTCCCTCCTAAAACAAGATACAGTAGCATACTTAACTCTGCAATGTGCTAGTGCACTGATCCCACAAAGAAAGATGTCTCAGTATGAAGGGGGAGGAGAATCAGGATGGAGGACCCACGACGACTCCTCTCAAGAATGAAATCTGCCAAACTCCGTTCCATGAACAAACTGTGGCAAAACTGGTACTCTGTAAAATTTCCCCTAAATACATAAAAGACAAGTGCACCCAGGACTTATAGTGTGCCAAGACCTGGAAATACATTTTGAGTGACTGAAGGGGGTTCTTACAAGGTGTCAAGCTAGGGTCCACAATTCATTCTTGGTTACATAGAAACATAGAAACAGACGGGCAGATAAGGACCACTTGGCCCACCCAGTCTGCCCATTTCCCTACCTACTGGATAAGCTGCAGATCCTAGTTAACCAGCAGCCTACTTCTTCCTACCCCCACCCCCTAGAATTGCCTTATGACTGTCCCATGCATGCTTGAATTCCACCACTGATTTTGACTCCACAACCTCCTCCGGAAGGCCGCTCCATGCATCCACAACCTCTCTCTGTGAAAAAATACTTCCTTAAATTACCTCTGAGCCGCCTCTTCTATCTTCAAATTGTGCCCTCTTGTTCTTGCACACCCCTTTTTTTGAAAGATGCTACCCTCTTGGACTTTGTTGATTCCCTTGAGGTACTTGAACATTTCTATCATGTTCCCCCCTCTCCCTCCTTTCCTCGAGGCTATACATATTAAGCTCCTTTCGTCTCCTTACCATCACTTCAAGATGGCAGTATTATGCAGTGGTATGGAGTATGGACAATTTCTTTTTTCACTTTTTAAAATTCCTTTCCTTCCTCCCTCCACAAGGTGTCAGCGTGTCTTGGTTGGCAGCACATTTGCCTCTCAGCCAGGAGGTCGTGAGTTCTGGTCCCAAACTGGGAATGGGCTTACACCATAAATGCTGGCACCCAAGTGCATTACTGCCAGGGTGTGCCATCTTTCGGATGAGATGTTAAAGTCTGGTCCCTTCTGCCCATCTCTGGTGCTGTGCTGGTGGGTGTCCAGGTGCGAGTTAAAGAACTCAAGGCACCTTTCAGAAGAGTAGGGGACTTTTATTAATAAAAATACTTCAACAATACAAATTAAACAAAATCATACAGGAGAAAAATAAAACACATAAAACCAAAAACTACAGACAAGAGTATGCTGTCATATTACAGTAAAAGAATCAACAATTCCCCAAAAAAAGCATACAAGAGAAATTAATAGAGAAAACCCCACAAGCACACTCTAGACTATCCCCCTTAAAGAGAAACAGAATAATGTCCACCTCTACATCATCTCTGTATAGAAACCAGATGATTCCCAATTCCTTATTTAGGGAGAACTCGTACTGTGCCTACCACAGAGTATTAAATAAGCAGAAAAAATTGATTCACAGTTTGACATGTGAAAGTGCTAATCAGCTGTAAAAATGCATAGCACCTGGCACAGAATTGTTAGCAAAATTTAAAATATATACATAATTTTATTAATTCTGTCTACTATACCATAGACTCACTGAAAAAAATGGTTAGCAGTCTACTGCTACGCATTTTGGGAAATGGTTAGCATTACCCCTCATTTTGCTATGCTATACCAGCCATTTAAAACCCTGCTACCATGCTCCATCCCTGAATAGCAGGGGAGCTTAAGCCCCCTCTCCCCCCAAAAAAAACACCTTTCCAAAGGGTGTTAACTTCACTCTCAGGTAATCTCATGCAGTCCTGTCCATAAACCTCCAACATGACAGATTCGCACAGTTTAGTTATAGAACCATAAGACATTCCTAAGTTGTTGTGGCACCAATTTACATCTCGCCTACCAAAGTTAAAACTTCCAAACACGCAGAAAGAAAAATAACGGTGCTGGCACTGTACTTCCAAAAAAAATGGTGGAAGATCACCGAGGATCATATTCTCATAAGACAACTGTTTCAACCATGGAAGTTTCTATTCCAAAAACCTAATACAAAAACACTTCACAAGAAAAAAAATGTTCCACAGATTCCACCACTGCATCACAGTCCTGATAGGGGCAAAAACTCTCCTCCAAAGATTTGTGTTTATTTTTATTTTTTCTTAAGTAGTTTATACGTTTTTCAGCTTTTCTTCACCGACCCCATGTGTCCCAGCATCACGTGCGTGTGGAAGCACATGCTCACCATGCACTACACGACACCCCACCCTACCTGTCATGCTGTTACCACCTGCACCTGTCACCGGGACCTCCATCTGGTGATGGTGGGACTATGGGTGGGTGAACTCCACCCCGCGGGAGAGGAGCGCCAGTACTCAATCCTGCTCCCCCCCCCCATGCTGGCACCCCAATGACCTGAGGTCATTCCAAACCTGGGTCGCCAGTGTAGTGCGAGGTAAGGCATCCAGCACCTCAGCCACCGGGCTGGCAAAGATTTGTGTCATACGTTTAGTCTCCCATGAGAGCATAACCGCAAAGTATTCCATATTTTCTTCGTAACTCTCTTGTCAACTAACTGGTTTAAAACATTTTGAGATTTGTTCTGAATACAGATCTTAAAAACTAGAACCCATGGGCATAACTGACCCTGACCGGGTCATACATATTCTCCTGGATAGAATGTGAATATTCGCATTTTAATCACTCCCCATTTCCTAAGTTTCAGTAGGGAAGGCAATAAATATTCCAGGATGCATAAGGTCTTCGTAACTCTAACTAGGGATTTTTTTTTCTGGTCACAGGCTGGGACCTCCTTTGGCTGCTTTCAGTGCATGCTACCCTCCCTACTGAGATCCTGCTGCAACACCTCCTGGCCCCCCTCACCCACCCACTCATGACACAAATCTGTGCTGCGCCCCGGCCCCCAGCTAACTCCCTGGGGCCAAATATGCCTTCAGCACCTTTGGCGTTTCTTCCCCGCATACAACTGGTCAACCAACGTGAGATGAAGGTGTGGGGATTCTTCCAGGGGCACTACAGCTTGGATGCATTGTGGGAGTGTCCACCAGTGGTGTGTCATCTGCTTGGCACAGTGAGCATAATTTTCCCTTGTTCTCCTTGCCCACCTACCAGAAGCATGCAGCATGATTGGTTGCCGACAAGGCCTGATGCAACCAAACGATAGACACACTCCAACGGTCGCCAGTCTCAATCACTATGCCGCAGCTGTGGTCACCCAGGTGGTGGTCAAGCAGCAGGATGAGAGATCCTACCCTCCCTGGAGGACGAGTGTGCCCTATGGGATGCTCACTTCTCCTCCCCCTGGTGGTCCTCCAATGGCCCGGGCTCATTGGCTTCATGAACAATACTGCTACCACTAGGCCAGCCGGCCAACCCTAACATGAGAATCCTACCAAACTCTAAGAAACTTACCCAATAAATCCTGGACCCAGACCACCACCCATTTAGAGTCAGGACTCAACGTTAATTTAATAGTGCCATTTCAAAATACTGAATGGGGAAAAAAAATTAAATGACCGAGTGTACCATACATTCCCTGATGTCTTGGCCAACATTCCCCTTCTCATAAAACCAGTTCACGCAACTGTCCAAGGCTGTATGTGGGTGTTGACGTGCGAAATGTCCCCCTCCACCTCCTCGCCACATGGACCGTCCTTTGTGCCTGAATTTTGCTTTTCATGAAAAATAGATTAAAGCTGAAAAGGCAAATTTTGCACTAAGAAGCAAAAAAAGACTTCTGCAATAGGAGTCACTCCATCCCATCTTCCCATAATTATGACCCCCAACCCGGCAGTTTTTTCTGCATGCTTTCAACATCTGAGCGCAGCAACATGTAACAATGCAACTTTTGATAGGGAAACTTGATTGCGTATAACTATCATATCTACCTTTGTGCTACAAGGGTAATTGGTTCTCACAGTGAATTTATTGCCATCACTGTCTCAGCACCACTAACAGTCTGAAATTGGTACCAGTCAAATGCTGGTAGAGCTCATTAGGCCAGTTAAAACTTCCTTCATCTAGCCCTGCTGGGTAGTGCTGAAGGCCCTTTAACCTTTCATTACGTACACCAGCAGAACCAATGGAATGTCTATGGGGCCCATGGGTTTTGTTAGCCATTATACCTTCTGGCTAGTGGCTAACAACAGCAGCAGCAGCAACAGCCAGTACTAGAAGGGCACAGCAGAGCAGAACCTTACTGCCACATCACTCACATTGTCCCAGTGTAGCGCACACAAAGAAAAAGGTGATGGGGCAGAGAATTTAAGGAAAAAAAATACTTGGAAAAATACCCCCCACACACACACACACACACACACACTGCATTTAGTTCAGGATAAAGAGGTAACATCTCTGAATGCCATTTCATTAACATTTCATCTTCTAATTTTATAATTTACTACTGAATCACTTTTTAAATTTCATTCATCTTTCTCAGGTTTTGTCAATTAAAAGGCTATACCTGTGGCAGCAGGCTAAACACCCTGCCCCTCTGAGCACTGTTAAAAGAATATACCTATGAGTTGCACATAAACATCTTTACTGTCCAAGCGAGGCTTGGAGAATGAACAATCAAGATGGCGGCAGGAACTCCACAGTAATACATGTAACAAGCTGTTGCATGTACAACAAAGGCCAGCAAAGCAGGGTACAATACTAGAAAATCAACTCATTAACTATGTACAAAAATATAAGCGTTATTCGCTCACCACAGTAACATCTTTTCTTCTCTTCCTTCTCCCTTAGGACGCATCGGGAAATGAGCCGATACCAGCCAAGTATGACTTTCCTGGTAAAACTTTTGAAATAAATACATAAATTTTCTTCTACTGGATTAAAAAAGCCAGTCAAATGTATACATCATGTCATGGCTGGCTTATCGGTGCAGCGGCCGTGCTATTGCTCGCAATGCCGGTGACCAAGGTTCAAAAATGAGCCTGGGTCAGAGGGCCAGCCAGAGGAGGACAGTGAAATGTTCCAAGGGATTCTTGCCTCCTCCAGGAAAGGAGTGAGGGCTCTCAATCTCTGCTTCAGTACCACCACAAGCTGAAGCCGAACAATTAGGGGACATCAACGCACACCATACGTCATGCGTGCGCCAGTCAAGGGCTTCCTCAACGTCTGTGGGTAGGGCAGAAAAACTGGAAAAAACACTGACCACTGCAGCATGTCATCCTGCCCCACCCCACCGGTCCCGCACTGCCAAATGGGTCCCAGCATCAGAACCAAGCTTCAACTTCGCCAAAGGAATTGGGGTCTCCTCTGGCAGCCCTGCCCTGGGGTTAAGCCAGTGAGGAACAAAGTGCATGGGTAAGTCGCAGGGAAGGCGGGTGATGGGGCTGGGGGAGCAGGCAGGACTGATGAGAAGTCTGGTCAAAGACTGGGAGAAAAGTACACTAAATAAAAACTATTTTTTTTTTTTTAACGTATGCATCGTCTCCGTGAGATGCATGGTGCCCTTGGAAATAGAATGTTTTTCAAAGATGATCTCTCCTTGATACAGATACATAGACATTGATGGAAGAAAAAGGACTACTGGCCCATCCAGTCTGCCCACCCTCCCTAACTGGCCCTAGTGGCCATCCTGCCCCTTAATTTCTGCCCCCACTTCTGCCTACACCCATATCCCTGTCCCATCACTGCTTGAAACTGCTTAACGATTTGGCCTTCACCACTTCTGGCCATTCTGTGAAAAAGTGTTTGTGGATGACTTTCCTGAATCTCCTCCTGCTAGTTTAAAGGAGACAGAAAATAACTGTTACATAGTTAACTGCCCTGCCATCTTCCACTGCATGGCAGTTATGTATTCTGACTGCTATGACCAATTTTTATGTTTGCTTGCACGCATGTGCAAGAAACATAGTGCCCTCATCAGAGTTTTCGTAGGTGTGGCACCCTGTCTTCCAATGCAGTCAGTGTGTTTGCAGGCACGGCCACAGTTCGCCAATGAATGCTGCAGCTGTCTATGACAGCAGTTGAAAATGCAGTGCCGTACAGCTGAAAGGCAGAGCTCCGCTTCAGTGAGCAGCGAGAAGCTACTGCCTGTGCATGTGTTCCCCCCACTCATGCATACTGCATGCTAATGCGCTCCCCCCCAGCACACACTGTATGGCCAACAGGGTGCCTAATCCCCATCGGCTCTGCTGCGCCCCCATCAGAGTTCCAGGTGACACGCTAGAGCCCACCCCAGCGTGGCAACAGATCATATGGCTGACGGGGTGCCCAACCTCTGCCGGCTCCACTGCCCCCCAAGAGACTATCGGTGCCACGCTGGGAGCCCACCCCAGCGTGGCAACAATTCCTACAGCTGATGGTGGTGCCCAATCCCCGCTGGCTCCACTGCCCCTCAAACAGCCTTCCAGCTGCATGCTGGGAGCCCTCCCAGTGTGGAACAAGTCCGCGTCATCCAAGAAAAAACCTGAAAGAAAAAACCCCGACGACTGTCCTGACCAATGCCCCTGACCAATGCTCCCCACCCACGCCCACCCACTGCGCACCCCCCACCCCATACTTACCTCCGGAGCTTGGCGCGACGATCTTCAGTGGAACGGGAACAAGTCTGCACGCTTCAAAGCCGACCGCAAACTGAGGAAATGCCAGTAAGCTGTATAATGTAATAAATGGGGTTTTTTCAACTTTGCTGCATATCTCGGGCATTTTGGGGAATTTTTTCACAAAATTTTCAACATGGGGTTTTTGGGACCCCACCTCATGAATTCTGTCACTGTCATTTTGTTAATCAGCCCTGAAAGGTGATTTCTCGGTCACTGTGCAGACCCACCTTTCAGGACCGATTTATGAAATGACAGTGTCACAGTTAATGACGTAGGCCCCCCAAAAACCCTATGTTGAAAATTTGGTGAAAAAATTCCCAAAAATGACTGTTTTACGAGCATGCATTGAGCTATTCCTATGCACACTCATAAGTTTGCAGATTTTCAACATTTTCACTCCAGATTTTCAACATTGCCATGTTACCACACCTCCTTATGAGCAGTACAGCTGTCATTTTTCACATCTCGCCCAAAACGTGTTTCCGCGCATGTAGTACAATGGCGCAGTCGGTGTGCGAAATCAATGTTCGGACAGATTAAGAAAATCACAGTGACACTGTTCTTGAGCAGAGGTGTTACAATGGCTATGTTAAAATTGGGTGAAAAAGTCCATAAAATGACTGTTATGAGCTATTACTGGCGCAGTTTCCACGCACTCCCGTGAAGTTCCTGGATTTCTAATATTTCAGTCCAGATTTTCACCACTGGCATTTTTCCATACTTCCTTATGAACAGTACAGCTGTCATTTTTCACACCATGGCCGAAATGTGTTTTCGCACTGTCAGCGCAGAAATGCATGGTCGCTATGGGAAATCACTGTTCGGGACAGATTAAGAAAATCACAGTGACACTGTTCATGAGCGAAGGTTTCAAAATGCCTGTGTTGACAATCTGCTGTAAAAATTCCCCAAACTAATTGCATTATGGGTGTGCGTTGCGCAGTTTCTACACACGCTCGTGACTTCACCAGTTTTTTTAATATTTTCACTGCAGATTTTCAACATTGCCATTTTTTGCACCTCCCCATGAACAGTACAGCTGTCATTTTTCACATCCTGTTCAAAATGTGTTTTCACACCTGTGGTGCCAAATGGCGTAGTCGCTATGCAAAATAGCTTTCGGCTAACGAACTGATATTGCCACTATTCAGAAGGTAAGGGTCACAAAAAAAATCATGTTGAAAATTTGGAGTGAAAATGCCAATGAACGCCTGAGACGTTAGGGTTTCCGACCATAACGCCCCACCCTGTAGAGATTGACAGGCATCAGGGGTGTGACTTGGGATTCTCAACTGTAATGCTCATATCATTCCACACCCTGCAGCCAGTGAGAGGCATCGAGGTGTGCCTTGGACTCTTCAGCCCCAAAGTTCACCCCATTCTCCTATACAGCACCCATCTCACCATATTTCCTGATGGAATGGGGTGAGCATAAGGGCCAAAGACCCCAAGGCACACCGTGGCACTTGTCGGTGTCTGCAGGGTAGGGTGTGGTGAAATGGCGTGGCCGTTATGCCCGACAACCCAAAGGCACACTCCAATGCCTGTCAGTCTTTGCAGGGTGGTGGCGGGGTTGGCTTCAGTTCAATACTTCACTGCCATTCCTATTATGCAGCTCTCTAACTCCTACACTACCAATGCCAGCAAGCAAACATTCGGCATTGGCAAATGCTTGTTAATAAATAATCTAACTCTGAGGTGTCCTCAGATCTACATAAGAGTTCCACTCTCCTCAGCTACTGGTCTTTCATACTTCTAAGACATTTCATGACATCCATAACACCATTCCATGCTATTCATCTGAATGGCATAATTAACATCATAGAATGTTCAGGTGGTATGAAAACAGACAGCAGCAACTGCTGAGGAAAGATGAAATCATAGTAGGTACAAAGCCAACAAAACTCCATTATCAATTTGCCAAAAAAGGTCAAAAACATCAGAATATTGGGTGAACACTATAGGGACAACAGGAGGCATCTAGAGATGTAAAAACTGTTTCCTATCACCTTTAAGTGAGTCAGTCACAGAGAACTATACTTAGCCTTGGGTAAACAGCATGACTGGCACACATCGGATCTGAGCTTACTGGAGTTGAAACTAACTTTTTCAGCCACCAGCCAGCAGGGCTATTGACTGGACAAATCCACCAGCCCCACAGGCTTTTCACTAGACCAGCAAAAAATTTACCAAAAATTCAGTTAGTTTCATCCCATGGTGAAGTGACCCACTGAACTCCAAAAATGTGAGCCATTTTAAAGAGCTAGTGGAGCCAAAACAGGCAGACAGGAAAATAATACAAATTTTAAGTAGTAGGCAGTTGTAACTTTTTTACTTCTGAAGTATTTATTTTTCCTATGTGATAATATTGTGCTGGATGTGTGGAAATGGCTCTTAGCCTGGCAGCTGACATATCTAACTCTGCTGCCCCACACTATATCATAAGCACTATAATCTCGCTGAAAGTGACATCACAGGTGAACAACCTGACAGTCATTCCCTCACTTGCTGTTCCTAAGTAGCAGTGATGTCACAGTCAGTGAGGTCACAATGCTGATGATGTAGTGTCGGGCAGTAGAGCAAGATATGTCAACTGCCAGGCTGAGAGCGGTTCAACAGATCACATCTTTCACTGCTCATTACTCTAAATTCTAGGCTATACTGCCAGCCTGTGGAACCCTTCTCTGGTAAATACTTACTGCCTCATTTCAGGAATATTCCTGATTGCCGTCTTGATGCCCCTTTCAGGCAGGGGCCCACTGTCTTCTCTTGTAAAGACAGACGTAATCATTAAGGACGATTGTTTTTTGTTCAGCTTCCTCTAGTACCCTCCCCCCTCACGTAACCTAACAATACCTCCTCTCTGCTTTCTTTTTTCCTTAATGTATACAATTAATTTTTTTCCCCACCCGTGACCACATCTGCAGTACGCAGCTCTGTGTCTGCCTTTGCCTCCCCGACCATCCTCTTTGCTTTGCTTAGTTTTCACTTGGTACTCTCTGTCACAACCCCACTCAGCAGGTCAGGCCCTCTGCTCCCACAGTGCCAACCTCCAAGCGCAGTATTGTGAACAGAAACAGGGTAACCCTCCTGTCTGTTTTGTAGGTTCGAATCAACCTTTGGTCTCAAGTTCTGGAGCGATTCAAACTGTGAACCTCTTGTTAGCATACCCAATGTACAGGCTCAGATAATTCTGCTCTTCAGGGAAATATCTTTTGCCTATGGGCACCTAACCAGGTATACAAAATGAACCCTTAAAAACTCAATTAAAGACCTCAGATAAACTCTTACTTTTTCCCAGTTTGGTAAACCAGTAAGCTTTTGCACAGTGTCAACTTTAACCATATATGCTTCACTTGTCAAAGAATTTCGAAGGCACACCAAGTAGTCTCTTAAAATAGAGGTTTACTTTAAAATAGAAAAAAATATGTAAACTGTAAATACAGAACAATATATCACAAAACCATACAATCACTTAAAAGAACAAGGTTTAAAAGTGCAAATTCCTACCAACCACACTCTTAGACTGGTCTATCTAATGTATGTCTTCTAATAGTGCTGATAGATGTTTCTTCTTCAGAGTCCAAACATGTATATCACTCTAAAGGTCAGTCACAGCATAATTAAAAACACTGTCTTGAACCTGCCTTCTCCATGATGTCACCCAGCTCCTCCTCTGTTTATTAATAATCATACAACCAGGATGTCTCATCATTCAGAAGGTGACATCAGCAAAAACTTGTTTCCCCATGTCCTTTTGCTCTAGTGTGTCTTTTGCCCTTCACAGACATCAAAGGGCCATTTATGACTTAGCATCAAAGTGATATAACCTGGTTTCTTCCTCTAAACGTCATAAAAGTTTATGATTTCCATCCTAGCAGCTGGCAGCTACAATTAAGCCGGATAAACAGGAGATCCTTAATTTGTGTCTCCTTTAGCCTGTAATTATCTCCTGGCTTTTAGTTTAACAGCATGTAGCTGAAACCTGGGGGGGGGGTCATCCCAGGAACACAGCATGTCTCAAGACAGACATTCAATAAAACATTTTTATATTACAAAAATCATAGATTAATCAGAACCAGCTGTCCAAGTGTCACAATCCTCCCCACCTAGACTGAATTTGGGGGCTCTATCCCCTGTATGGGATGAGCTTCCCAAATCAGTTCACTCCACATAGACACGACACAACCCATCTGAGTTCTGATTTTTTTGCTCCAGCCCTATGTAGGATTGTCGTGCCATACCCTTGCAAAGCAAGAAGCCATCTTAGCAATCTACCATTGTTTTTTTCCCCATCTGCGTCAGCCAAACCAGGGCATTGTGGTCAGTCTGTACCACAAAATGCTGCCCATATAAGTACGGTTCTAACTTCTTTAGGGCCCACACTATGGCAAGACACTCCTTTTCCACAGTGGAGTATGCCTGCTCCCTGGGAAGCAACTTTTTACTCAGATACGCTACTGGATGATCTTTCCCTTGGCTGGATGTCTGACTCAGTACTGCCCCAATACCCACGTCTGAGGCGTCAGTCTAAACCATAAAGGGTTTGCTATAGTCGGCAGTGTTCCCCATTCATTGTTTTAGGGTGGTGGGCCACCACCCTATTTTTTTTACCACCCCTCTATATTTTTTACCACCACCCTATATTTTTTTGCCACCACCCTATATTTTTATCCATTTTTTTTTATAAAATCCTCCAAAATTGTTTTTTTATTGACATCCTTTATTGCAATACTACCCATTTAATACCAGCACACTATATGTTACTTAAAAGCTACTTATGCACATGTACAGTACATATAGGAGGTCCCGAAAAATAACGCACCATTTGACCCGATCACCATTGCCACCGCCCTATATTTTCAGAGAGTGGGGAACCCTGGTCGGGACTTGTCAAAACAGGAGCACTGCAAGGCTTTCTCACAAGCTGGGTCCCAGGTAATTTACTTTGGCATTCTTTTCTTTACCAGGGCAGCAGCCAGGGCGCTGTAATTGGGTACAAATTTCCTATAGTACCCTGCTGTCCCTAGAAAACTCCTGACCTGCTTCTGCATTTCTGGTCTGGGCCATGCCTGGATCACCTCTATTTATATCTGGTTAGGACGGAGCTGTCCCCGCCCTACCACATGCCCAAGGTATGCCACTTCTCCCCATGGCCACCTGGCACTCCTCAGCTTTGACAGTGAGCCCAGCCCTCTGTATCCTGCCCAGCACTTCCCTAAGGTGGGACACGTGTTCCTCCCAGCTGGCATTAAAGATGGCAATGTCATCCAGGTACGCCACGGCGTACTCCTCAACAACATTTAACACCTGGTTCACCAACCTTTGGAAAGTGGCCGAGGCATTCTTCATTCCGAAAGTCATTACTTTAAATTCAAATAAGCCAATCGAATTGATGAAGCTGACCTCTCCTGCTCTGTCCGTTAACTCTACCTGCCAATACCCCTTGATCAGGTCAATGGTTGGGAGGTAGGTCGCCCCTCCCAACTTGTCCAGGAGTTCGTCCGTCCGTCCGGGGCATTGGGTGGGCGTCTCACTTTGTGACTGCATTCAGTCCACGATAGTCGACACAGAAATGAGTACAGCCATCTGGCTTGGGCACAAGGACAACGGGTGAGGCCCAGGGGCTGTGGGATCTCTGGATTACCCCTAAATCCAGCATCTCCTCCACTTCCCTCCTAATGTCCTTTTGGACAGCCTCAGACACCAGATAGGCTGTCTGCTGTATGGGAGTCTGTGTGCCTGTCTCCACAACGTGCGTCGCTAAGGGGGTTAGTCCAGGCTTGGTGCTAAACAATGAGGCAAAGACTGCTAAAACCTCCCTTACTTCCTGGATCTGGTCCGGGGCCAGCTGGGGAAACAATTTTACTGCCTCCACAGAAGACTCCCGCTTGCTTTCTTGCAGCAAGTCCAGAAGGGGGTCTCCTTCATCTGTCCCCTCCCCAGGACTACACACTTAAAACACCATGTCAGCCCTATTAGCATATGGCTTCATCATGTTGATATGGTACATCCTTTCTGCCCGTCTTCTGTCAGATAACTCTATAATATAGTTCACGTCATTTACCTTCCTAACCACTTTGTACGGTCCTGCCCACTCAGCTTGCAGCTTGTCTTTCCGGACTGGAATAAGGACCATGACTTCCTGACCCACCATGTATGAGCGAGCTCTGGCTCTTCGGTCGTACCACACTTTTTGTTTCTGTTGGGCAGCTGCCAGGTTGCTCTGGGCTGTCTTCATAAGCTCCTTCAGGCATTCCCTAAACCTAAGGACGTAATCCACAATGGGAGTTCCCCGGGTGGCGTGCTTGCCTTCCCAGTCCTCCCAGATCATGTCTATGGGCCCACGTACCCGGCCTCTCTATAAAAGAGTTCGAAGGGGGAAAAATCCTGTCGACTCTTGGGGCACCTCCCTGTATGCAAACAACAGGTGGGGAAGGTATTTCTCCCAGTCCCTCCCATGCTGTTCAGCAAACGCCCGGGGCATTGACTTCAGGGTACCATTGAATCTTTCCGCAAGCCCATTGGTTTGTGGGTGACACAGTGTCGTGCATCTCTGCACCATCCCACACTTCTCCCACAAACATTTCATCAGGTCCGATATGAAGGAACCCCATCGATCGGTGATAACCTCCTGCAGAAACCAAACATGGGAGAAAATCCCAAGTATGGCATCTGCCACTTTGTCTGTCCTCAGTGAGGACAAGGCGACTGCTTCTGGGTACCGGGTGGCATAATCCATCACAGTAAGGATGAATCTCTTCCCTGAGGAGCTGGGGATATTTAAAGGCCCCACAATATCCATTCCCACCCTCTGGAATGGCTCCTTCACTATGGGCAATGAAATCAGGGCGGCTTGGGTTTTCTTGCCCACCTTTCCTATTTCTTGGCACCGGTGACATGACCTGCAACACTCCTTCACCTGCTGGGTGAAGTTAGGTCAATAGAAATTCTGGGCCAACCGCTGCGTAGTGCGCTTGATTCCCAGATGATCAGACAAGGGAATATCAAGTGCAATCTTGAGCAGCTGCTCATGATACCCCTGGGGAACGAAAAGCTGCCTGCCTATCACCCCTCCCTCTGTCTGCACAGCCGGAGTATACATCAGTCCATTTTCCCAATAAACCTTATGTTTACCGTCACCTCCCTGTGTTCTGTCAGAGTCTGCCCAAGCCCTCAGGTTCTCTAGACTAGGGTCACTTCTCTGAGCAGCTGCAAACTCCTCACACATTCCCAAGGCATGGGACCGGTCCCCTTCAGTCGCTAAATTAGGGTCCCTAACATTAGCGTCAGGGCACTCAGGATCACTGTCGATCCCAACCCTCTGACAATTGGTCACACCTCCCTCTTCGGAGTAACCCTCCGTAGCTGTGTGGTTAATTGCTACTGGGGAAATTTCGACCCCCTTTTCATTAATCTCCATATCAGGAGACACAGGCTGGGGAACCAGCCTCCCAGTGGTTTCGACAATGGCTTCTGCGGGGTTCAGGGAACTACAATTTTCCCTTGCCGCTTGGCTACGGGTAACTGCACATACCATCCCCTGTTGGAGATTGTTGCCAAGGATGACATCCACTGCTAACGTTTTGGCTACAGCCACCTGTTGCACAGTTTCCCATTTCACCCTAGTCTAGGAGAACACTATCGAGGGCCAATGTTTTCTCCACACCAGTAAAGTCTTGTACAGTAATATATTTATTGGGTACAAGCTGACCAGGCTGTATCAGATCCCCTTTTACCAATGTCAGGGATGCCCCTGTGTCCCTTAACCTTTGCGTCTGTACACCATTCACCATGACTGGGTGCATGTGTTCCCTCATGTTCACAGGCATGCTTCCAGAGACACACAAACAACCCACTTCCTTCCTAGCCCCCGGTTGTGTATTGCCCTTGTGGGACACTGTCTGGCAATATGCACAGTTGCTTTACACAACCAAGATTCACTTCTTTTCTCTGGGAGATCTCTTCTCTGAAACCTGGGGCTAACTGGTTTTGGTGGAGGCAGTGAAGGTTTTAGCTGCCCTGAAGGTGCACTTTTCCATTTCTATGCTGCCACACCTGCCCCATTCGCTCTCAGAGCAGGTCTGCTCTTGGCACAGTGGCCCGAGAGTTCAGCAGCCTCTTGCACTGTTTGGGGATCTCGGTCCTCTAGCCAGGTTTTCAGCTCTGCTGGGCATGGCTAGAAAAACTGTTCTAACAAAATCACATTTTCAATTTTATCAACAGAGTTTGCTTCAATTCCTTCCCACCAACATTTTAAAAACTGATGACGTTTCGTGGCTAGCCCCTTGTAGCTCATGTCAGGGCTTCTCCTGAGCTTACGGAATTTAGCTCTGTATGATTCAGCAGTTAATTCAAATTTTTTTTAACAGTGTAGCTTTAGTTTGCTGAAATCATCACTGTCCTCATTGTCCATTTGACCCAATGCACCCCGAGCTTTCCTGGTAAGTAGCAGGGATAGCTGGAAGCTCCAGGACTCCCTAGGAATTTTAGTCTGAATATAAACTTTTTCAAAAGAATTTAAAAAGGCATCCATATCTTCCCCCTCTTTAAATCTGGCTATCAATTTGGAATTCAATTTGTAACCCTGTCCTGTAGTCCCAGTTAAACCCAAGCCACTTACCTGCTCTGGTGTCGCTGGTTGGAGTCGTAGCCTCTCCAGTTCATGTTAGCTCAGACACTCTCGCTCCTCTCGATCTGCCTCCCGCTGTTCACACTCTGCCTCTCGGCGTTCTTGTTCCCTCTTCTCCTCTGCAGCTCGCTGTTCTCTATCCCTCTTCTCCTCTGCAGTTCACTGTTCTCTACCCCTCTTCTCCTCTGCAGCTCGCTGTTCTCGCTTTTCTTCTCTCTGGAACTCCAGCTCCATTCTGCGCAGCTCAATCTGCAGCCCGAGTACTTCTGGATCCAGAATGCTGGTGACCTTCCCCTGCTGCTGTGGCCCTTCCCTGGCACTGGCCCCACTGCCCTCATCGGATCTGGACACTGCACTGGCCACTAGCCCTTCCACACTCAAGGTTCGGTCCCTTACAGTCACTGTCTGTGACTCGATGCTCTGGGTATCTGCTACCATCAGGGCATCCACAAGGTTCTGCTTGGTGGCTTTCACCTTGTACTGGACTCCTCTGTCCCTGCACAACTGCTTTTAGTCTACAGTGTGCCTGCTGTAGTTGGAAGCCATCTTCTTCCCTAACTACAGCTACGCTGACTTGCATGTTAGAAAAAAAAATAAAAACAGGTAGGAACTTGACTGTAAGCCAAGTGATATAGTTTTGTTTCCTTTAAAAAAAATAAATAACTGCCCTTTCTTGGCAAGTGAGCTGTACAGTATCAAGCTGACACACCGAACAATAAAAGCTTGAAATACCAAAATTCTCTGCACTGCTGCCAACCAATCTGTCACAACCCCACTCAGCAGGTCAGGCCCTCTGCTCCCACAGTGCCAACCTCTGAGCGCAGTATTGTGAACAGAAACAGAAACAGGCTAGAAGACACACAAATTAAGGATCTCCTGTTTATCTGGCTTAATTGTAGCTGCTTAAGAACCTTGTGGATGCCCTGATGGTCTCAAGTTCTGGAGGGATTCAAACTGTGACCCTCTTGCTAGCGTATATAATGTACAGGCTCAGATAATTCTGCTCTTCAGGGAAATGCCAGATATCTTTTGCTTACGGGCACCTAACCAGGTGTACAAAATGAACCCTTAAAAACTCAATTGAAGACCTCAGATAAACTCTTACCTTTTCCCAGTTTGATAAACCAGTAAGCTTTTGCACAGTGTCAACTTTAACCATATATGCTTCACTTGTCAAATAAAGAATTTCGAAGGCACACCAAGTAGTCTCTTAAAATAGAGGTTTACTTTAAAATAGGAAAAGAAAAATATGTAAACTGTAAATACAGAACAATATATCACAAAACCATACAATCACTTAAAAGAACAAGGTTTAAAAGTGCAAATTCCTACCAACCATACTCTTAGACTGGTCTATCTAACGTATATTTTCTAATAGTGCTGACAGATGTTTCTTCTTCAGAGTCCAAACATGTATATCACTCTAAAGGTCAGTCACAGCATAATTAAAACACTGTCTTGAAACTGCCTTCTCCATGATGTCACCCAGCTCCTCCTCTGTTTATTAAAAATCATACAACCAGGATGTCTCATCATTCAGAAGGTGACATCAGCAAAAACTTGTTTCCCCATGTTCTTTTGATCTAGTGCGTCTTTTGCCCTTCACAGACATCAAAGGGCCATTTATGACTTAGCTTCAAAGTGATATAACCTGGTTTCTTCCTCTAAACGTCATAAAAGTTTATGATTTCCATCCTAGCAGCTGGCAGCTACAATTAAGCCAGATAAAAAGGAGATCCTTAATTTGTGTCTCTTTTAGCCTGTAATTATCTCCTGGCTTTTAGGTTAACAGCTTGTAGTTGAAACCTTGGGGGGGTCATCCCAGGAACACAGTATGTCTCAAGAGAGACATTCAATAACACATTTTTATATTACAAAAAGCATAAATTAATCAGAACCAGCTGTCCAAGTGTCACACTCTCCTCATTCCTCCTCACCCTGTTTTTCCTTGTACCTGGTGAAAGCCTTTTTCTTGGCCCTCATTGCTTCTCTGATCCTTTCTAAGAACTTTTGGATGAGACGTTAAACCAAGGTCCCATCTGCCTGTTCTGGTGGTAGTTAAGGTGGATGTTAAAAATCCCATGGCACTTCTCGAAAAGAGCAGGGGAATTTCCCCGGTGCCCTGGCCAAATTTCCCCCATTCACAAAAAATACCAACAGCTTAATCTGGTTCAAGGTCAGTTGGCATTCATCTGTATTCCCCTCCCCGGGTCATGCCTGATAACAGGCAGGATTTGTCTAGTGCACTTACTCTGTCAACAAAAACTAAATAAATAAAATAAATACATTATACTGGTCTTTTGTACCAGTTTAATTTTGTAGCAATTCCTGTGCATGCCATTGCTGCCTAGAGAATGGTCCCCTTAATTGCCCCCATCTTTTCTCTACACCTCCAATCCTGTCCACCTTGATCATTTTGTCTCAGACCAGCTCCCTCATCCAGTTGAAGCCTGCTCTTCTGAAATCTAGGACTTCAATTTTATTAATTTTTGTTTTCTTTGCTCCACCCTGCCCCCTGGAGCCCCATTACTTTCGGCTCCCCAAGCTTTGACCCCTCTAATCCTCCATCCTGCTGCCGTCCCTTGCCTCCAGATAACCCAAGCTTAGCCCACCCCCCCCAGTGTTCTGGCTTCTCTCTGCCAGTGGGCCCCCCTGCTGCCTCCAGAGCAGAAACACCTTTGTCACTGGGGGTGATGGGTGGGGCAAGGACAGTAAGATGGGAAGATGGTGGTATAGGGGACTCCAAGGGGTGCCATCATCCGGTGCCACAAGACAAGCCATTTTCCTATTTTCTCTCTTCTTCCTTCCCCCTCCCATGTGATGACTGCATGCTGCAGTGTAATGGCGAGGAAGTACAATGGCATATGGTCACACACACACACACACACACCACCAAGTGCGCCTTCACCATCTAAACACCAGGAGCCGCTCGAAGAGCAGTGACGGCCTAACCCTCCCTCCCAGTGAGAAGAGCATCCACACGGATGTTTGTAACCTTCCCCTCTGGTCTCCACTCCTGTTGACCCGGGCACAGGGCACGAACCCAGGTCGCCAGCGTGCCAAGCGGGAGCCTCACCACTCGAAGCCACAAAACCGGTGGTCTTCAGTTTTTCATAGGGGCATTTTGGTCCCGAGGGCCAGCCTGAACCAAATGTAGATATGGTCACTGGACCACAGTGGCTACCCTACCCCGCACTCCACTCACCATTTCCAAGTTGATGAGCATAAATTGCAAATGGCCTCATGTCAAGCATGTTCCTTAAGCAACTGCACCACCAGGCAGTCCTGCAATGTATCCAATAAGATCCGACTTCTGGTGCACTTGGCCACTGGAATGTCCCAGTAGACAGCTGGCAGGTTCAGATCACCCATCACCACTTCCCCCTTCTTCACTCCCCCTGCCAGCTCCCTCCCGAAGCTCCCTTTCTCTCTCTCTCTCTCTCTCTCTCTCCTCCCCTTGTCACAGTGATCTATAGATCACTCCACCCGTATTTTTGGGCCTGAGGATGCTGTGAGGTGAACCTACAGTGACTCTGTTTCCCCTTTACTTCCATTGATGTGTTTGTCCTCCACAGCCTCTAGGCCATCCCTGACATATAGGGCTACAGTGCTCACCATTGTTTTAGTGTGGTGAACCACCACACCCTATTTTTTTTTCTTGCCACTACCCTATATTTGTAGCTATCACCCTCATCTGGTTTAATAAAATCCTTGGAAATGGTCTTTTACTGCCATCTTTTTTTGCACTACTACCCCTGTTTGATATCAGTTTACTACATGTTACTTGAAAAAACACTTATACAATGGGTAATACATAAATGGTCTATTTCAGTAACAGCATTGGACAAACACCATCAGGTGACCGTGCATATATCAGAACGCGACCACACACCTTGCACTTTTACCCCCCACCAAAACAATTTTGCCATTTTATAAGACAGATAACCCACTCTACGGTGTGCGGTCACTCCTGATATATGTACGCCTTGGGTGGTTGACGCACACCAAGGCGTGCGTATATCAGAGCACGACCGCACACCTAAGAGTGGGTTATCTATTACTTATACACATGTAGAGTGCATATAGGATGTCAAAGGAATGATGTGCCCTTGGCCCCAATCACCACACCCACCACCCTATATTCTCAGGCAGTGGAGAATCCTGGGCTACATGCCCCACCCCCCACTTGCCTCTCCCTTTGTCTTGTGTAAACACTATGTAACCTGGGACTGACAAGTCCCAGTCACTATTCTCTGTGGCCCAAGTTTCTGTGATGGCTATGACGTCTGCCTCTGTGTCTGCCACCAATGCCTGGCGCTCAATGAGTTTACTACCCAGACTCCTGGCATTAAGGCAGACTCTCTTCCAACTAGCTCCAGATCCTCTTTTGCCGTTTTGTGATCCTACACTTGCATTTCTTCCCATTCTCCTTACCTTCATATCTTTCCAGTTGCTTGCAGACCCTCACAGCGTTCCCCCTTTGCCTCTTCCACTACTCCTTTTTGAACCTCAACCTTATTTTTACCCACCTCACTGCTACCAGTCCACAGAATAGGGGGAGCATGAGCTAGATTCCCCTCCCTCACTCCCTTCACTGTGGTTCCCTAGCCTCAGTGTCCCCCCAGAATGTTTAACTATCTAACACAGACATCAGACTTTTGCCCCAGCACACTGGTCCCCTCTGTTGTCAGGTGAAGCCCATCACCTTGAAGAGCCTCCTGTCACAGAAGTCCTCCCAGTCCCCCCAAAAGTGGTACCCTTTCGCTTGACACCATCCCTTTAACAACCCATTTAATTCCGCTATCACTTCTCTCCCTTCTCTTATCCTCCCCTTCCACAACTCCATACAGGGAGGACCTCGGAAAAGACCAGGGATGCTGAGTGTGGCTGCACTCTATCCCCCAGACTCTGAAAGTTCTGCTTCACTTGCTCCACAGGCTGATTCACCAGAATGTTGGTATCCCTATTCTGTCTGTCTATGTCCTGGATGGCTGATGTCCCAGGAAGGCATCTGACCATCCCCCCCTCCCACCCCCATTCCCCACCTCTCTACTCCTCTGATCACAGAATCCCCAATTACTAAGACTCTCTAAGCTGCATTCTTCTTATTCTCACCCCTGGGTGCCACAGGAGTCATCACTCCACCCCCCCACGGTGACCCAGTGCCCCTCTAGTGGCGTCGATACCAGAGTCTCCTCCAGCAGGGTCAGTTTGTGTAGCATAGCGAAACACTACACAGAACAGGGGTTAATGCTAATCATTTTCAGAAACGTGTAGCAGTAGACTGCTAATCATGTTTTAAGTAAATGTATAGCACAGTAGACAACATTAATGAAACTATCTAAATTTTTAACATTTTGCTATGCACTGTCACAATGAATTAGCACTATGCATAAAACTGTTAATCAGTTTTTACTGCTTATTTAATACCTTATCCAGGGGTGAAAAGTGATTTGCTGTCGGGATGGTGTGGGTATGGTTGATCTCTGTGAGCGTGTGGAGGTGTGGGCTTGAGACATCTCTTCCCTCACTGGTGACCAGCTGAGCATGGAGCTCTGCAAAGATCCTACACAACGGACAGTGACCCGTCCTCCAGAGCGTAACCCTGGAGAACAGCACCCCAAAGTCCCTGCAAATTAATTGCTCTCAGCTAAACATCAAGAGATTTAGCTGGCTCTACTCCTTTGTGCTCCCTGAAAGCAGGAGCAAAATGTTAAAGGGCCACTGTCAGCCCCTTCTGGCCTCAAACTGTTCCTAGTTTAAAAACATATTTTATGACTGGTCTCATTCTGTAGAATGTGCTGATATGGCTGGTAGATAGATTCTGATTCTTTTTTTTTTTTTTTTAAAGTAAAAAAACAGACAGCCCGCCATACTGGTGTTACCACACCAAAAATGTGTTTGTTTACATTCCTTAATCAGCTCCCACTGCACCTTTCCTGGACTCGGGAACAGCCCAACACAGTCTAGCCACTCAAGATGCAGTGTGAGCAGAGGAGACTACTGTATCCTGAGTGGCTACATTGCTTGGGGGTGTTCCTAATATTCCAGAAGTGAGCAATAATGGCAGATCAAGGATTTGAAACAAAACAAGGTTGGGTCTAATTACACAACTTCCATGCATTTCAGTTGCACTAAGCAGGGGCTGACTTTAGGGGAACAATACTGGTGGCCAACGGGCCAGTATGTGGGACAAAATTGCTGGCCCACAAGAAAATAAATCTTCCCAACTATCAGCTCTTCAGATCTGATCGTCCATCCAGGGGCGGTGGAGTGACCATTTATGTTAAAGCAAATATCTCTGCATCCAGCCTCAATATTACATCACAGCCAAAGGAATTCGAATGCTTATCCCTTAAAATATCTCTTCCCAATATGTCAGCTTTTCAATTGATTGGTTGCTATAGGCCCCCCTCAGCAGGCCTAAAACTCCTATCCCACCTGGACACTATAATTAAACTAGGCCCAGAAGACACCATTATTTTAGGCGACCTGAATTTAAATTGGCTAGCCAATGCATCCGCACCCCTAGTATCCTTTTGTGACACTCATGGTTTCACTCAATTAATTAAAGAACCAACAAGGATTAACCCAAAAAACAAAAGTAACAGCACACTTCTGGACATTATGTTGGTTAATAAGCCTCATCTGTATTCTCATGCTGGAGTGCTATTTAGTGATATAAGTGATCAATGTCCCATAGTTGGTATAAGATCATCATTCAAGCCATCCAACCCAGCAAAATTTCTCCCAAGAAGGTCTAAAAAGAACCTTAATATCACAGGATACCTCCATGATCTGTGTCACACCACACGCTGGCAAGATTTCTATCTCACAGCTTCAGTAGAGATAGCTCTACAGGTCTTAAATGACACTATCACAAGTGCCCTCAACATACATGCACCTCTCTCCAGTGTCAGAACCAAGCTCAAATCTTGTCGCTGGTTCTCTGCTGACCTTAAATCAGCATTGCTTGCTAGAGACAAGCTCTGGAAAAGGGCAAGAAAGACCAAGGACCCAAATGATTGACGCCAATTCAGAAAAGCCAGAAACTCCTGCACCAAAAAGTGAGAAATGCCAAGGCTGCCTTCTATACAGCTGAACTGGATGCCTCTACCATAACCCTGCCTGATTCTGGGGACCATAAAGGGGATCTTAGGACAAGATTCTACCCTGTCTTACCACCCAAAGTGCACCTAAACAATGTGGATATCACTGACAAGCAAGAAATCTTGAATGCCTTCAACAATCATTTCACTACAGCCGCCTAGCATTCAACTCCTCTCCAGCAAATCTAATGGTCACAATTAAACTTCCAGTCTATTGAGGGACAAAGGCTGCTTCCACATTTTCCTTCAAGCCAATACTATTAAAACAAGTAGAAGACCTACCACTCCATTTGATACAACTAAAGTGCAGATGCAGTCTCTGGACCCTATTTTCTAAAAGTTGCACTGCACGCCTTAGCAGCCCCCCTAACTCACCTTTTCAATTTGTCCCTAGCCACTGGATCTATTCCTACAATATGGAAAACAGCTCAAGTGTTTCCCCTACTCAAGGCAGGTGACCCCATGGACCTCAATAACTATAGGCCCATATCCATCTTACCAGTATTGTCCAAAATGCTTGAAAAATTAGTGAACAGCCAATTAAGTGCCTACCTTGACACCAATAATCTCCTTAACCCAGCTCAATCTGGGTTTAGACCCATGCACAGCACCATCTCTGCCCTAGCAAAAGTTACTAATGATTGGCAGACTGATTTAGACAAAAAGAATAATATCTGTGCTGTATTTAAGCAAAGCCTTTGATACTGTGGACCATGAACTACTAATCTCCTCTCTACATTCCATAGGCCTCGACTCAGTCCTCTTCAATGGTTCAGATGCTACCCTCCGGAGACTACAGCATGTAAAAATGAAGGTGACCTATCTACCTCAAACCACTCCTAAGAGGTGTACCACAAGGCTCCATCTTGGGCCCTATCCTCTTGCCATTTATATCAATAATATTGACTCCAATCTCACCAAATCTAATATTCACCTTTTGCAGATGATACTGTCCTATATGTCAGTAATCATACACCATCAAAAGCCTGTGAACTTTTACAATCTGAGTTCTTCTGCTGCAGCACAAATTACTAGAAAAGAAACTCTACTGAATGCCAAGAAAACGAAAGCCATGTTCTTCTCCTCCAAGAGCTTCTCTTCCACTCTCACACCAAACACCCTTCCCCAATTATCTACCATCCTTGGTGAAAGTCTGGACTATGTGGATAAATTTAAATATCTCGGGTTTGATTGACAATAGACTTGACTACACTAGTCACATTGAAGATCTCCTGAAGAAGCTCAGACAGAGACTTGGCCTTTTACAGAATAAAACATTACCTAACCAGAGATTCTAAACAAAGATTAATCCTGGCATCATTCCTATCCCTCATTGATTATGCTGATTTCTATATAGTCACTGCTCCCTTTCCCACTTAAACAAACTGGATACCTTGTATCATAGAGCTCTTAGATTCATTACAGACCTTCCTTTCAGCACCCACCCTTGCTCTCTCTACACTGCAGTCGGCTGGACATCCCTACATCATAGAAGAAACAAAAATGCTGCTCTATGGATCTACAAAGCTCTAACAAACAAATTACCATCCTACATTCCAGATTGTTTTACCCAGGTCATATCCAGACCATATGCCCTAAGGAATAATAAACTCATCATGCTGAAGATACCTATTACCAGTACCAGGCATGGGAGGGCTGCAATCAGCTACTCTCTAGCACTTATTTGGAACTCTCTTCAAAAGATCCTGAAGTTGAATACCCTCATTCCAATAGCATCCTTCAAAAAAACTATACACTAGTCTCTTTCCAGAGCCATGTAACTGTTTCCACAAGGCCTAGTCCTATCACAACCCCCTTTCTCCCACACCTTTTTGCACTTCCACCTTAATTTGTTTTGTAGCTTTCACCCGCTTAACTCATACCTGACCTTATTCCCAAAATCCCATCCCCTTGCTTTAATCTTTCATTACTGTCTTATTTTGTTCCTTTTATTATAACCCAGTTTCTTTGGCTCATTGCTTTGTATATATGTGAATATCCTTGCATCTGTTCATTTATAATGTCTTTGTTTTTTGTATTCAATCTGTATCTTGTATTTGTGTAAAAATTGTACCTTTATATTGTTATGACCAATCAGGTCCATATTGTAAATGAGCTATGCTCAATGATGCTCGCCTGAATAAATAAAGATTTTGACTGATTGATTGAAATTATGATGGCCCAGGGGAACTGTACATTTCTGGCAATTCTGACTTGATATGGATTCTTTTTTTTTTGTTGTTGTTATAGGGAGAGTTAAAAGAAAAAGCAATTATAGGCTGCAAACTATCAGCAAACTGCTGTGGCCCCAGGCCCTCTCCACTTCTACTACCGCTGGCTAGGATCCACTATGCATTGCATGTTGTCTCTCTGCACATGCTCGCTGGGTCGTGGATGTCACGCATGAGCACTGACAGTATGACGTCTACTCGGAGTTTCATGAAGTCTGGTCAGGGATTCCCACCACCAGAAACTGTTAAAGGTGCAGTAGTACAAAAAGGTACTGATCAACTGGGCCAGTAAAGCAAGTTATTCTCTGGCCTGACTTCAGATTTGCTGGCCTCGGGCCACTGCTAAAGTCGACCCCTGCTAAGGAAGGAGGCAAATTAACCCACCAGCAACACCAATTCAGTTTAGAGAAGGTAAGCAATCACAAAATGGGGGTTTTCAACTTGAAACTGTATGATGCGAAAAGGGTTGCTAGTGTCCCTTTAAAGATCCCCTCACACTATTAGAAAAACTTGGAAAAAATGTCAGATTTAGACAGTTCAATTTATGTTGCATATATTTTCTATAATTCTTTATCTTTTTTCTTTACTGCTGAGGACAGTTGTATAAAAGAAAATTAATGTCCCTTAGACTTTATCTGCTGTGTTTGCCTACACTTGACACCATAATCCCGTTTATGGCACCATAATTATCTCCACAGCAGACTGTGAAGTCATCAACAGAACTGTGATGTCAAGTGTAGGCAAGCAGCCAGAACAGATAGAACAGCAATCCTGTACACATGCAAATGTACTTACTAATAAGTAAGTAAGGGTTAGAATTACGAAATAAATGATTAAATACAGGCCAAACTGTGTCTAAATATTACATTTTTTCACAGTTGTCACAACGGCATCAGGGGCTCTTTAAAGATGGGTGCTTACTCTTCTCTCAGTCACCAATTCCAGAACTTCCAGTATGTAATAGTAGAACGAAAGCCTACAATACTTAGAATCATAGAATCACAGTAGCTGGACGGCAGAAAAGGACCACACCAGCCCATCTAGTCTGCCCTATTTCATGTCCTATACCTCCCCCCCGCCAGCTCCCGCCCTCCCCCCGCTACTCAGCCCCATATGTCTGTCCCATGCCCTCTTGAATCCCTCCACCTATTTAGCCCCCACCACTTCTTCTGGTAGTCTGTTCCAAGGCTCCACCACCCTCTCTGAAGAATCTCCCTCTCACACTGCCTCTGTATCGATTCCCTTGCAGTCTAAGGCTATGCCCTCTAGTTCTGGTCCCCTCTTTCTTCTTAAGTAAACACCCTTTCCTTACTTCTCAGAAGATTCGAAATTCTGTCCGACTTCTTTTGTTTTACTGTGAACAACCACTATGAATGAATTTCATAGGATTTCAAATATGATGTCCTTAGCAACATAAAAACAGTTTTTGATTTTGAAATAGTAACAATTACAAAGCAGAAATCAACAAAAATTGATTTCCAAAAACTTAGGATCTCCAATTAAATGACAGCAGTAGAGAGGAATCCAAACTTCAGCAAGTACTAGATAATGATCAGCAAAACAAAGACCAAAAGTACCAACAAAACTCAGTAAAAACTGCAGATGGAGAGGTCCAATAACAAAGCCCTTGAAAGAGCAAAATTAACCCTGCAGGAACACCATGTATACCTTTTCTTCTCTGAACTGTGTAGACAAAAAGAAAAAAATACTCACCTTAGTAATGTTGTTTCTTCTAATGGAGTCTTGCTGTATTCTGACTATTGCAGTGATCTCCAACCTTTGAACTGCCCCAGAGAACAAAGTTAACTTTCCATGCAAGGCATGGAACGCTGAGCTCAAGCTTGGTTGAAGCCTCTGTCTGCTGTTGTTTGAACCCCAACCGCCAGATCTTTACGAGCTATACTCACTGGGCGTTCTGTGTGGAAACTGTAAACTCACACTAGCCAACTGGCAACTAAATTTAATAAAAAGAGTTTTTTGGCTTCAAAGCAAAGACTCAAGTCAGGAAACCCAAAAAACAAAACACAACACACACACAAAAATAAAAGAGAGTGAGAAAAAGGGGGCACCTCTAGGTGCCAACACTGCTCCTGCCCACCCACATCCCAAAAACCAGGTTCTGAGAGGGGAGGCGGGGGGAGGTCAGAATATAGCAAGACTCCATTAGAAGAAACAACATTACTAAGGTGAGTAATTTTTTCTTCAAGCAACATGAAGTTTTGCTGTATTCTGACTATTGCAGACTACCAAGCAGTACCTCCATGGAGGAGGGACAGAACCTACTTTGGGAATAGGCTTTGAAGTAGTGCTGTGCCAAACCGAGCATCACTCCTAGCCTGGATGTCCAGAGAGTAATGCTTGGTAAAAGTATGGACTGTTTTCCAGGTGGCTGCTTGACAAATCTCTAAGATAGGAATATCCCTGGCAGCAGCCAGGGAAGCAGCTGTACCTCTAGTAGAGTGAGCCCTCAGGCCTGAGGGTGGGATCCTACCCAATTTTTTGTAGCAGAATTGTATGCAAGAGACAATCCACCTGGCAATTGATATTTTAGTGGCAGGTTTTCCCTTACCGACCTCTCCATAAGTGAGGAACAATTGAAGGGAGTCAAACCTGTGACCCTTGGTGCGTTCTATGTAGTAGCTAAGGGCCCTTTTCACGTCCAGGCTGTGCAGCCTCCTCTCTCCAGAGGAGGAATGGTCAGTGAAGAAAACAGGGAGACAGACTGGTTAAGGTGGAAATCTGAGACCACCTTAGGCAAAAACTTCCTGTTAGTTCTTAGGACCACCTTATCTCTATCAAAAGAGATAAAATCAGGCTCCACTGACAGGGCTTGCACTTCACTGATGCGCCTGGCAGAGGTAATGGCTACCAAAAACACAGTTTTCCAAGTCAAGTACTTAAGTTCTGCAGAGGATAAATGCTCAAAAGGGGGTTGCATAAGCTGAGCAATGCAAACATTTAGGTCCCAAGCAGGAGCAGGGTCCCTGAAGGGAGGATTGGTATGCAACAATCCCTTGAAGAATTTACAAAATACAGGATGAGCTGAAAGAGGAGAGGGCTTGCCTACTGACAAGAAAGCAGACACAGCTGCTAAATGTACTTTGAGTGTAGCTGGTCTGAGTCCCAAGCCAATGAGATGAACCATATAGTCCAGGACTGTAGGCAACCCAGCAGATTCTGGAGAGATATGCTTACCAGAGCACCAAATAGTGAACCTTTTCCATTTGGAGTTGTAAGTCTTTCTGGTGGAAGGCTTTCGAGAAGCCTTTAGAATATCCAGAACACCTTGAGAGAGGTGCAAATCAGCAAACTCTAACTCTTCAAGAGCCAGGCCTTGAGATTGAGAGATTTGAGATTCGGATACCAAACCCTCCCCTGAGAGGATGTCAACAGGTTGTAATTCCTGGGAAGAGACAGGGGAAGGTGGACTGCCAAGGGCAGCAACAGTGGGTACTAGGGCTGTCTGGCCCAGTCTGGAGCAATCAGAATCACTTTGCAGGGTTGAGACCTGATTTTGACTAGTACCTTGAACAGGAGGGGGGGGGGAAAACATACAGGAACTTCCCTTCCCAATTGAGAACTAGCGCATCCAGGGGGACTGAGCCCAATACTGGGGGTCTGCAGCAAAAAAGAGGAAGTTGGTGATTGTCTGGGGCTGCAAAAGATCTATCTGTGGAGTGCCCCATCTGGAGAAAATCACCTTCAAAATTAGGGGATCTAGGGACCATTCGTGGTGGCCCTGAGATATCCTGCTGAGAGCATCTGCCAGGACATTGTCCTTCCCTGGGAGGTGCACTGCTGTCAGAGAAGTTTTCAGAGAATAGGCCAGACATACCTCTCAACCTTTCTTCACCGAAATGAGTGACAAGATGTGTGACAAATGACCAAAATGTGTGACATATCATCAAACGTGGCACTGCAAGCTCAGAACAGTATGGCTATCTGTGCACTAATGTTCTTAATGTTTACTGATAACTGAACATAACAAAGTATTATGAATTTCTGCTTTAAAGACTCAGTGGGAAATGTGGAATATCACCTTCCCCATGTGGGACAAAGAATTTCTGAGGGGAAAATGAGTGACATACCTCATAATGTGTGACAGTTGAGAGGTATGAGGCCAGAGACCACAACTTCATTGCTTCTGTGAACAAGGCCGTAGACTGAGTGCCCCCTTGCTTGTTGATGTATCACATTGTGGTGGTATTGTCTGTTCTGATCTGGACTACTTTGTTCTGAACAGACTTGGAAAAAGCTTGTAGTGCCAGAAACACTGTTCTGAGTTCCAAGAGATTGATGTGAAGCAGAGATTCTTGAGGTGACCACAGCCCTTGGGTGGTCAGATCCCCCAAGTGGGCTCCCCAGTCCAAGAGGGAGGCATTTGTGGTAAGGATTAGAGAATGAGATTGAGTGACAAAAGGAACTCCTTGCCTTAGATTGTCCTGATCCTGCCACCATTGCAAAGCCTGGATCAGGGTTCAAGTCACTGGGACTAATTTGGTCAGGTAATCCTTTCTGTGGGACCAGAAGGTTCTCAAGTGGAACTGAATGTCTCTCATCTGAAACCTTGCCCCCTGGACCACTGTTGTAGAGGCTGCCATGTGGCCCAGGAGCTGCAAGAAGTGCCTTGCTGGTCGAGACACCTGAAGGGTGAAAGAAGAGGCCAGTTCTACTAGTGTCCTTGCCCTGTCCAGCGGAAGGAAGGCCTTTGCTCTTATTGTATCGAGCTCTGCTCCTATAAAGGTGAGGAGCTGCACTGGCTCCAGAACTGACTTTGGAAGATTTAGGAGGAAGCCTAAGGAAGTGAGCAGTTGCTGAGTTGTCTGAAGATGTGACTTGACTTGGTCTGGAGACTGACCCACTATGAGCCAGTCGTCCAAGTATGGAAAGATGGAGATCTTTTTTCTCCTTAGGAAAGCAACCACTACTGCCAGGCATTTTGTGAACACCCTTGGGGCTGATGTTAGACCAAAGGGCATTGCTCTGAATTGATAGTGGCCAGAGGGCAAATGGAACCTGAGGTACTTTCTGTGGGAGCACCCGATAGGAATGTGAAAATAGGCATCCTTGAGGTCCAGGGAGGCTAGCCAGTCCCCTGGCCTTAGAGAGGGCAGAATTATTCCCAGAGTCACCATTTTGAATTTTGGCTTTAAAAGGTGCTTGTTTAAATAGCTCAGATCCAGGATGGCCCACCATTCTCCTGTCTTTTTGGGGGTTAGGAAGTATCTGGAGTACAATTCTTTTCCCCTGTGTAGGGGTGGAACCCTTTCTATGGCTCTGAGAGCCAAGAGGGAAGAGACCTCTGTCTCTAGGGCAAGGGCCTCTAAAGGATTTGCAGGTGGAAAGGATCTGGTTCTCATCTTGGGAAATTTTCTGAAGCTGAGAACCAGTCCCTGGCTTACTACTTCCAGGACCCACTTGTCTGATGTTAAAGACTGCCAGTCCTGAACAAAGTAAGCCAGCCTGCCCCCTACAGGTAGTGGAGAATCGGCCCGGGCAGACCCATCAGGGTGTCTGCTTGGCAGGGGCTTTAGGCTGAGGAGTGGAAGCAGGCCTGCTCATACCCAGTCTGCCCTCTCCCTCTAAAGAACCCCCTAGGAGCAAAGGCAGAAGAGGAGGCCTGGGCTTGGTAAAAAGGCCTATGAAAAGGCCTGCCCCTGGAATGCTGCCTCTGAGGAGTGGCTTGCCTTTCTTTGGCCTGAGCACTCCTGTAGGTGGTCCTGTACACGTCCATTTTTTCCATGTAGTTCTCTGTCTGCTCCCCAAAAAGAGAATTACCAATGACAGGAAAATCCATGGTCTTAGCCTGAGTATCCTGTGACAGGCTAGTACATCTGAGCCAAGCCATCCTTCGAAGGGCCACAGATGTAGCCATGACTCTAGATGAAACATCACTGGAGTCCACAGCAGCATGAAACTGCATCTTGGATGCCTCAATCCCAGCCACCGCTCCAGCTCCTTGGCAAGCTGGTCAGGGGCCTGTTTAGCTAGAGCCATGACAGTGTCCCACCTGGACTTCTGTTATCTAGCTGTGTAGGCCATATAATTAGCCTGCCTGATTCCCAAAGATGCTGCCATGTACTGTTTCTTTGCCATGGCATCAATCCTCCTAGAGTCCTTATCTGGGGGGTGTGAAGCCAAGGGTATATTTGCCTTATCACAGGCAGCAGCCTGCACTACCCCAACATGGCTGCATTGCTGGGAAAGGAACTCCGTGACTGAGCCTGAAAGAGTATACCTCTTGTCCATTCTTCTGTCCACAGGAGGTATGGAATTAGGAGTTTTTAACATTTTAAATGTCTGCTTCCCAAAAGACTTATGAAGGGGAACAGACAATCTCCTGGACTCTGGGATGTCCTTCATCTCAACAAATCAGGCTCCTCCTGATCCTCTACTGCTTCTTCCATAGGAAGCTGGAGGGTTTCAGACACTTTTTTTATAAAACAAAGTGGGAAGGGGACTCAGAAAGCCTAGGAGGAGAAACACCTGAAGGTCTGTCTGGGGGGATGTCTGGGTCAATGGGCACATCCAGCCTTTCATAATCACCATCACTATCTTCATACTTTCCCTCCTCCGGTTCATAAAATTCTTCTAAAGTATAATTCGGAACCGGGGGAACCGACCAAACTGAGCCCCTGACCGATGGTGCCAGTTCGGTCGGAACCGAAGTTAGCGACTGAACTATCCTTATCGCTTTTGCTATCTCATCAGCGGTCGGAGAAAGAACTTGTGGATCCGAACCGGCTGACTTATCCCTTCTTTTTCTTTTAACCGGAACCGACTCCTCAGAATTGGTTCTCCTTTTGCCCGAAGAAGTTTTGCCCTGGTTAGAGGGCACTCCTTCTGGTTCAGTCGGAACCGAACCGGGCTGGTCATCCAGGTCAGCGGACTTCTCGGCCTCCCTTTCCCTCAGTCTACCTACTCTTTTATCCAGGGTAGCTTTAGGAAAACTTTTACAAATTTGGCAGTCTGAATCGAGGTGGTCAAACCCCAGACAATAAACACAGGTGGTGTGGGGATCAGCCTTAGCAAAGGCTTCCCCACACACATTACAGTGTTGAAACCCAGTGGGCACGGTTTTTTCTTGGATTTTTCAGACATGGACAATCCTAACCAAAACTTAGCCTTTTTCCGGCAATCTGCCAGGCAAGACATCCCTATCGGTTCCTGACCGTGTTCCGGGTCTTGGAAAAAACCGTAATGAAATCTGTTTTTTTTTAGAACCAATACGGACCGGTTACCACACTCTAATAGAATAGAAAACTTTTTGTCACAAACCTGATCGGATAGAAAACCTATCTAGTACTCACGGTACCACAGACAGAGACTTAACCGACAGGTTAGACCGTAGAAATTCGGCTGAAACCGAGAGAAAAAAAAACGACACTTTAACAGACTTTTTTGAACCGAGCGAAGGAGAAATCTCCGGAGCGACTGTTCAGTGAGGCGGAGTAAAGAATCATGGTTGGGGTTCAAACAACAGCAGACAGAGGCTTCAACCGAGCTCGAGCTCAGCGTTCCATGCCTTGCATGGAAAGCTAACTCTTTGTTCTCCGGGGCAGTTCAAAGGTTGGAGATCACTGCAATAGTCAGAATACAACAAGACTTCATGTTGTTTGAAAAGACACAACAAATATGTTGCAGGTGATCCCTTTTATTGGGCTAACAAAATTATTTTTAAGACTAGCTTTTGAGAGATAAAACTCTCTTCCTCGGGCAAAGTGAAAACAGCTGAGCAGTATGACAGATATAAAGGTTGGATGTGGATTCAAAACCTAGACTAGCAGTTTACAGATCAAAGAAGTAGTAGCGCCAACAAAACGGATGCAGTAGGGGGATTATGGGAGGAAGAAATACACTGGGAAAAAGAGAAGATCACAATTTGGCTGAGACGTTCAAAAACAGACCAGATAGAAAGGGGGACGGAGATTGTATTAGACAAGCAAGAGAGTGAGAGAACATGCCCAGTAGCAGCGCTATGGAAGTACAAGGCAAAGAGAGAGAAAAAGCAGACAGTTCTTTACACATATAGTCAGAAAACCGATCACATGGTTCTAGGTAACAGGGGTGTTGAAGAAGGGGATGGCGCACCTAGAGGAGAACACGCAAAATTATTCTCATTCATTTAGAATAGGAGCCGCATCCGCACTAGCAGAAAAAGGTGGGTCTGAAGAAGAAATCAAGAAAGCAGGCAGGTGGAGGTCAAACTGCTTTAAGACATATGTGAGAAAAATAGTCTAATATCCAAACTTGCTTTTCACAGGTCGGGGAAGATGCAAACGGGTCTTGATACTAGGGCACTCTTACATTTACTGGGCAGAGAGGTGGGTTGCTAATCGTCAAGGAGGGAGACAGCTAGGACAGGATCCTGACAGAGTGATGGTCCACTGGAAGGGGGTAAGGGGAATGAGGTGGGCACAGATTATACCAACCTTAGAAGATCTGAAACAGAAATAGCCAAAACCGGGCCTATTCATATTGCACTTGGGAGGTAATGATTTGGGGGAACGTCCATGGGATTTGCTGTGCAAGGAGATGATGGCCTGATTTGCACGTAGATTGCACAGAGCTATTGCAGGGTCCAACAGTGCCACCTGTATGTCAGTCTGGAAGCACAGGGGCAGACTGTATCTGCTCACTTCTCCATCTATAGATCAGTCTGGAAGAAAAATCTGAAAACAGACTTGTAGTTTCCCATTAACATACACTGGCAGCCTTGCTACTAAGGGTTTTCTGACATCATCACACTCCATTGGACTCTTATTTTTATTTTTTTTTTTTTTTTAACTAGCACTTGGCAAAATACAAATAAAAAGATGGAAAAGTAAGTAAATAAACAAATAATAGCAAACTGAATGATTGCAGAGGCGTCTAAAGGCCCCAAACCTTTGTTCTTTAAGATATGCACCTTTACTAAGCACCTGCTCTTTAACAAGTACTGTATATGTCAACAAGCACACCATGATCCTCATATCTAAATATGGCATGCTGGTGAAACACAGATATTAGAGCTGTGACTTAGTTTCTGTAAATGTTTTCTACAGAACACACTGCAAGTCGGTCTTCTGAACACTGCTCTGATTGCTGTGTGCGCTACTCTCAGGACATACCTGCCTTGACGAGCCAAGCCGACTTGTTCCCAGCTGGTCTTTAGGCTGCTGTTCCCTAATCAGTTGCTGATGTGTGTTCAGTCTTCTGCTTTTCTGGGGACAACGCTGGAACTGGTGATACAGCCCAACTCTGCACCAACCAGCTTTTTCTCTGAACTCAGTATGTGTTTGATTTTTCTTAAGTTAAGCAATATACCACAAGAGGGTGTGGGTGATGCCAGGATTTACCCACGCCTGGTGTGTTGTTCAGTCGCGAGGCGCAGCTGAGTGACCAACAACACACCAGCAGTAGGTAAATCCTGGCATCACCCACACCCTCAAGTAGAATATTGCGATTATATAATGATAGGCTTGTTGTTTTGTGGGGAAAAATATGAAAAAAAAAATTTTATTTTGTATTTTATTATATATTTTTTATTTTGTTGTATTTGTTGCTCCATTAGAAATAGTTTTGAGTTGCTAGGGCTGTTTTTGGTGCGTTTGTTTCGTGTACATGCAGAGGAGCGTTTGGCTTTTTCCTGCTTGAACACTGTGTGTTATTTTGTTAGCTGACTGGCCCGGTTGTGTTGTTGTGTTTGTAGGAACCGGGACAGGTTTTTTTTATTTCTCGAGTGGCTTTATTTTAAGAAAGGCAGTGGCTCCATTTTTACCACAATTGTGCGCATGGTTTCCATATCAGAGGATGAAGAGTTGGGGGTGAGGATCAGCGGCAGTACTGAGCATGGAGCAAGTGTCGGAGCAGCAGACAGGTAATGAACACGGGGACGATGGTAGCAACAGGGCACGGAGTTACAGGGCACTGAGTGGCAATGGGAAGAAGTTTAAGGTCCGTTGTGTAGTGTGTGAAGTGCCATAGTCAGTCAGTGGAGCAGAGCGCACAACTGTTTGCGTGGCTGGTTGGCGACACAGATTGGCATTTACTGGGAGTAGCGGATCTCTGAGTGAAGAGGCAATGGGTGAAATAAATTTTCCTTTTTTTTCTGGTGTGCTTGTTTTCCACAGCAATGTGCAGAATCAGACGATCAAAGGTTGAGAGCGGGAGGTTGACTTGTGATGGACACGAAGGTGAGAGGGAGCCAGTATTGAACAGCGAGAGTCAGCGAGCGGGACTTCTGGGACAAAGGGATTTAAGGGTTGGTTCCTGATGCAGCTGAGTGGTGGATGGCACATTTTCCCTTTGGGTACTAGCAGGTTTACAAGTTGTAAATCCTGCCAGGTAACCAATCAGGTGCCAGCTTTTTTGTCACCACTGTATAACTGTAAATGCTACACCACCACAATTCCTCATGGGGAGCAGATAGCAGCATTCCTCAGCTGATCAGCTTGCATGCATGCACAATGGTGTCACCTCATGCAGGTATTTTCCTGTACTGATCCATACCTACTCTGAAGCGTAGATACTTTCTGTCACTTGCTCTTATTGGGATGCTGGAATAAAGTATCCTTAGGATTCAATGAGAATAGCCAGCCCCCTTGTTGCAAAGATGGGATTACTGTTTGCAAGGTGACCAATTTGAACTTGTTCCTTTTATGTTTGCTTGCAAAATCCATGCAAACATGTCTGTATGGTGTTTGTGGTCTGTAGGCGTGTCAGGTTGTTAGCCAGTGAGTGATGGAGATAGTAGCTGTTTCTACTTGCCAGTCAATGGTGCTATGGGGTTCTAGGTTCATTTGAATACATCCAAGTGACCATTTGTGCAGGGAGCTGTGGCATACTGCATGGCAGAAAATTTGTGTTGCCACCTGATATTTTCCTGTTGAATGCCATATGTTCTTGGATGGGATTCATTGGTCAAGGCGTTAATCTCACTGTAAGGCAGCTATGTGGCAGATATGTGACCAATATGGAGAGTCATGTGGCTCTGCTTCCTGCGTCCCCTCAAATAAACAATATTGGCAGAGCCAGTCATTCTCCGGGTTTCCTCCATACCCGCCAAGCTGGTTTCATCTAGTGCCGCCGTTCACTACTGAATTCACTTTTCTTAATTATATGATTCACATAGCTCACGTCTTGTATAAATCCAAAAACAGTATATGCCTGATAGTCTAAGGCCCTGTAGATACCAGGGAACTTTCAACGATTTAACTGCCTTAAAAACCGTTGTAAGTTTTTTTTGTTTTTTTTAAGTCTTTGATAACCAGGCATGGCCCGCTAGGCACAATTGTCTGATTTCGGGAGCAACCTGGGGCACTGGGGAGCTTAAGTGACTTGCTCAGAGTCACACAGTATGCAAGTTGAGATTGTGGGAATCAAACCCTGAGTCTGCCAGATGTACCAAGCTCATTCACAGCTCATTACTGTAACTACTAGCTTCACTGCCAGACCCTATTCTTGGAACACGGTTTGCATGCACACTGTAACACGGCTGAAACCATGCTACAACCATGTTCCAGAACCGTGCAAAAACCCCTCTAGGGAGGTAGTCTTTAGCACGGTTTTAGTAAACACGGTTGCCTTAATCCGTGTTAACAGCAGTGTGTACGCGATCTGTGCCACTTACATAGTGTGTGACCCTGAGCAAGTCACAATTTCTCTGTGCTCCCAGGTCGTGCCAGTAAAAAAAGCTTTCAGCTTAGTGTGCTAATCCTGGTTAAACTTAAAAACAACCCATCCACAGTGAAAAGTCATTTTCTTAGCTGCAAAAATTAAAGACAAAAAAATACTTTACTGTTATTGCTCAATCCATAGATGTAATTCTTGCAGCGATCTGTTTCAGTGTCTGATCACGGGTATCCCATCAAGCACTGTGGCACCCATCATGCTTTGAGTTGGTGCCGCAATCATGCCTGGGAACCCGCTCAGGCAAGCGTGGTTAGAGTGGAGTGTGGATGCTCTGACAACTGTGCTAGGGACCAGTTTATAAAAAAAAAAAATTTTTTTTTTTTTATTTTAAAATTAGTCCCTAGTCTGCACAGGGCCTAACAGGGCAACTGAAGGTATGAAATTCATACCAGAAGGCTGCTCAGACAGTGCACGGATCTGGTTTAACTTCAGTGCCGGTCTAGCCCTATGATAATATGGAACAAAACCAAAAAATGATGTGCACTCGAGGGGGGCACCCTGATTAAACTCCTTTGAACTAAGTTTAGAGCTAGTGGCAGTTCTGTACACGAGACTGTAGTTCTTGATCCCTACAGGTGTATATATTACCCAGATGTAGCTCCTACATGGGGATGGGATCTCTGTACTGGTGTTATTAATGTTGAGTAATAAATTTTCAGTAAGGCATTAGAATCCAGACTTTTAAGTCATTTTTTACTTTACTTGGGTATCGGCCCCCCCCCGGAGTACACAGAATTTTTGCAAAAGAAAGGAGTGCAAGATGTTCTAAAATTACAAACTAAACGAATAAACATGAGTAGTTTTAACCATACTTTTCAGTTGTTAAGAGGTCTTCAGTTAACTCCCTTACTCCGTTTTGGAAGTATTGCACTTACAAATGGGAACAAAGGAAATAGGTGACTTCCAGTTTTTGAGGCATGGAAATCAAAAATGCTTGATTTTTCTGAATAAAAATGTTATTTGGCCAAAAATACTTTATATGAACATCCAAAAAAAAATTCTCTCATGGCAATTCTGACTTCCAAAATTTGGGGCCCAGGAAGACCCTAAAAACTGAAGCAACTTCCAAATTTGGAGCCAATGAAGTTTTTGACTTACAGAAGAAAATATATATCTGAACAACTGGTGGTTAACGTAAATGAACAAAATATACCAAAAAAATAAAATGCTTCTATTTGTCCTGCCATGATCGGTCTTTACTTCAACAGCAGCCACACTTAGGAGTCACTGAGCTAGCATGACTCATATCTGTGCTAGTCATATCGAATGTGGGCGGAATACACACCTTGACTACATACAGACCAAAAAACAGAAACCACAGCCGTCTCAGGGGACTGCTCTTTGCATACATTTTAATTAAATATTAGTGCTAAGTTAATTGCAAAGATCAATTGATCATTTGCAATAAAACCACATCAAAAAAGCCACAAACAGTAAGTACTACAAACACTATGACAGCTTGAAAAAGTCATGTGACAGTATCCCTTTAAAACTAAATGGGTAATTAGATTATAAAAATAATTTCTATATCTTCATTTAGTAATCGTGTGATGCGTCATATTTTTTGTGTGTGTTCCCTCTGATGTAACTGTGGCATAAAAATAATTTTTCTGTCTTCATTTAGTAATAGTGTGATGCGTCACCTTTTTTTTTTTTGTGTGTGTTCCCTCCGATGTAAACTATGGCATATAAACATTCAATGAACATAAAGCATGATCGCCAGTGGACCTATAACTGAAAACTATGTTTCCTGCATTAAAGTCAAAGAAAATGTCAGTACAAAAGTGCAAAAGGCTCTGGGGTCAAATGACTAACTGGGTCTACTGGCTGCAAGCCTGTACTTCAGGAAGAGTAGCTTTTGGGGAGGGGAGGGTTCAGTTTCTATCAACTGTCAGCAATCTCCTCTGCTTTTCTTGCTGTACGGGTAACAAACACCTGACTCAGTAACCTTTTTTGCACGCTGCTGCCCAATGAAACAGAGAAAGAACCACAGAATACATGTTATGTGACGGATCAGGCAGGGAGCATTTACTCGGTCAATTTGGTACTAACATGCTGCATTTAATGTTGATGAAAAGAAGTTTGATGACTTACAGGAAAATCAAACTGCTGCTCCAGGATGTGCTTTTCAGAGTGGAATAAAATAAGTAAACTATGCAGAGAAGCATTTTTCTAACAACAAACATTAATTTTTAAACAGAAATGCTCACTGAAAAAGTGCTGAATGTTTTTGAGGCCAGAGGGGCACAGGACCCTAGGCAGCATGGATTCACAGCGGGAAGGTCATGCCAGACGAATCTGATAGATTTCTTTGACTGGGTGACCAAAGTAGTAGATCAGGGAGGGGCTGTGGACATGGCCTACCTAGACTTTAGCAAGGCATTTGACACAGTCCCACACAAAAGATTAATATACAAGTTAGCCAGCCTGGGAGTGGGTCCCAAGATGACAGCCTGGGTAAAGAATTGGCTGGAGAATAGGACACAGAGAGTTATAGTAAATGGAGTCCACTCAGAAGAAAGGAGGGTTACTAGTGGGTACCGCAGGTTCAGTGGGACCGGGTCCTCTTCAATGTCTTTATGTTTACATTGCAGAAGGACTGGAAGGAAAGTATGTATCTTGCAGATGACACTAAGATCTGCAACAGAGTTGATGCACAGGGTGGGGTGGAAAGGATGAGAATGGACTTGGCAAGGTTAGAGGAATGGTCAAATGTATGGCAGCTTAGATTCAATGCTAAGAAGTGCAAGGTAATGCACCTGGGAAACAAAAACCCAGGGGAAGAGTACACAATGGGGGGTGAGATACTAACAACAACAAGAATGGAAAGGGACCTGGGGGTAGTCATATCAGATGACCTAAAGGTGGGCAAGCAATGTGAGAGGGCAGCAAGGAGGACTGGGGGGATACTGGGATGCATAGGGAGAGGCATCACCAGTAGAAAACAGGAAGTTATTATCCCTCTGTACAGACAGCTGGTGAGACCCCATCTGGCGTACTGTGTGCAGTTCTGGAGACCCAATCTCCGCAAAGACACAGACAGGATGGAAGCTGTCCAGAGGAGGGCACCTAAAATGGTGCAGGGTCTGCACCGGAAGTCGTATGAAGAGAGACTTAAGGAGCTTAATATGTATAGCCTCGAGGAAAGGAGGGAGAGGGGGGACATGATAGAAACTTTCAAGTACCTCAAGGGAATCAACAAAGTCCAAGAGGGTAGCATCTTTCAAAAAAAGAGGTGTGCAAGAACAAGAGGGCACAATTTGAAGATAGAGGGGGCGCTCAGAGGTAATTTGAAGTATTTTTTCACAGAGGGTTGTGGATGCATGGAGCGGCCTTCGGAGGAGGTTGTGGAGTCAAAATCAGTGGGAGAATTCAAGCATGCATGGGATGGTCATAAGGCAAATCTGGGGGTTGGGGGTAGGAAGAAGTAGGCTGCTGGTTAACTAGGATCTGCAGCTTATCCAGTAGGTAGGGAAATGGGCAGACTGGGTGGGCCAAGCGGTCCTTATCTGCCGTCAAATTCTATGTTTCTATGTTTTACAACACAAAAAAATACCTGCAGTTATCACTCTCCACCCCTGCCAGTTGCATCTATTATCAATTTATTACCCCAATCAAAGTAAGAAAATCGCTGCTCACCCATCTACCTGTGCAAAGCAAAAAACAAACAGTGAGGTGTAACCTTCGTTCTGTGCTCCGTGGTTAGCGCATACATGACTTTTGCTTCACTTTGTGACTTAGTTTATCACTTAAGTGAGGAGGCTAGCAACTACAGACTGGTCAGTCTCACATCAGTGGTGCAGAAATTAATGGAAACCATGTTAAAGGAAAGGCTGGAGGAATATTTTGATTCCGGTGGGTTGCAGGACCAAAGGCAGCATGGATTCACAAGAAGAATGTCATGCCAGACAAATCTGATCAATTTCTTTCATGGGTGACCAGGTAAAAAGATCAGGGACATGGTCTACATGGCATTCAGCACTGTGCCACACAGGAGACAGACAAATAAACTGGACAGTCTAGGGGTGGGAGCCAAAATAGAAGACTAAAAAAAAAAAAAAAAAAAAAATGTATAGGCAGCAGAGAATGGTAGTAAACGGCATTCACTCAAATGAGGGCAGAGTGATCAGCAGGGTGCTACAGGGCTCAGTATTGGGACCAGTTCTGTTCTAGGTCTTTAAAAAGGGATATCGCAGAAGACCTTGAAGGGAAGATATGCCATTCTGCAGATGACACCAAGATCTGTGGATACTCAGGAGGGAGGGGAGATGAGGAAGCACCTTAGAAAACTAGAAGTGTGGTCAAGGGTATGCTAGCTGGGGTTCAGTGCCAAAAAGTGCAATACAATGCACCTGGGGCATAGAGACCCAGAAGCAGAATACAGAATTTGGGGGGGGGGTACTGTCTGTCACTACGCAGAACAAGCATTTGTCAAAGCCGAATGTTTGCTTGCTGGTATTGGCACTGGTAGTGCAGGACTTAGAAAGATGCACAATAGGAATGGCAGTGAAGTACTGAAGTAACAGCAACCCCCACCCTCACCCTGCACAGACTGTCAGGTGTTGGGGATGTGCTTTTGGGTCATCGGCCACAACACTCATGCCATTCCACCTCACCCTACCCTGCAGACACAGACAGGTGTCGCAGTGCACCTTGAGGTCTTCGGCCCTTACGCTTACCCCATTCTATAAGGAAATAAGCCGAGATGGGTGCAGTATAGGAGAATGGGGTGAACATTAGGGCCGAAGACCCCAAGGCACACCTCCATGCCCGTCAGTGGCTGCAGGGTGGGGTTGGGGGTGGAATGGGGTGAGCATTATGGCAGACGACCCCAAGTCACACCCCCGACGCCTGTCAGTCTGTACAGGGTGGGTGTTATGGTTGGAAATTCTAACACCCTGGGCATTTGTTGATATTTTACTCCAAATTTTCAGCCTGGGCTTTTTGAGACCCCACCTCATGAACAGTGGCAGTATCATTTCGCTACTCAATCCCAAATGGTGATTTCGCACAGCGAGTGTGCCATTCAGAGCCATAGCTGCGAAAACACATTTTGGGCAGGATGCAAAAAATGACAGCTGTACTGTTCATGGGGTATGACAAAATGGTAATGTTAGAAATTT
This sequence comes from Neoceratodus forsteri, assembly GCA_016271365.2. Taxonomy (NCBI): domain Eukaryota; kingdom Metazoa; phylum Chordata; order Ceratodontiformes; family Ceratodontidae; genus Neoceratodus; species Neoceratodus forsteri. The sequence goes on along the minus strand of CM057450.1, from coordinate 1,520,410,687 downwards.
GGATCGAAAATATAAAAAACTGATTAAATTACGAGCAAGTGTAGAAATTGCACAATGGACGCTCGCATCACAGTCATTTTTTGGAGTTTACCAAATTTGCAACAAGGGCTTTTTGGGACTCCACCTCATGAACAGTGGTACTGTCATTTCATTAATTGGTCCCAAAAGGCGATTCCGTGCAATGACCGCGAAATCACCTTTCGGGACCGAGAAATGAAATGACAGTGCTAGTGTTCACGAGGTGGGGTCCCAAGAACCCCATGTTGAAAATTTGGGACCAGCACTCCAAAAATTGGCTGAGATATCAACCTAAGTTGAAACCCCCCCCCCCCATTGAGTCCCATTATAGGGCTTACTGTCGTTTCTTCAGTTCCCGGTTGGTCTTTGAAGAGTGCAGATGTGTTCCCGGTCCACAGAAGATCACTGCTCCCAACCTCCAGAGCCAAGTATGGGTGAGGGGGGAAGCAGGCAGGTGGGGTGCGCACAGGGAGGGTGCAGGTTGGGGGAGGGGGGCCGGCAGGAACGACAAGGAACAGTTTTTTTTTTTTTTCAGGTTTAAAAAATAATAATAATTTGTGGGACTGTTTTCAATTTTACATGTGAAATATTAACAAATGGATTTCAGCACATGGGGGTGGGCTCCCAGTGTGCCAGAGTACTGAAGGGGGAGATCAATGCTGACCCGGGGACTGGGCACCATGAGGTTGGCTGAGAACATGGGGCATGGTGGGGGGGGGGTGCATCCCACACCGGGAATGGGCATCCTGGTGTTGGAAACATCAAAGATGAATTTTCTGGCACACTGGGGTGGGCTCCCAGTATGCCACATTAATGGGGGAAGGGGTATACATGCCGACATGGGGATTGAGCACCCCGATGTCGGCAGAGGATGGAGAACAGAGGGTGTGAGGTGGGCAGCAGCAGTGGGAGGGAGCTAATATTTAAATCTGTTGTCCTGCTGTGTGCCTGGTTGGGAGGGAGGGGGGACTGCCGCTACAATGACGAAACTGCCCCCGATTGCAGCGGCAGATTTCTTTCTAGTGTGGCGCTCGCTCTGAAACTGCCATCATTGGCAGCTTCAGCATTAATTGGTGGCTGAGGGACACACCCATTAAAGCGTCCACTGCATTGGCCACAACACTGCCATACCTCTGCAATGCTGTACTGCCTCAATATGTTTCTTGTCCACTGCACGCGCAAACAAACATAAAAAGGATCTTGGGGTTATAATATCTGATGACCTCAAGGTCACAGGGTAGTGTGACAAGACTGGGCAGGGCCAGTGGGATGCCGAGTTGCACAGGAAGAGGTATCCCCATCAGAAAGATGGAGGTGATATTAATACTGTATAGATCATTGGTGAGACCACACTTGAAATATTGTGTCCAGTTCTGCAGGCCACATCTTAGAAATGACAGACAGGCTAGAGGTAGAGGCAATCCAGATGAGGGAAACTAGTAACTTAAGAGGTTGCAAAAGAAACCATACAAGGAGGGACTGAAGCATCTAAAACATGTACACCCTGGAGGAGAAGGGAGAGGGGGGATATGACAGAGACCCAAAAGTACTTCACGGGGGTGAACAAGGTATAGGTGGGGAACCTGTTTCAAATTAGGGAGAGCAATAGAACAAGATGGCATGCAACAAAGTTAGAAAGGGGGAAGTTCAGGAGGGATGTGAGGAAATAGTACTTCACTGAAAGAGTGGTCAATGCCTGGAACACTGGTAAATAATTAGGAAGGGGGGAGGGTCGCCAGAGACCAGTTAGGGTCTGCAGAAACAGAACAGACAGGGAACATCTGGGCAAACTCCGTGGGCCATGCTATTCTTTTCTGCCAACAAAATAGTGTTTCTATAACCAGCCTGTAAATGCTGGAAATGTAAATCTCTTTGCAGGGCTCTCGGGTACCCACATCCTTTACGCACATTTTGTGCGTCGGGACACTCTGGATTTTTTTTTTTTTCGAAAGTCCCCGAGATGCAAAGCCACCAAGCTCCGGGAGTCACTTTAGAAAGCCATGCCCCCGCGCCAGCACTGCTTGTACTGTAATATTCTGCAGAGCGTGGGGGGCGCACTCCATTAGTTTCTACTGGAGCATTTTAAACTACATTTTTTTTATGTTTCAGAGGGTGATTACAAACAAATTACAGCCACTGCTCAACTAACAAAGCCCTTGTTAGTTGAGCAGTGGCCATAATTTGTTTAAATTCACCCTCTGAAACATAAAAAATGTAGTTTAAAATGCCCCACTAGGAACTAATGGAGAGTGCCTGCAGCACTCTACAGAATATTACAGTACAAGCAATGCTGGTGTGCGGCTCCCATGTATTTGAATGGGAACCCCTGGAAATTTTCCGGGGACTCACACTTTTGGGCTGTGGACCCTCCCATTTTTTTTTTTTTTTTTTTAGTCAGTCCCGGACCCCCAAACAAAAAATCCTACAGAGAGCCCTGTCTTTAGGAACATCTGATGTAAGACTGCACATGGTGAAAAAGGACACTTGCCAAACATTGCATAATGTCTAGGTGGCATATCTTGTTTCATTCATACGAAGCATATGAAAAGTCTTGTTTCTATTCTCTGTCCCCCTGCTTTCTAGTACTTTTCTCTGGTCTGTCTCTTCCCAGTTTAGTTTCATTTCTTTCTTGTTTGTTTTACCAGTAATCTACTGCTTGGCCTGTCTACCCCACTAACCATGTGCCAGCACCATCCCCCAGCTGACAAGCAAGCATGCACAGTATAGCACTCCTCAAGAGTAACATCGCAGTCCCCCACTGAAAAACAAAACAAAACTAAAAAAAAAAAGGTCACAGCTCTGACCCAAACCAACAGACACAGCACTAACTCCTCACCCTCATCACTGAATTGCCCCCTAACCATCACGGCACTTCTCCACATTCTTCAATTGTCACAACACTGTCTGCAACAGTCACAGCACTGCCCCCAGCTGTCACAGCACTGACCTCCAGCCCCAACAGTCACAGCACTACTCCCCCATTCCGACATTCAAATCATTAAACCTCTACCCCAATGGTCACAGCACTACTCACCTATCATACTCCCCCATTTTCAGCACTCACCACACTGCCCCCCCCCACCACAGTCACAGCAGTAAAACTGCCATGTAAGTATCCCCACCATTAACAGTAACAAGACTGACTGTGGCACTTGCCTTCTCAAAGTTCTATTCCATGACTTCTTCCTAATCCTGTCCTCATCTATCCCTCCTACTTAGGACCAGAGGTCCAAGGTATGGAGCTTATGATGGCCCTCCGAGGTCAGGCTGGTGAAGTATACCGGTAAGTTAGTCATCCGATTAAAGTAAAACTACACTAAGACCTGCAGGAGGAACTTCAGGTGGGGGACAAGGATGACCATGTCCTTGTGGAAGACAAAGTAAGGAGACTCCAACAAGAGTGGCTGGAGCTCACTAATCCTTCTGGCTGACATGAAGCCCACCAAGAAAGCAGTCTTCCACGACAGGTGTGACAAATGACACCTATGCACTGGTTCAAACAGTTTGCCCACAAGCACTGTAGATGTCATGGCATGAAATTAACAGTATGATAACTGTCACATGTACTACTGCAGTTACCATTATACCGTGGTATTACAGAAAAAGAAATTTTTGTACAACAATGAAGCCTCAAACGCTTGCATCAGGGACAGTTGGCATGGAAGAGACTGTTGTCCCTGAAAATACAAACAAATGAATTGAAAGGTCTGAATACTGTGGTATACCGTGGACCACAGTTACTGCGGTATTGGATATTTATTTATTTTATTTTATTTTATTTTTGTTGACCGGGTAAGTGCACTAGACAAATCCTGCCTATTTTCAGGCACGACCCAGGGGATGGGGATACAGATGAATGCCAACTGACCTTGAACCAGATTAAGCTGTTGGTGGTATTTTTAGTGAATGAGGGAAATTTGGCCAGGACACCAGGGAAATTCCCCTACTCTTTTCGATGAGTGCCATGGGATCTTTAACATCCACCTGAACTACCACCAATCCAGGCAGATGGGATCTCGGTTTAACGTCTCATCTGAAAGACGGTACCTTAGAAGTGCAGCACCCCTCTCATGCTGCACTACAGTGTCAATACTGGGATATTAACCCAAGTGCCAGATGTGGGAACTGAACCCACAGCCCTCTGATCTCCTGGCCTCAGAGGCGAGTGTGCTACATACTGAGCCCATGGTATCAATACTGTGACTTACAGTACCACAATATATCCTAAAAATGGGATACAGTGTTATCCCTATAGCATTGCTAACACCAGCACCAAGTCCCACAGAGATAGAGGTTTGCGCACTGAAGGGGGCAAGTGATCCAAGCCTTTGAAAAAGACCCCCACCTTCTCCCGGGCCACTCTAGGCAAATCAGCCCACGTTTGGTGCACAGAGATGGCTGCCAGGTGCACCTTAATGGTTATCACTCGCAGTCCCAATGGAGCAAGGGACCATAGGTAGTTGAGAATACTCGCCACTTAAACAAATAGCATTTATAGGTCAACTCCTTATGGGGCACCTCCATAACATGGAAGACATCTTTTGAAATGCTCAAAGTCTGGAACTCTAGCCATTCAGGAACCAGAGTGAAATATGCAGGGATTGAAGGTCCAGATGCAGGATCTTTCCCTGTCTGGTCTGCAGGTCTGGGCCAAGTGGCAACCTCCATGGAGGCCTGCTGCTGTGGCAGAGGAGATCTGGGTAACAGAACTGTCTGGGCCAGTCTAGGGCTATCAGGATCATCCGCACTTGTTCTTCTGAGTCTTGACCACACATACTGTCCATGGGAGAGGAAAGGAAGGTGGACTGGAGGCCTGGGGTCCAGGGCCTCACAGAGGCATCCCACAATGGTGTCCCGGACTGTGGAGGGTGGGCATAAAACAGCCTTAGTTTCCTGTTCTCCTAGGAGGCAAACAGGCACCAGAGGGGTGCCCCACTGGGAGAACAGGTGTTTTATCACCTCCTTATTCAGTGACCACTCACATGTCTCTCTGACCAAGTTGAGAACATCTGGGAGTTGACTGTTCACTACTGCACTACGGCTCAGCAGGCGATCTGCACCCAGGCTGTACATGAGGGTTCAAGTTCGGACAGCATCCCAAAACAATGAAAGAGTACATCCTGCCTTGTCTGTTCAAGTAGATCATGGTCGTGGTGTTGTCCATCTAGACCTGCACAATCTGACCCCAGATCAGTGGAGCAAACTCCGTCAGAGCAAGAAGCCCTGCATGGAGCTCCAGCAGGTTGATGGGGTGAAGGGACTGCTGCACTGACCAGAACCCTTGGGCCCTGTGGTCTCCCAGGTGTGCCTCCTACCCTACCAGAGGCATATCCATTGTGAGCATGACAGATGGTTCTGGGCAGACAAAACAGGATTTCCTCTTTCAGATGTTGTGGGTCCAGCCACCACTGGATGGCATCCCACATTGGCTGGGTCATCACAACTGGCTGGTCCACGTGATCTAGGCGCTGGGACCACTGGTGGTCCAACTCCCACTACAGACACATCCGACAGCAAGCCCAGTAGATCACACTGGCTGAGGATGCCATGTACCCCAGCAGCTGCATTAAGTCCCAGGAAGGACACAAAAGCCCAACCTGAAATGAATGGGCAGAGGAGGTAAGGGATGATGTCCAGTCTGCAGGTCAGCAGCCTTGGTCCACAGGGAGTCTGATTCTACCCGATGAACTTGACTACCTGCAAGGGGACCAGTTCAGACTTGGCAAAGTTGACCAGAAGACCCAAGTCCCAACAGGTCTGGAGGGCCAGATCTCTGAAGCTCTCTTATGGCTTCCTTGGATGACCCAGCTATCAGTCAGTTGTCCAGGTAGGGATACACCCAATGCCCTTGCATCACAAGAAGGCACCACTACTGTCATGCACTTAGTGAAGATTGGGCATGGGCAAGAGGCAAAAAGGGCATGACCTGGAACTAGGACAGGATCCCCTCTGCAAGGAACCAAAGGTACCGGCAATTGAACAGATGGACTAGGATGTAGAAAACATGTCCTGGAGGTCCAGGGAGCAGAACCACGTGCCCTGCTCCAGAGGCAGAATTATCTTGTATGGAGTGACCATCCGGAACTTGCACTTCTGCATGAACTGGTTAAGATCATGCAGATCCAGTACGACAAGGTGCCATCCCCCCATCCGTTTAGGGACCAGGAAGTCCCTGGACACATACCCTGAGTGGCTAGAGCATCTGAATCGCGAGCTATCGCCCTGCACTCTAAGAGATGAACGATGTCAGCTCTTAGCACAGACGTATCCTGCGACACCCTATACTTCGGAGGAGCTCGGAGTTGGTATGGTGGGAGAGCTTCAAAATCCAGAGGCCAGCAACTGGAGAAGATGGTCCAATCAGCCAACATTTTAGCCAGCACTCCTCACTGATGTGCGCTCACAGTAATCAGTTCTGAATAGCCAAATAAACCTAGACCATGCTCATTTTCACTTCCCACTCCATTCTGGCAGGTCCACTCGGCTTTCTTTACGACATCATGTATTCAGTAAACAATGTTTTATTTCCGAGCATCATTCACTATAATAGAGCCAGATCCCTGAAGACTGCTCCCCTTATCCAGATATGCACACTCACTGTAAAGCTGTTTCAGTGGCATGTACATATGATGCTGCTGCTAGGATAGCAGTGAGCCAAAGTGTGATCTTTGGACGTGCAACTGGGAAAACGAATGGTATCAGCAGACCATGGGCACTATGACACCATAATCCAGTATGTGTGCTTCTGATATTGGGACTTAGGCTGTAACAGCTGCACACTGTGCACTATAACACTTGCATTTTCTGATGGCTGTATGTCCATGCTCTCACCAGATGCTGAGGCATGGACATCATCAAACGGGACTATATGTTGAAAGGTGCAACAGCCCTAGGCTAAGATGGAGCAGTGCTTTGGGAGCTGTACAAGCTTTAAAAACATTATGTAGCATTACCAGTAGCAGTAGCCTTTTATATTATGTAGACAGGTCGGGTGGTAAGGGTTAGATAAATGTTTATTGCAACACAATGGTAAACATTTCCTTTAACTTGGGTGCCTGTTCTTTCATTGTCTGGAAGAACTGCCACGTTTTTAAGGGACCAGCCTACCTGCAAGACCTCCCAATTCCTCACCGCCCATCTCTGGCTCTCCGTTCCGCTGAGGGTTGTCTCTTGGTGGTTCCCAGGGCTAGACTGCGGCAATCTGGGGACTGAGCATTCTCGGTTGCCATGCCAGCCCTGTGGAACTCTTTACCATGACAGCTGTCGGAGGTACCCTTGGTGGAAGTCTTTAACGGAGGGCTGAAAATGCTGCTCTTTGAGCAAGCATTCCATTTGGTTCGATAACCTCCCTGCTGATTTATTGGTTGAGTGAGCTACTGACTGTTGGCTGTTTTTAGAATTATGATTATTGTACTAATTTGCATTATCAATATATTTTATACTGTTGATTGGACGGGGTGGAATTTGTATAATCTCTGCTTCATGAGTTTTACGTGTTAGTTTGTATTATGTAGGTTTTAATATTGTCAAGTGCTCAGACCCTACGGGAAGGAGCGCTATATAAATAAAGTTCCTGTCCTAGCCTATCCTTGAATTCCTCCACGAAGCAGATCTGAGCATCACCAGCAGCTGAACAATTAGCTCATTTATCTTTTCTGGCTCAAAGGGCTTTTCTTTTTCAGCTTTAAGGCTAGTACGGGAGGAAGGCTCCTCTGTCAGCCTTTTCTTGGAGCCTTTTCTATCACAGTGTTCTTCAGTTGAGGATTTGTACTCCTTAGTGAGCTTCCTACAGACTCTGCATTGGACTTGTCTTAAGCGGAAGCTGCTTCTGCAGATATTCATAGAGAGGTTCTCAACCTTTTTACTTGGGGAACACTCTCTGGAGTTAGACTGAGAGGCTGCCAACGTCAAAGGCTGTCTTTCTGCTTGGGAAGGCATACCACACCAGTCCAGAAGAGGAGCGTTACCTGGCGGCAGCTTGATCCTCTCCTGGCTCCCCCTACTGACCTCTGTCAACCCAAACTCATTCCTGAACCCAGGTCACTGGCAATATGCGAGGTGAGGCACTTTGCAGCACCTCTGCCCTCTGTGCCACTAGGTCAGCTGGGCCCAGTTCTTTGTTTGAATAGGTTTTTATTCTGACTCAAAACATGAGACCAGCAACTGGCACCAGATTAAAACTGCTGAACTCAGTTGCTGACTTTTTCTTTTGTTGACCAGAGTCATCGTGAGCGGACTACTTTTCTACTCAATTCAACCATAGTCATCATGAACCACAAAACTGTCTTAAGTACTGTAAATAAGTAGGCAGAGGCAGTTATTTTTTTTTTTACATAAAAACAGAACCTTTACAATCGCTGACCTGGAAATCTAAACTGCAAATTACACCACAGTCATTGAGAAAAGAGTGCATTTGAAATTTAGGTCATGATCCCCAGAACCATTTGGGAACCATAAACAAAAAACATAAAAATTAAAAAATAACTTTTTTTGCACCAAAACATAGTTCAGAAATGAGAACAACTGCAACTTTACTAGAATGACTACTTTATAGAACAACAAATCTTTAGGTCTTAGCTGTCAAATTAGCTGGTAACACAGTCCGAGGTAATCCCTCTCTTCACCAGAAACTAAAGCTCTACCTTTGGAATGCTGGGAGGCTCACGACTAGCAAAGTGAGACAGCATCTTTGAAAAAACGTTCTAAGTTCTGGGGCACCACGCACAAGTCTGACTAGGCTGTTCTCATGTGCGTAGTTAGAACAATTTTCTACAATTCGCTGGGGTTATTTGAATTAACGGAATTGACTGAGGATCAGAAGATAGCACTCCTCCCTCCCAAAGGAGGGGATCATAGTTTGGGATGCTCAGTCCCCTTCCCCCAGCCCAGTCACACCACAGATCCAGACCTGAAGCAAACACAGGTTGCCAGCACTGTGAATGGCAATGCTGCTGCTGTAGTACTGGGCTTGCAAATTCAAGTACATGTTAATGTGAAACATTTAATGGGATGAAGCCAAAAACCAACACTAAGAAGAAGAAGAAGAATTAACATTTATATAGAAGAAGAAGAAGAAGAATCAACATTTATATAGCGCTTTTCATACACAGTATCCCAAAGCGCTTTACAAGCAATGCTAGACTGGTAGTGAAGTGACTGAATGTGTGGTGGCGGCCATATCGCACATCATCACCCACACATAGCCTGGATAATTGCATGAACCGGTTTATGGGAAGGGGAATGTTGGCCAGGACACCGGAATGTTCCTGCTCTTTGCGAAGAGTGCCTTGGTTCTTTACTCCACCTGACACCCACCAGGACAACACCAGGATGGGCAGAAGGGACCTCGGTTTAACATCTCATCCGAAGGACGGCACACCCCAGCAGTACAGCAACCCCCAATACTGCACTCGGATGCCAGCAATTTTTAGGTGCAAGTCCAATCCAGGTGTGGGACGAGAACCCACGACCTTCTGGTCCAGAGGCGAATGTGCTACCAACTGAGCCACGCTACAGGTCTGGTATGGTAGGTGAAATGCATATGCCAGAAACAACGGTTTAAAACATTAAGTTCATAAATACCTGCTCTTTAATATTGTCTTAGAACTAGGACATGCCACTCTGATTCCAAAGCTCAAGTCAGCAGTTCTGTGCAGTGTCCCAGAAAAAGACACTACAGGGACAGAAATTCCAGATTTTACAGCACTAGTGACCTTGCTGCTACGGCTAAAAAGGAGGATGATTATGGGCAGATTAACTAAACATTCAATAGTTCAGAACGTGAACCTTTACACTATCAGGTCTATGGACATTTTAAGCTCTATCAGGCAAAACATATTTTGCCCCCCCTCCCAGACTCCCCCAACCACTACTTTTGCATCCATCCCATTTTTGTTTTATTCACAATTTGCTCTTCCCTGCCTACCTCACTTACACAGAAGCCCCACTGTGCCACTCCTGCATCCACTGTACAAAATAATTGAGCCACCCAAAACCTACCAGACCAGACCTGTAGCCACCAACACAAGTCCTGAGAGCATTACCCCCTTGAAATCGGGGCCCAGGCTGTGGGACACCAACACAAGTAAAGCATCTGCTGCTGGCACTAAGCAGGAGGTGTGGATGAACTGCAGGATTGTGATGTGGGGTGGTGGGCTGGCCCTCACTGGCAATAAGGAGGCCATTTGTCCTGGTTAATTTTCCTTCCCACCTCCCAATGAATCAGCATGACATCTCACTGCTTGCCAGCTTGGGGGGGGGCAGATATTGAGTGGTCACCTATGTCAAAGCTCCCCCCTGACCAAAAGATGGGATTGGCTTGGGCAGCAGATCATATTTTCCTCCCTCACAATGGTAGCTTTCCAACACTATTAGTACACTATGCTTTCATGTGACAAACTATTACAGAGAATTTCCCCAGAAATGCAATTTTTCACACGCATATATACACACACACACAAAAAAAATCTGCACTGGAATAATTGTCACAGTCCGTTAAGGATAGTGTTCTTAGCCAAATAATGTCATTAGAGACCATGTTCAGTATTTTCAAACGGTAATGTTTTGAAAGAAGATACTGTCTAGCTATATGCTAGGGAAAAATATATTTTATTTTACTGGGTTATAATTCTTTTTTGATAAACTTTAGCTATTATTCTACCTGTTCTGCCACTGAGGTGCCCTCCACTTTGAAGGGAGGTACTACTAAGAGTTCTTTTACCAGCATTTACCAGTCAGATTAATATTTCTGTCTGGTTTGCTATGGCATAGGCTGGCTTCTCATACCTACTGTAGCTGTGCGATCCAGAAAGGTTCACCATTCCCAGCAAGTTGGGCACTGGGGGTCTCTCCAGTGTCGTAGTAGTACTCGCTCTGCAGGGAGTAGAGCTCTTGCCAACCACAGCTTCTTGGCTGCTTTCCACAGCGGTGTTGCAGTGTATATCCCCTAGGATGATTAGACTCAGGAGTGCAGGGGATAGAGCAAGCCAAGACTTTTTCATAATCTTACTGTACCTGTTGCTAGTAAGTCTTCTGTGCAGTGCATTCCCAAAGGATATGCGTAAGGTGTGCCCTCCTCTTCCGGGCACCACCACCTGCTATGGGGGAAGTAGCCCAAACCATGGAGAACTGCAGGCATATGGTAAATGCAGTGGAGGATCATGAACTGTACGGGTTTCCTCTGAAGATCACGAGACGACCAACAGACCGTGCACCACACTCCCTCCCAATTGATATCTGTCAGACTATTAAGAAAGCACTGTCTCTGCCGAGCAGTGTACTGCTACTGAATTTTTTTTTTTTTTTTATCTACTGATAAGTTGACAAGCCCTTCGTATGTATACATGAATGTACCCTGTCTATGGTTCACTGCTCTTTCATGTGCTAATGTATGCTTAGAGGAATAATCTGTTACTATAAGTATTTCCAATAAATAATGGTGTGATATCCTAATAACTCCTGAATGCAGTGCTGTATGCACCATAAAATCTAGAACTAAATAACATATGCTGACTACACGAAAAAATGTAAACTGGCGACCTCAGTCTTCCATCAACCCGCCACACACACACACACACACACACACACACACACACACACACACACACACACACACACACCCTTCTACCTCTCTAGCCCCTTCTATTGTTTTGTGTTCCCACCTCTACCTAGCTTCCCTATAGGACCAATACTCAACATGTACCATCTCAGCAGATGAGGTATGTATACCTTTACCTTTTACCTACAGTGACCCCAGTTGTAATCAAGCGAACCTTTATATCCAACCTACTGTATGTATTAGGTGAAGATAAATAGCCAGCAGCTAAGAAGCACTTTATGTAACCACTGTACAATCTGTATATGAAACTGAAAAATCAAACCAAATAAACATCTTTATCGAAAAAAACATAAAATTATATATATGTACGTATATGCGTGTGGTACAGATTACCGGTATCAACAAAGCTGGAAACAGTGTTCCTATCAGCCAAAGTCAATGGTGGCAGGACTGGCCATGTGTTTTTTTCCCAATCATTACCACTGCCATTACCACATTTACATTCACGCAATGTTTCGGCCAATCCTTGCCTTTACTTATACAGGACTCCCAGATCTACAGGCATTCCTGTATTTTACAGGAAAATGGAGCCACTGACAGGGAAATTGTTCCCATAGACTTGCACTGGTTATATGGAAAAACAAAGCAATTCTGCTACCATAGGAAATAATGTTATCTAGAGGAAAACAGAAGAATTGCCCTGAAGTTACAGGGAAAATGCCAAATCAGTCTGGGAGCACAGTTACTAGTGTGACTGTAGCCATTTCTTATTTACAAAACAAAATGGTAATATTAAATGCATGCTGTAAATAGAAAATAGAGAGTCAGAATCAATGTTTTGACCATATGTTTTTTTCAGTTATTACCTAAAAGAGAAAAAAGCAAAGTTAGTAGAGAGATAAGGGGAAATAAGTGATATGCATGTGAGGAAAGAAAGGGGGAGGCTCTAGGTGAAAAAGTAATAATAGGCAAGCTAAGACTGGAAGCTGGAAAACAAAAAGGCGTTGGATATGAAAGGGCACAGTAGGAGTGAATGAGCTGAGGAGTCCTGAAGTGGGGACTAATTAACTGGGCCTAGTTCGAAGGCTTAAAGGTGACAAATATGGGGGAAGGAGACAGAGACCTCAGTAGAAAATTAAAACTGATGTGCACACATAGCTGGAATGCCCATGTGAGCATACTAACCCACACACACAGGATGGAAGTGTGTGCAGTCATGCCCACATATGCAAACGTGTACAATGCGTTTGGTCGAAACGTCGATTCTAACTATTTTTAGCATGCATGTACTATTACCATTTTATTTCACTTTCAACTACACACTGACGCAACATCTTTTTTTTTTGTTCTTTCTCTTTTAACTCCTTAATGAACCACCACAGGTGCAACTCAGCCAGGTGAGGTTAGGGCATATTTGTTTATTCATTAGTTATTTAGACTTCTGATCAGGAACAGCACACCGAGCAAAAGCTCATTTCCATGTGTGATCTGGGGAAAAGGGAACATAGAATACAAACTGCATAAATATACACTAGACAAATAAGCAGAAACACAATGTTGGTAATATAAAGAAACAAATTAGACAATCAATACATACAAAAACAAAAATTTTCCTGTGGGGTAATTCTTCCTAGCCCACCAAATAAGATGGCTGTGTTAAAGCACAAATGCACGTAGGTATAAAGAAATGGACACAAGACAACTAAGAAAAAATTACTTACCACAGTAATGTTGTTTCTTCTAAAGGAGTCCTAATGTATTCTGACATATGCAGTAAGACCCTGCTGTTGCACTGCCTCAGAGAGGAAAGCGTTAAAGCCTACGTTCTATGTTGGCACATGGTCAGTTTCAAATCACTGTCCCCTGGTACATTCTATTCAACCATCAGATTCTTACGAGCAACCCAAAAAACACAAAGGCCGATGAAAAAACAATTTGGAAATGCTAAAAGCATTTAATAGGAACATATCCAAGACCTCACCAACCCCAAAACGGGCTAAAAGACTCAAGTCACAGATGCCCTCTAAGAAAACTAATGTCTAATAATCAATAAAACACATAAGCTGGAGTGCAGAGACCCCAGGTTCTGGTAGGGGAGGCAGGGTGGGAGGTCAGAATACATTAGGACATATGCAGACTACCATGCAGTTCCCTTGGTGGAGGGGACAGAACCTACTTAGGAAAAAAGCTCTGCAATACTGCTGTTCCAAACCTGGCATCACTTCTTGCCTGAACATCCAGGCTATAATGCTTAATATGCTATGCGTGTACAGTTTTCCAGGTAGCTGCTTTACAGATCTCTGATAAGGGAATGTCCATTGCAGCTGTTATAGTGGCAGCTGTACCCCTGGTAGAATAAGCCCAGAGGCCTACGGGGTGGGGGGCCTTCTCTAGTTTCTCATAGCAAAACTGAATGCAAGACACTATCCATCTTGCAATGGTCCTTTTAGTGGCAGGTTTACCCCTACCCACTTCTCCATAGGTAAGGAAGAACCGGCTAGTGTCACCCCTATGGACTCTGGTGAGATCCAGATAGTAGCTGATAGCGCTTTTCACATCCAGGCTATGCAGCCTGCGTTCCCCTGAACTGGAGTGATTAAGGTAGAATTCTGAGACCACCTTGGGAAGAAATTTCCTGTTTGTTCTAAGAACCACTTTATCATTGTGAAAGGAGATATAACTGGGTTCCACTGATAAAGCCTGTAGCTCACTGATACGTCTTGCTGAAGTAATGGCTACTAGAAACACAGTCTTCCATGTCACATACTTTAATTCCGTTGAGAATATAGGTTCGAAGGGGGGTTGCATCAACTGAGCTATACAAATATTTAGATCCCATGACGGGGTAGGCTCCCTATGAGGAGGGTGTTAATGCAGTAACCCTTTGAAAAATCTTTTGAATATAGTTCTGAAGCCAGGGAAGAGGATTTCCCTGCTGACAAGTAAGCAGAGACTACAGCCAAATGTACCCTTAGGGTGGAAGGCCTAAGGCCTAGAGAATGTAGATGAGCCAAATAATCCAAAAGTAATGGAATGCCCACGTCCTTTGGTTCCACACCTAACTAGTTGCACCAAATAATGAACCTCTTCCATTTGGATGAATATGTCTTCCTAGTGGCTGTCTTCCTGGCAACCGTTAGGATATTCATGACAGAGTCAGAGAGTTTCAAGCCAGCATACTCTAACTCTGCAAGAGCCAAGCCTTCAGTCTGAGGGACCCCAGGTTGGGGTACATGTACCTCCCTTGGGATGAGGTCAACAGGTCGTACTTCATGGGGAGGCAAATTGGGCTTGTCGACACCAGATTCACCAGAAGTGAGTACCAAGACTGCCTGGCCCAATCTGGAGCGATCAGGATCATCATTGCAGACTGACCCCCGAGTTTGGTCAGTACCCTGAGTAACAAGGGGAATGGGGGAAAAGGCATACTGGAACTTCCCCGACCAGTTCAAAAGAAATGCATCCAGTGGGACTGTTCCCTGAATTGGAGGCCTGCAGCAATACTGGGGTAACTGGTGATTGTCTGGGGCTGCAAAGAGGTCTATCTCTGGAGTGCCCCAAAGCCTGAAGATGCTCTTGAGAACTAAGCAATTCAGAGACCACTCGTGGTGGTTCTGGTTGATCCTGCTGAGAGAGTCTGCCAGAACATTGTCCTTCCCAGGAAGGTGAACTGCTGACAGAGTCACCTCCAGAGAGTAAGCCAAATTCCATATTTTCATGGCTTCTGTGCACGATGGTGTGGACCTTGTGCCACCCTCTTCGTTGATATAAAACACTGTTGTGGTGTTGTCTGTCCTGACTTGTAACACCTTCCCCTGAACCATGGGAGAAAAGGACCGAAGAGCCAGCAGCACTGCCCTGAGTTCCAATAGATTTATGCGAAGAAGATGCTCTTGAGGGGACCAGATACACTGAGCTGTATGATCACCCAAGTGTGCCCCCAGCCTAAAAGGAATACATCCGTGGTGAGTACCATTGTGGGATTTTCCTGAAGAAAGAGAATACCCACCCTGAGGTTGTCTCTGTCCTGCCACTACTGCAGAGCAAGGAGAAGTGTGGAAGTTACTGGAATCAGTTTGAACAAGGAATCTCTGCTCTGGGACCAAAAAGACCTCAGATGGAACTGAAGGTCTCATCTGAAACCTTGCCCCTGGTACCACTGCTGTTGTGGCTGCCATGTGCCCAAGCAACTGCAGAAAGTACCTGGCTGGCTTTAGGGAGTGGAGTCTGAAAGACTTCTGGCTGTACCACCCTGTCTGGTGGGAGTTTTGTTCTTCCCAGAATTGTGTCCAGCTCTGCACCTATGAACTGCAGGTGCTGGACTGGGTCCAGAAGTGACTTCTTTGTATTTATTAAGAAGCCCGATTAATGAAGAATATTCTGAGTGACTGCTAGGGCTTCTAGTACCTACTGTTGAGACTGACCCACCAACAGCCAGTCGTCCAGGTAGGGAAAAACTGAAACTCCTACACGCCTTAAGTGTGCTACTACCACTGCCAGGCATTTTGTAAAACACTCTGGGAGCTGAGGTCAGATCGAAGGGAAGGGACCTGAATTGGTAGTGACCTGTTGGCAGTCTGAATCTTGGGTATTTTCTGTGTGACTGCCCGACAGGAATATGAAAATAAGCATCCTTGAGGTCTATGGATGCTAGCCAGTCTCCTTGCCCGAGAGTGGATAATATCATTGCCAAAGTGACCATCTTGAATTTTGGTTTTGTTAAGTGTTTGTTCAGGAACCACAAATCCAGAATGGGTCACCAATCCCAATTTTTCTTCAACGTCAGGAAGTACCTTGAATATAACCCCTTTTTCCTTTGGGATGGAGGGACAGGTTCTACTGCCCTGTCCTGGAGTAGGGTTGTAACTTCTGATTCCAGCAGGGAGATTTTTGCTGTGGAATCAGGTTTGAACAGCCTTGCTCTTAATCTGGGAAAATGTTTGAAATGCAGAGCATGGCCTTTGCCCACTACCTCCAGAACCCATTTGTCTGATGTTATAGACTGCCAATTCTGGAGATAGTGGGCAAGCCTGCTCCCTACTGGAAGAGAAGAGGCGACCCAAGACTCCTCAGGGACTCTGTTTAGCTGGAGTCCTGGGCTGGGATGAGTGGCACCTCTCCTGCCCTTTCCCCTGAAATAACCATGCTGCTGCTGGTAAACAGGGAAGGCCTGAGCCTGGTAGAAGGGTCTCTGGTAAGGCCTGCCTCTGCCTCCCCTACCTTGCTGTTTCTGAAGGGTGGCACCTTTTACGTTGGCTGCAGCACTCCTGTATGAGGTTCTATACTCATCCATTTTCCTCATATAGGCCTCAGTCTGCTCCCCAAAAAGGGAGTTCTGGACCAGAGGAAAATCCAAGGCCTTAGTTTGTGTGTCCTGAGAGAGGTTTGTGGTTCTAAGCCCGGAAAACCTTCTCAGGGAAATCCTGGATGCCGAATCACTGGCATCCACTGCCATGTAGAATTGCTGTTTGGAAGCCTCTATTCCACTCCTTGCCATCTCTCCTAGATCTGCAGCTGCTTCAGCTGGAAGTCTGGCTGCCCGAGAGGAAACTGCCTCCCTTAGTTTCTTTTGATATCTCACCACACAGGCCATGTAAGAGGCCTGCCTGGCAATGAGCCAAGACCCCAGTTAAGACTTTTTAGCCATGGAGTCAATCCTCGAGAACCTTTTTCAGGAGGGTGGGAAGCTAATGGGATGCTTGACTTCTCACAGGCAGCAGCCTGAACCATCCCTTCATGGTTGAGGTGCCCTGACAGAAATTCTGCACCTTCTCTGGCCACTGGGTACTTCTTCTCTGTCCTTTTATCCATAGGAGTAACAGAGGTGGGGGGTACTCAAGATTTTTAGAGTTTTTCTTTTCAGAGACCTGTGGATGGGTATCACCACCCTTTTAGAAGCACGGACATCCATCATTTCTACATAATCCAGTTCTTCCTCTTCCTCTGAAGATTCATGAATCGGCAACTTAAGGGTTTCTGCCACCTTCTTCATAAATGAAAAATGAGTAAGAGCATCCTCCAACTGTTTAGGTGGGGAAATGCTTCCCTCATGTTTAGGAGAAACCTCCGGTTCAATTGGACCATAAAGGTCCTCCTCCTCTTCATCATCCTGCTCACATTCTGGATCCCAGGGATAATCACATTCCGAGGGGTCTGAAGGGATCGGAACTGGCTAAGAATTTACCAGAGGAATCACCGGTTCGGGTGAGGGATTATATAATGCGCATAGCATTGGCAATCTCCTCTGCGATTAGGAACATGGCAGACATGACTTAGAGTCGGTTCAGAGTGTTTCTCTCTTTTCTCTTAGCAAAAGCCAGTTCAAGGGCTGAATCTGTGGTTCGTTTAGGAGGAAGGGTATCGCCTTGGTTTGAAGGGACCCCCTCCAGTTCGTAAGAACCTGAACCAGTTTGGCCATCCAGGTTAGTGGATTTTTCGGTCAACTCCACAGCAAGGGGAGGCAAGATTCCCATGAGGGGTAGGAATGGTAACAGACGATCGCCCAGGGTTGTCACTGCTGTCACAGTAATACATGGGTGGCAGGAGGGAGATTAACTCAGCATGCAGGAGCAAAGCACAGCAGCCAGCTGGGACCCGCCAACAAACGGCAGGCAGCACTGAACCCGCTGTCCCCATCTGTGCATCGCCCGGTGCTCCGTATGAGGCGAGAACACACACTGGGGGCTTCACTGTCATGCCCGGTCAGCAGAGATCCACTGTCTCTCATGGTGTCTCACAGTTCCTGTCACACAGACCATGGAAAGGGCTTCCCAATAATTGTATGTACCGTCTCTCACTCTGTGTGTCAGCTGGACTCAGGGAACAGTGCTTTTGCATGGGACAGGATGGGTCACTGCAGAAAACAAACAGAGCGAGAAAGAGAGAGAGAGAGAGCGCGCAAGAGCAACAGTGAGACAGACAGAGGACTGCACTGCCTTCCACAGCTCAGGGATTCACTTGACCACTCTGTGTCCACTTCTCCCATTCTCTCTCTCTCTCTCTCTCTCTCACACACTGACACCGGGTGCTGTTTTCTGTCACATGTCATTCCCGCACGGCTACATGTGACACAGAAGGGACAGGAGACTGCTGGATGGTGTTCATGGTACAGATTCAGGAACACAGTGGGGGCTTGACTGTGCACTTGGTCCCCAGAGGTCTGAGGGCAGGTGGGTGGGGAGCCACACAGCTGCAAGTGGAAAATAATGTAAACATGTACATGTTCTGATGTGTGGCTACAAACAAGAATGAACGATGAACAGTGGAGGCTGCACTGTACGATTGGTCCACGGAGGTCCGACGGGCGGTGGGCGGTGGGTAGGAAGAGAGCAGTGAAGAGTAAATAATTAGAATGTTGTGCTGCAATTCTGTGATGCTACAAACATTAACCAAGGCCAATATGACACTGTGACCAAGCAGGGGATTTCAATGGCTGCCGCAGTATTTTGCTTTGCTTAGCAGTGAAGAAGTACGGCTGCTGTCATGCTGCCAGGACTTTTCACTCCAACTGTGTATTACCACAGATTATCGAACAGTCACCTGCTCTACTTCTTCCAATTACCGCCCTGATCTACAGACCCTATGTTACAAAGTTTGTTTAATAAGACAGACACCGATTTCATTCATGTAAAAGACAATATGTACAATGCATTGAGATAAGTCTCTTTGCGGATGACTCAAAACTGGGGGCGGTGGTGGATGGGGAGGAGGGGAGGGTGGCCCTACAGGGGGACCTGGAGGCTCTGGAAAGGTGGTCTAGAAAGTGGATGCTGAGGTTTAATGCAGGGAAATGCAAGGTACTGCCTCTGGGACCCAGAAACCCAGGCCAAGAGTACACCCTGGGGGGGAAATGCTACAAGTCTCAATGGCTGAGAGGGACATGGGGGTGGTGGTGGATGTCAAGATGAACAACTCTGAGACTTGTAGGAGGGCAGCGGCCAAGGCCAACAGGATGCTGGGATGCATCGCTAGGGGGATCACCTCTAGAAGGAGGGAAGTGATACTCCCCCTGTATAACTGCTTGGTGAGACTGCACCTCGAGTACTGCATGCAGTTTTGGAGGCCACACTTAAAGAGGGACATTGAATTCCTGGAGAGGATCCAGAGGAGGAAAACCAAAATGATCTGGGGCTTGGGGAACAGGACCTGTGGTGAGAGGCTCGAAGAGCTAAATATGTACACATTGGAAGAGAGAAGGGACCGGGGGGACATGATAGAGGTCTTCAAGTACATGAAGGGGTTGAATAGAGGAGAAGCAGTCAAGGTGCTCCGAAGGAAGGGGGAACAACTAGAGGGCATGGGTGGAAGCTGGAGGGGGGAGATTCAGGAGAGAAAGGGGGAGGTTCTACTTCACTGAGAGGGTGGTGGAGCCATGGAATGTGCTGCTCAGGAGGCTGGTGGAGGCAGAGACGGTGGAGAGGTTCAAGAGGGGGTGGGACAGGTACAGGGGAAGGGTTCTGGATGCAAAGTCCTGTGCAGTGGGAATATCCGGGACTGGGAAGGGAGAAGCCAGAGAGGACCAGGGTGGCAGCTGACCAAACGAGCAGACACAAAAGACCGTTTGGCCTAACCTGCTGGCATTTTAGTATGTTAGTATTTAAAATGCCACAGCCTCTGTTTCAGTGGAAGGGAGGTTCAAAGTGTCTGCTATCTGGGGCTAAAAGATACAAAAAACATCATTAATCCTTAAAGGGGAACCCGAGTCTTGTTCAGGGGATACCTCAGGCTCTGTCTGTTTCTCCTCTTCCTCCAGCTCCAGCACAGGTACCTGTTGCAGATACAGCGCCTGAGGAGGGAGGGCAGCTACTAGGCTCCCCATAGCCCGCATGACTTGGAGAAACTGTCACATTTTCTTTATATCTATATTCCAGAGAGGGAACAGTCTTTTGTGCCTCTGGTTGCTCTGCCCCTTTCTGTGGTAGAAAGAACCAATGTTTTTCTCCTTTTATTTTCCTTTGCATGTGTTGGCCATGTAAGAGGTTCTTTATATTTTTGCCATCAATATCATCAAGGCTTCCCTATTAGACATCCTGGCCCGGATATTCAAACTGCACCAGGCTGTGGCGCAAGCCTGGGCGCAGCTCAACTTTGTTGCGCAGGGGTGTGGCCTGGGCGTACATTCAACGAGCTAGCGCAGCAGCTTGAATATCGCGACCACACCCCCACTGTGCATGCGCAGGCCAGAGGGAGCATGAGATGCGCTGGCACAAGTGCCATTGCGCCATGCACAGCACCCGCGATATTCAAAAGGGGACATGAAAATGGGGCCATAATTTACATAGCGCACAGGGGGCCATTTGCATCTCATATAGCCCCATCTGCATGCCATTAGCATGCGGATGCGCCCGATCCCCGATGACTCTGCGCCTGGCGCCTGCCAGGTAGCAGCTATCGAGGACCGGCCCCTGCAGCCGATCGCGGGCATTCCTGTAATAAAAAAAAAAAGTCAATATCCCTGGTGGTCCAGTGGACCTCTAAGTGCCCGATCGCGGGCATCGGTATAGTCCCCCGTCCAATACC
Organism: Neoceratodus forsteri; assembly: GCA_016271365.2. Classification (NCBI taxonomy): domain Eukaryota; kingdom Metazoa; phylum Chordata; order Ceratodontiformes; family Ceratodontidae; genus Neoceratodus; species Neoceratodus forsteri. The sequence goes on along the minus strand of CM057450.1, from coordinate 1,520,389,593 downwards.
CTGGTCCACCGGACCGATCGCCATAGTCGTGGGCATCTGTAACACATAAGACCCCTACCACCCTGGTGGTCTGGTATACCCTCCACCACCCGCCCACTGACTCCCCACCCCCCATCAGCCGGTGGCGGCAGCACCCCACCGCCTGCAGCGCCCACCGACTGACAGCTCGGCAGGGCTGCGCCCACCGGCTCATGCTGTGAACCAGCGTGCAGCCCTACCGAGCTGTCAGTCGGGCGGCGCGGGCGGCAGGCGGTTGGTGCTGCCGCCACCGCTGACGGGTGGGAGCGGGCGGTAGCCCAGTGGGCGGGTGGGGAGTGGGTACACTAGACCACCAGGGTGGTAGGGTCTGTTATGTGTTACAGATGCCCGCGATCGGGCCGCGATCGGTCCACTGGACCACCAGGGATACTGGATGGGGGGAGGTCCACTGGACCACCAGGTATATTGGACATAGGGGGGACTATACTGATGCCCGCGATCGGGCATATTGAGGTCTACTGGACCACCAGGGATACTGGACATGGGGATTTCGCTCAAGGGATGCCCGCGATGGGGCATGGGGAGGCACCGCCAGGTGTGGCAGGAACTCGGGTAGCCACCCACAGGTGGCAACTGCCGTGTTGCACCCTGCAATGCGGCAGCTCACCTGTGGGTGGCCATCACTTGTTTCTTTTTTTGGCTTAACTTTGTGCAGGCGCAGGTAGGGGTTGTCATGCATGACTCTGCACATCCCGGGCTGAATATCGGGCTGTGCAGGTTGTGCGAGGCACGCCCCCTACCCGTGCCTGCATACACTACTGATCGTCGGTACGCCGGGTTGTGCGTGTGCACTTTTCCTTGAATATCGCACGGGCGCATCAGTGGTTACGCATGGTGCCACACTGTTGCGCCATGCACAACCCTTTTGAATATCTGGGCCCCTGTGCTCTTTTCCTGGCCCCAAGAATGGCTTGACAGTCTTGTCTGTCTTAGTTGGTACAGACGACTGTTTGCAACATTTTTCACCCACCTTTTAAGTCAATGACTGCTGCAAGGGTGTGAGCAACCTGCTGATGCATGCTGTGTGGTGACCCCCACCATGACTAGGCTTTTATTTGAAGAATACTGGAGTGACACAGAGGCAGACTGGGGAGCTGAATGCGACTCCCCCAAAGTTGCCCTTTTCCTTTGTTTTTTTAAATTACTGAAATGTTTTACCAGGAAGAACATATTGAGCAATATTGCTCCTTTCCCAGAAGTGTCCTTGGGGAAGGGGAGGGGGAAAGGAAAATACAGCAGATAATACAATTTAGGTACAAAGGGCAAAATAACATAATAGTAATAAGTGCTACAGTACAGAATCCAGAGTTCATATACAACATTAAGTGCAGCAACATATTAATTACTCTCAGACAGCAGTTAGTTGACCGGCACATAGGTTTAGTGGAATCAGGTAAGGGGAATGGAAGACAAAAGGGGAATAGGGCAGGTGGTGGGGAATAACAATGGGTAAACCAGAGGATGAGGGGAGTTAGGAAGACGAGGGTAAAAGTACAGATTGCATGGGGGTGATAGAGCAAGCACCTTAGATTAGGAGCAGTTGCATATGGGGGTAGTGTGGGAGCGCATAAGAGAGGAAAGGACATGGGACGAAGGAGCATTTCATATGGTAATGGGAAGGGAATTCCAAAGCTTGGGCAAGCAGTAGGAGAAGGATGATTGACCAGCAGTGGTGGACTGAGAGGGGATGGCGAGGGTGCGGGCAGAGCTGCTCCTTAAGAGTGCGAGAGGTAGTCAGGAGGGAGAGTGATGCCGCTGAAGAAAAAGGAAGCACACCAAGCAAGAACTTACCCGTAAAATTTGTGCAATGAATCAGGCAACAATCAGTGAGGGATAGGAGAGCCAAGGATTGGTACAAGGAACAGTGTTGATTGCTGGTGGGCAGTCAAGAGCGAAGCAGCAGAAGGAGTGGAACAGGGTGTCCAGTCTGGTTAGGGTGGATTTGGGGCGGCATTGTAGACTACATCACTGTAGTCGAATGTTGGAAGTATCATTCTCTGAAGAATTTCTCAGCGGGACGATAGGGGGATGCAATCACAGTTCCGGTATAGGGCACCCAGCTTGGGGAGCAGTTTCTTGTAGATTGTGTCCATGTGACTAGAGAAGTCAAGGTGTACATCGAGCCAGACTCCAAGGTATCTGAATGAGGCAGTATCTTCCAACATGGTTCCATCAAGTGTGTGAAAGGAGGGGGTGGAGGAGAGCCTAGAGAGTCTCTGCCTTGTGCCAAAGGTCACGGAGACTGTCTTCTTGGTGTTTAGAAACAACTGATTAGCACGAGCCACTGCTGGAGATTATCAAAGTCCAGCTGACGTGTGGTTGCCACCATATGGGCGGATGGACCGGATGCATACATGATGGTGTCATCAGCATTCATGTGAACAGATGCAGATTGACAGACCGAAGGGAGATCATTAAGGAAAGTGGAGAAGAGGATCGGGTCAAAGGACTGAGCCTTGTGGGACTCCAGTGTGGATGGGGAGAGGTGGTGAGAGCGAGTCCCCGATCCTGACTGATTGTGATCTGTCCTCTAAGTAGGATTTGGACCTGTTGGTGGCAGAGGATGACAGTCCAGCAGATGCGACTTTGTCCAGTAGTAGGGAGTGGGAGACAGTGTCGAAGACCTTGGTAAGGTCGACGAAGATGGCGGAGGTGATTAGTCCCTGATCCATGCTAGTACAGACGGAGTCAGTGAACCAGAGGAGGGCGGTGCAAGTGGAGTGGTTCTTCCGGAAGCCAAACTGGAAAGGGGTGAAAAAGGAGGAAGAGTTAAGGAAGGGACAGAGCATATGTTCTTGCAGCTTGGCGAGAATAGGCAGAAGGGAGATGGATTGGTAGTTGCCCGTTGTTGAAGGGTCTCCCCTTTGTGAAGGGGGATAACAGTTGCCATCTTCCAGGAGGCTGGGACAGAGGCAAGTTTAAACGAGTGGTTTAGTAGATCAGCAATGGGATATGTGATGGCAGGGGCACCCAAGTATAATAGTTTTACATCACGGTCATCCGGGCTTTTGGCTTTTGACGAGTTTAGTGCCATGAGAGCTTTTAGGGCTTCTAAGGGGGAGACCGGAGACAAGCTAAAGTGGGGCTCAGGGGGAACTGGAGGACAAGGTGGGGGAGTAGGCAGAGTGGAGTGTGGAGAGAAGGGAAGAAGCGCAGGAGGTACAGTAGTTATTAAATTCTTCAGCTACCAAAGGGGGGGTCAGCTAAGGTGGTATCCATCACTATAATGGTGGGGGAAAAGGGGTTTGTTGGGAGACAGAAAAGAGCATGTACCACCTTCCAGAACGTTGATGGATGATTTCTATTAGTCTAGAAGGTACTAGTGAAGTAAGCAGCTTTGGCTTGGAATACTAGTCTGGTACATGTGTTATGGAGTTGTCAGTATTTGTGGTAGGTGGCATGGGAATGCGACTGCTTATGGGTCTTCCAGACCAAGTCCCAAGTCTATAGGCAATCCAGGGGATAACATGTGATCCAAGGGAGGTGGGAATCTCGGACTCTGATGCGTCTATGGGGAGCATATCGATTCCAGATGTTAAGGAAGGTAGTCTTGAAGTAATCAAAAGCTGAGCCACTGGAGTTGACAATGTTGATGGGTGACCAGTCGACCCTGGCCAGGTCTTTAAGTAGGGATGCGAGTTCAAGTGATTTGAAGGGGTGAATATTTAGGAACTTAGGAGGCTTGTTGGAACATGATTTTGTGTACACAGTAGGTGATGTGGATGATCACTAGCTGGCCCAGCAGGATACCAGCTTTATAACACGTGCGGGTGGGAGAGGCCAGAACCCAATCAATAAGGAGTGATTGAGTGTTTTGTTATGGAGCGTGTTGGTTCTGTAATGAGGCAGAGTTAAATTTAGACGGCAGTTTTAGGCGTGCAGAGGAGTGAGCAACAGTGAGCTAACTGAGGTTGAAGTCACTCAGAATTAGAAATTCGTCTGGGAGGCAAGGGCTAATGAGGATGTAAATAGATCAAAGACAGAGTTTGAGGGAGAGCAGTAGACACCTGCTATATAGATTGTGGGGGAAAGAGATCTTTATGAGTACTTGTTCATACTTTGAAGGGATAGAAGAAGCCAGGATTGTCCTGAAATGTAGAGGATTTTAAGTAGATGAGTACCCCCCCACCACACTTGGAACAGTCCTGTCAAATGAGGGTGTAGTTAGGGACGGAGACAGCTTCCTTCTGAATTTTTGGGCTTAGTCAGGACTCAGGCAGGATAAGGACATCAGGCTGGAGGGACACCACCAGAGGCTGGATCTGGTCAAGCTTGAGCAGCAGGATTTGAATGTTTAGGTGTACGATGCGCAGTCCACAGGGAAGTTGCAAGGAGGTGCTGGAGGTAGGGCCAGGGTTTAATTCAATGTTGCCTGCAAGCAGCAATGATAGGAGTATTAGATAGTGTTTAAGTAAGAGAATGCGCTTCCCAAGTGCGCAATGGGGTTGGCGGCAGGAATTACAGGGTGGGTGAGTTTGCAATAATGAGGGCCTGGATAGATCCATTAAGAGGCAGCGAGGGGGTAAGATAAAGAACCAGGAGCCCATGGGTAAGGGGGCCTGCAGGGTTGTAGCTAAGGGAGGTATGGGAGGGAGAGGCAGAAGAGAAACAGGAGAGAGGACATGGAGAGGGAGAGGGGTAGGAAGAGATGGTAATAAGGAGTGGTAGGAGGCAGAAGATGTAGGACAGTTGACTAATGGCAAGGGGGAGTGGGATCTAGAATTTGCTGGGAGAAGACTTGTCCAGACTGAGAGGGAGCAAACGGGGTCTGTGCATCTGCAGAGGAGGGTGCGGTTGAGAGACACCAAATCTGAGCTGAGGAGGGGGAGGACTACACAGAGTACCCTACTAGTATGGGAAGAGACCAAATCCATACTTGTGATATGTCAAACTTGCTTAAGAGGGAGATTTGGGTCAAATTAGGAGGGAGATTGGCCTGCTAGTAGGGAGATGCCGTAACGTTGTGCGTTTGTCCTTAAATGGTGTCAAAAACATAAGAAAAAAAAGTCATTGCAAAAATGTAATGCATTTCATTTTGTCAAGAATAAGCACTAAAAAGAATAAACAACTAGTTATATAAAGTTATCAGATACACTGTGCATCACTGATTTAATTTTTATGTGTCTTTACCTGCCCAAAAAAGATGGATATTTTGGACAGAATTTTACTTAAGCAGGAGATTTTGTTTCCCAGGAGGGAGGGTGGGAGTTCAGTCAAAAAAAACAGGAGTCTCCTGCACAAAGAGGGAGATATCACATGTATGCAAATCTACAGCTGCTGAGGAGGAGGAGTGGACTACACCACGTAACTTAGCCAATGGGTGGGGTGGGGGAAGTAGACTGATAATTTCTGTAAGCATAAAAATAACACTAGCTTAGGGTGTGGGGGGTGGCTGGGGAGGGAAGAGTGGCTTATACAAGACGGTGCCACACGAAGCACGGCGCCGTCAAGCCACAGACTGCCTGAACTGTGAGCCACTGTTGGATGTTTGCCAAAATGGCGCAGAATGCCATTCCGGTGTGTTTGGAGTTTGTATCTGGAAATCGGTTGGCCGTCCGAGGGGAACTGCAGGAGGCCGTCTGAGCTGGTGAGCTGATGTGCGCCTGTTCAGGCTGGGAGGCTTGAGAGGCTAAAAGAAAAGAACAGGCCAGTTATAGGAAGCAGGAGTGGGGGACTGCAGTGGGAGGGATGGGGTGGGCAGGAGGCTAGAGCAGGCGCCCGCTCTTTGGTGCTGAGCTGGAGCTGCACAATACAAGAACACTGAATTCAGGGGCTTCAACTGCTGTGGCCCAACTAGGAGCTGAGTGAACAGCAGCTGCAGACACTGCTTAAATGGGACGTTTGGGGTCTACGCTGCCTCAAGCTAGTCCTGCTGTATTGCAAACAGGGGAGCAGGAATGTTCCACAGGGCCAATGGGGAACACTGAACATGCATGTACCAGCAACAGAGAGGCAAGCTGTAATGTGCAGCTGCACAGGTTAACAAGGCAGACAACAGTTGGCAATCACGCTTCAACAGGCTACAGATATGCTAGTAAATGTAGACAAATGCTGGCAAAATACGCTGTAACAGGCTGCAAAATGCGAGGCTAAGCAGAACAAATGCTGACAGAATATGCTGTAACAGGCTGCAAAATGCTAGGCTAAGCAGAACAAATGCTGGCAGAATACGCTGTACAGGCTATAAAATTCTACATTGAGCAGAACAAATGCTGGCAGATAATCAGGACAGCTTGGCCGCTTATAAAAATTAGTCCCTTTTAGACAATTAAGGCACAGACTGCCTGAGCTGTGAGCCACTGTTGGATACTGGCCAAAGTGGCACCGAATGCCGTTCCGGTGTGTTTGGAGTCTGTATCTGGAAATCGGTCAGCCATCCGAGGGGAGCTGCAGGAGCCCGACTGGGCTGGTGAGCTGATGTGCGTCCATTAGGGCTAGGAGACTGGAAATCAGTTGGCCTTCTGAGGGGAGCTGCAAGAGCCCAACTGGGCTGATGTGCACCCGTTCCGGCTGGGAGGCTTGAGGAAGTTCGAAAATCGGTCGGCCGTCTGAGGGGAGCTGTGGGAGCCCAACTGGGCTGATGTACACCCGTTCAGGCTGGGAGGATTGAGGAGGCTGGAAATCAGTCGGCCTTCTGAGCAGAGCTGCAGGAGCCTGACTGGGCTGGTGAGCTGATGTGCGCCCGTTTGGGCTGGGAGGCTTTTGGGGCAAGAGATCACAATTTTCTAAATCATGGTCTGGATTCATGCACTTAAATTGCACTTTTCTTGGCTCTTTTAAGCCTAAAAAGGGAGCTTCCTTACCTGAATGGGAGCTCCTATGTGCTGCTGAATAATGTTTTAATGTACCCCCTAAAGGAAAGGAAGGGGTCATAATTTGCCCCTGAAGGGCTCGTCACATTATCCCTTTCCACTTTCACAGCAGCTCCACCCTTGCGCTCGGATGTTCTGTGATGTCGGTATATGGAGTGTTGGGGCACACGCCATCCACTGAAATGGGGTGTCTTTCTGCAAGTTGATTTTCTGATTACAAAAATAAATAAATAAAATTCGGGTTTCGGCACAGATCAATGCCAGGAATAAACTAACAACAGCTGTGTTAGCTGACAGCAACCAGATTCATTCTTTACGAGAGCCAGGGCACCAAAGGCAATTTCGGTGCACGTGCACTGAACTTCCTAGCAGTGCTGTTCTTGTGGGAGGGAAGGAAATGGGCAGCAGTGAGTAAGATGATGTGCCCCAGCACTGTCACACGCTGCAACCCTCCACTGCCAGCACCTAGCAAAGGGACAAGGGGCAACTGGAACCCTGGCACTCTCAGACACTGTAGTCCTCTATTCCTGCACCTAGCAAAGGGCTGAGTGTGGACTGGGATCCCAGTACTCTCAAATCCTACAAGCCTCCACTGCTAGCACCTAGCAAAGGGACAAGTCGGTGACATGGACCCAGCACACAAAAGATTCTACAATCTTCCACTGCCAAGTCTTGCAAACGGTTGAGGGGTGACTAGGAACTCAGCACTCTTGGATCCTGCAACCTTTCACTGTCAGTGCTTTACAAAGAGATAAGGAGTGACATAGACCCAGCACTCTCAGACCCTGCAATCCTCCTCTGCCAGCATCTAGCAAAGGGTGACTGGGAACCCAGCACCCTCAAACCTGCAACTTTCCACTGCCAACACCTAGCAAAGGGATGATGAGGACCCCAGCATGCCCAGACCTTGCAACCTTCCACTGCCAACACCCAGAAAAGGAACAAGGGGTGATGGCGACCCCAGCACTCAAATATTCTGCAATCCTCCACTGCCAGCACCTAGCAAAAGGAACAAGGGGTGACGGGAACCCCAGCACACTCAGACCCTGCAACCCTCCACTGCCAGTGGCTAGCAAAGGGACAAGGGGTGACAGGGAACCTGACGCTCTGAGACCCTGCAATCCTCCACTGCCAGCACCTAGTAAAGGGGCAAGGAGTGACATGGACCCAGCACTCTCAGATGCAGCAATCATCTACTATCAGCACCTAGTAAAGGAACGAGGGTTGACAGGGACCCCGGCATTCTCAGATTCTGAAACCATCCACAACTACCACCTAGCAAAATTTGTTTTTTTCCTTAATTTTGGTACAACTACACATTATTTAGAAACGGTGTAGTTAATAGCTTAATTTTCACTCAACTTATGCCCTTAATCACACTGCAGACATTCCACTCTCCCCACGTCGGAAAAGAACAAATGGTAAGGGTGCTATGGAGAAATCTACAGTCTCGGGGAGGGGTGCTAATGTGCTCATAATCCCACATGCCCTTTGGGCTTATGGTTACTGAGTTAATTAGCCCCTTCTATGATAATATTTCCTTATATACAACACTTTACCATCACATAGTCTATATAGGTTTGAACAATGGCATTGGCTCAAAATATTATTTAGTTTGTTTACCAGCTAAGTGCACTAGACAATGCAATGCCTATTTTCAGGCACGAGCTGAGAGAAATACAAATATCAAAACAATTTTACATAACAGAATAAGGTAACAATAAGCATAACTGTAACAAATTAAATTATAGATTAAACAGACAATGCAAGTAGAAAAAAAAATGCAGTGCATTACAACTCAGTAGAACATACATAAATAAGTACATTGGACGAAGCAGATTGTCGATTAAATGTATAATACAGCGCATTAGGTAAAGGAGTTACCTATCCATGGAATTTAAGAACCTATGTAGCATCCTCTTGAAGTGTAGGTTGGACTGAGACAGCATGATGCAAGTTACTTCCGTGAGTTAGGGGGTGGGAACATAACTCATGAGTGGTGAAGCCACAAATGAGTAGTTGTTCCTATCACAAACTGAAATAAGTTGCATACTTTTGGCAAGCCACTGCATATCTGATTTATACAACTTATTGATAATTTTTCATAGAAGTATTGTACAGTTTCCCTTTTCGGTAAGAACAAATTACCTACGTGTGTTATTCTTTCTTTTTCACCCCAATAAGTTAATTATACAGCACCAGTCCCACGTCTCGTACTGTGTGGTTTTTGCAGTTGTTCCCCACTTGAGATGAAAACTGTTGCCATACAGTTGTTTAACGTAATTGTATCTTCAAAACACAAATGCATGCACTCCAGGTACCATAAAAAAAAAAAAAAAAAAAAAACATATGTCTGTGGTTATAGCAAATGCTCCTTTAAAGGGAAACTCAAATTACTACAAAAATGGCAGCAGCTGCTGAACGCTCGATTAGGGTTTCAAAAGTTAAAGTTACATTTTTTCCTACCTGTTTATCATGTTATTTAACATCCAAAGACCCGCATGGATCGTCACGTCAGCTGAGCTGTCAGCAGCCATCTCACATACATCAAGCAGCTTCTACCACGAGGGGTAGGATAATGAGTGCTACTACCTCTGCCATTAGTTGGCAGCCTTCATTAGCATACCCCTCACAGCGGAAGCTGCCTGGTTCGCATAGATGGCCGCAGGCAGCTCGGCCAACATGACGGTCCACACAGGTCTCTGGATGTTACATAACATGATAAACTGGTAGGAAACAATGAACTCTAACTTTCACAGCCCTAATTGGGCACTTTTGCAGCAGCTGCTGCCATTTCTATACTAACTGGAGTTTCCCTTTAATCACCAATGCGAAGGCTTACTTTATATGGTGTAGTAGTAGGTTTCCTTTATTTAAGGCACTCTTCCCTGAAGGCTAAGGGTGTCCTTAGAACATACTAAAGATCACAACAGGAGGCTGACCCAGTGGCGTGGAGGGCTGAGGCACCATGCCTCATCTCCTGCCATGCCGACGACCTGCATTTGCAGTGCGAGTAGGCTGCCGGGGAGGGAGGGAGAGGATCAAGCATCCAGGTGACAGCTCTCCTCTCCCGGGGACTGTGGACAGGCATTTGTCTGACACCCAGTGGAGGCTGGGTGTTGACATGCAGAGTCCCACATGTTGGGGCGTCGAGGAGAAGCAGCCGACCGGCGTGCAGCATTGCATGCCACTGTTGGCATTGCATGCTCCCCCTTTGCAAAAAAAGTGGAAAATGGATCCCGGCCGAGCGGCATGAAACTGTCCTGGAGTGCCGCCGAGATAGCACCTTCCCAGAGCTGAATCCGCTCGGGTGGGTTGAGTCACTCCTCACCACTCTGCCATGAAGGATAAGTCATAGGGGCATAAGGAGAGGGGGCCTGATGCTTGGGTGACGGCACTAGAGGAATGGTAGAGAGAGAGAAAGAAATGGCCAGATCCATGGGGAGAAGGAATACGGAGAAGAAAAAAAAAACTCACAACGGTATCAATCCATACACCTAGCATCCATCAACAATATAAACATCTAATATATAATGTTTCCTTTACTCTACCAAACAGTAAATAATAACTACCTATTAGTCCCCCAAATGCTTGTCAAAACAAAATGTTTTCAATTCTTGTTTAAATATTTTCACACAGCATGCCTCCCTCAGGTACCCAGGCAACATAGAAACATAGAATGCTGTCGGCAGAAAAAGACCACTTTCGGCGCCACCACCTCAAAAGACCGATCCCCTGAAGATTTCAATCAGGCCCTAGTCACCGCCAGGAAGCCCTCCCCAACTGAACAGAGAGAGAGTCTTGGGTTGTAGGGATACAGGAACTCCATCAGGTAACCCGGACCCAGCTCATGCAATGCCTTATAGGTCAGCAGACCTATACTGAAGGAGATGCACCAGCGCACCGGCAGCCAGTGCAGTTCGTGCAGCACTGGCAAAATATGACAGGATCTTGGAAGACTAGTCAATAGCCATGCCGCAGCATTCTGCAGCAGCTGCAGGCGCCACAGCACACACCCTCAATGACCCCAAGGTAGAGCACATTACAGTAATCGAGCCTCAAGGTAACAAACGCATGTATCAGTGTAGCCACATCGCCAAGAGGGACAAGGGAGTGGTGCTTCATGTCCAGGTGTGACACTTTGTCAGGGGGCCCTCCATTTGGAGCAAGCCTTTGCACTGGTGATTAAATGAGTACTCACTATAGCCACATACTACTTTCTCTTTATTACTGGCACCTGGAGTGCATACGTTTTTGTGTTACAAGTACTAGCGTCTGTATCGGCATTGCACCCGCCTCAATCTGTGGGTGCACAGCCCTGTGTTTTGTTTATTTTTTTCTTTTAAACGTAACTGTGCACTACTGTAGTGCTATAATTACTTAGCCACCAGTAACTTGGTTTACAAATAAAAAAATTTAAAAAAAGACCCAATACTTGGCATGATGCATTCGAAAAACTGAATGGTCTCGGGATTAAAGCAAGGTCACACGCTCACTTCTGTCTTCGGAGTTTATTTCATATGCGAAGCACATAGGTTTTTAGAAGAAAAGTTCTGATTTCGATGTTCTCTGTTGAGGCAGCCAAGACAAAGAAGTAGCCAAAGTACCAGAAGTACTGCGAGGCATCAAGCTGTCATATATGCAGAAGGAAGACCACAAAATAAGATGTAGCATCTCGATTCTGTTATCCAGTGTAAATAAATTGCTTGTAAAAGCACTTTGGGATGCAGTGCATGAACAGTACTACACTGATTTACATATTACAGTCCAGGCACTACCGCTAGTTAGTCAAACTACCCATGGTACATACACCGATGTGCCAAGGACCATGTCATTATAGCGAGGCCAAGCACACAAAAAGGTACCTTAGTCTTCCTTAAATGCACACCTTCAGCTTTGAGAAAGGGGTGAAATCTATCCACGGTAAAAGCAGCTCCATCTACAGTTAACATCTGGGAAGTCACGGTCAGACTTTTATCAAACCTACTCCCCAACTGCTGACAATTTCTCCTTACAAAAAGGTGACTTTCATAATGATAGTACAATTGTGTAAGAACTTATCATAACAGTAGATCTTTGAGAGCATCTCTTGTAGCAGGCCATAACACATGGGATATCAGCCGCAGGCATCACATCCTCTGGATGACTTCTCAGCAGTCGACCCAGGGACCTCCCCTTCCTGTCATCATGTGGTGAGCTTTAGCACATATGAAATGGGGAGGTCACTGATACCCCTCAGTTCTTTTCCATTTTAGCGACCGATATGAGAAGTGACTCATAGAGCTCCGACGGGAACAGAGGAAAGTAACAAAAAGGCAGCAGCTCGAGGCTTCTGCAAGAGGCTGGAGCAAGGTACCCTTCTGAAGCAGGAGCAAGGGGGAAGGCAGGCAGGGTAGCATGGCCTGCTGCAAGAGATACTCTTGAAGGTCTACTGTTGCAGTAAGTTCTTACAAAGCTGTACTATCTACTTCGAGAAGAATCCCAAGCAGTTATAATGTCCAAGGGAGAAGGAAGTGAACCATATCAGGTTAGGACAACAAGCCGTTGAGGATGGCCTATGCACAATTGGCATGCTTCTTGGAAGCAATGTCCAGACTGTAATGTTTTGTGAATGTATGTACAGTACACCAGGTGGCGGCCTCGCAAATTTCTAAGGCCAAGACGCCTCGAAAACACGCTATGGAGGTAGCCATGCCTCTAGTGGAGTGGGGTTTCACAGACCCTAGTAGTGGTACATCATATTTGTTATAGATGAATGTAATGCAGTTGGCCACCATGTGAGCAGGCACTGCTTCGAAACCTGAACGCCCCGACGTCCTGGTGCGAAAGAAACAAAACATTGCTGAGTTTTTCACAACTGTTCAGTGCGGAGAAGATACAGTCTCGATGTTCTATGCACATCGAAAGTACGAAGCAGGGCTTCCCTTGGATTCTCAAGCTCCACAAAATATACTGGCAATTGAATGGACTGATTCACAGTAAATTCAGAAACCACTTTCGGGAGAAAGGAGGAGTTAGTAAGTGAGGACACCGATCCATATGAAACTGTAGGTAAAGTGGTTTACACATAAGCGCCGGCAACTCAGAGATACATCTACTTGACGTAATCGCCACTAAAAAATTGTTTTCCAAGACTAAATCGGAGCTCGCATGTATCTGTGGGCTCAAAAGGACTTTCAGTGAGTTTTTCAAGCACAAAATTCAAATTCCACACCAGGACTGGGTCCCGTATAGGGGGATGCAAGGGTAAGATAACTTTCAAGAAGGTGCTTATCAGAGTCAACTGGGACAATGGTTTGTTGTCCACAGGTAAATGAAATGCAGAAATAGCCACAAGGTGTACTTTAATCGAGGAATATTTCAGGCGACTCTTGAACAGAGAGAGCAAGTAGTCTAAGATGCTCTGTGGGGAACACCCATAGGCATCCAAATCCCAGGAAGAGGCCTAAATGGAGAAGTGTTTCCACTTCTCAGAGTAGGAGGACCTCGTAAAGGGCTTCTGAGACACCCTAAGGATCTCTGCTACCCCTTGGGGACACCTGAGAGTGAGAGAGGACTATGTCCTCAGAAGCCAAGCCTGTAGGTGCAGGGAGTGACAGTCCGGGTGCAGCAGGGAGCCGTTCTCCCAAGATGGGAGGGCTGGACAAAGTGGCAGAGTAAGTGGATCCTGGCCAGAGAGTTGCAGAAGCAAGGGGAACCAGATCTACCTTGGCCAGTAGGGAGCTATGAGAATCATAGGCGCCCTGTCCTTGACCATTTTTAGAAGGACTCTCTGCAGGACAGGAAAAAGCGGAAAGTAATTGTCCTGTCCAGAAATGAGATAAGGCGTTCTGCCATAAAGTTCCAGGACCTAGTTCTAGAGAGCAACAGAGAGACAGTTTTGCATTTTGCCAAGAGGCAAACAGGTCCAACTCTGGGCGGCCCTACTGGAGGAAGACGTCTGAATGGATTTCCCATTTGTGGGTCTGAGCAGTGGATCTGCTCAGGGCATCCGCTAGGGTATTTGACACCCCGGGAATGTGGACCGCCAGAAGGTAAATGGCCTGCTGGATTGCTCAATACCACACTCTCATGGATTCTCGGCAGAGAGGGTATGAATGGTACCGCCTTGTTTGTTCAGGTAGTGAACTGCTGCTGAACTGTCTAACTGCACTTGAAGGCAACCCTGAGGGATTAAGGTCTCGAAGACCTGTAAGGTGTACAAGACAGCCTTCATTTCCAGGACACTGATGCGAAGACGAGCTTCCACCATCGTCCAAAAGCCCCGGGACTGAACCTCCTGAAGATGGGCATCCCAGTCCGAACAGGGAGGCGTTAGTCATTAGAATGAGATCCGGGACCGGGGCATGGAATGACAAGCCCCTCAGTAGATTTTCCATGTACTTCCACAATTGCAAAGTGCCGGGGAAGATAACAGGGCCGAGGCATCTAAGTCATCCATCTTCTGATACCATTCGACTCTGAGGGTCCACTGAAGAACCCTCATGTTGAGTCTGGCATAGGAAACAGTTGGAATGGTAGCTGCCAAATGTCCTAGGAGTTGAAGGTAGTCCCTTGCGGAGACATACCAACAAGTTTCCAGTCTCAATATTAGAGCCAGAATGGCATCAGCCTGGATCCTGGGAAGAAAAGCCATGCCCAGACAGGTGTTCAGCACTGCTCCTATATATTGGAGAGTTTGTGATTGGTCCATTATAGACTTTGGATGGTTGACTGTGATGCCCCCCATGGAGAACATCCACAGGGTGCAGGTCAGGGTATATTCTAACATGGGGCATGTTGACGCCTTGAGGAGCCGGTCGTCCAGGTATGGAAAGATGTAAAGGCCTTCCTGGTGGAGGGCCACTGCCACTGCTGCTAGGCATTCTGTAAACACCCTTGGGGCAGAGGAAAGGTCGAAGGGGAGAGACTGAAACTGGAAAGGATGGCCCTAAAACTAGAAGCATAAGAACTGCCAGTGAGCTGGGTGCATCAGGATATGAAGGTACACATCCTTCATGTCCAGGGAACAGAGCCAGTCCCCCATATTCAGCAGGGGGAGCACGGTGGGTAGAGTCACCAACCTGAATTTTTGGTACTGTATGTAGAGATTGAGACTCCTGAGATCCAGAATGGGGTGTAAATTCCCTGTTCATTTTGGAGCCAGAAAAAAAAAAAATTGTGAGTAAAATGCCAAGCCCCTCTGATGGGTGGGAACAGGTTCTATGTCATGTTTCTGTAACAGAGCATCTACTTCTGCCCTCAGCACCAAAGCATGGTGTGGAGGGTAAGGAGAGACCCGAAGAGGCAAGGGAGGAGGAGGACTGATTAAGTCCAACGTATGACCATACTGGACCAATTGAAGGATCCAGAGGTCTGACGTGATCCCTTGCCAACCTCCGAAGTGCAGGGAAAACCTGCCCCTGACGGCCATGGAGGGGTCTCTGCCACCACGGCTGGAGACGGGCCTTTAGGTCAAAGGGTGACCCTGCTGAGGTGCAGCAGGGACATGCCTGGACATTTTGGGGGCATTTCTTGGACCAGGCAGAGTTAACAGAGCCTTTCATTTGTTAGTGGGTAGTCTCTGAACATCAGGTCTACCTCAACTGGAATGGCCAAGAAAGGATCCCCTGTATGCAGGTTTCGCTTGAGGACAATATAGGGTCTGAACAGACTGAAGGGTATGACTGGAGTCCTGCAAATCTTTCAAAATGTCCTGGGCCTGTGGTCCAAAAAGTTTGTCCCCTTTAAAAGGGAGCATTGAGGATGGATTGTTGCACATCCTGTGAGAATCCAGAAACCCTCAGTCATGCATGGCGTCTGAAGAAAACACCCACAGAGGAGGCCTGTGCCAAAGAATCAACGGTATCATAAGTAGCCCTGAGCAGGTGGCAGCAAACGGCCACAGCGGTGGAAAGTTTTGCATTAAGGTCCTCCTGAGGCTGGCAGCTGTAAGGGACTGAATAGATTCTTGAGTAGCTTTTAAGATCTTCTCCTGATATTTGAGAAGGTGACTCATATAACTGAGAATACGAAGGGACATTGTAGCCAAAATACAGACTCTTTTTCTCATGATACCCAGTTTCTTGGACTCTTTGTCAGGGGGTTGTGCACTCATATGCTGTAGTCTGGCGGATCTACCGTGACCCGCATTACAAATCATAGAATCTGCCTGCGTTGGGTAAGTAAGATAAGGGTGATGCAAAGGGGCCCAATAAAGTCTGTCTGCCTTACAGGGATTGGAGAGTATCTTGAATGGCTGCTGCCAGGTGGCCCAGATAGCTTCTTCAAAAGCATCCACAAGGGGAGGGACGACCAAGATCAGGTTTTCCGGAACACCAAGGTATTGGGCCAACTTCTTCTGGAGGCATCCTGTTCTGTAGTATGGAATCCAAACATTTTCTGCAGATGAATCATAATATCAGAGAAGGAAGGGTCATCTGGAGGAGAACAGGGTGGTGCTGGCACAGGTTCCCCCTAAAGGGAAGATGACTTGGAGGAGGACACCTGGGATTCATGATCCTGGTCAATCTCCTCCCCCTCTTCTTCTAAGTCCGCCATGTCCCATTCCTGTAAGAATGGGTCAGCCATATCCTCCTCCCCAGGATGAAACCCCTGAGAGGCTGGAGAGGAGCTTTCCATCCTGGAGGTCAAAGAAGGCCCAGAAGGGGCAGAGGCAGGGACCACCGCTACCCTGGAAGGGTGGGGGGAGCACCTAGTAAGGCCCATAATGGACTGAACAAGAGCCTGAACATCCACCATGACCAATTAACCCCCTGAAGAAGCAGGAGCCATGGACTGAATGAGCACCACAGCAGGAATGACAGATGGCAAGGAGCCCAGCTGTCTCGTCGACATGGAGGGGTGCACATAAGACCCCAGCACTGCTGATGATGGAGGAGCCATTACAAGACTTCCAAAAGGGTGTCCAGCCAGGGACAAAGCAACTGTCGTATGTGGAGCAGTGCTAGTTGATGGGAACATTGTCGACGCGAGAATGGTGGCATTTTGATACATAGCCACCGTCGACAGAAGAACCGTGGAACAGCCTGAAGCTTGCACTGCCTATGGGAGAACTGTTGGACGATGGCCAGAAAGATGTGGGAAGAGACAGCAGTGGTAGCTGCAAGGTAACTCCAACAGTCATCGTTGATGGAGGGGCCGTCGACGAAGGAAGAGAGGGACCCACAACCATCGACGGAGAAGATAGTAGAGCAGTGGGTTCCCACCTAATACTCACCTTCTTAGTGGAACTCGAGGACTTCGACGACAAAGATGGCAGCGTGGGAGAAACATGCTTAGATTTGGATGTGTGTTTCTTTCCAGCCCCATGAGTCGTTGATGAGAAGGGCTCTCCCCTGCAGTTGCACCAGAAGGGCTACCTTTTGCTCCATCAGGTATTCCCCCGAGTTGCTAGAGCCTTCAACCCTTTGTAGCCTTGTTGAATGGCTAGCACAGGACACACACCCTGGTGACGTGTTCAGGACCTAGGCACCGAACACACACTTCGTGGAGGTACTTAGTCGCGATTCTATGGCCACAGGAACACTGTTGGAATAAGGGTTCCGAAGACATTCGTAGATGAACCTGTTGAAATGAAGTTTTGGTCGGTAGAACTCTTCGTCGACTAACTGAAGAAAGCTGGACTCCAGAGCAGAATGTGATGCTTACTCAGTCGCAGTTGAAAAGAACTGAGGAGTATCACAGACCTCCCCTTTTTACATGTGCTAAAGTACACCATGTGATGACAGGAAGGAGAGGTCCCTGGGATGACTGCTGAAAAGTCATCCAGAGGATGACACGCCTGTGGCTGATATCATGTGTGTTATGGCCTGCTACAAGAGACTGGCTCGAAGATCAGCAGTTACTATTGCTTTAGCTGCCTGATGGCAGACACATTTGAACTCTTTTTAATGTTGTAGTGAGTGAGTGAAAGTGTTAAAATAATTTAAATGCTGATATAAAAAAAAAAAGACTGTAAGATGCAAAAATAATACAGGATGGTTGCTGTCAGCCAGCTGGTGCAGCAGTAGTGCTACCTCTTGCGACACCAATGAACTGGGTCCAGGAATGAGCTTGGTTTGGAGGAGAGCCAGATGGGAAGGAGGACTGAGCATGCAAGGGACAGCAGCTCTCCTCAGGATGAGGGGAGAAGAGGCTTCTGTCGCTATACAGTTACCTATGGTGAGGCGACTGGGAACACAGAATTAGGGACGGAGTGCCTGATGCTGGCATGCGGTGTGTGGAAACACACAGAGTGAAGCTTTGTACACCAATGCACATCAGCTCTTTAGGAGACTGGAGGAATAAGCACGCCTGAAAGACAGAAGACATCCCACCCAGTTTCTCATAGCAGGCCATCTCCTGACCGGCCCTGGGAAGCTCTGAAATTACCTCCTCCGTTAAGACCAGATGACAGGAGAAATACCGACATGGAAGAGCAAGCGGATTCCACCGAGGGAAGGAAAGCCCCCCAGAAAAACACTCTGGTGTTTCACAGGCTGATCAGAGTTGCTGGGGATCATTGATTGCGGTGGATCTGCAGACTGGGAGAAGAGGCTAGCAAGCCGGCCTGCCGGCGCAGCGGAAAGATTCACCGCTGTGACTCCGGCAACTCAGGTTCGGGAATGGACTCGGCGCTGGAAGGTCGACTGGGGAAGAAGGCTTCAGCATCCAACGATCACCACCTTCTCCCAGGGGGAGGGAGGGGTTGCGGCCCAGCGCTTGCAGACTCCTGAAGGAGGTCGGGAGAACAGCAATGCGTTAGGCCCCATTGCCTAGGGAAGTATGACGGACATCGGCGTGCATCGTTTTGAAAAATTATCCACTCATTCCTTGATCCTCCTACTCAACTTTCCTCCCAGTCTTCAAAATTGATGGCTCTCCTGTCTCTGACCCCTCCACAGTAGCTGTGATTTTCAACAAATTCTTCCACACCTGCGCGCTCCCAGAAAACCCCTCCCTTATCCCCCAGCCTCTCCCACCTCCCCTACCAATTACCATTTCCCCCCATTACCACCCAAGAAGTCCACACTGCTCTTACTGCTCTCAACTCAGCCAAAACTAGCCCAGATGGCCTTCATCCCAGGCTCCTCATCATATCTGCCCCGCCATAGCTTCCCCTTTAGCTCACATCCTAAACCTCTCTCTCTCTCCCTCTACCGTCCCAAATGCCTGAAAACTTGCTCATGTGCTTCCTCTCCACAAGGGTGGCGACGTTTCCACTCTGGGAAACTATAGACCTATTTCACTTCTCCCATCCCTTGCCAAATTTCAGGAGTCCCTCATTTACTCTATGCTGTGCGAGTACCCCTCCATCAATAACATCTTCTCTCCCGTACAGTCGGTATTCAGAAAGCAGCACTCGACTATCTCTTCCTTGTTTTGGGTTACATATTATATTTTTTTAGCTGTGGACCAGAGTCACATTACTACTGCTATATTCACAGACCTGGCCAAAGCTTTTGATTCTATCTCCCACCCAGTCCTCCTTCACAAACTGAACTCTGAGGGTCTAGCAGCTCCAACTGTAAACTGGTTCCGCTCCTATCTACAAGACAGGCAGCAATCTGTCAAAATAGGCGATGTACTCCCCCCATCCCAATCCAATCTGGGGTTCCTTGAGGCTCTATTCTTGGCCCCATCCTATTCTCCCTGTTCATTAATAACCTCCTCTCCAACTGCACCTCCTCCCACATGCACATGTATGCTGATGATATCATCTTCACATATGGTCCCTCGCCTGTCAGTGTGCAATCACCTCTTCAACAAGACTCCACTAAGGTGCAGGCCTGGTTTTAACGGAACTAACTTAAACTAAATGCAAAGAAAGCCGTTACTATGACTTTTGGCACCAGGCAGAAACTGTCCACCCTCCAGTCCGCCCCAGTTTTCACTACTCTGGATGGATTGCCCCTTGAATCTGTCACAGTTTTTAAGTATCTAGGGGTCTGGCTGGATAACCACTTAGATTTCTCTACCCACATTGATGCCACCTGTTCTAAACTCAGACCACAACTCACAGTTCTATACCGCCACAAGGACAGTCTCAGTCTCTCCCCACCCGTTGGGAGCTTGTAACAAAAATTATTTTGCCAGTCCTGCATTATGCACACGTAGTCTACAGCACAGCCCCTGTCGCATCCCTCTCTAAACTTGATATCCTCCTTAACTCCTTCTGCTGGTTTGCCAACACTGCCCCTCCCCTCACTCACCACTGTCCTCTGCGCTCTTCATTGCCCCCCCCAATCCCAAAGAAAATTATACATAGACAATGTCAGCTGATAAGGGCCAATTGCTCACCCAGTCTGCCCATTTGAGCTTGTAAGTTCACTTTAAGTTTTTCTTGAAGTCTGTTGTCCCTTACCCCTGACCTCCAGAATTCCTTTATGTCTATCCCATGCATTCTTAAATCACATGATTGTTTCAGCCCCCACCACTTCCTCTGGCAGGGTGTTCCACTTGTCCACCACCCGTTCTGGGAAGAAATTCTTCCTCATGTTTCCTCTGAAGCATCCTCCTTCCAACTTCATCCCATGCCCTCTAGTCCTGGAACATCTTTTTCACTTAAAAATAGCGTATTCCTGCACCCTATTCCTTCCTGTAAGATACTTGTATGTCTCTATCACATCTCCTCTCTCTCTCTCTCCCCCCTCTTCTCCAGGAAGTACATATTCAAGTCCTTCAACCTGTCCTCATAAGACTTGTGATGCAATCCATGTACCATCTTTGTTGCCCTCCTCTGAACTTTCTCTAACCAACGTCCTTACGTAGGTAAGGTCTCCAGAACTGTACACTGTACTCTAGGTGGGGCCTCACTAGTGTCTTGTATAGTGGAATTATGACCTCCCTTTTCCTGCTGGTGATGCCCCTGCCGATGCTTCCCAGCATCCTATTTGCTTTACCTGCTGCCATGTCACACTGTTTCCCTACCTTGAGGTCATCAGAGATAACCCCAAGGTCCCTTTCCTGCTTGGTGCATGCTATATCCTCACCCCCAACCGATATGTTGTTCCATGGTTTTGGTGCCCCATATGCATTATCTTGCACTTCTTTGCATTTAATTTCAACTGCCAAACCCTTGACCATTCTTCAAGCTTCTGCAGGTCCCTCCTCATTCTGTCTATACCCTCTGGCATGTCCACTCTGTTACAGAGCTTCGTGTCATCAGCGAACAGGAAAATTCTGCCCTCTAGGTCCTGCGCAATGTCACTGATGAAGACGCTGCAAAGGACCGGTCCCAGCACTGATCCCACTGGTCTCTCTTCCCTCTGTGGAGTGACAGCCATTTACCACCACCCTCTGTGTCCTGCTGCCCAGCCAATTACCTACCCACCATACTACTGTCCTGCCCACTTCCATACTCCCCAGTTTGTGTAATAGTCTTCTATGTGGCACAGTGTCAAAGGCCTTGCTGAAGTCCAGAAAAGCCACATCCACTGCCCTCCCCTGATCCACCTCCCTAGTCACCCAGTCGAAAAATTCAATGAGGTTGGTCTGGCATGACCTCCCTCCGCTGAAACCATGCTGCCTTGGGTCCTGTAGTCCATCGGCAATCAGATGTTCCACCAATCTCTCCTTCAGTAGTGCTTCTGTGATCTTCCTCACTACCGAGGTCAGGCTGACTGGTCTGTAGTTCCCGGCTTCCTCTTTGTTCCCACTTCTGTGTAAGGGGATTACATCTGCTGTCCGCCAGTCTTTGGGTACCTCCCCTGTTTCCAGTGATTGGCTAAAACAGGATTGCCAGAGGTTCAGCCACCACCTTTCTTAGTTCCTTTAGGACCCTGGGGTGCACCCCATCTGGCCCCATTGTTTTACTGACTCTTACTCCTTCCAGTTCCTTTAGGACTCTTTCCCATGTAAAGGGACTTGTGTCCATCCCCCTGATTCCTGCCCCATTCCCCTTAATGCCTCTTTCAAGCATCTCCCCATTTTCCCCAAAGTCTGCCCCCCTAAAATCCAGAATACGTGTTTTTGTGTGGTTTAGTTCAGCTCCTTCCATGATTTCAAACCACAGCGACTGGTGGTCACTGTTCCCCTGGTGCTCCCCCGCACAGTTATCCACCATCACACTGTCCCTGTTTGTGAGCACTAGGTCCAGTATTGCCTTCTGCAGAGTTGGTTCCATGACCAGTTGCTTGAGGAAGGCACCTTGAAGGGAGTCCAGGATAAATCTGCTCCTGGTTGATGCTGCTGCTGGGAGGCTCCAGTCCACGTCTGGAATACTGAAGTCTCCAACCAGCACCACCTCACCCTTTGTCTACCATCCTTTGCATGGCTAGCATCTGCTCCCCATCTGTCTCTTCCTCCTGGGCTGGTGGTCTGTAGACCACCCCTGTGAGGATGGCTGACCCCATTTTCCTTTCCAGCTTAACCCACAGTATCTCTCCCCGGTTTTGTTCCTCCCGGATCTCTGCGGCCTTTATGCCATCTTTCAAATTAAGTGCCACTCCTCCTCCCTTCCCCTCCCGACTGCCCAGTCTCTTCTGAATATGTTGTAGCCGGGTATGGCCATCTCCCAGTCGTAGTTATCATTACACCAGTTCTACGTGATGGTCACAATGCCCAGGTCCGACTGCACCATGGCAGCCTCCAGATCCTCCATCTTGTTGCTAAGGCTTCTGGCATTGGCACACATGGCTTTCCATGACGTGAACTCCCTGGACTGTTTAGCTGTTCTACTCCAGTCCCCTCTCTGGTTGCCATTTATCCCTGGTTCTCCCTGCTGTCTGCCTTTCTGCTGAATTTTGCCCCCTTTCTGCCTATCCACCCCTTGGGTGGTTATCTCCATCTTTTGCACACTGCTTTGTAGAGATATCCACTTCTCCTGTTCACTGGTTCCACTGCTAGCTGTGGGGGGTGGGCAATCAGATACCCTCCTTGCTGGCCTGCCACACCCACTTGGCATGTTTAAATGCTTGTCCATGTAACATTTAAACTTACCATCGAGTGCTTGGATTCCCTTCCAGGAAGGATGCAGGCCATCAGGCTTGAACAAGCCTCCATCCCTCCAGATGCGTCCCTCAGTCACCAATGATTCCAAACCCTTCATCACAGCACCAGTTCTTCAACCATGAGTTAAAGTTCCTGGTGCGTATGCCCCTACGCTCTCCCATGCCTCTCACAGGTAGTAGTACTTCTGAGGTGACAGAAGTAGCTACTTGCTTGAGACCCCTCCCCAATTTCCTAAACTCTTCCTGAACTTCCTTAGGCTCCCCATTTGCCAGGTCATTTGTACCTAGGTGGATAATGACATCCAGCTCACCCTCCCGTCTTGCCTTCCCGGCGATCCCCAGGATCTTCCTCCCATTCCTCCATGCCGTGACACCTGGTAGGCACCTCACCTCCCTGTCCTCCCCCTCCTGCGTTCCTAGCTGGATCCCTCTTATGATAGAGTCCCCCACCAGGATTCACTTCCTCCTCCTCCTCTAGGGTCCACTGCTCTCCCCGATGAGGTCACCTCCTTGGCTGACCTCCACATCCTTCTCTTCCACTTCTCGGGGTACCTCTGTTTGGTTGTCCACATTTACCAGTGCGGCGGCATATGAGTTCTGGAGTGGAACAGAATTTGTGATGTGCCTCTGCCTGACCGCCCTAACCCTCCCCGAGCCCACCGTCATCCAAGTGCTCCTCGTTCTTGGCATCCTTTGAGGCAGCAGCACTGGACTGGGTGGTCTCTGGATAGAGGTGATGGTACTCCTGACACAGTTTACTTCCGCTCCGAGTCTGGCTACCTCATCCTGCAGTCCAGAGAGATGCCTGCAGTTAGGGTAGCACCTCAGCGTCCAAATGGTCTGCCTGAATACAGCTGCCCCACATCCACTGTATTGTATCACTCCCCACATCATACTGCACTTATACTGCTATTCCAGTACTTGTGTTACTGAAGCTCTCCTTATAGTTCCCTCTTTATTAATTTACTGTCCTGAAAATCCTGCCACCGATCCTCAGATACTAGAAGGAAAAAAAGAGTCAAAACACTTGTGCCAAGGGTGGGCTTCCTCCCCCTTATGCCGCTCCTACTCCACAACTCCTGCTATTCCCTCTGCTTGGCTCCTGTCAATCAGATTTAACAGTGTATATAATTAAGAGTGGGCGGTAGGCAGGGAGGGTGGGCGAAACAATTTGCAGCAAGTAAAGACAGCAAAGGAAAACAGCACCACTACAAGCACACCAAACTAGATTTTAAATTTTCAAACAGCCAAAATACAATTCTAAGTAAAGACTACAAAAAAATAACAGTACCACTAAAAGCCCACAAATCTAGGTTTAAAATAAAAACAGCAAGTAAAGACAGCAAAGCAAAAAGGCACCACTAAAAGCACAGAAAACTAGGTTTCAAATTTTCAACAGCCCATTGATTCACTGCAAGTCCCTTACTGCCAAACTCTGGTTTGGGACTCATCCCCCCCACCTCTCCCCCGGTCTCTCCCAAGCTAACACCTATATGTACTCACTTCATCATAGAGACCCATGTACCTTCACTATCCCATGTCCCTTATCAACTGCGGGTCAGTCTGCATTCTCCTGCAGATTTCCATTACTGAGGATTAAGCTCCCCACCGACCTTCGCCTATCCTCCTCTATCTCTTCAGTCAAAAGGCTCCTCAGACTTCTCCCCCAACCCTAATGCGCACACTGTACACCAACATCCCCAGCAACCCTGAACTGCCCACCTCAAGTCTAGGTTAAGTTGTACAGTTCACTAATAGCTGATTGTTTTCCTACCTGTTTTGTTCTAGTGTTAGGTTTATTGCATAAATCATGACTGTACACCTGTCCATATTTTTTGGCTCTGGTTACTGTAGTTATGCTGTGCTGTTTCTTATCCTGCTGCTATTCAGCAAATGTAAAAATGTATATATTTTCTTTGCCAATTTTGACGGTATTGCACACTGTATATTGTTTTGTATTTATATCTTATGATGTACTTGACTTTGTATTCCCTTTTATTGTACCCGTTATTTCTATGCCTCCCCCACCGGGTCGACCTGGAAACATGCCTTGGCCCAGTGTGCCTTTCCAGTCACCAAATTTTAAATAAATAAATGATTCAACAGATGTAACATTCTTTTTGACATTTCACTACTCAGGCCTCGTAACATACAAACTACACACACTAAATGTAGCAAATAATCTTTAAAATCTGCACACACGCACACACACACACACACACACACACACACACACACACACACACACACACACAAAGTGTGTACACATGAGGACAACAGGCAGAAGCCATCACCCCGGACCATATAACAAGAGGACAAAAGCACACAGAGCCACAGAGTCTGTGTGTAGCCTCATACTTGAGTACATAGCAAGCAGCGGTTGCGAGCAGGTTTGGAGGCTTCAGAGAGACAAGACGGGGTAAATGTGGGCAGTGGCAGTTGGTTTATGTGAACAACTAAGGACGGTGAGAAATATTTGAGTAAATCTGAATTGTATTTTTTTTCTTTTTTTATTGGCTAAAAAAATCAAAAGCAAGAGATGTGCGAAAACAAGATGGTGGCGGTCTCTTCTTTTAGTTTTAAATGTTTCTGACTGGCTGTCAGGAAGACAGGAATGAGCAGGAGTTTGGTAGGCTTGGAATGTTAATCAGTATAACAGATCCAAATGAAAAATAAGTAGAATATGCAGTACCCAAATGAAAAATAAAATTTTATTTCCCACTTGGGGATGGCCGGGAAGGCAAGACAGGAGGGTGAGCTGGATGTCATTATCCACCTAGGTACTAATGACCTGGCAAATGGGAAGCCAAAGGAAGTTCAGGAAGAGTTTAGGAAATTGGGAAGGGGTCTCAAGCATGTCATGCAAATACATCTTTGTACGTTCAATAATTTTGATGCTATTCTCTTTCGTGTAGTTATTTGATGTTATCCTGCCTCTCAATACTGTTATGTGACTTGTTGCTATACTGCTTACCTGACTATTTTGAAGCCTGTTGTACTATAAGCTGTACCACCCACTTGTCGGAGCCTGTAGCTCCTGTATGTTACCTTGACTCTGTATTATGTACTCTAACACTCCCGGGTCGCACCTGAAAATAGGCACTTGGATGTCTAGAGTGCTTACCTGGTTAACAAAAGCAAATAAATAAGTAGCTACTTCTGTCACCTTCTCGGAAGTACTACCTGCGAGAGGCATGGGAGAACATAGGGGTGCATGCACCAGGAACTTTAACTCATGGCTGAAGAACTGGTGCAGTGAGGAAGGGTTTGGATTCACTGGTGACTGGGGACCCACCTGAAGGGATGGAGGCTTGTTCAAGCCTGACAGCCTGCATCCATCCTGGAGGGGAATCCAAGCACTCAATGATAAGTTTCAATGCCACATGGACAAGCATTTAAACTAGCCAAGGGAGTGGCAGGCCAGCAAGGAGGGTACCTAACTGCCCACCTCCAACAGCTAGCAGTGGAACCAGTGAACAGGAGGAGGAGTGGATATCTCTACAAAGCAGTGTGCAAAAGATGGAGATAAGCGTCCAAGAAATGGATAGGCAGAAAAGGGGCAAAATTCAACAGAAGGGCAGACAGCAGGGAGAACCAGAGATAAAGGACAACCAGGGAGTGGGCTGGAGTAGAACAGCTAAACAGTCCAGGGAGTTCAAATCACGGAAAGCCATGTGTGCCAATGCCAGCAGCCTTAGCAACAAGATGGAGGATCTTGAGGCTGTCATAGTGCAGTCGGACTTGAACATTGTGGCCATCACAGAAACCTGGTATAATGATAACCACGACTGGTAGATGGCCTACCTGGCTACAACATATTCAGAAGAGACAGGGCAGGTAGGCAGGAAGGAGGAGTGGCACTTTATGTGAAAAATGACATAAAGACTGCAGAGATCCAGAAGGAACAAAATGGGGGAGAGATACTGTCGGTTAAGCTGGAAAGGAAAATGGGGCCAGCCATCCGCACAGGTGTGGTCTATAGACCACCAGCCCAGAAAGAAGAAACAGATAGGAAACTGATGTTAGCCATCCAAAGGATGGCAGACAAGGGTGAGGTAGAGCTGGTTGGAGACCTCAATATTCCAGACGTGGACTGGAGCATCCCAGCAGCAGCATCATCAACTAGGAGCAGATTTATCCTGGACTCCCTTCAAGGTGCCTTCCCCAAGCAACTGGTCATGGAACCAACTTTGCAGAAGGCAATACTGAACCTTGTGCTCACAAACAGGGACGGTGTAATGGGGGTAACAATGGGGGAGCACCTGGGGAACAGTGACCACCACTCACTGTGGTTTGAAATCACAGAAGAAGCAGAACCAAACCACACAAAAACACGTATCCAGGATTTCAGGGGGGGCAGACTTTGGGAAAATGGGGAGATGCTTGAAAGAGGCATTAAGGGGAATGGGGCAGGAATCAGGGGCTGAGGAACAGTGGGCAGTATTTAAAATGGGGACTACAAGAGCAACAGAAGTATGCATTAAGCAGGTTAGCAAGGGGGGAAAGGAAGAGGAGGCCATTATGGTTTTCCAAGGAGGTAGCGGAGAAAGTGAAAGCCAAAAAGATTACATTCCCAGGCAATACAAAAAGACACAGGCAGAAGGGGATACGGAGAAGTACCAGGAGAAGCAAAGGGAGGCAGCGGGGTCAGTAAGGGATGCCAAAGCTCAGACAGAAGAGCACATTGCAAAATCAGTGGGTAGAGGGGACAAAACCTTTTACAGGTACATAAGAGAAAAAAAAAAAAAGACAAATGGAGGGATAGTGAGACTGAAGGAGGAGGATGGGGGCCGCACGGAGGATGACAACAGTAAAGCTGACATAATGAACAGGTATTTCTGCTCAGTCTTTGCTGAGGAAGGGGAGGGTAATGGGCCTAAAGGGAGTACTAGGGGTGGGAATGGTGCAGAAATGGACACAAGTCCCTTCACACGAGAAAGGGTCCTGAAGGAACTGGAAGGAATAAGAGTTGATAAAGCAGTGGGGCCAGGTGGGGTGCACCCTTGGGTCCTTAAAGAACTAAGAGAGGTGGTGGCTGAACCTCTGTCAATCCTGTTTAGCCGATCACTGAAAACAGGGGAGGTACCCAAAGACTGGAAGACAGAAGATGTAGTCCCCTTATACAGAAGTGGGAGCAAAGAGGAAGCGGGGAACTACAGACCAGTTAGCCTCACCCCGGTAGTGGGGAAGATCATGGAAGCACTACTGAAGGAGAGCTTAGTGGAACATCTGGTTGTCAGTGGATTACAGGACCCAAGGCAGCGCAGTTTCACCAGGGGGAGGTCATGTCAGACCAACCTCGTTGAAGTTTTTGACTGGGTGACTAGGGAGGCAGATCAGGAGAGGGCAGTGGACATGGCCTATCTGGACCCTCAGCAAGGCCTTAGACACTGTGCCACATAGAAGACTATTACACAAACTGGGGAATATGGGTGTGGGGCAGGACAGTAGTGGGGTGGGTAGGTAACTGGCTGGGCAGCAGGACACAGAGGGTGGTGGTAAATGGCTGTCACTCCACAGAGGGAAGAGTGACCAGTGGGGTACCACAGGGATCAGTGCTAGGACCGGTCCTATTCAACATCTTCATCAGTGACATTGCGCAGAACCTAGAAGGCAGAATTTGCCTGATCGCTGATGACACAAAGCTCTGTAACAGAGCAGACACACCAGAGAGTGTAGATGGAATGAGAAGGGACCTGCAGAAACTTGAAGAATGGTCAGGGGTTTGGCAGTTCAAATTCAATGCAAAGAAATGCAAGATAGTGCATATGAAGCACAAAAACCCTAGCACAATATATCAGTTGTGGGTGAGGATATAGCATGCACCAAGTGGGAAAGGGATCTTGGGGTTATCATCTCTGATGACCTCAAGGTAGGGAAACAGTGCGACAAGGCAGCAGGTAAAGCAAAAAGGATGCTGGGATGCATAGGAAGGGGCATCACCAGCAGGAAAAGGGAGGTCATAATTCCACTATACAAGACACTAGTGATGCTCCACCTGGAGTACAGTGTACAGTTCTGGAGACCTTACCTACGTAAGGACATAGACTGGGTAGAGAAGGTTCAGAGGAGGGCAACAAAGATGGTATATGGATTGCATCACAAGTCCTATGAGGACAGGTAGAAGGACCTGAATATGTACTCCCTGGAGGAGAGGATGGAGAGAGGGGATGTGATAGAGACATACAAAGTATCTTACAGAGAGGAATAGGGTGCAAGAATACACTATTTTTAAGTGAAAAAGATGTTCCAGGACTAGAGGGCATGGGATGAAGTTGGAGGGAGGACGATTCAGAGGAAACGTGAGGAGGAATTTCTTCCCAGAACGGGTGGTGGACAAGTGGAACACCCTGCCAGAGGAAGTGGTGGGGGCTGAAACAATCACGTGATTTAAGAATGCATAGGATAGACATAAAGGAATTCTAGAGGTCAGGGGTAAGGGGCAACAAACTTCTAGGAAAACATAAAGTGAATTTACAAGCTGAAATGGGCAGACTGGGTAGGCCGTAGGCCCTTATCTGCCGACACTGTCTATGTATCTATGGGTACCCAACAGCAAAATAACCCTTTTGGGGCTAGACTGAGTCACATAAGTTATACATACAGTATATTTATGTGCTTTTCTCCTTTCATGTCTGGCCAGGCCCCATCTGCCCCAGGCAACCACCCAGCTCAGTCACCCCCAGCCTGTGGCCCAACTTCTAACCTCTCAGCTTGCTCCCTGAGGCAAGGCAGGAGGGGTAACAGGTCCCATTGGAGCACTATGAAAAGAGAGGTACAGGTGTCTTTACAGCTCACCTCCCAAACATATCAGGCATCATCCTACTGGCTAGAATTTTTCCTCCGATTTCCTCCTCAGGATGTTTGCAGATGGGGCTCCAATGCACAGGCATGCACATGTGCTACTCCAATCTGCACTTCCTCCTCTGGTCACCCAAGTGGCAATGCAACACTAGAGCTAGCAGCCTCCCAAAAAAAAAAAAACCAGGATTGTTCCTGAATCCAAGTCACTGACATCCAGAGGTGCAAAGCTACCACTGCACTAACAGGTTGGCCTTGCACAGAGATGGTATATACCTGTGAGAGGCCAGAGGGTGGGCAATGGGACTAGCTCAGGTCACTTGGGGAGGAATAGAGGTAACTTCTACTTTCATCAGTTTCCAAATACCCTGAATAGTGCCTAATAGTTATTTGGATTCAAACAACAACAAATAGCCCATTGTTAGCTGCATTTTGCAATTCATCAGTTTCTCCACAGCCCCAGTACTTTTTCCCCTCTATATTAGTATTAAGGTCTACAGCTATAATCTCCTAAAGCAAATCTTATAACTCTTCTTGGCCTTTTTAGAATGTATATGGTACAGTCAGTTAAGCTAAACCAGACAGACTTAAGCACGTACATAGGAACACTTTGCAGTAGCAGTGAATATGTATTTTTTCTACAAGTGTTTGTCTACATTTTAGATCTTTAGTTTTTAAAACGACTTAATGGTTTCTTATACTGTCATTGTGACATGCAGTCTTAGATTTATATATTTTTTTAATTTATTTGTTCATCAGTTAACCTTTGAGCTAAGTGCAGGTAGTGTCTATCCCATGCATTCTTAAATCCTGTGACCATTCTAGCCCCACCACCTCCTCTGGGAGGCTGTTCCAAGTATCCACCACCCTCTCCATGAAGAAGTACATCCTCACATTTCCTCTGAGCCTTCCTCCTTCCAGCTTCATTTCGTGACCCTTTGTCCTTGAGTATAATCTAAAAGCTGTGGTGGCAGAATACAAACCAGATGGACCACTGGTATTATTCTGTCCTGCATTTTACGTGTATGCCTCTGCATATCAGACTAGCCCAGGCAGTTCTCTATACAATTAAAACTCCAATGGTGAATTGAATTGTGGTCAAAAAGCAGAACCACTAACAGTAATACATGATGCAAAGCTGGTGAGATGGGTAGGAAACTGGCTTCAGGGAAGGCAACAGAGGGTGGTGGTGGGTGGGGAGCTCTCACACCGAAGGGCAGTGACGAGCGGTGTTCCACAGGGCTCGGTGTTGGGACCAGTGTTGTTTGGGATATTCATTGCAGACATATCATGGGACATCAAGAGCAAGATCAGTCTGTTTTGCTGATGATACCAAGGTAGGCGCGGTGGTGGATGACCTAGGGGGATGGCAGGGGTTGCAGGATGATTTGGCAAAGCTTGAAACCTGGTCAGACACTGGCAACTGGCTTTAATACCAAAAGTGCAAGGTGCTGCATTTTGGGATGAAGAACCCAAGGAGGAGTTACCAGCTGGGGAGTGCAGCTAGCCCAGGCAGAGGAGGAGAAGGATCTGGGTGTGCTCATTACAGGGTCAATGAACAACTCGGCACAATGTGGGAAGGCAGCTGCAAGGCCAACAAATGCTGGCTTGTTGCAAGGGTATATCCTCGAGGAGGGAGGAGGTGATTCTGCCACTGTATAGGTCATTAGTTAGACCACACCTGGAGTACCATGAGCAGTACTGGCGCCGGTGATTCGAAGAGGGACATTAAGTTACTGGAGGGGTGCAGCTAGAGTACAAAGATGATCAAGGGGCTGGGGACTTATCATACGAGAGGAGGTTGAAGGAGTTGAACATGTACCTACTGGAGAGAGGAGAGACAGGGTGACATGATTGAAACCTTTAAATACATGAAAGGAATAAACAAGACGGGTACAGAGGGCTGTTCAAAGTAAGGAGGGAGGCCCAGGGGCCATGATATGAGACTGGAGCGAAGAAGGTTCAGGAGGGAGATGAGGAGACACTTTTTTACAGAGAGGGTGGTGGCTGGGTGGAATGCGTTACCTGCTGAAGTGGTATGCAGTAGAACAGTGGACTGCTTCAAATGAGGATGGGACAGGGCAAGGGAGAGGGTTAATGAAGGGGAAGGGTGGAAGGGAGGGGC
Source organism: Neoceratodus forsteri (assembly GCA_016271365.2). Taxonomy (NCBI): domain Eukaryota; kingdom Metazoa; phylum Chordata; order Ceratodontiformes; family Ceratodontidae; genus Neoceratodus; species Neoceratodus forsteri. The sequence goes on along the minus strand of CM057450.1, from coordinate 1,520,357,884 downwards.
AGCTGCAGAATAAGGAGTGCTAGCTGCACATTCGAGCAGACTTGATAGACCTCTAGGCCTTTATCTGCTGGCAAATTTCGTATGTTCGTATGAATTCTGTGCCATATGGAAAATATTCTGAGATGCTTCAAACTACCTGTAATATCATTTGAAAGTCAACACAAAATCCCATTTGACAGTATATGATAACATTATTAAGTATTCTAATATGGAAGTATTTAACCACCGATAGCAGAATATAAATACAATCAGAAGTGCTTGTATTTGAGGTAACACCACTCTTAAGTAAAAGGGTTCCCGACCGTGACAAAGAGTAATTTATCTCAAAGCATGAAACAGCTGATACCATACCAACTTAAGAGGAATCTTGCTCAGTGAGTTACCTGTATCCAAATCTGCATGTTACAATACTTGACATGGAACCTTTGCAAATGAGTACTTAGCTCAAAGGTTTACTGATGAACAAATAAATTAAAAAAAATATATAAATCTAAGACTGCAGGTCACAATGACAGTATAACAAACCATTAACTCGTTTCAAAAATTAAAAATACAAAATGTAGACAAACACTTGTAGGAAAAATACATATTCACTGCTACTGCAAAGTGTTCCTATGTACGTGCTTAAGTCGGTCTGGTTTAGCTTAACTGACAGTACCCTAACCTGCTCTGAAGCATGTGGTTGCTGGAGGTTCAATTAAAACTATTTTAATTATACCATGGTGGAACTGTAATGTCCAACACTGTAAGACCATTTAAACCTGTAAAAGTAGGCGTTCATATATAGTACTTGAAGTTTCAAAATTGAACATTTCCATTTAGACAGGTGACAGTTTAGTAAAGGAATATGGTTAAAAACAAATATCTCTTTACCCTGACTGTATTGTACTAAATAAATACACTACAGTAATTTGTCAAATAATGATACAGGTGGAGGAAAAAAAAGGCCCTCTATCTCACCACTGATAAACCATGCCGTTTAAAGGGTTACTTCTGGGCAGATGGTTTTCACTTCAAACTGCCTCACACTGCAGAACGCAATCCTATCAAAACACTGCAGCTGACAAGTTGTCATACATTCCTTTACCTACCTACCCATCCATCCAAGTTCTTTACTTCCTGCACCAATGACTACTATACAGTAGAGTCCAAATCCCCCATCAAACACATTCTGCAAGTGCCTCCAAGTCGCAGACTCGGACTTACCCCCGTGCCGTTGTCACAGACTACGACTTTCCTGCCGTGACTGTCCATTTTCAGCACCCAGAAACCTGCAGCTTCCTTGACTTCAACTTTCCTCGGCGGACCGGATATCACTAGCCTGCGCTCCGACTCACAGCTACTTCCGGTGCGCGGCACCACGTGACAAGAGGGGTCCCTTTTAGCCCATTGACTTACTACACAGAACTCAAAGGTTTAGCCCCGCCCACTAACACTGGCTCGGAAGTTAGACTGTAGTATGTGACTTAGCTGGAAAGAATGCAGCGTCTTGTTTTTGTGCGGTGACATCTTTGCGCGCGTCCAGCTGACTAGCCACGTTGTACTGTGGTCAAGTTGGGTGTTTAGCTCACTTGATACTGCAGCTGATACGTTGTCATGGCTGCAATAGGAACGTGGGCATTCTCCTTGTCAGCCGTGGAGAAAATGCGAGGTCTCATTTTAGAAGGTGCTCATTCCTCAGACTGTATAGAGGAAGCCATGGCAGGTGATTGTGAAGACTTTACAAGAGAGAGAGGCTTTTACATTCTTTTTGTGTGATAACTGCAGTATGTTTGCCAGAGTCAGAAGCTGCTTCTTGGTAAAGACTAAGAGGCTCCGGGAAGAGGCTACTTGTGCGGTTTTACGTATAAATTCTGCATATGCAGGCTTTTTGTTGTCAAGAAGTTGTATCCTTATGTAACATGTAGCTGTCACGGTCAGAACATCAGGGACTGGATTTTCAAATCCCCCGGAAATCGGCGCAGGTGCGAAAATAACTGGCGCAAGTGGGCATACCTCTCAACCTATTTACTCGCAAATCAGGGACAAAGCTTAAAAAAATCAGGGACAAAGATCCAAAATCAGGGACACATCTTAAAAATTGATACTATCCACTCAGAAAGCTGATAGAATAAGTGGATTAGTGTAAGATGCATTTTCTGAAGAAGAACAAGTCTGTAACTTTAATGTTTGCCATTATTTTGTACTTTCAGTCCTCACTGTTCTGTCACAAAAGCACAAATTTTACGAGGGACAGAGGAAAATTTTGAGTCAAAATCAGGGACAGTCGAGAGGTATGCAAGTGGGTCTTACAGAGCTACTCCCGCCTCAAAGAAAACTTTGAAAAACATGATACTTTCTTGCAGTTCAGCTTGCATTCCATATCTATTTCTCCTCCCCAGTATTCATTACTGAGGAACATTACAAAAATACATGATATTATCCCCTGGAGTTCATCTGTCTCTGTAGCTTACTCCCTACTTCAAAAGTCATTATCCTCGTTGTGACATCACACTCTGTTGCCATAGGAGTAACTGTGATGTCACAACAGTGCATTACTGTCTTATGTAAGGAGAAAGTAAAATAAATATATGAAATCTTCAGGAGCAAAGACCATGTTTTCATGCAAATGACCCTAGTGATAAATAATGGGGGGGAGAAATCCAGAGCTAATGTAAAATACAAGCTGAGCTATGTCTAAATATTACCTTCTGCTAAAGTTCTCCTGAAGGCATTAGCTGCTCTTTAAAGGAGTAGTACAGTCAAAATTTGCAAGAACATGTATAGAGTGTTTTGATTTGTGTGTGTAATCCTGGTGTGTGCTTTATTTGCTATGGAGTGTTTTTTTTTTTCTAAATTAGCTTGCTAGTTATATGGAATGGTAGTTTTATGGCACATAGGGATCTCCATTTCAGTAAGGTTTATAGCACTTCTTTGTCCTTCAGTGCATCCTGTCCCATATGACAGTGATGTGTCCAGATCTACTGATTTAGCAAGTACTAGAGACAGGACCCTGATGTTCTGGCCTCCACTAAATAGCTCTAATTGAATATATATATATTTTTTTATATGTGTGCCAGGTCTAGTCAGCAAGAGTAAGTGTTTTGCTTTTAAAACTTTTAATTTCACCAAACTACATACAGCCAAAAAAGCACAGAAATCGCCCCAGATCATCAATGCTATATACAACTAGTAATGAGCTGTTTTCTTACAGAATAACCCCCTCAATTAACCCTCAAGTATTTGCTAAACTGTAATTCTAGTTATTAGTGCTCACTGGATAAGGAAAGTTACACTGCTCTGCTGTTGTAAACTGACTCTAAAGCAGTGCTTTTTGAATCCATGGCCCCTGCTACATCACTGTCACATGAGAAAGGAGGTATTGTAGGAACAAGGAGAGCAATACGTTATGTTGAGATGAAGATCCCCAGGGGACATAAAAATATCAGGCTAATTTAGAAAAAACTCCTTAATAGCAGACAAAGGGAAGGACACACTAGGACTACACACACAAATCAAAGCACTCTGCACAACATATGTTTTTGCAAATGCTGATAGTACTACTCCTTAAGCCGCAGCCTTTCCTGCATGTACCAGATTTTCAAAGATGGGGCTGTTTTACGGCCAGCTCCATGATTTATGGCAGCTTGAGGCTGTTTTCTGACACAGCTGCTCACTAAAATGTTACGTCTGGTTGGACCAGGCGTAACATCCCTTGCCTGCCACCCATGCAGAGCATGGGCTGAAGATCGGGATGAAACATAGAATCATAGAAGTTGTCGGCAGATAATGACCACTTGACTCACCCAGTCTGCCCTAAATTCCCTGCCTATGGTGCTGCCAGAGACATACCTGGACTCCGACTCGAACCCTCCTCTTGCTTCAAAGATTCCCGTATGTCTATCCCATGCATTCTTATATCCTGTGACCATTCTAGCCCCACTACCTCCTCTGGGAGGCTGTTCCAAGCATCCACCACCCGTTCCGTGAAGAAGTACGTCCTCACATTTCCTCTGAGCCTTCCTCCTTCCAGCTTCATTTTGCGACCCCTTATCCTTGAGTATCTTTTCCTTTGGAAAATGCTCCCTTCCTGTTCCTTGTTTACCCCTGTGAGGTACTTGAATGTCTCTATCATATCCCCCCCGTTCCCTCCAGTCTTCTGGGAAGTATGTATTTAAATCCTTAAGCCTCTCCTTGGGCTTCTGATGTAGGCCTTTCACCATTTTGGTTGCTCTCTTTCACACTGCCTCCATCCCATCTATGGGAGGCCACAGTTCTTGAGGTGGGGTCTCACCAGCGATCTAAACGGGTATTATTACCTCTCCCCTTCTGCTGGTGACGCCCCTCCCTATGTATCCGAGCATTCCACTAGCCCTACCCACTGCCTTGTCACACTGCTTGGCTACCCTTGAGTCATCAAAGATGATGACCCCCAGGTCCCTTTCCTACCCTGTGACTGTTAATACCTTTCCTCCCAGTTGGTGTGTTGCCCCAGGTTTCTGTGCCCAATGTACATGATTTTGCTCTTCACTGCCTTAAAACCCTGCTGCCAAACTCGTGATCATTCTTCCAGTTTTTTTTTTTTAAATTATCCCTCATTCTTTCTACTGCGCCCCCGGTGCATCTACTCTGTTGCAGAGTTTTATGTCGTGTGTGAACAGGCATACCTTTCCTCCCAGTCCTTCTGTAATGTCACTAATAAAGGCATTGAAGAGGACCGGCCCTAGCACTGATCCTTGTGGCACCTCACTGGTCACTTTGCCTATTTCAAGTGGGTGCCATTTACCACCACGCTCTGATTCCTAATGCTTCACATGTGCGGAGATTTTTTTTCACACCAGTGGCTGCAGAGTGGGACTTAGTCCCAGATCGGCTGAAAATCCAGTCCCAGATGTGTGAGATGAGGGAGGAGCCAGAAAACCAGAGTGAGTTTTTAGCTGCCCTTTTGAAATGTATTGCAGACTTCTTGATTTTTAGGAGCAACATTAAATAAAGCATGCCAGAGCCACCGAATTATACTTCTCAACCATTTGTCACAGACACTGACCGTCCATAGGTACCAACTCTTTGGGTGCTGGAGTGCTCAAGCACCCACAAAGTTGACTTAAGCACCCTCAGTGTTTTGAGGGAAGCCTGCAAAAAAGGACTACCAGGGAAACTGGTCATATGAAAAATGCTACCTACTGGCAGTGAGCACCTGCAGAGAGTCATAAAAGTTGGCACCCCTGGAGGGACACATTCTCAAACATGGAGATACAAGCTCAGAACACTGTAGAAACCATTTTGATTCCTTGTACTTAGTTTATTTTTGATTTATCATCTTAGAATATTATGCATTTCAGCTTTACAGTCTGAATTTTCAGTACATTCTCTGTGTGGACAGTACATTTTCCATGAGGGACAGAGCAATTCTGAGGGGTAAAATGAGGGGCGTCCCTTATAATCAGGTTGGGGCTGCCTGTTTCAGGGAGCACCCCTAAATTAAAATCGTGCCTGTTAAGCTGTGGCTTTCAAGTTTAATAACCTGCCTTTTTTCTTATTCCCTGTGTGGATCCATACTGTCAACAATAGACTTTGTGCTGGTTATTTATGGGGCAGGTACCAAAACTGCCCTGAAAAGGATAAAAACCCTACTCAACACGGCCTGCAGGTTGGCTCTTGGGGATGACTATATGACACACACCTGCTCACTTTACAAGGATACTGGTTGGCTCCCACTCCAACAAAGACTGAAATAGTAACACTGAAAAGGCACCACTGGGACGGAGGTGCTCAGAGTGGGAAGTACAAATGAACAACTGGAAACTCTGGCACTTACCACCTCTAATAATAAAATGAACACTTGGCTATAAAAATATAACAGGTTTATTATAGCAAAGGTAAAAATCACGCCTGATGCATTTCGGACAAAGAAGTCCTTTCTCAAAGGCTGTGACACGTGCAAATCCACCATATATCTAGGCACCAATATATGACATAGTGATGACATCACACGTGACAATTCAAATTCATTGGTTACAGCATAAAACCATACTTAAAGTGCAGGCGTATCTAATAGGCTAGGAAACACTAAAAGAAAATAAACAAAGGAAAACAGGAATGGGGAATGGAGGGAGGGGGAGAAGGGGGAAAGGGGAGGAAAGAAGAAAAGGGAAAACTACAAGAACAAAGGATCCATCATAGCAGATTCAAGTTTTTGGTACAAACTGCAATCAAATTTTAGATGGCCAGCATAATTTATCGACATCTTTTTAAAAAGGGTTTAAGGTCAAAATTTAAATTTAAATCTGGAGGCTTAGTGGCTCCTAAAGTAATGATCCTGAAAGCCTCTCCTCTCTCAACAAGATCATCAAAATTACCACCTCTAGGGTGAGGGCAGACTTTATTGATTGCCATAAAGGTGAATCTGTGTAAATTACCATCTCTATTTTTATGCAGATGTGTGGCTGTTGCATATGTTAGATCTTGTCTCTCAGTGGCACAAAGATGTTCACCTAATTAGACTTTAAAGTTACGAATAGTTTTACCCACATAAAATGAGCTGCATTTACAGGTTGCTAAATAAATGACCCCTGTGCTGTCATAAGTAGTAAGCTGACATACTTGAAAAGTTTTTTTTGAATTTACAATACAAAATTCTTTGCCAGTTTCTACATATGGACAAAAATTAATTTCTGGTATCGATTGCAGCCGCCTCCCCACTACCCCCACGTGTGAGCCATGTCTCTCGGACTGGCTAACTATAGTGGCTGTGCGTTATCAGATCTCCCAAAGTGTTGGCTGTCCTATAAACAATTCTACGAGGATTGCAGCAATTTGAGACAAACCTGAATCTGCTGAGAGCACTGACCAGTGTTTATTAACAATGCTTTCAAGCTCTTTAGCATTAATGGAATAAATTGTGACAACATTAAACTGGGATACCATCACTTTTCTCTCTTTCTTTTTTTACTCAAAAGTGTTTCTCTCTACACAGCATCTGCAAAGTCCTTTCCTGCTTGTATATTTCTATTATTATACCCCTGTTCGGATAGTCTGTCACCTAGGTCAGCTGCCCACGTTTCATAATGTTCCTCACGGGTGCAGTTCCGTTTGATTCTCAAAAATTGCCCTTTAGGTATGTTACCGACAAGATGACCAGGGTGACAGCTGTCCGCTTATAAAAGAGTGTTGCCTGCAATTTGTTTCCTAAACAGATTAAATTCTATTCAATTTTCTCTAGTCCTGCTCAGTGTCACATCTTGGAAATCAACCCTCTGGGAATCAAAATTAAAGCTAAACTTTAAATTCTCATTTGTGCTTTGTAAGTATGTAACAAATTGATTCAGGTCAGCCCTTGTTCCATTCCACAGCATCGCTATATCGTCTGTATAGCATTTCCAGAGTACAGTTCTACTGTGGAATGGGTTGGCAGCAACATTAAAGACATATTTTTCTTTCCAAGCCCCGACATACAAATTTGCAATGGGAGGGGCACACGTAGCCCCCATTGCGGTCCCCTTTTTCTGTAGGTACAATTCTTTATTAAAAGTAAAGACATTGTATATTAGAACAAACTCCAACAGTTTCACCAGAAGGTCCGGAGGTGGGTTTACATTGGGATCCCTTTTATTCAAAAAAGCCGCAGCTGTATCTAGGGCATCTTCGTGTAAAGCACCTCTGTGTCCATTGTTACAAATGCTGTCTCTGAATTAATTTGTTTTCCAGCAGGCTCAACACATGTCTAGTGTCTTGTAAAAATGCTTGTAAGGTCTGAATGTAAACAACCCAAATATGCCTCACTGAGACAGTGAGGCTACACACAATATAGGTTCCTGGTTGGTAATTCTCAGTAATTCAGTAAAGCCACCACACTGTATTCTTTGCCAAATTAGTTGTAATTTGTTAGCATAGTATCAACAAGACTAGCCAGAAAAATGCTATTGTAAAAATAAAAACACATCCTGACAGGATGAATAGTCCTAATTCACAGAAAGAGGTGCATTCTAGCATAATTTGTAAACATTAGAAACATTTGAGCTTAGAGCCAAATTAACTGTTATTCACCCAATATATAAAGAGAAACCAGAAAAATCTTATTTTAACAGTAATAATGCATCCTGTCATGATTAATAATCCTAATTTACAAAAAGGAATACATGCTAACATTATTTCTAGGCATCGGATAGCCTGCCACTATCCAGGTGTATGTACTACAAAGTTTTATTTAACCCTAAAAATTGATTAGCGTTTTGCTCATAAAAGTGCTAAAACTTTGTGAAAATTAATAGCTCTTGCCTCACTGTGTTTAACAAATGCAGCACTTCTAGAAAATCTATATAAATACTTTCTGTACAGTTAGTATCGTCCCAAGAAAAAAACAGCTAATCAATTATTTAAAACCCTGTACTACAATTTAATTCTAAACAGCGAATGGGACAGTCCTATTGGGGTGTTTCTAACATGCAATCTAAACAGCTAGTAATATTTGTATTACAGGGCTACAGATTTTCAGAGAAAATGAAGATATACTCCCCTTCTCTGGGTCCTCCAGCACTATGGATAATCGGATTTACGACTTCTTTCCTCTTGAAGAGACACTGGACATTACATTTAGGTCCTGTACTTATATCCAAATTGTTTACAACAAAAATGCATGGTTGGTATTTTCCAAAAACTAAAACAGCAGATTTTAGCCTAGACACTATTTCATTCAATAAATCATGAGACAAGGGTTCGAAAGTACATTGGCCATAGGATACCTCCGTCATAAGATACATTTGACACTTTACCGAGACAGGGGAGTTTTGTTTATCATCATCCTTTGATGGAAAAACAAGCGGTCAGAGGATTTTACAGTATCAAAAATAACATGCTTAGGAGACAGAAAACAAATAAAGGGACTTTTACTCTATTTAAAATAATTTGCTTAGCAATGCAAACATAGCCTTTTAGTAAATAGTGGCCTAAGCAAGTATATAATTTCTTATCAGCTCTTTGTTATACATATTTTTAAACACAAGTAATCATGAGATGGGGAACTACGCTAGCCAAGGCTAGACGCGGTTACTTCAGACAGCTGCATCTTTATCTTGACCATGAACCTTTGTTACAAAAAGACATGTTTTGGTACACAGTATTTCTGCTGTACAGAGTAAACTAATTTTGCTTAAGACATCTGTTCTTAAACATTGCTTATGCTCTCACCTATTTTTCTACATTTTATTCTTACAAATATTTACATGGTTTCAACAATTACCTTTTAAACTCTTACACTTACATACGTATTAATTTACATGGTGGTATCATTTAGTTATTCACTAGCCACTTGCAGCCCTTTACTAGCCACTTGCAGCCCTTTACTAGCCATTTGCAGCCCTTCACTAGCCACTTGCAGCCCCTGCAAGCCCCTTTTACACATTCTCTATCTTCTCAACCTTTTGGTTAGCCAACTATATATAAATGATGTTGTTAGTAAATGTGTATAAAACTCTTTGCCACTAGTCAATTTCAGCAGTTCCCCACCTAAAGGCAAGGGGAACCTCTGGGGAACCCCGAGCCTTCACAAAAATTGGACATAAAAATATAGATGCTAATTATTAAGTGAAAATTAAATAAACCCTTTCCTGAGAATATCAACCAATGTTAGTATATATACATATGATAAATATGTGTTAAATTTGTTTCATTTTAATAATATGACATGCACATAGGTTATTATGTAAGTATAAACCTTAATTTACTATATTAACACACATTATAATATAGAGAGTAATGGATGGGGAAGGGTGTGATATGAGAATTTAATGCACACCCAAGTTGTGGGATGCTACATAAACCCTGAGGGCAAAGCCTGAGGGATTTTATCAAAGCATCTCATAAACTTGGGTGCGCATAAAATTCTCATATGCACACCCTCCCCATCTTTTATTTATTATAATAACAGGCCAGCAATTTTTCTCCAGCCCAGTTTTTGTGAGACTGTTTGACCCGCCCACACATGAAGTGTTGGCCAATGAGGCAGCAGCATTGTTTGATTGGCATGGCTCATGAATGTCATAGCAACCAGCTGGTTGTTATGGAAAATATCAACCTGGTGAGTACACTGAGAGAAATTCCTGACCAGTTATTATATCACCATACAAGATAATCAGGTGTTAGGTTACTTGACTTCATCATTTTGATATACCGATAGTTAATTATGCAGGTATTTTCACAGAGCTTGGATATTTGGGCAATGGGAATAATCTGGGCCATTCTCAAATCACACAGTTGTTTGTTATGACTCTTAATAGTACTTCTAAGACAACATGACCTAATAATTAGTACCACAATAGGAATTGCCTGGATTACAACAAAAGCCTTAAAAGCTGAATCTAACCTGTTGTCAGTAAGCATTAAATTTAAATCTCCCTGGTGGATCATGTCCTTCATAACTTGCTCTGTGTTATACATCTGATTTCCAACCTCAACCAAGTGGGCATCTTTTCTGGCCAGTAGGGCCTTGAGGTTTAGGGTAAGGGTTTCAATAGGCACATTAAAGTAAGGCAGATATTCCTCTCTTTGCTGGTGATCAGCGTCACTTTGGATGGTTTCTTCTTTAAAAACAAGGATAGGTTTTAAAATGGTTTGACCAGTGACAGTATGCTGGGGGGTAAAGTAAAAATGTGATATATTAATCTGACATGACAGGGGCCCATATGAGAAGGTTTTTTTGATTAGTAACTACACAGTATTGACCATGTCCATTATATGTTGCCTTAGCCATGGGTCTACGCCATTTAGTTAATTTAACTGGGCAGATGACAGTGGTATTTGGATTATAGTAATCATCTGGTCGTTCATTCTCATATCCACATACAGGGGTGGTGATGTCAAACACATCACACCTGCATAGATATCGATATCCCTTTATAGCACAGCATGATAAATGGGGCGCAACTCACGTTTGCAAGTCAGGAAGATATGCTAGCAGGGAGGGGGGATCTAACCGTTCTTTATAAACATCTTCCTCTAAACAACCTACTGAGTGGACAGCTGCTATGTTATCAAATACTGCAATTTGTGGGTCAAACAAGGGAAGAGACACTGTAAAAGAGATGTACTGTACATCTTCAAACTAAAACTGCCCTCGATCAATAACCACCCTCGAACTAAAGACGCAGCTGAAAAACAAAAGTTCTAACAAAGGCCACCCTCAATTATTAGCCACTTTCGCTACTCAGGATTTTCAGCATTCAACAAATAAATGCTATGGGATAATGTCATGGCACACTCCTCACTTAGTAGAAGCATAATTCCTTCCACTTGTATTAACGTTTTACCCCCCCTCTCAGCATATTTCTTAATTATTGTATGCCTCTCTCCACTCGTCTCACACTACACTCACAACACACCACTTGTTTTGCACAACTGCTTCACTCGCACACCACCAGCCACCAACCCAAATATAGATATGGTAATATAATTTAAGACAATATCCAGGCAACCCTAGTAACGACCATATCCGGCAATGAGCAGTGCACAGAGAGATACTAGTAGGCAAGTTTACAATTAAAATTTTCTTTTTATTTGATTTCATCAGAGCTTGTCAGCTCTCCCTCTGAGCTGTCTGGCTCACAATTCTCCTGGCAATTTTAAAGTCCAGAACGAATGACTTGCGCTTAGACATTGTGCAACTGCTTGTTACACTCCAAGGCAAAGAAATGGCATGACAAAAGCTGAATAGCTGAATACCACTCAAAAGTGGGCTGCTGAGTTGAACAATTGATTACAAACCACCCTTGATGAGTAGCAGCCCTCTAATATAAGTCGTCAGTTTTACCAACAGTTTGAATTATTAGCCACAGTTTCAAATCAAACGGTACATAACATCTCTCACAGTGCAGGACCATTGTGCATAACACTGTCCTTTATTGGGGTGTGGAGTCACATAACCTAAATTACGAATGGTGCCAGGGGAGAGAGAACTACACCCTAGCACACATCACCAGTTTACCTTTCTTGCTTTGGACACACACTGGGGACAATACCATTGGGCCAGATGCCCATCTTTAATGAGATCTGGGAGGCGTCCACTCTCCAGGTCCTCTAGCAATTTGGTTATGGTGAGAAGCACATACCCGCCATATGCAGTGCAAATGATTTCTCTTCCTGTTCTCTTTTCCTGCCCATCTTTGTTATTAACCTCAACTAGCTCATTCATTTTTTTCTTCATTTCCTCAAATAATCTTGCTATGTCATGCATATTAAAGACTGTAAGTCACTGTTCTTGTGCCAGACCTTCAATTCCATGCAGATTGGCCTTATCTATCACTTGGGCCTGGTTGTTTTCAAAACGCCTCATATGATTTTTAATTCTGTCCACATCTACCCTATTCCAGATGGACATGCCTGACCCAAACAGACCTGTGGCTGTTCCCACCATTCCTCCCAGGGCTCCTAAACCTAAGCCATGAAGTTTTCTGGACCTAAATGTTCTTAGAGTTTCTTGCCCTGCTTTTCTGTCTTGGGCCCTCTGATGGTGAGCTGCTATTGCATCTATTACTAGGGAGGCATAAAATAAGGACACTTTAGTTTGAGTGCAATGTCCAAACTCAGCCATATTCCAATGGGAGATATTTAAGACAACAGGTACATGCATAAACTGTACAATATTTATAAGGGTTCTAGGTATTGAGGTAGCAGTTAATCTGCTAGGGGGCCCTGGTGTTAACTGGGGACACTCTGGGGATGTATCATTAGAGGAGTGCTTAGTTGTGGTTGGAAATATGTCTTCAGTGGGGTTGGGGGTAACTTGTGTTTTATTGGTTACTTGAACCCGGGGCTTAGGAGGTTGTGCAGGGATTCCCAATGGATATTTGGGCATTATTTCCACTTGCACCACATACTCATCTGTTCCTTGCCACCCAGGTAATGTTACTCTGTATCTACATCACCATGAACCATAATCATCTTTTTGTACATCCTTTACATTTACAAACCATAGGTATGATTGCAATCTGTACTCAACTGACACTCTCTTTTGATAATATGGTCCCACAGCATCATAGCTACACCCATGAGATAGCCCCCCCACTGCTCCATACACAGCTTAACAGCCTTGCCATGATGAGCACACTTAGGTGGACAGCAATGTAGAGTACATGCTTTTAAATTGCCTCTGGTGTTCTTAATTGGCATAGTGAATTGTCCTCCGATTGGAATGGGTCCATATCGCTCTGGCTTGAACTATAGCTTATATATGTATTCATCATGCTGGTTACTTCCAACCTTTTGCATTCTTTCAGTTTTACTTGCATCATGTACCCCTATTTCATGGCCTTGGAATCAAACTGTTCTCTGTCCGTGGAGCAGGATTACACACAGACACAAAATGAGTGTCTGGATAATGACAGTGATGTGGGAAGGCAGGTAACCTTTAACTACCCTCATCGTGTAAGGATCGTGGTATGTTGTTTTTAATCGTTCACTTGATATGCATGACCCATTAGTATACCCATTTTCTGCAAGAGGTATTGGGGCTGTGCGTGCGAGAGGCTGAGGGAAGCTGAAAGTCAGTGGACACTCAAGGGTTTCTTCAGTGTAGAGGAGACTGACAGGTAACAAGGTTGTTTTCTTGGGGGTAATGTCCAAGTCTCTTTGCAACAACATTAAAGTCCACTGTGACAGTCTCTGTGAGGAAACGGCAGTTTCTCCTGGTTTTAACAAATAATTGAGCGGGGTGTGGATAATAGTCTTTTGCAGTTAGTGATACAGGTAAAATGCTTACCTGACCAAAATGTTGCCAGCAGATGCTTCTCACAAGCTGAGAACTTCTTTTCAACTTCAGTCAACACTCTTGAAGCGTAGGCAAGTGTTCTGGGTTTGTTCTGTTGTTCTTGACACAAAACTGCAGCATTGGCAGTTGGTGGTGCAGATACTTCTAGATGGAAAGGCAAGGCTGGATCAGGCTGCACAAGGAGTGTTGCTGCTGCTACTGCTTCCTTGAGTTGTGTTACAGCTGCAGTATGTTCTTCTTTCCAGTGTGGTCTGATGTCATCATCTACTGAGGCTTTGAGCAGGCTGTAGAGTGGTCTCGCTAGTTCAGCATGAAGGGGAATAAAGTCTCTGTGGTAGCTAGTTAAACCAAGAAGGGACCGCAGTGCTGTTTTTGTAACAGGCAGATCAAGTCTCTGAATTGTGTTTACCTTCTCAGCATCTGGTTGCTTTCCACTGGGGGTGGTGGTGATGCCAAGGAAAGTCACCACCTGCTTTACTAGCTGACACCTCTTAGGATTGACTTTGAGTCCCGCCCTTTGCAGCAACTGCAACAATTCACTTGGTAACTTCAGATGCTCCTCTTCTGTTTCGGTGGCCAGCAATAAATCATCAACATATTATAAAACAGCTTCAGGCTTGGAAAAATGGGTTAAAATGGCAGCCATTCTTTTGTGGAACACAGTGGGGGAATTGCAGAATCCCTGGGGCAAGCGGGTCCAGGTTAATTGTCTATTGTCCCACGTGAAGGCAAACTTGTACTGAGAAATCTTATGTATAGGCACACTCCAAAAAACATTTGCAATGTCCAGTGTGCTGAAAACCTTGACTGAAGGAGGGATTTGGGACAGTAGTGATGGAGTCTCTCGTACTATAGGGGCATATGCTGGGGTAACGGCATTTAGCCTTCGGTAATCAATAGTAAGGTGATAAGTACCATTTGGTTTAACCACGGGCCACACAGGGGAATTAGTAGTGGACTCGCACTCTCTCAGAACCCCTTGCTGCATTGATGACTGTACAATAACATCTACATCAGCCTTGCACTCATTTAGAATCTTGTACCGTTTTTGTGCTGCATGAGCTTTACCAGCTATAACTTCTTGTTCTAACAAATCACAATCATGTTTGTTTTTAGCGAAAACCTCTGCATGCTGATTAATTATCTGGCTTACAAGAGGGGTCTTATGCTTGGGGAGGGGCAAAACATCGGGATTTTTAAGAGCAGAACTAGCATGCACATCTGAGACGACAACAATTTCATTATTTGTCTTGCAACCTGTGTGCAACCAAAGGCGATTGTATAATCAATTACAGCTGCTGCGGACCTTAAAAAGTCCGACCCCAAAATACCATTTTGATCAGGTAAATTCATTAAATGTGCATCTAAACCAAAGGTACATCCATTTATAGTTATCTTAGCTGGCTTAGCCTTAATTGCCGTAGCATCAGATCCTTGAAAAGCAGATAGCATAATAACCTCATTAGTTGCAAGCGGGTGCGTTTCTGGTTGTGAGGTATGTGCAGAGATGAAAGTGAGCAGGAACGCACAGGAACTCAGTTCCTGTACCTTTTTTGCAGCAGGAACCGAGTTCCTGCACTTCTTCCCACTGACACTACAACCGAAATTCTTAAACCAGCAACATATTGACAGTTTCTGGATCTGTGATCTGCTATCAGGGTTTCCATAAGACCATTTGACTTGTACAACAATGCTATTTTCCTAGAAATACTTTAATATCTCTAACTGAATCTACTAGTGTCAAATTAGATAGTTGTGCCTTCACACCACTACCCTTTAGATTGAAGATCTTCATTCTGTATTTCGTAATTGATAGTGCCTGAGTTCCTGTACTTCTTGTCTACCACTTGCACCACTGGGTATGTGTGATGGACACGGAAGCTCCCGAATCAATAAGCATTGTCTGCTGCAGGCCTCCTGTTACAGCAGCTTGAATGATAGGTCTGTTCCAATCATTCCGCCGAAATCTCACTATCTGCTGAAGGGAGGCCAGACATCTCAATGGGGAATTAGTAATTTCACTTACCGCTTGCACAGCGGAGAACTTTTGCATCATTTGGGTCGTTTCATTCAGTTTCATAAGAACTTCAGCATTGGTGGGTGTTACTCCCCCCTAGTGACTGAGGCTCAAACTGGGATAGCTGAGCAAAAGCTGGTGCTAATGCACCTGGAGGGGCATGATACATCTGGGGGAAATATTGTGGCATGGGTTGTTGGGTTTGAGGTGGCAGGTAGGGGCATCTGGGTTTTATGTGCACAGGCTATCTGCAGTTCTAGCAGATGATTCCTTGTTGTGGGCTAGGGTTGGTTTGAGGGGGTTCTTCCACTGCTGCTACTGGACCCTTTTTGGTGGGAGAAGTGGCCTTAAGAATTGTTTCTGCTTGTTTGATCATGGTTATGAGTCTAGGGTAGGTGCTTGTTTCATCTACTGTGGCCGCTAGGAGTGACCGTAGTTCTGGAAGCATTCCACTTAGGAATCATTTTTTGAACATGACATCCTCATATTGGGGTTTAAATTCCCCACCAGCATCACCTGCCTGACGGGCTGGGAAAGCTAACCCATATACACAAAATAGTCTTTCTCCTCAAGCAGCGCCTGGCTCCCCCTTTTTCTGAGCAGCCAGGGTGAATGCCTGATGGAAATCTACGGTTCCTCCTGTTACCAAAGATATTACCTCATGTAATAAGTGTGCAAATACCCAATTTTGTCCTCCTATTGCCGTATCTGGCAATGCCTGTCTAAGAGAAGGATGCAAACAATACTATATAACATCTCTTGCATCTATTGGTCTTAGTTCCTCATGTGTCCTTAGAAAGGTTTGAATTTTTACATTTAACTCTGACAAATCATCTCCTGCGTTTATTTGTCCCATCTCCTTGCCTAAAGCTGCTACATTCTTGGGGCTTAGCCTCCGTTCTTTAGTAAGGGTAGTGGTAATTGGTGGTGGCAGAGGAGGGTTATGCAGTTCAGTAGTTGGCGGTGGAGGGGGATCTTGACGGGTTTGTACAGTGGTGAACACAGGTGCTATAGGTGGCAGCTTTCTAGGTGGTGGCACAGGCACCATTGGAGCTGATGGGGAGGTTCATATTCAGGCGGGGGTGGCAAGTACTTTGGGTCAAGCCGCCTTTGCCTAGAATTTACATAGTCAGGGTATTTTTGACAATGCTCTCTCCAATCTGCATCATCTGTTTCCCCCCAATTTACATCATCACTACCATCATTATTATTTTAATTTCTTAAGGGGGCACCATTATAAGCAGCCACCACTGCTTGATGTCTTCCTAACTGGGCTTCTAACTCTTTAATGCACCGTTGGCATTCTCAGTGATCTATATTGGGCTTAGAGGAGGTTTTGGCTTGCAAGAGGCATCTTATAGCCCCTTGAGCCTCCACCAAACATTTTCTTAACCGTTTCCTTTCTTCCTCTAAGAATTGGTTGTCTAACATTGCTTGAGCTGCAGTTGCCTCTTTAGCAGAGGCAGGTTGAGCAGTAAAGGAGAGCAATTTGTTTTCCCCAGTTAATTTTCTAATTTGCTCCCATAATTTTTCTTTTTCAGCTATAAGAGCCTGTACTACCTCCTTCTGTTGAC
The DNA here is from genome assembly GCA_016271365.2 of Neoceratodus forsteri. Classification (NCBI taxonomy): domain Eukaryota; kingdom Metazoa; phylum Chordata; order Ceratodontiformes; family Ceratodontidae; genus Neoceratodus; species Neoceratodus forsteri. The sequence continues at coordinate 1,520,340,555 of CM057450.1, read as the reverse complement.
CTGCTATCCAGCAGGCGCCAAACACAAGAGCATTTGTGCCCTCCTTGTGTGACAGACTCTTTTCCTTTAAACATTTTTCCACATGCCCTTGGGCAGACCCTTTCATACACTTAACTCCTGAACACATTTACACTTATCAAGCTTTTTCTTTAGCTTCTCCATATATCTTTACCTGTAGGTTCGAGTCTACTAGAACACTCAGAGTTTGTTCAACTCTTTTTTCCCAGCCCCACAGTTAGGTTATGACCCTTGTCTGCGTGGACTCTGCCTAGATTACAAAAAATGCTTTACCAAATTACCAGAATGAACACCAAACCAGCTCCTGACACGGCGTTGCCAATTTTGTAAACAAACCAAATATGCCTCACTGAGACAGTGAGGCTACACACAGTACAGGTTCCTAGTTGGTAATTCTCAGTAATTCAATAAATCCACCACACTGTATTCTTTGCCAAATTAGTTGTAATGTATTAGCATAGTATCAACAAGACTAGCCAGAAAAATCCTATTGTAGCAATAAAAACACACCCTGACAGGATGAATAGTCATAATTCACAGAAAGAGGTGCATTCTAGCATAATTTGTAAACATTAGAAACATTTGAGCTTAGAGCCAAATTAATTGTTATTCACCCAATATATAAAGAAAAAACAGAAAAATCTTATTTTAACAGTAATAATGCATCCTGTCATGATTAATAATCCTAATTTACAAAAAGGAATACATGCTGACATTATTTCTAGGCATCGGATAGCCTACCACTATCCAGGTGTATCTACTACAATTTAATTCTAAACAGCCAATGGGGCAGTCCCATTGGGGTGTTTCTAACATGCAATCTAAACAGCTAGTAATATTTGTATTACAGGGCTACAGATTTTCAGAGAAAATTAAGATATACTCCCCTTCTCTGGGGCCTTCAGCACTATGGATAGTCAGATTTCCATCTTCTTTCCTCTCGAAGAGACACTGGACATTACATTTAGGTCCTGTACTTATACCCAAATTGTTTACAACAAAAATGCATGGTTGGGATTTTCCAAAAACTACTACAGACATTGTCATTCAATAAATCATGAGGCAAGGGTTCAAAAGTACGTTGGCCATACCTCGGTCATAAGATACATTTGACACTTTGCCGAGACAGGGGAGTTTCATTTATCATCATCCTTGGATGGAAAAACAAGTGCTCAAGGGATTTTACAGTATCAAAAATAACATGCTTAGGAGACAGAAAACAAATAAGTGGACTTTTACTCTGTTTAAAATAATTTGCTTAGAAATGCAAAAATAGCCTTTTAATAAATAGTGGCCAAAGCAAGTATATAATTATTTCTTATCAGCTCTTTGTTATACATATTTTTAAACACAAGTAATCATGAGATGGGGAACTGCACTAGCCAAAGCTAGACGCGGTTACTTCAGACAGCTGCATCTTTATGTTGACCATGAACCTTTAAGTTACAAAAAGACATGTTTTGGTACACAGTATTTCTGCTGAACCGAGTAAACTAATTTTGCTTATGACATCTGTCATTAAACATTGCTTATGCTCTCACCTATTTTTCTACATTTTATTCTTACAAATATCATTTACTGTACATGGTTTCAATAATTGCCCTTTAAACCCTTACACTTACGTACATATTAATTTACATGGTGGTATCATTTAGTTATTCACTAGCCACTTGCAGCCCTTCACTCGCCACTTGCAGCCCCTGCAAGCCCCTTTTACAACTTTTCTAGCTTCTCAACCTTTTGGTTAGCCAACTATGTATAAATGTTATTAGTAAACTTGTATAAAACTCTTTGCCACTGGTCACTTTCAACATCAACCCATGGCTTTAAAAAAAAAAAAGTGTCTACAAAATGTAACGGGTTCAAGCAAAGATCCAATACCAGTAATGATCGGTCTTCTGGGGGAGAAAGGAGAGTCTTATGAATTGTGGGCAGCATATAGAACGTAGCATGCACAGGACTGTCATTTATTAGAAAATCTCGAATTCTCTTCTCAGTAAATCCCTTTTTAAAGGCATCTTTAACAGTCTCATCAATAGAAAATTTAAAATCAGCAGAAGGATCACTTTGTAGCTTGGAATAGAACGGAGTGTCAACTAGCTGCCTATACATTTCGGCAACATAATCTGTTCTATTCAACAGCACAACACAGCTGCCTTTGTCTGCAGCTTTAATTATCAGTTCAGGTGCTGACTGTAACTTTTCTAGAGCTATCTGTTCTTGATTCGAAAGGTTATTAAACTCGTGCCTGTTAAGCTGCGGCTTTCAAGTTTAATAACCTGCCTATTTTCTCACTCCCTGTGAGGATCCATACTGTCAACAATAGGCTTGAGCATCCTTAGGACAGCTTGCCTTCCCGGGGGGTCTAACAGCACTTGACTGGCCTCTGGCAGAAGTCAGATGCACAGCAAGAATGGAGCATACAGAGAGGGTTGGGGAGTGGTGGACGTCGGCGGAGATGCCTTGATATCAAGGTGCACGCCACACCCCAGAACAGGGAAAATTATGCCGGAGCGCTGAGAGAAAGGAGCGCCAGTACAGACACTAATAACTCCAGCCTGCTTGACCACTGGGGGAGCCGACAAAACTTGAATTGTCTTGGGGTGTACGGGCCCCACCTCGTAGCTGCCTGGGGGGTACAGCCACGGCTCCATGGGGGTCCACCGGGGATAACAGGTAAGGCAGTGAAGTTGGGCAGGTGCATGTGTGTCTCCCGATGAAGCGGGGCTCCTGCATGTGGGGAAGAATAAAGAAAAGTTTAAAAACGAAAAAGAAAATAAATACCAGACCTGTATTCTAGGGGAAAAAAGCTCTGATGGGCCATATGCCTGACTCCACCAGCAAACTCTTTAAACCTGCCATAACCACAAAGAACACCAGGAGTATGGCTAAGGGATTGCTACAGGTGACCCAGATGCATACCACTTTTGCCCAAAGATCTTTAGTTTACCGTAGCCCAAAATGGCAAAACAATCTCCCGGCCACCCTCCAAGATTGTGGCAAAACAGGTCCATTTAAAAAGGCTCTCCACTCCTGGCTTGCACCAGTAAATGACTGTGTCTGCCCACTTCTACACTATGTCACTTCTGCATTATGGCAAGGCCCCACATCTAGGAATTTATCTGCTTCTTATTTATCCTTCCCACACTCCATCACTAAAAAACTCACCCTTGCCAGCTGTCCCCACTGGTGTAACTGACAATGCGTCCTCTAGCTGCATACAGTCCTCGGGCCAATCCTAATTTAACATCTCTATTCCTCATTATCCTACCCCAACTGCACTTGCGCTCTTGTCTATACTTTAAAAAACACTCTGTTGACCACTTCTTTTTTACTCTGTACTACACTTAGTTACCTTAACCTGAAATGTTACATTTCGTCTTAAATATACCTGATTACAGTTTGTCATTGTTAATTCGTAGTCCATTTATGTATCTGAGCTCTGTTTCCTTGAATGTATCCAATTATAATGTATGGTAGAATGTTGTTATAGGTAGAAATCTGCCTTTATATAACAACGTTTTTACCATCAATGTTGTTAACCCATCGATAGTGTGCCACATCGATGGGTTAACAACTGGGAACAGGCTGCACATGCATGCAACATGATCGGGCAGCCATGAAACAGCTGTGGGGTGAGAGCATGATCCAGAGCAGAGCGGCAGTGGCACAAGAAAACTGCAGTAAAGAACTGCTTTCTCATTTTTTAAACATAAACGGTACCATACACTATAAAATATAATGTATGGTACATCGATCGTCAACCAGTTTTTTAACCCATCTCGAGGTTGCCATGACGACGTAAACCTCTCAAGCTTCGCCTCGAGGTTTACATGGTCACCCTGGCAATCTCTCGATGGTTAAACCAGTTAACAATCGATGACCATACATTATCCTCTGTGTAACTATTGTACTTGTCATGTCCCAGTGTTTGACGTGGAGCCTTAGAAAAAGAGCCATTCTGGCTCAAAGGTTGTGTTCTGAAACTTTCAATAAATAAATAAATAAAATTGAGAGCCACTTCTGCTTTATTAAGATGTTTCAATGGTTTCCTTTAAAAACAAAACACACACAAAAAGGTGCCACAGGTATGTACAACTTTTACTTTTTGGGAGTATAGGGTCTCTCCGGGGGTTCTTTGGCTCTAGCGTCAGCTCCTTTTCCCTGCCCTTCCCCAAACCTCAAGTTTTTGTGTTTCTGTCTGACTACAGCTAGTTGTGTGATTTTGGTTCATTTACTGCTGTTTTGGTGGTTTTTCACCACAGATCACCGTTTTTTCATTAGCACGGTCATCAGGGCTGGGCAGACGCTCCTTCTTCAGTTGGGCTTACTGCCATTGTTTTGGAAATTATGTGCGCTTGCGCATCGCTGAAGCCATTTGTGCAGTGCAGTTTCTATTGAAACACATTTAAGCATATTACGCCGCACTAGCACGCTTCATGGCGGCGCGCCGCACCCATTAGAAGTGCGTATGTTCATCCCAGCATTTTTGGGCGATTAACAGTGTTATAGTTGCTTTTGGTGATTTTAGCCCAACACACTATAGGGCTAATAATTATTGATTTAAAAAACAAAAAAAATGTAACCTGGGTTTTCTGTGTGACAGTTCTCTACTATTGGCACCAATGCTTATCAGAGACCATTAATCATGAAACGATGTAACGCCTGCAGAAGGGTGATGAGGCCCTCCCTCATGGGTTCCTATTGCCTTCATTGTGTTGCTCAGAATAATATTTCTCTCACGGTTCCCCCCAGCCGGTCCTCCGAGCTAGGGAGGGGGCACCTGGTTCATCTCTTAGCAGTGGCCAAGCAGAATTGTGAAAATCACTTTTGTTGCTCTTGGGTGAGCTTTTGAGCCCCGATGTTCCGCAGAACATCCCAGCAAATACACCTGACCCAAACTGGGTCCCTCAGGTCAGGGGGGGCCCTTCCAAGCACAGTCAGGTGCGTTGCAGCAAGAGAAGGCTGTGGAATCAGCTGTGCAGGCAGACTCTAACCCTGACTTCTTAAGCCACAGTGAGGATTTTGGGAATCTTGGGGAAGCTCACGACCTAAAAAAATTGTTCTCTGATGAGAAGACTATCCCCTCTGAGGAAGGGGAGTGGACGGAGCCCAAGTCAAGGATCCCGATTCCTCCCCTGTTTGACAATAAGTCCTTGTCCTTTTTGATAGCTGAGGCTTGTAGATCCTTACAGCTTAAGGAAGAGCACTCCATGGAGACAGTGGATGTCAGTCCAATTCTGTCTACGTCCTCCTCTGCTCCAAAATGTTTCTCAGGTTTTATCCACTGTGACCAAATTATTGAGCAAGAATGAACAGATGTAGATCAGAGAAAAAATCTTCCCAAACAAAAAACTCAGAATTTTCCCTTTTTAGGGGAAAGGTCTCAGAAGTTGGAAGCTCCTCCTCTGGCAGACAAGGCAGTTTGTAATTCAGTAAAACGTACCACCATTCCAATTGAAGACTCTCTGGCACTAGTGGATTCTCATGACAAGCAAGTGGATACAGCATGCAGGAGGAAATTTATCTCTAATGGCATGAATGTTTGTACAGCTTATGCTTCCTTTATTGTTGCCAGAGCCTTGAATATCTGGGTCACTAAACTGGCCAGCTTCGTTACACCTGATTTGGAAGGTGCGAGCATTTTGCATTTGGTGGCCATGGCCTCAATTTTTCTTGGTGATTCTACAGTGAAGAACTTGCACATGTCAGCCCGTTTGACCTACCACATCAGGGGTAGATAAAAAATGTTCTTTTTTAATTTTTTTATGTTTATACAGGATGTTCTGTTAGAATTGTACTCCTGTAGCCAGGAATTTTAAACTTGTACTCAAACTTGATGCACTGTTGCCCTGCCCCCACCCCGTTATGTAAACATAAACCAAAATATGCGCTGCCATACCACACCATTGCCCACCCCCCCACTAGCCATGTCTGAGTTCAAGTAATCCGTTTCCTCCTGTAATCCTCCTTCCTTTGTTTTTCTGCCTGCCTGGTAAGTTGTTCTTGTTTGTGTATCTGGCTGGTGGCATCAGTGCCCCATAGCAAACAACAAAGGCAAAAGGGCTCAGTGCAACACAGACACAATGTGACTCTCAATGTCCTTGCTTTCCTCTTTGTGTTGCCCCACCTTTTTTTTTTTTTACTGTACTCAGCGGCATACAGTGCGTATGCCTGCCAACACCCAGTACCGCATTGCTTCGGCCATGAGGGGCGTGTGGCTAAGACATTGGTCCACAGATCAAGCTTCAAAAGTGAAACTGTTTAACCTTCCTATTGAAGGAGGTTTTTTTGTTTGGTTCCGGCCTGGATTCTATCTTGAAGAATGTCCAGGACAAGGAGGGTCACCTCCCAGTGTCAGAACAACAGCGCAAGACCACAGCACCCCAACAAGGTCAAAGCAACGGCCGGCACAGCAGTCCCAAGGAGGGTTTTCGTTCCTTATGGAACTTCGGTAACCAGAGAACTAGAGGTGCCTACTCAGGCAACAAGGGTTACGGTAATTGAGGTGCCTTTGCCAGGCACCATGGAGGAGGACCAGCACAAAAGCCTGGTGCCTCACAATAAAGGTACGCAGGCTCATCACTGCCCCGTTTCCATTGGTGGAAGACTTCAGGGGTTCTTCTCAAGATGGGCCCAAACAACATCAGATGCCTGAGTTCTGGAAATCCTTCACTGGGGCTATGCCATAGAATTCTTTTTTTTTTTTTTTATAAGTATTATTTCTCTCCTGCAGCTCAGTCTGCCATCGTCTGGCCGCCATCCTCTGTGCCCCATGCGGTCTCTGGCAGCTCACTCACACAAGACTGGCACACACGCAGTGCCCGCAGCAGGATTCCCAATCCATCCTCCGGGCCTGGATCCAATACCAAGGCATGATTCTGCATGGGTCCAAGGGTGTGCAGAGGACCAGCCATCAAGCCGCCACGATCAATGGCCATTTTCCAACATATTTTAACTCCCCCTTAGGAGTGCGGACATGCAGTGACGTCCGCCGCACTCCTCCCTCACCGTGCATCGCAACTGTATAGCCTCTGATCTCCATCGGGGGCCACTGCAGCATGGTGCGAGCCCAGAACCCACCCCAGGGAGAGGAGAGCAGTCTGCAGATGCTCAATCCACTCCCTCCCCGGCTGACCCCCGACAACCTGAGTCGCCGATGTGGTGCAAAGTGTGGTGTCCAGTGCCTCAACCCTCGGCACCATTGTGCCGGCTTATGCCGTAGAATTCTTAACGGTTCCCAAAAGGGGATGTTTTCTGCTATCTCCAATTTCACAGCAAGTGGCAAAATGCCAAGTGGTGTCAGACACACTGGCCCACCTCATCCAAATAGGGACCATTGTGCTGGTTCCCCTGCACGAGCAAGGTCAAGGTTTTTATTCCATTTATTTCACAGTTCCCAAGAAGTCCGGGGGCTTCAGACCTATTCCCGGATCTGAAGCATCTGAACAAGTTAATCCACCAGAAAACATTCAAGATAGAGTCTCTGAGGTCGACAACCCAGGTTATTCAGCCGGGGGACTTCTTAGCCTCAGTAGATCTGACGGATGCTTACCTTCACATCCCCATCTGTCAGTCCCACCAGAAGTGCCTCAGGTTCTCTATATTGGGCCAACATTTCTAGTATAAGGCACTCCCGTCTGGCCTTGCAACGACCCCTCGAGTCTTTTCAAAGGTGCTGATAGTTCTGGTGGCTCAACTATGACAGGAAGGACATCATGTCTACTCTTATCTGGATGACCTGCTCATTCGGGCACCAATGTTGCCTCTAGAGAGAGGTCAGTACTTATGACTTTAAAGATCCTGGAATCTCATGACTGGATAGTGAACAGGGAGAAGAGCTCCCTCGAACCATGTCAGACATTGAAACATTTGGGGCAGTCTTCGACACAAAAGTAGGGAGGCTTTTACTGTCACCCTCATGGGAAGAGACCTTGTTGTCGGAAGTATGGTGGCTCAGGAATCCGTCATCAGCCTCTGCCCACAGTCTGCTGTGGATTCTCGGCCTCATGGTGGCAGCAATAGACTTAGTTCTGTGGGCTGGCTTCTATATGTGGCCCCTTCAGATGGGGTTGCTGACAGCCGGGGACCCGTTGTCAGAGGATTATCAATCCAGGATTCTCCTCAACTCTTGGCTTTGTCACTCCCTGAGTTGGTGGGTGGATGTGCAGAATCTCAACAAGGGGTTGAAGGAGCTTCCTCCAGAGGTAATTCTCACAACATATACAAGTCTGCACAGGTGGTGGGGGTAGTCCTGGACCAACTTGCCACTCAAAGACTTTTGTCAATACAGGAACAGCATCTCCACATAAATGTCCTGGAGATGTGGGCGGTCCACTTAGTTCTGCTTCGGTTTCGGTCCATACTGAAGAACAACACAGTAAAGGTGCAGTCAGACAGTGCCATCACAGTGGCGTACATAAACAACCAAGGAGGCACAAAAAGCAGAGAGATACTTCAGGAGGCCTCCGAATTCCTGAGCTGGGCGGAGGAGAATCTTCTCTCTGTCGGCAGTACATCTGGCAGAGTAGTTGAACATTCAGGCGGACTGGCTAAGTTGCGAAAATATTCACCTCGGAGAGTGGCAGTTGAACCCAGAAGTGTTCAAACTTCTGAGTGATTGGTTCGGGCAACAGCAGATAGATCTGTTTGCATCCAGCCATAATGCTTAGACCCACAGGTTCTTCAGTCATTTTCGGTGTCCACAGGCAGAGGCAGTGGATGCTCTGACTCAAGTGTAGTCCTTCTGCAGTGCATATGCTTTTCCTCCACTACCTCTTCTTCAAGAAGGTCTTATAAAAAATAAGACACTCAAGAGGAAACTTTCTTTTAATAGCCCCAGAGTGGCCAAGAAGACTGTGGTTCTCCAATCTAGTATACCTAACCCAGCAAGTACACTTCCGCATTTCGGTATGAAGATTCCTCTTGTTGCAAGGTCCCATTCTGCACCCAAACCCAGGTGCAATGCAACTCACGGCCTGGCTCCTGAAAGGAGGAGGCTCCTAAAACTAGGTTTCTCCATGAAAGTAGTTGAAACCTTAATAGCTGCCAGAAAAACCTCTGCATTTGCAGTTTACGCTCGAGTCTGGACCAGATTTTCTTCTTGGGTCAGAGGAAAGAGGTTTAAGCCTTCCAAAGCCTTAATTCCACAGATTTTAGACTTCCTTCAGGAAGGTGTATAAAAGGGGCTGGCATTGAGCACGCTGAGAGGCCAGGTTTCCACTCTTGGGGCTTCCTTGGGGTTCTTCCTAGGAACTAATAGAGAGGTTATTTGTTTTTTGCACACGGTTGGCAGGAGCCAACCACTGTTTCAATCCTCTGTGCCTCCATGGGATTTTAACCTGGTTTTGAATGCCCTCTGTGTAGAATCTTTTGAGCCAGTATCATCTGTATCGCTGGATGTGTTGTCCTACAAGGTCTGCTTCTTAGTGGCCATGTGTTCAGCTAGAAGAGTGGGTGAACAGGCTTTGTCTCACAAGGAGCCATACCTTATTATGCATAAAGACAAAGTGGTATTCAGGACGGTTCCGTCTATTATCCTTAAAGTGCCCTCAGCCTTCCATGTGAACCAGGAAATATGCCTTCCATCCTTTTGTCCACAACCTTCTCACCCCAAGGAGAAGGAATTGCACAAAATGGACTTGCGGTAAATGAACAGCTGAATTTCGAAAGTCAGATATTCTGTTCTTTTTGGAGCAGCCAAGCAGGGACAAAAGGCCTCTAAGGCCACCCTAGCTAAGTGGGTGTGGGTCTGCATTGCTAAGGCCTATGTTGCAAGAAAGAAGAGACCTACAGCTGTCATCAAGGCTCACTCCACCAGGGCGATGGCAAACTCCTGGGCGGAGAGAGGTGAAGCCACAGTTTTGGAACGGTTTTATCATGCTGCAGCGACAGCAGCTATGGAGACATCCCCGACAGCGACAGCCGCATTGCCGAGTGTCAGCAATGCAGTGTCTGGGATGCCTCCTGTTTCCAGAGGGGGGCTGCACCCCCAAACCCCCCCATGTAGGGGGCTGTGCTCCCCACACACACCCAGTCTCTAGGATTCCAACTCCGAGTCGGAGTTGGACCCGGGGGGGGGGGTGAAACACCCTGTGAGGCAGTCCCCTGGCCGTGCAGAGACCATCACATCGACAGGCGGATTTTGGCCAAATCCTGTCACTGTGGTGGTCTTCGCCATCGCGGTTTCGTTGCGGCGATGGTTTACCTTTTAGAACTATGCAAGAAAGCTACATCGTCTTCAGTTAACACTTTCACAAGACATTACAAATTGGATGTTCAGAGTTCTGCTGATGCAACTTTTGGTCGCAGAGTCTTGCAGGCAGCAGTTACAAGTAATTCTGATGTTTTCTGGCGTATGGGACAATATTCTCCCCCTTCTTGTTTTTTTCCTTTGATTACTGTTTCTGAGAATCCAGTTGCTTTGATTACCCATTGACAATGTGGAGCGCTACTTCATACTTACCATAATTTCCCTTTCTGTTAGCTCCAACAATGTCAGTGGGCCTGCCCTGGATCCCGGCTCAAGAGGGAGAATCTTATCCTGTATGCTAGGAGAGAGGTCCTGTTTCGTAATAACCCCCTACTTTGGATTTCTCTCTATTCTGCTGCACTGTACTCTGATATATATTAAAAGACTAAGTTTGTCAATTAGCAGGTTAATAGGTTTTGTTTGTTTTCTTAAGATGGTTTCCTGTTGGAGGTAGTTTTCACCGCACTCGGTAGCAAAAAAAAAAAAGAGGATATGCCTCATTGTGTGTTAGCTTCAGTTTCACAGATTGGTGACTGGTACGAAGCCTGTTTGTTGTTCGATGGTCTTCCCTACAAGAAGAACCGAATAATCCAAACCTTGGGTCCATGAAAAACAATTCCTTCCTCCGATGCCTGCTAGGAGGGTAAGACAGCTTTGATTTACAGTTTTTGGCAAAAGTGTACACAGGTGATGGTTATAATATATGCAAATGTGTCGTTATTATGGCACTGCGAGATTAGTAGTAACTAGGGAGTTGCTGCAACATGGAATCCTCATATGCCCAACATTCTAAAGCTTGGGCTGTGCCATTCCCCTGGTAGGGGTGCACTATACCCAGTTGTTTTGATTATCCATTGACAATGTTGGAGCTAACAGAAAAAGAAATTACAGTAACTATGAAGTTAATTTCTTCTATCTATACCGGCCTGATAAAAGGCTACCTCTAGTGGCTGTGGTCAGTTGCCAGCCCTGAGAAGGGCTTTTGTGAGGGATCAGACCCATCCTGGGACTTTGGCCCAATAGCCACTTAGCTAGGCACAGGGTACCTTTGTATGCCCAGAGGGACCAGGCGGCGTCTAACTGTGAGTCCACTTCTTCAATATAAATTTGGGAACTGCATTTGGATAAAAAGTTTATGAAAGGAAATGAACATTTAAATAGGACGTGGCTGGACTAGCCATTTCTCCTCCTCAGAAAACCATAAGAAATAGGTTTCCTAAAAAGAAGTGAAGCAGATAACGTTTATATATCACATGGACCCTGAAGAAGTGAACCCCATGGCCATGAAACATTGACCAGACACAGCGATGGCACACACACTGTAAATCAATTAATAAAAAATCAATATAAGACTTTTTAGAACTTCGATGTGTAGCAAGTAACTACTAAAAGAGTTCTGTGTAGCAGTTGATGAAAATTGTGTAGTTTTTTTTGTTTTGTTTTGTTTTGCTGCATGTTACCAAGTAAAATCTTCCCAGGTTATAGTATTTCTCACCATTATAAACTCTGGCCCAGATATTCAAAGTGCGTCCGGCTGTGGCGCAAGCTTGGGCGCAGCTCAGCTTGGCTGAGCAGGGGTGTGGACTAAGCGATATTCAAAGGAGCTGCACCATGGCTCAGCAGCTTTGAATATCGCACCCTGGCCACCCCCAGTATGCATGGTGCAGTGGCACTGCACCAGCGCAAGTGGCTAGAGTGGAGCATGGAGATGCGCTAGCGCAAGTTCCATTGCGCCATGCACAACACCCGCGATATTCAAAAGTTGACATGCATATGGGGCCATAATGTATGCAAGGCACACATGGGGCCATTTGCATGTCATTATGGCCCAATTTGCATGCAGGTGTGCCGATCCCTGACGACTTGCATCTGGCACCCTGCCAGGCAGCAGCCGTCGGGGACCGATGCCCCCTGCAGCCCGATCGCAGGCATCTGTAAAAATAGAATACCCTGTCCTATATCCCTGGTGGTCCAGTGGACCCCTGTCTGCCCGATCGCGGGCATTTGTATAAATAAATAATTCCTATATCCCTGGAGGTCCAGTGGACTGCTATCTGCCCGATTGCAGACATCTGTAATAAAAATAGATATAAGTCCTATATCCCTGGTGGTCCAGTGGACCCCTGTCTGCCCGATCGCGGCATTTGAATCAGAATCAACTTTATTGGCCAAGTATGTATACACATACAAGGAATTTAACTCCGGTTTTTCCATTTCTCTCAATGTACTTAATAAACATACAATAAAAACAAAAACAACAAGACAATATACAATAGTACAGAATGCAAAATGCTAGAATAAATATGCAATAAATTAACTGATACTTTATATACATGAATAAATAAATTTAACAATATATACATATATACAACAGGGTATATACAGTATATATATATATAGCATCCCAAAATTCATTTTGTAATTACAGTGGATGTTTAATATTACAAATTATTGCACAAAAATTGTTCTAACTATATAACTGGCTCAAGTACACATCAAAGTAATAGCCTGTGGAAAAAAACTATTCATGTATCTGGTTGTTTTGGCGTACAGAACTCTGTAATGCCTACCAGAAGGGAGGAGTTGAAACAAGTTATATCCAGGATGTGATGGGTCTGCAATGATGTTTCCTGCCCGTTTCCTGACTCTGGACGTATATAAGTCCTGAGTGGAGGGCAGGTCAACACCAATGATTTTTTCTGCAGTCCTAACTGTCCGTTGTAGTCTGTTCCTGTCCTGTTTGCATGTCGATCCAAACCAGACAGTGATAGATGTACACAGAACAGACTGAATTATTGCAGAATAGAACTGAATCAGCAGTTCGGAGGTAGGTTGAACTTCCTAAGCTGGCGAGGAAGTACATCCTCTGCTGAGCCTTTTGACAATTGTGTCTATGTTGGACGCCCATTTCAGGTCCTGGGAAATTGTAGATCCCAGAAACCTAAAGGTTTCCACAACAGACACAGTACTGTTAAATATGGTAAGAGGGGACAATGCTGGGGGACTCCTCCTGAAATCCACTATCATCTCCACAGTTTTAAGTGTGTTCAGCTCCAAGTTGTTCTGACTGCACCAGAGGATCAACCGTTCAACCTCCCGTCTGTATGCAGACTCATCACCGTCCCTAATAAGGCCGATGACCGTTGTGTCATCTGCAAACTTCAGGAGTTTAACAGACGAATCTCCTGAGGTACAGTCATTTTGTGTAAAGAGAGAAAAGCAGAGGGGAGAGGACACATCCCTGGGGAGTGCCAGTACTAATTATCCGGGTACTAGATGTAATCATCCCCAGCCTCACCTGCTGCCTCCTATCCGTCAAAAAAAGTTTGTAATCCAATGACAGGTGGAGGCTGGTACAGTGAGCTGGGTAAGTTTAGAATGAAGAACTACTGGGACAATGGTGTTGAACGCTGAGCTATAGTCCACAAACAGGACCCTAGCATATGTCCCTGAAGAGTCAAGATGTTGCAGGATGTAGTGCAGTCCCATATTGACTACATCATCCGCTGACCTGTTTGCCCGATAAGCAAACTGCAGGGGATCTAGCAGGGGGCCTGTGATGTCTTTCAGGTGGATCAACACCAATCGCTCAAAGGATTTCATGACCACAGACGTCAAAGCGACCGGCCTGTAGTCATTTAGTCCTGTAATAGAGAATTTCTTAGGCACCGGGATAATTATGGAGCACTTGAAGCAGGAGGGGACTTCACACAGCTCCCAGAGATCTGTTGAAGATCTGTGTGAAAACAGGGGCCAGCTGGTCAGCACAGACCTTCAAGCAGGAAGGTGACACGCCATCTGGGCCTGGTGCCTTCCTGGTCTTTTGTCTCTTAAAGAGCTGAATCACCTCTTCTTCACAAACCCTAAATGCAGGTAAGGTGTCAGTGGGGAGTAGGGAAGTGGCAAGGGTATAGTTTGTTGTATAATGTGGTCAGAAAGGGTGAGGGGTGTGAAATTGGACTTATCAAACCTACAGTAAAACACATTCAGGTCATCGGCCAATTGATGGCTCTCTGCAGTGTGGGGAGATGGTCTCCTGTAGTTGGTGATATCCTGCAGGCCTCTCCACACCGACGCAGGGTCATTGGCTGAAAACCTATTTTTCAGCTTTTCAGTGTAGCATCTCTTTGCTACTCTGATTTCCTTTGTCAGTGTGTTCCTGGCCTGGTTGTACAGGATTCGGTCCCCACTTCTGTAGGCCTCCTCCTTGGCCCGACGAAGCTGCCTGAGCTCTGCTGTAAACCAAGGTTTATTATTACTGTACATACGGAAAGTTTTAGTTGGCACACACATGTCCTCACAAAAACTGACATACGATGTCACAGTGTCAGTGAGATCATCCAGATCTATAGCTGCAGCCTCAAAAACACTCCAATCAGTGCAGTCAAAGCAGGCCTGTAGTTCCAGCTTTGCCTCATTGGTCCATCTCTTCACAGTCTTGATCACAGGCTTTACAGATTTTAATTTTTGCTTGTAGGTGGGAAGATGAATCAGACAATGATCAGAAAGTCCCAAAGCTGCACGAGGAACAGAGCGATAAGCATCCTTTAATATGGTATAAAATGATCCAGTATACTTTTGTCCCTGGTAGGACACTTAATGTGCTGTCTGTATTTTGGTAGTTCGTGACTAAGGTTTGCTCTGTTAAAGTCCCAAGAACAATGACCAGGAGTCTGGATGTTTGTGCTCACATTAATTATCCGCCAGCCAGGTGTTGTAAAGCTTCACTAACACAGGCCTGAGGTGGGATGTAAACACCGACCAGAATAAGTGAAGAAAACTCCGCGGTGAATAAAATGGTTTACAGTCAATGAAAATGGACTCTAAAAGGGCTACATGATTTATTAAACACGGTGACATCTGTACACCAACCTTCATTTATATAGAAACAGATTCCGCCTCCTCACTTTCCCGAAGCTCCATAATGCGATCCACTCGGAGTAGTTGGAAACCAGGCAATTGTAATGAGCTCTCAGGATATGCTCACCCAGCCAAGTTCGGTGAAACAAAGGTCGGCAGACCTGGAAAAGTCCATGTTTGTTCTATTGAGAAGCAGCAGTTCATCCATCTTGTTGGCCAGAGGAACGGACGATGCGCCAGATGTTCGGAAGGGAGCGCAGTCAGAAATCCCCGCCGCCGCAGTTTTACAAGCGCCCGCTCGCTTCGCCGGCGTCTCCTATTAAACCCATAGAGAGCCGCTGCTCCTCCGACTAAAATTTCTGCAAAACTTTCTGGTTGAGTGAAGGACGGTAAAAAAGTTCGACAAGTGAATTGTCGAATATGTAAAAGTTCCTCTCTGCTGAATGTAATCAGGGAGGATAAGCTGAAAACTGAACAAATAAACAAAACCAAAAAAAGTACCAGAGAGCACAGTACTGAGGCTGCCGTCCACGGCGCCATCTTAGCTAGTCATTTGTAACAGAAATAGATGTAAGTCCTACATCCCTGGTGGTCCAGTGGACCTATCTGCCCGATTGTGGCATTTGTAAAAGTAAACTAATTCCAATATCCCTGGTGGTCTAGTGGTACCCCCCCCGCCCACTGAGCCCCACCACCCCGCTTCTCCCGGCAAGCGGCAGCACCTCACCTGCCTGCCCCGCCAACTGACACCTCGGTAGGGCTGCACCCATTGGTTCCTGGCGTGAGCCAATGGGCGTGCAGCCGTGCCAGTGTCGAGGTAACGGCCGGGTGGTGCTACCGCCCCGGCTGACCGGGAGGAGGCGGGGCGGTGAAACTCGGTGAATGAGTGAGAGGCCACTAGACCACCGAGAATATAATTATTACTACAAATGCGCGATGAACGAATAAATCCACTGAACTCAGCACTGAAGATATGAACACATCTATTTCTGTTACAAATCACCCGTCGATGAGCAGAACAGGGGTCCACTGGACCACCAGGGATAGAGGAATTATTTATTTACACAAATGCCCGCGATCGGGCAGATATTGTCCACTGGACCACCAGGGATATTGGACGGAATTCTAATTATTTTTTATACAGATGCCCACGATCTGGCATGGGGGCGCCAGGTGCAGTGGAAGCTCTGGTGGCCACCCACAGGTGGCAGCTGCCCTGTTGCGCCCTGCAATGCGGCAGCTCACCTGTGGGTGGCCATCAGTTGTTCCTTTTTTTGGCTTAACGTTGTGCTGGCGCAGGTAGGGGTTGTGCATGCATGGCTCTGCACATCCCGGGCTGAATATCGGGCTGTGCAGGTTATGCATGGGCACACACACCCCCACCTGTGCCTGCATACATTACTGATGCGCTCCGGAGCATCGGGATTTGTGCCGCGCACTTTTCCCTTTTGAATATCGCGCCAGGGCGCATCAGTGGGTTGCGCATGGTGCAACACTGTTGCGCCACGCGCAACCTTTTTGAATATCTGGACCTCTGTGTCCAAGTCATTGCTGTAAAAGGGACACTGTCATAGTGAGCCCACCGGGTTAGCAAAATAAATAAAAATGCCTTTTTGAGTTTTTTTGGGTGAAGAAATGCATTGTGAATCTGAGCATTTTTGTCACACAAAGGACGTCAGAAGACACTCTTAACTCTGAGAGACAATAACTATACACATAAACAAATTACAAATTTATGTTAAAAATTTCAGTGTTAAAAAATGGAACTTGAAGTTTTAAATCAAAATATTTTATTTTTTTCAAAATTAGAGAAACCCACATGTGTGATTATGACAACCAGTCGACTTTGGCTGGTAGTCTGAATTATTTTGTCAACCTTTAGTATCTTCTGTAGCAGTGGTGGCCAAGATACAGTAATCAAATGTGACACAACTGGTCTATTTGGGAGATTCTCAGCAG